>OFHU01002683.1:0-646021 GCA_900245905.1 Lacerta viridis
CCAGAAAATTTCTCTCCTGCAAACCCGCTCTAGTTACTTTACCACCACGACTTTAAGGTCAGTGCTGTTGATGCTTACGCCATTCCTTCCACTCAATTCCTAACAATGTGCAGGTGGTAGATCCTTAGCCGTTCTATTTTCAACCCTCATTCTATTATTAATACAAAACCCATTTATAAAAACCGCCTACGCCTAATTGCCCACTATTCCCAAAACACTATTTTGACTTTGAATCTCAGACATCATATATTAACATGAATGGAAGAGGCCAACACCGAACGGCCGAACCCACCATTCATTATTTATCAGCCAATTAGCTTCGCACTCGTTACTTTCATAACCTTTCTTCGTACCTATAACCACTATAATTGAAAACAAACTCCTTAAATGATAACCAGCCTTAGTAGCTTAAATAACCTACAGCACTGGTCTTATAAACCAGAAATGAGAATACACCCTCCTGGGACATCAATACACGCTCCTACATCCCAATCCCAAAAAAGGGCAGTGCCAAAGAATGATGCAACTACCACACAATTGTGCTCATTTCACATGCTAGCAAGGTTATGTTTAAAATTCTACAAGGCAGGCTAAAACAGTATGTTGAACCAAGAACTACCACAAATACAAGCTGTGTTTTGAAGGGGCAGAGGAACCAGAGACCAAATTGCAAACATGCACTGGATTATGGATAAAACCAGAGTTCCAGAAATTTTTTAATTCCACTTCATTGATTGCACAAAAGCCTTTGACTGCGTGGACCACAGCAAACTATTGGAGGGGGGGGGTCTTAAAGAAATGGGAATGCAAATTCACCTAATCTGTCTCCTGAGAAATCTCTATATGAGACAAGCAACAGTTAGAACTTGATATGGAACAACTTGATTGGTTCAAAATTGGGAAAGGAGTATGACAAGGCTGTATATCATCTTCCTGCTTATTTAACTTATATGCAGAAATAATCATGTGAAAGGCTGGACTGGATGAATCCCAAGCCAGTATTTAGATAGGCGGAAAAAGATCATACCAACAACCTAGACTAGAATAATGGAGCACAAAAACTGCATAGCTAACCAAATTATTGAAGCTCCGCTCACATCACACTTTATAAAATCTAAACAGGGACCTACAGACTTCAGGTGGTTTGTAATCTATAAACATACTCATAAAGAACCAAATTTGGATACGTTACATAAGAAATTATTACACAAAGAAATATATTTTGTTCACGGGTGCCCAGGCTTACGGCCAGCTTGCGCGCCCTGCACCAACACACCCGCCTCCCGCAGAAGGTGAGGGAGGACCTTAGGAACTGGCAGATATTCTTGAGGGAGTTCAATGGGGTCTCACTGTGGCAGGATACCTTGAACCTCCGCAATGATTTCCAAGTCCATTCGGATGTGGCTGGATCCCTAGGTTTTGGGTTATATTGGAAGGGTTGGTGGTGTGCCAGGCCTTGGCCGGCCACCTGGCTGGGGGAGGCCATTACGTGGGACTTGACCTTTCTGGAATTTTTTCCCATTGCAGTAGCGGTGCATCTATGGGTCCAGGAGTTCAAATAACTGATTTCTTCGCGGGGTCCTCTCAGCCTCCTAAGGACACTACCTTTCCCCCTAAATGACAGTCAACTAGCTTGCAAAAGAGGACACTCTCCTTTGTATCATGGAATGTAGCCGGTATTAAATCTAAGCTTATGGACCCGTCTTTCGTTGACTACGTAAAAGGCAGCCAGATTTTGCTATTCCAAGAGTCATGGGCTGATGAGGACATCTACCTATCAGGATACAAAGGCTTTTACCTGAGTGCAATACGGAATCCCTTATCACCTGGTAGACCGCAAGGTGGCTTGGCCACCTTTGTTTCTCTGGCCTTCAACCTACAGGCCGAAAAAATAGATATTCAGTCTGCACTCATGCTAGCTATAAAGTTGCATACAACAGAGGAAACAATAGTGGTGATTAACGTATATTTACGCCCAATTTATCAGAAAAACCTGATCGACCAGAGATGGAATGAAATTCAAAGGACACTTGAAATGCTTATTGAACAATACTCTGAAGCCACCTTTGTGATGGCGGGAGACTTTAATGGTCGCCTTGCACATACTGATCAAATCCTTTTTAATAAATTCAACAATTACCCCTCAACATCTCTGATAACTACTGAGCTTCTACCTAGAAATTTTAAAGATAGCGTTGCTACATACGCTGGTTTTAAATGCAGGCAAACCTTGTCGGCTCTTCACCTATTCCTTCTAAATGGGGCAGTTAAGTCTGACTACCCAGCTGAATTTACTTACTGGACTGGGCTACGGGCCTCCACTATTGACTTTATTTGGATCTCCCCAGAGCTGATTCCAAAGATATCCAGCTTCAAGGTGGCAACGAGGGTAGAGAGTGATCATTTCCCGATAGAACTTTCTTTGACTCTGGCAGATGAATTGGACAGATACGCTTCCGTGCACTTAACAAACGATCATCTACAGATAGGACCCACAGCACTAAAATGGTCTGACAATGTGGCACAGCACTTGAATGTGCTTCTTTGGTCCGACCAGCTGAAAAGGACAAGAGATTCCCTTATCATGGCAGAAGATCCGCTACCAATGTATGATAATTTACTTGAAACGTTAAAACCAATACTGGCGCGGACCCCTACAAGGAATAGCAAGCTTTACCACAGAAAATGGTTCGATGAGGAATGTAAGAACCTCAAGAGATACCTGTACAGTGAATACCTGGCTTATAGAGCATCAAACGACCCTGTACCTAACAACCACCTCCTGATCCTTAGGAAGAAATATAAAAACCTATTAAAAGAAAAGAAACACGCAGCTGAAAGGAATAATTGGAGTAAACTGTTGGTAGCAGCGGAAAATAAAAACCAATCTGCTTTTTGGCACCTAATTGCTGGTTACCTGGGCAGGCCATCAGCCAGGATTGAACCACAAATCCCTGCAGATACCTGGGAAAAATACTTCTTTGATCTATACGCAGACCATACTGAAGGTGATGAAATGGTGAATCAGGAACCTTTGCCGGACTGGGAGCCAGTCACCTGCCCCGAAGTTGAAACCCTCATAGATCAATTTAAAACGGGCAAGGCTCCTGGAGACGATCTTATATCTATCGATGCCATTAAAGCTAACAAAGATTGGTGGATTCCACCCTTAGCGGCCCTCTTTACATATATAAACACCACAACAAAATTCCCTCCAAGCTGGAACTCTGCCTTGATTGTATTAATCCATAAGAAAGGACCACGTACAGAGCCAAGCAATTTTAGACCGATTAGCCTGTTAAATGTCATCGGGAAGATCTACGCTAGATACCTGCTAACCAAGCTTTTAAACTGGATGGAGAGTAACAATATTATTGCTGATGAACAGGCAGGTTTTCGCCCTGGAAGATCCACAACTGACCAGATATTAATATTGAACCACCTAGCTGAAAAGTACGCAGACAAAACTCCTAAAACCCTGCATGTGGCCTTTATTGACTTTAAACAGGCCTTTGATCGGATTTCCAGGAAAAAGCTATGGACAAAACTGGCTGCTACAACAATTGATCGTCGTCTTCTCCTTCTGATAATTAATCTCCACTCGAACACCTTCCTGAGAGTCAGGATTACTGGTCGTCCCATCTGCTGGCTATCCCCACAAGATCTGTCCTTAGGGGACAGATAGTCTGAACCAATGCCTAAGCAACCACTCGCGTACCTTGTAAGTCAATAAAGTTGTGGCCAAAATCATGCCAAAAACCAAAACCAAAATTCTTGTCTGTGGTCTGAATTATTTCAGGGGTGGTATGGGGGGACCTCGACATGCAACTATGGACACAGGCAAAACCTCTCTCCCTCTCACCCCACCTGAAGGGCAGGAAAACAATCCACAAAACCAAGTAATTTTGGCAGCAGCAGGGGAAATCAAAGTTGCGCAGCCTTTTTTTTAGGGGAGTTGCCAAAATTCCGTAGCGACAAACACCATGCCACCCTATAAACCCTGCCTTTCTGGATTCGCCTTGAGAAACATGCCGTTGAAGCAGGTGCTTTGGGGCCTCCCGACAACTTTTCCCATTCAAGACCATGCTGTTTTTAGTTTGGGGGTTTCAGTACATCCTGTATTAAATGAACACTTCCAACTCAGTACCAATGAATGCCTGACCCTTTAAAACTGCCCGGCACAAGGGACCTCCCCCCCATGTGTGGTAAAGGCTGTCGTCGCCCAGGAAGAGAAAGCAAAAAGAAAGCAGGAAGTTGAGTTGATTTGGAACAAACGTTTTCCTAAAACTGCAAGAAACATGGTTGGTGTAGAGTATCACCCTAAAATGCTAGCAGCAGGGGAAGGATGGAAAATGCATTTAGTGGCAGCCAGGGCCGGCCCAGGACATTTTGCAAAAACAAAACTCCTGTTCCAGGGGGCCAACCGATTCTGCCCACACACCTACTGCTAGGTGGCAGGCAAATATGACGGGTGCAGAGCAGGAGGCTGTATGGATTAATTATGTAAGATTATCTCGAGGAGATGAGGGATCTCATATGGAGCTCTTCCGTCTCTGGTCCCTTCCTGACTCTAGCTTCTGTGTTTTATTCCTTTCAATATCCCTTGTGAAAAAGTATTTTGATGTGTAGGTGACACTGGTCAGCCGTTGATGTATATAGCCTCCCCTCTCTCTCTGCTGCTGCTCCTCTTTCCCCACGCCTCCCAATTCCAACTCAGCGTGGTTTTCTGCCTTGGCTTATTTTAGAGGCTTTATTGTAAACACTGCAGCTTCTAGGTTGAGTAAAGTCCTTTTGGGTTTTTCCCTTTTCCCTGCTGGTCTTTTTAGCTCTGGTGAGTTGAGCCGGATTTTATAAGAACCCATCGTGAGACTGGATACCAGTTACTGCCAGTGTTGGGGGGGGGTCAGTTGGTCCCCTTTCTCTTTAAAATTTCACTCTGTATTATGCCTTGTGTATCTTTAGATTGCTTCCCCCCATTTTTGCTCACAGATCCGTGGCTTTATTTCAGCTGCTTTAATGGGGGGGGGGGGCTCCTTTGTCCACAGTTTATTATCTAATGGAGAGTTCAATGCTTGCTCGCCGGGTTTTGAGGCGCTAACGCTGGACAATGGTTCTGCCCTTTAGCACTGAGGTTCTCCCCACTGTTAACTCCACCACTTGGTTTTTTCAGACGTGTTTGGGGAAACCCCTTTATTGGGCTATCCTGGGCTCTGTCTTCAGGATCCTAACCTGAATTAAGTGGAAACTTAAACCACCTGTTGTCCCGCTTTCTTTATCAGACATTGGGACCCCCTCAAGTTGCCAGGAGCGAAATCCCTCACCCGTTTGCTGAGTGCGCTGCTCCAGAAGTCTATATTCTGGCATTTTTGTCTTCTGATGTAGAATAGCTCGTAGTTGAGCCTCTATTATTCTAACAGGGCACAGCATCAATAAAATACCTAGTTTCTTAGCATGCCGGTCGGAAGCTCTGCATAGATTTGTGGCCACAGTGCTATGCATCAAGACCACCTGGGGGTCACTTCGCCACTTCTGACAGGACTTGCCAGTGGCCCATTGAAGTGCTTGCTTGGTAATGTACTGTATATACTGCTTGCTATTTGGAATAAAATCTGTAATCTCAACCACTTGCATTTGTATTGATTCTGAATCTAGTTTTAAAAGAACCATCTTGCATTTGGCAAGACAGAGGCATGCTGACAGGCACCAGGCATGCTCAAGGAGCACCACACCTCTTGGCAACACCCACCAAGGCATGCAGGGTTATAAACAGGAGTGCATGGCACCATTTCCTCTTTTGTGTGGGAAATCATAGAATCATAGAGTTGGAAGAGACCACAAGGGCCATCCAGTCCAACCCCCTGCCAAGCAGGAAACACCATCAAAGCATTCCTGACAGATGGCTGTCAAGCCTCTGCTTAAAGACCTCCAAAGAAGGAGACTCCACCACACTCCTTGGTAGCAAATTCCACTGCCGAACAGCTCTCACTGTCAGGAAGTTCTTCCTAATGTTTAGGTGGAATCTTCTTTCTTGTAGTTTGAATCCAAAACCAGCCACACAGAGCAATTGAGAGCTTCTTCACCATTGACTGCAGTCTCTTATTTCATTTTATTTAAAAACTTTTATTTGGCCGTCTCCAAGTTTTGGCTGCAAGCTTAGTCTATCTTCTTCTCCGGAGACCTTCGGAACCTCCAGAGGCATTCAGCAACTTCCAGAACTCACAACAACTACCTTCAGATCATAGCCAGCGGACCCCTTCACGACGCAGTGGGAGCAGGAACTCCGGGATTACTGGTCGTCCCATCTGCTGGCTATCCCCACAAAGCAGCCCAGAATTGCATTGGCTTTTTTAGCTGATGCATCACACTGTTGACTCATGTCAAGTTTGTTGTCTACCAAGACTCCTAGATCCTTTTCACATGTACTGCTCTCAAGCCAGGTGTCACCCATCCTGTATTTGTGCCTTTCATTTTTTTGCCCAAGTGTAGTACTTTACATTTCTCCTTGTTAAAATTCATCTTGTTTGCTTTGGCCCAGTTGTCTAATCTGTTAAGGTCATTTTGAAGTGTGATCCTGTCCTCTGGGGTATTAGCCACCCCTCCCAATTTGGTGTCATCTGCAAACTTGATCAGGATGCCCTCAAGCCCATCATCCAAGTCATTGATGAAGATGTTGAATAAGACTGGGCCCAAGACAGAACCCTGTGGCACCCCACTAGTCACTTCTCTCCAGGATGAAGAGGAGCCATTGATGAGTTAACTTTTGTTTAAGTTTATCGAAATTATGTACTGTATAGGAATTCCTAAGAGACCTGATCGCACAAAGGTCCTGGAACAGCTGAATGCAGATTAACAGCAGATTAATAGACTTTTGTTTTCTTAGCTAAGAATTTTAGTTATTTTTCATCATTTCCAATGGCTTTTCTTGTTTTGTTTCCTTGTACTCCTCCCTGGTATTTCACAAGTTGACAATACTGTACTATACACAAAACAAAACTCAGCACAATTCTTTCCTCCAAAAATCTAATAAATTCATTTAATTGCCCAATGAAGCTGCAAAATGGTTCTAGGCTAGAGGGCTGCCTAGTTTTTAGGTGCATTTCAGAAGTACACAGTCCCTGAACATTGGGGAGTGGGCCAAACACTTTCGTCAGTAGATTTCTCTAAGCTATGCAGTACTCTGTAGATTCTGAATGAATAGATGCATTTCTGATGCAAAAAGCTAATGTATTGTATTTGAAACTTTTAGTCAATTGCAGGCTTTTATTCTTGAGTGTTTTAAATAGCTTTCACTGTTAATGACATCATTTGAGTCTTTGCAAACCCACTGACAAGTTTTTATTTAAAAAAAACCTATAAATTTTACGCAACTTTTTTTTTTTTTGCACAAAGGCCTAATCCTATGCATGGCCCCATTTTAAAAGTTTAAGGACCCCTGCCTTTAAAGACTAGAATTATATATAAGGGTAAAGTTCAGCAGACGCACCAAGTGTTATCCTATGTTGAAGGCACATATGTTGGTTTTGAGCCTTTTCAGCAGTAATTTAAGGAATCTTGTAGCATTTTAGCTTATTTTGCGAACCTCCACACCATCCGTTTTTCTCCTGACTCTCAACCACCTGCCCAGAGATTCCCCATGGTCAGGAGCTGCTGTTTAATTGAAAAGCATTTTGCAGCTGCAAAATTTCCACCTCTAGTTACAAAAAACACAACACCCTTGTTTTGGTGGCTTTGGTGCTTGCTAGTCCCATGGAATGCCTACACCCTAATTCCTGTGGCCTTCTTGGCAAACTTGCAACTAGGTCTTAGCAGGGCAAGTTATTTAACATAGAACCAGTAGATCAAACCTCCCCCAAATTGCGGGGGGGGGGTGTTGTCTTTTGCTGTTTTTAGTTTCCCTTTGTTTTTACCAGTAATCCTACTTTTATAATTAAAAGTTATTTTAAAGCCAATTTTACTGTTTTTAATGCTCTAACCTGTGCTCTGAGACCTCAGGAAGGACAGGTGAGAAATTATCACTATTAATCACTAACAGCCAACATCTGCATTCAGCCAGATTAGCTGGATGTTCCACCTGTGGTTAAGAACCAATAAAGGAAAAAAAAATCCCAGCGTTTTCCTTTAGAAAAAACTGATCAACCCTCAGACACACAACACAATTCCTCCGAAAAGCACAAAAGCATTGAGAATAGCAACTGCCCGAAGTTTGCATTGCATACACTTCCTAACCATTGCAGTTCCATTTAACCATTGTGAATAACTGCAACCAAACTGGTTAATTATTATTTCTGGTTAATTAAATCAGATGATAAATTCTGCTGTTTATATACAATATTGTCACATTGTTGTACTTCTTGCTCTTAACTTGGTTTCATTTATTCAGTTGGCACATTAGCAAAACTGAACAGTAACATTTCTGGTCTTAATGATAATACACATACAATTGTGATTTAACTCTGCTCATTTAAAAAAAAATAGTGGCTGTTAGAAATGCAACCCTTGCAACAAAGCCTTCTTGGTTGTATGGGGGTTTTTTTGTTGTTGTTTTAAAGGTCAATGGGTACTTTTAACCAATTTTACCAAGGGTGTTGAAGTCTTTAAAAAGGTTTAACTACTCTTGGTAAGAGAAAAGCAGACAGGCAGAATTTCCCTGTCCTCCACCTGCTTCCTGAGGTGAAAACAAAGACTTAATGTAATTAAGGGGGGGGGGGAGCATGGCCTGAAAAAAAAGCCCATTTTTATTTTGCATTTCTATTAAAAACCAAATTTAGCCTGAAACACCGGTGAAGTGATACGTTTTAAAAACTCTAAATCTGCCATATAAACACTTCTTGCTGTTTTGCCTTTCCAACTTGGTGTTAAAACTTATTTCACTTAAGTTTATCAAAATTATGTACAGTATAGGAATTCCTAAGAGATCTGATCACACAAAGATCCTGGAACAGCTGAATACAGGTTAACAGCAGATGAAAAGAGACTTCCATTTTGTTTTCTTAGCTAGGTATCTTAATTATTTTTCATTGTTTTCACCAATGTAATTTAATCATTTGGCATGCCAACTTTCTTTAAAAAAGGGGGGGGGAAACCTCAGTAAGAACTTGACTGTGGGGAGAAGGAATCCCCAAAAGCTTCCTCTTTTTTAGATTTAACACGAAACTGCATTAAGGTCCACAAAACAGAAAGCAAAACCCTCCTACCCACAAAAATACGGTCCTCCCTCAACTGCAAATCTTCCCCAAATACAAATGGCGCTCGGAAGCTGCTGTTAAAAAAGAAGCGGAATGTACCAACTCGGGAAGGGCAAGAGGGGAGTTGAAGAGCTCTTCTCAAAAAATCGTTTGGGAACATTGCTGGTCCCCAAGTCCCTGCCCTGTCCTCAAATATCACTTCCCCCGCAAATACGGTGTTTTTAAATATCTGTCCAGTCTGCAGCGTCTTCGTTTTCCTAAACTGGAGTTTCAGCTATAAATGCCTCCCCCCCATAGTGATTTCTGTTTGGAACAAACCCTTCAGGGATTTTATGCAAATAACGGACTTTATACGGGGGTTTCCCCCCCCCCCCGAACTCCCAAAGAGCTATGTGAAGCCCTTAACCCTTTCTTCTCCTGACGCTGTGCAAAATACAGTACAGTAGACACACTTGTGTGCTGAGCAATTAACAATCCGAAATTAGGCGCCCAATAGTTTAAACCAGCGCTCTTCATCACAGCTATATATGCAAGGATTTGGGCTACACTGTGCAACAGTATGCACAGTTACTTGGGAGTAAGCCCGACTCAACATAGTGGAATCTTCCTCTCCAGTTAACACATGTAGGATAAAGTTAAGATTCTGTGCTAAATCACCATGGATTTAATTGGACTCAAATCTGAGTAAGCATGGATAGGACCTAGATGCCTAGCTACTACTGCTAGTTGCACTTAAACGGGACTTGTATATAAATTTTCCCTTGGCTCTTTTTGCTGGCCCATGTAGGAGCACCATGGATAGTTGGCCCCGGTGTATATTTCACGTTTCCCCCCTTTACGGTTTTGAACTATAGGCTACCACTAAAACGAGGCTGCATTTTAAACTGTATTCTAACTTATATTTTAATCAATTAAGTTTTTTACTGTATTTATTCAGTGTTAGCCGCCCTGAGCCCAGTCTTGGCCAGGTATAAATAAAATTTTATTACTGCATATTATTATTATTATTATTTGGAAGTCTGAGTATAATAAGCTCAAAACAAACATGGAATCATAGAATCAAGTTGGAAGGGAACCTTAGGATCTTCTAGTCCAGGCATGGCCAAACTTGGCTCTCCAGCTGTTATGGGACTACAACTCTCATCATCCCTAGCTAACAGGACCAGTGGTCAGGGATGATGGGAACTGTAGTCCCAAAACAGCTAGAGGGCCAAGTTTGGCTATGCCTGCTCTATTTCAACTCCCTGCAATGCATGAATATGCAGCTGTCCCGTACGGGGATCGAACCGACAACCTAGGCATTATCAGCTCCTGGGTATATTTGCTAAAAACATTCTGGCGATAACAGCTGTTTTGGGCAACACAGTTTAAGAAGGGATATTGAGAAGCCGGAATTTGTGCAGAGGAGGGTGATAAAGATGATCAAGGGTCTGGAAACCAAGCCTTATGAGGAGCAGTTGAAGGAGCTGGGTGTGTTCAGCCTGGAAAAGAGGAGACAGCGAAGAGACATGAGAGCCATCTTCAAGTATATGAAGAGCTGTCACATGGAAGATGGAGCAAGCTTGTTTTCTCCTGCTTCAAGTTACAAGAAGGGAGGTTCTCACTAAACATCAGAAAAAAAACTTTCTGACAGTAAGAGCTGTTTGACAGTGGAACAGACACACGCCCCTCCCTGAAGGTGGTGGACTCTCCTTTGTCAGGGGTTTTTAAGCAGAGGTTGGATGGCCATCTGTCATGGATGCTTTAGCTGAGATTTCTCCATTGGAGGGGGTTGGACTAGATGACCCTCGGGGTCCCTTCCAACTCTACAGCTCTAGGATTCTATAAGCCGACAGTGACTTTCTTCCACAATGACATTTCCACTTCACTCTGTAAGTGTAGCCTACCTCGCAGAGTGGGGGGGGGGTGCCTATGTCTGCCTTCCTGAGGTCCTTAGAGGAAACATGGAGTATAAATGTAATAAATAAAAAACAAGTAACAGCCACAGACTGGTTAGTGCCAGAGGCAGATTCAAACGACAGCTGATTTCTGTACATTCATGCCTTGGTTTGTGAACGCCTTGGTACTTGTACGTTTTTGCTGCCACACACCGCAAACCCGCAAGTGAGTGTTCCGGTTTCCAAATGTTCCTTGGAACCCTAACACCCAACGCTGTTCCCAATTGAGTGCAGGAAGCTCCTGCAGCCAATCGGAAGCTGTGCCTTGGTTTTTGAACATTTTCGGAAATCAAATAGACTTCCGGAACAGATTACGTTTGTTGTGTCTTGAGTTCAGGGAATAATAACTCCAGCGACACTTCTTCATGAACAGCTCTTTATTGTAAGGTAATAAAAAGGGCAGGACAAGACTGGGGAATAGAGGGCAGGGGAAGCTCTATTTAAAGGCACACTGGTACAGAGAGGAAAGATACATTTAAGCGGGAACCAATAATATTCGAACTTTCCGGCGGGACCCAATCAGGCTGTGGATTGTGCTTGTACTCTTAAACTGACCAATGACATTACTCCACCCGGCTGACAGAATGTCTTAATTAATACACAACAACGTTCAAGAAGCAAGGTACCTTACTCCTGTATCCAGTGAGCAGGGGCGTTCTTAGCCCCTTGGCTGCCCAGGGCAGGAAGCCAAGAGGCACCCCTGGGGGCGGGGCATCGCGGTGTGTGCGTGCGTCATGACGTCATGATGCCAGGCGGCAGCTTCGGGAAACTCCCAAAGCCGCCGCCCGGCAGTGGCACCCCTTCGTGCCGCGACTGCTCGTGCCTGCATGAGCAGCCACTGCACGAAGGGGTGCTGGGCGGCGGATTCAGGAGTCTTTGCGGGCTGCAAAGACTCCCGAATCCGCCGCCCGGGCTCCCTTGGCGGAGCGCAAGTCGGGGCAGGGAGAGGGACGGGCCAGCGAGGAGGGGGTGGCACCCCACCTCGCTGCCCCGCCCCTTGCCTCCATGCCGAGCTGCGCCGCTGGAAGGGGGGGCTATTTTCGGTGCTGCCGGGGCGGAGCCGCAGGGGCGGCCAGCGAGGGGGGGTGACACCCCTCCTCGCTGGCCGCCCCTGCGGCTCCACCCCGGCAGTGCCGAAAATAGCCTAAAAAGAAAAAAATAATAATTTTTTTTTAAGTAAAAAAAAAAGCCCAGGGGGTGGGGTCGCCCCCGATGTGTCACCCCCAGCAGGGGTGCTGCCCGGGGCCCCCCTCCCCCTCCGCCCCCCTTGCCACACCCCTGCCAGTGAGGGTTATAATCTAGTACAGTGGTTTTCAACCAGTGTGCCGTGGCACCCTGGGGTGCCTTGAATGATGGTCAAGAATGCCACAGGCAACCCTGGCCCCTGTCTCTCTTTCCTTCTCTTCCTTCTCTGATGCCGTCTCGCACCTCTGCCTCCCCAAGGCTTGCGTGGCTGTTTGCTGCAGCAGCCCTGGCTACAAGCTTCGCAGGCGAATGGTGCCTCCGGGGCTGGTCAGGTGGTGCTGGGTACCAGGAGCTGAAGCAACCTCAGAGTAAGTAAGCAAGCGGGTAAGGGAGCCCAGCCAGCCAGTCTGCCAGCTACCTCTCTTTGGGACAGGGGGTACAGTTCAGAGATCAGGGGCAGCAGCAGCAGCAGCAGCCACCCAGAGGACTCCCAAGGAGAGAGGAGAGGAGGCTGATGGAACACCCCACAAGAGAGGGTGTTCAAAAAGGGGTGAGAGGCTGCCAGCTCTGCAGGCAAGGGGCGAGGTAACTGGGCTCCTGAGCCCCACAGGGGTGCCGCAGAAAGAAGGCAGATGATCAAGGGAGCCATGGACTGAAAAAAGGCTGAAAACCTTGGATCTAGGAGAAGAGGAACTGGTCGGACAAGTTTTCTTTGGAAGACAATGGCCTTAGCTGGCCACGGAAGTGACCTCACCAGCACATCAAACAATAAGCTAGCTTGTAATAGCCACAACTAAGAGATGGTGCTCTGGGGGGGGGGAGTGGGGGCAGACATTTCCCCAGCCCTCCCTCCACTGGCTGGATGAACCTTCGCGGAAGAACAATAGCCTGAGTTGTTGTGGGTGCCAGAGCTGGAAGCTGGAGACGGTGATGTTCCTTGCTCTGTGCTGGATCAAGAACTGCGACAAACAGAGAAGCAAGATTTGTTGGGGTGGTAATGCTGTGAACCCCTGCATCCCGTGCTCAGGTTGTGTCTATATATGTGTGAATAAAGCCATTTATCCTACAGACACCCCGCTCTCTGCCGACCTTCATTCAAAGGAAACCCCACGCTGGGTTGGAACCCTTGGAGTCTACTGGGGAGGCAAGTAACGATAAGTTTCAGGTGTCAAAAGGCAGGGCAATTTGGTGTGTCTTCAGTATTTGCCGAAGGCTGCACAGTGAAGGTGTCGGTGCAGCTCTGTGGGGAGGGAATGCCACAACTTAGGGGCCACCACAGAGAAGACCCTCTCCCAACATCTACCCCCCCCAACCACCTACCCCCCCCCCAACATCTGTGGGTGGTGGAACTACGAAGTAGGACTCCCCTCATACCCTCCAACATTTCTCCGATGAAAATAGGGACGTCCCATTCCATAATGATAATTTTACTGGGGGTATAAATAGCTGCCCCAGCCACTCTGGGCAGCTTCCAACATACAAGAAAACATAATAAAACATTAAACATATTTTTTAAACTTCCCTATACACCTATACAGGTGGTGCTGTGGGTTAAACCACAGAGCCTAGGGCTTGCTGATCAGAAGGTCGGCGGTTCGAATCCCCGTGACGGGGTGAGCAGCTGTTGCTCGGTGCATGACTAAGCCACTTCTGGCGAACCAGAGCAGCGCATGGAAATGCCGTTTACCTTCCCGCCGGAGCGGTACCTATTTATCTACTTGCACTTTGACGTGCTTTCGAACTGCTAGGTGGGCAGGAGCTGGGACCGAGCAACGGGAGCTCACCTTGTTGCGGGGATTCGAACCGCCAACCTTCTGATCGCCAAGCCCTAGGCTCAGTGGTTTAGACCACAGCGCCACCCGCGTCCCTTCTGCCTGGCATAGATAACAACAAATGACCCAGTTGTGGAAACTGAAAAGGGGAAACTATTCTGAACCCGAGTGGGAAACTTTGAGCTTTGGGTTTTTGAGAAGTCACTAGCAGGCCGACAGCCTTTGACTCAGATTAGCCAGAGTTCCTGCAGTTTTGCTTGGCATGCTTCTCACTATAGGCAAATGAGCTTTGCTTATAAAAAAAATGCACAACCTGTTCATCAAGTGTGGGAAAAGGAAACCAAGAAATCATTTTTGTTTTGTAACATTTTACTGTGCCAGGCAAATTCTCTGTCCGTCCAGGCACAGAGCATTTATTACTGATCTAGAGGCACGTAATTTTGCTTTCCTTATTAGGTGCTGTTCAGTTGGCAGGTTCACTACAGGCAGAATGAGAAATCCTTGCAACTTATTGCAGATCCTAGCTGGGGAAGGGTCAGAGCTCAATGGCAGAGCATCTGGCAAGGTCCTGTCAACTATGGCAGGGCTTTGGAGGAGACAGCCCTGCTTGAAACCCTGGGGAAAGTGCTGCCTGCCAGTGTCAAGACTGCTGAGGTAGATGGACCAATGGTCAGACACAATACAAGGCGGTTGGAGGGTGGATGGCAGCTAACAGATTGAGGTTGAATCCTGACAAGACAGAAGTAATGCTCTTGGGGGACAGGAGGCGGGTTGGTGTGGAGGAATCCCTGGTCCGGAATGGGGTAACTGTGCCCCTGAAGGACCAGGTGCGCAGCCTGGGAGTCATTTCTGGACTCACAGCTGTCCATGGAGGCGCAGGTCAATTCTGTGTCCAGGGCAGCTGTCTACCAGCTCCATCTGGTATGCAGGCTGAGACCCTACCTGCCCGCAGACTGTCTCGCCAGAGTGGTGCATGCTCTAGTTATCTCCCGCTTGGACTACTGCAATGCGCTCTATGTGGGGCTACCTTTGAAGGTGACCCGGAAACTGCAATTAATCCAGAATGCAGCAGCTAGACTGGTGACTGGGAGTGGCCGCCGAGACCATATAACACTGGTCCTGAGAGACCTGCATTGGCTCCCAGTACGTTTCCAAGCACAATTCAAAGTGTTGGTGCTGACCTTTAAAGCCCTAAACGGCCTCGGTCCTGTATACCTGAAGGAGCGTCTCCACCCCCATCGTTCAGCCCGGACACTGAGATCCAGCGCCGAGGGCCTTCTGGCGGCTCCTTCACTGCGAGAAGTGAGGTGATAGGGAACCAGGCAGAGGGCCTTCTCGGTAGTGGTGCCCTCCCATCAGATTTCAAGGAAATAAGGAACTATCTTCCTTTTAAAAGACATCTGATGGCAGCCCTGTTAAGGGAAGTTTTTAACGTTTGATGCTGTATTGTGTTTTTAATATTCGGTTGGGAGCGGCCCAAAGTGGCTAGGGAAACCCAGCCAGATAGGTGGGGTATAATTTTTTTTAAAAAAAATATCATCATCATCATCATCATCATCATCATCATATAAGGTAGCTTTGTATTTTCCTGTGATTAAATTTGGCAACTATTGTCCACTTCTGAGTCTGACTCCTGCTTGATTCTTCTGGAAACCAAACTGAATTGTAGACTCCATGAGGGGAGAATGATGCTTTCCCAGATTCCATGAAAAGCACCACCTGCTTGTGTTTTTCTTAATCAGTTGGCAGTCTTGCCAGTGACGTGTGTGTTCATGGTGGCAAAGCCACGGGAATGAGCAGCCACAGCTACAAAGGCCGTATTTTATAAAAGCTCTTGAGTATTTTTGGGCTGCATCAACAGAAGTGAAGTGTCCCGATCGATGGAAGCAATAGTCCCACTCTATTCTGCCTTGGTCAGACCACACCTGGAATACTGTGTCTAGTTCTGGGCACCGCAATTGAAGAAGGATGTTGACAAGCTGGAACATGCGCAGTGGACGGCGACCAAGATGGAAACCAAGCCTTATGAGGAACGGTTGAAGGAGCTGGGTATGTTTAGCCTGGGTAAAAAAGGAGACTGAGAAAAGATATGATAGCCATCTTCAATTATCTCAAGGGCTGTCACGTGGAAGATGGAGCGAGCTTGTTTTTTCCTGCTCTGGAGGGTAGGACTTGTACCAATGTCTTCAAGTTACAAGAAAAGAGATTCTGACTAAACATCAGGAAGAACCTTCTGTCAGTAAGAGCTGTTCAACAGGGGAACCGACTCCCTCGGGAGGTTGTGGACTCTCCTTCCTTGGAGGTTTTTAAGCAGAGGTTGGATGGCCACCTGTCATGGATGCTTTAGCTGAGATTCCTGCACTGCAGGGGGTTGGACTAGATGACCCTTGGTGTCCCTTCCAACTCTACAATTCTATGATTCTTTCAAACAAAATAAAAAATTAAAAAAAATCCTTCCAGTAGCACCTTAGAGACCAACTAAGTTTGTTCTTGGTATGAGCTTTCGTGTGCATGCACACTTCTTCAGATACACTGAAACAGAAGTCACCAGACCCTTATATATAGTGAGAGGGTGGGGAGGGGGATTACTCAGAAGGGTGATGGGAATGGGTGTTTGGCTGATGGGTGTGGAAAACCTGTTGCCGACTGCAATTAGTCTTACAGGAAAAAGATCTTACATCTCACCCCTTGCTTTTTCCTGTAAGACCAAATGCAGTCATTAACAGTCGAAAACAGGTTCCCACACTCATCAGCCAATTACCCATTCCCACCACCCTTCTGACTCATACCCGTCCCCACCCTCTCACTATATATAAAGGTCTGGTGACTTCTGTTTCAGTGTATCTGAAGAAGTGTGCATGCACACGAAAGCTCATACCAAGAACAAACTTAGTTGGTCTCTAAGGTGCTACTGGAAGGATTTTTTATTTTTATTTTGTTTTGACTATGGCAGACCAACACGGCTACCTACCTGTAACTGGAACTATGATTCTTTGGTTTGCTTCTGTGGAAAAACACAGCGCTGAGAATAATTTTGTCTTTTCCTGGTAATGGGTTGTGCTGCTATGCAAAGTTGTAAGAATGAGTTTCCCCCCACATCCATTCCTAACACACTGTGCTCTGCCTGAAAGCCCTGACTAGTAAGAACACATTCAGGATCCTTACCCTTTTTGCAGCTGACCATGACAAATACCTGATTGTGCTTGTCACCCTACCAGTTCAAGGTCAAGATAAGGCGGAAGACTTGAGAAGAATCGAGTCTGACAATAAATATTTGGTCACCAGCTGCCAACTCATCTGGGCACCTTCTCACGAAATCGGTGACAGAAGCTGGCCAGGGAGTTTTATCCCACAAGCAGTTTGATAACTCCTTTACAGGAAAAGGATCATTGCCTAACCTTGAGAAATTCCTGCCTAAGAAGAAGAAGAAGAAAAAGCACGTTCTAATTTGGGCACCCACAAAGATTGGAAACTGTATTCAAACAACTGTTAGAGGAAGTTAATCAGAGGCTAGATAGCGTGCTATCGTTTTCTTTTGGGAAGCATATTTAAGCAGCCCATCTCAGGGTTGCATGTTGCTTATATTCTTGTGCCTTGCCTGGAGGAGAACAAGTCAACCAACAAAGTGTCGGCCTTCAAGAAGGTAAAGGAGAACTATTTGAAAATGATTTACAGATGGTATTTAACTCCCAGTAGGCTTGCCAAGATGTATAAGACTGAATCTGATAAGTGCTGGAGATGCAAAGAGGTTCAGGGACCGTTCTTTCATATGTTGGTGGACTTGTAAAAGGGTAAAAGAGTATTGGGAAAAATGATCCATAATGAATTGGGGGAGGAATTTTTTTTAAAGTGCTTCTCCCCCCCCCCCCGAAAAAAACAGAGTCATTTTTGTTTGGGATAATTCAGACTGAAATTTCCAGGTGTCGAAAAAGGTTATTTATGTATCCCACTATTGCGGCCCATGTTTTGTTAGCCCAAAACTGGAAAACGAGCGAGGTCTCAAACAAAGAAGAATGGCAACTTAAATTGACGGAATATGAGAATAAGAGAAAAAGAAGAACATACGTTTAGAGAAGATTGGAAAGTGTTTATTGAATACAGGTGAAACTCGAAAAATTAGAATATCGTGGAAAGGTTCATTTCTTTCAGTAATTCAACTTAAAAGGTGAAACTAATATATGAGATAGACTCATGACATGCAAAGCAAGATATGTCAAGCCTTTATTTGTTATAATTGTGATGATTATGGCGTACAGCTGATGAGAACCCCAAATTAACAATTCAACTTTGGGGTTTTCATCAGCTGTACGCCATAATCATCACAATTATAACAAGCAAAGGCTTGACATATCTCGCTTTGCATGTCATGAGTCTATCTCATATATTAAACTCCAGTAGCTAATGAAAACAATTGCTTACATAAATTGACTTTCCCACGATATTCTAATTTTTTTGAGTTTCACCTGTATATGGGAAAGAACTGTGTACAGCTGAAAATACTGGCAGCATTAAGATAAAGTCAGATAAATTCAACAGTGTAAATAAGTTATGATGGATGTAATAATGGAATACTGAAAGGTATAGTTTCTGTAAAATATGTAGGGGTTTATGATATGTAAAATGAACCATGGAAAGAGAAGAAGGGAAGTCATTGATAGTTTAAGGATGTAAAAATGAATACGTACTTTAAATTGTAAAACAGAAAATTTAATAAAAATTATATACACAAAGCAATTTTTTCTCTATTGAAATTTTTTCCTTCCCCCGCTCTCCCATTTTTTAAATATGGTTTTCATTGATTTTCCCCCAATAAAAAAACCACATAAAAACAAATGGGACACAGGCTGGACTCTAAACTGAAGTCCTGGTGCAGTTTGCAAATGAGCAGAAAGAAGGAAACAGAGCCAGTGTGGTGTAGTAGTTAAGAGTGGCAGACTCGTAATCTGGGGAACCGGGTTCGCGTCCCCGCTCCTCCACAGCTGCTGGGTGACCTTGGGCTAGTCACACTTCTCTGAAGTCTCTCAGCCCCACTCACCTCACAGAGTGTTTGTTGTGGGGGAGGAAGGGAAAGGAGAATGTTAGCCGCTTTGAGACTCCTTCGGGTAGTGAAAAGCGGGATATCAAATCCAAACTCTTCATCTTCTTCTAACAGTCACGGAGAAGATAATAGAATCATAGAATGGAATACAGCCGTACCTTGGATCTCAAATGCCTTGGCTCCCAAACTAATCAGCTCCCAAACGATCAAAACACAGAAGTGAGGGTTCCACTTTTCAAACGATTTTTGGAAGCCAAACGTCGTGTGCGGCTTCCAAAGCTTCAGATTGGCTGCAGGAGCTTCCGGCAGCCAATCAGAAGCCACACTTTGGTTTCCAAACATTTTGGAAGTCGAATGGACTTCCAGAACGGATTCCATTCGACTTCCAAGGTACGACTGTAATGGAATTGTAGAGTTGGAAGGGACCATGAGGATTATTTATAGTGCAACCCCCTGTGATGCAGGAATACGCAGGTGCCCCGTATGGGGATCAAACCTGTTACCTTGGTTTTATCAGCGCCACACTCTAACCAACTGAGCTATCCAGATGCAGCAATATAGAAGGCCAACAAAGCTAATTTATAGATTTAAAGATTAAGGCCAAAAATGTCAAGGTCTAACACCAGTCCATAATGGACGGCGGAGAGCTGGATGAAGGACTGCTCCCTGTTGCTGTAAAATGAGTTTGATCAATGGAAACCAAATAACTGAAAATGATCTTTTAGATTCAACCCCTCTACGTTGTCTCTTGCGCTTCGTAACTTTCTGCAAATGCTAACTGGCCTATCTTATTCCAGCATCCCTTTAGAATGAAGTGAGATTGAGCTCTCCGACGCTGGGCGAATTCCAGCCTCGGTGCTGTTGCTAGGTGGATGATCAGATCGTCCTTTAAATGAAGCATTTTGCATGGTTTCTGGAAAGAGTGATAGCAGTGCTAGACCTGGGTCTGGAGGAGGAGTTGTCTGTTCTAAAAAAAGAAATGAATCCCCTGACTATTTCATTAGAGGGGATATGCAGTGGAGATTAGGGTGGGGGAGAAATCCAACTCACTTTGCATTTAGAGCTGGCTCTACCGCACTTCCCGAAACACCGCGGGAACCAGAACACAGCTCTCCTTCATAAATCACATTTCTGCTGATTCTGCAATGCTGTGCTCCAGCTAAGCAATGTCCCCAAAACTGCATACGTGAAAGGAAAGTTTGCATTAAAAAACTGAACACATAAGTGAAGATAACAACACACCACATGTGTTACATTAGAAGAAACAGCTTGCAAAATATGCACCCTTTAAAGAAATGTATTCAAAATGTGTTTATTTAGGAGAAATTAGCACTAAAGTTCCTGCAGAAAATGTGGGGACCTGATTTTAAGATGGGAGAAACGGAGAGACTTGAAGATATCAGATCCTTCCCTCCCTAGGTGGGAGGAAATGAGATCCATTGCGGGCTAGTGGTTAGAGCAGGTGTGGGGAAAGACAACTTCTGACACCCCTGGACGTTGGCTGTGCTTGCTGGTGCTAATGGGAATTGCAGTTCAGCGATATCTGGAGTGCCAAGTGTTCCCCATACCTAAGTTAGTGTGTTAAGACTCTTAAGGGGTCGTTCCAGCTAATGAAACTATGCATTTAAACAAGCGCCTCTCCAAACAGCCACTCGGTCTTGAGGAGCCTGCACGATGTTGCCGATTCTGCTCCTCGTCACGGTGTGCCAGCTGAACTCGCCAGGGAGCGCCGAGGTGGTGACCTCTTTTGAAGACACCTGCCCCCAGTTTTTCTTCAGAGGAACCCCTCCGAGTATCGGGCTGGGTCCCCCGCACCCGGCTCGGATTTGCCAGCGGTACAAAAACCAGTATCGTTTCGCCACTCTGTACGACCGAGACAATCGCATCCCCGTGTTCTCTGCATACATCTACAACCCTGGGGAGGCAAAGAGGCCGAACACTTGGAGGATTGAACCCCAGGTAAGAGGTCTGAGCAGACAAGAGCCGCCGCTTTAAACTCGGGAGTCTCCACCTGTGTTCAGGTATGTTTCCGAGCGCAATTCAAAGTGTTGGTGCTGACCTTTAAAGCCTCGGCCCAGTATACCTGAAGGAGCGTCTCTACCCCCATCATTCAGCCCAGATGCTGAGGTCCAGCTCTGAGGGCCTTCTGGTGGTTCTCTCCCTGAGAGAAGTGAGGTTACGGGGAACCAGGCAGAGGGCCTTCTCGGTAGTGGCACCCGCCCCGTGGAACACCCTCCCATCGGATGTCAAGGAAATAAACAACTACTACCGGTATATCTGACTTTTAGAAGGCATCTGAAGGCAGCCCTGTTTAGGGAAGTTTCTAATGTTTGATATTTTATTGTGCTTTTAATATTCTGTTGGGAGCTGCCCAGAGTGACTGGGGAAACCCAGCTAGATGGGTATCGTATAAATTTATTATTATTATTATTATTATTTATTAATATTATTAATTAATATTCAGCCTACATATTTGGGAGGGAATTCAGACATTGCAAAATGCCTAAATTCTGGTTAACTCCTCCCAAATAAACCCTAATCTGAGGAGGCATTGCAACCCAACAAACCTTTGTGTGTTGCCTAGTGAGATGGTTGAAGGCAGTGCTCGGCCGGGGGGGGGGTTGTCTTCTCATTTACTCCCTTCTCTCTTCTCATCTAAGCTTCCCTGCTTGCACCCTTGTCTCTTTTTTTTTTTTACTAAAGCTCTTGGATTTAACACTGCCTCCCGACATGGAAACGGAAAGGTCTCTCCTGCAGGAAGATTATGCCATGCAGGAAGCACTTAAAGGCAGCCAGGCCGTTTTGCTAGATTACAAGAACCTGACCGATTTCAACAGGGGTCATCTGAACCCCAATGGCCACCAGCCCGACCGGGATGCCAAGTCTTCCACTTTCACGTTGACCAACATTGTGCCGCAATACATCAAGCTGAACGGCGGGGCCTGGAACAACTACGAGCAATCAACGATGGCAAGCAAGACCCAAGGATGCAAGGAAACCTTTGCCGTGGTGGGCGCAGTGCCAGGGGAAAGCTTCATCGCCAAAGGGAGGGTCAACAAGCCCAGCCATGTATGGTCTGCGGCCTGTTGTGTCATAGACAACAATCACCAGAGATCTTGGGCAATAATTGCCCGGAATGACGAAAACGCAGTGCAGACTCTCACTCTGGGGGAGTTGGAGGAGAAGCTTGCAGAGTTGTATAACGAGAGTCACATCTCTCTGTTCGATAGCGATTGTCCCCGGGAATAAAGCATTATCCACAGAGACATCCTGCATGAATCTGGTGGATTTCAAAGTATATGTTATGTTAGTCACATGTTATGTTAGTCACAAGGTTTGACCTTAAGTACAAGGGGTTTTTTTTTTTAGTTGGTAAGTAGTCAGCCTGGTTTTCTTCTTTGGCAATCACTCATAGCTGAGTAAGATTGTCTTTCATAAACACAGTTTTAACAGTGAGTCTGTAAGTGACTAATTCTAGATCCACACATCTTTTTACATTGGGGACATACGTTTCCAGGCGAGAGTTGATCACGGTGAGGGTTTGCCAAGCGTGCCTTCCTCTTAGCATGTTTCTCCCTTGCGTCCTGAGTTCGAGCGTCTTCAAAGCCCACGACACCTTTGGTAAAGGCTGTTCTCCAATTGGAGTGCTCTCAGGCCAGTGTTTCCCAGTTGCTGGTGTTTATACTACATTTTTAAAGATTTGCCTTGAGAGAGTCTTTAAACCTCATTTGTCGACCACCAGCATTACGCTTTCCATTTTTAAGTTTGGAATAGAGTACAGTGGTACCTTGGGTTACATACGCTTCAGGTTACATACTCCGCTAACCCAGAAATAACACTTCAGGTTAAGAACTTTGCTTCAGGATAAGAACAGAAATCGTGCTCTGGCGGTGCAGCGGCAGTGGGAGGCCCCATTAGCTAAAGTGGTGCTTCAGGTTAAGAACAGTTTCAGGTTAAGAACAGACCTCCAGAACGAATTAAGTATGTAACCAGAGGTACTACTGCAGACAACGATAATCAGGCATCCAAACAACATGACCAGTCCAACACAGCTGATGTTGAAGAATCATTGCTTCGACACTGGTGATCTTCGCTTCTTCCAGTACACTGTCAGCCTGGTACCACTGATCCATATCAGGAAGCTGTTATAGAGGGGAGGGGAGCTTTAAACATTTGCCCCCCGCTGTGTTTCTAATCCGGATCCTGCCATGGTTCCATTTGCCTCTCAGTTCAGGAATTTTTTTGTACACACAGAAGCTCCAATGCAGATGCAGCACATTTTAATATTTTGCCCATTATTTTTATTGATGATTTGTTGATACAATGAGAAAAGAGCAGGGAGAGAAAGAAAGAGAAAATAAAGTGAAGAAAAACAGAAAAAAGGGACCTTGAGGCAGAGGCAAGGAGCGGGCAGAGCAAACAACGGTACTCTAAAGCAGTGTTTTTCAACCACTGTTCCATGGCGCACTAGTGTGCCGCGAGATGTTGTCTGGTGTGCCGTGGGAAAAATTGAAAAATTCAAGAGAATTACTTTATATATAGTCAATATAGGCACAGAGTTAAATTTTTTAACATTTTCTAATGGTGGTGTGCCTCGTGATTTTTTTCATGAAACAAGTGTGCCTTTGCCCAAAAAAGGTTGAAAAACACTGCTCTAAAGTGCTGTAGCTACATGCCAGCTACACCAACATTGGGGGTGTATACAAATATGCACACACACCATTGGTCCATCCAGGCAACCAAGAGGCATCTGCAGAGTTCAAGGTTACATTCCAGCCAGACAAAAGCACCTGAGGAGGGTGACAGTGAAAGGTGTGACCTGGGGAGGAGGGGTCATAGTCTGGGGAGAGTCCTAGGGGCTAGATAGGGAAGCCTGAAAGGGCACGTTTGGGCTGAAAACATCCCCACCACCTGCACTAGCCCATGGGGCCTGGCTTTTCCCCTATGAATATGTCCCAGTTTTGCTTTCTAGCTCATCTCGACTGAAAATGTGGTTGGTGAGAAGGACCGGGCCTTTGCAGGGGTGGCCCCACAGTTGCTGAACCCCTTGATGAATAGGCTCCCTTCTCCCTTAAGGAACACAGGGCAATAGAAACGTTGGGGGGGGGGTGGAGGAGGTGATGGATCAGGGCAAGGCAAAAGCCCTTGGGAGGATAGCTGCCTGGCATCTAACAGCCAATAAGGGAGGAGTAAGGTGGACTTCCCTTGGGGAGGAGTTCTACAGCTTTGGGGCCACAACAAAAAAGGCCCTGCTGTCACTGCAGATTTAAGTATGATTACACTTATATCCTGCCTCTCTTCCAAGAAGCTCAAGGTGATATATACACAGTTCTTTCCTTCCCATCTTACCCACACAACAACCCTGCGAGGGAGGCCAAGGTGAGAGACTGTGACTGTGCCCAAGGTGAGCTTCATGGCCAAGCAGGAATTTGAACCCTGGTCTCCTGGGTCCCAGTCCAGCACTCTAACCACCAAGCCACACTGGCTCTCATATGGTGGGGGCAAGATAATGTGGTTCTTAATTTGCCCCAATGTGCAAGATGGGGGTGTTATTGCAAGAGACTAAAATCTGTTTGGAATTTCTTTTTTAAAAAAAATACACCAGAAGGAGTCCAGCAAATCCATTAACAGGTCACGAAAGATATGAGCATCATAATATTAGGGAAATCAACACCACATTATGCACAGCTGAATCTTGGGCAAATGTTGTTTACATGGAAAACAAAACAGAATATGCAGATAGAACTTTTAAACTTAACTCTACGCAGAACAATAGGCAAGATTAGGATTAACTACAAATTTACAGCTGCTAAATGCTGTGTTGGGGCACCTAAAGCGCAGAATGTCTCTAGTCAAATTTTACTACATTAGCAAGGCCGCCCTAACTACACAGTCCTTTAGAAGAAGACTAACTACCAACCCAAAGTGAAATCCCAAGAGGCAAACTTCTGTGGTCTTAGATTCACATTATAGGAGACCAGTTTGGCTGCCAGGATATACAATCCAGGAAAATCCGGATGGAAGATTAGTCCGGGCATAAACTGTAGAAAAATGCTTATTACAAGCAGCAAGGATAGAATCTAAAAAGAAAAGAAAATGTAAGTTATTACACACACACACACACACACACACACACACACACACAAAGAGGCACTGCAAAAAAAAAAAGTGTTTGGAAAGATGAAGCTAAGATGTTGACCACAGAAAAAACTGCACACTTTTCTCTGCTTCCCAACACCCCAGAACTTTCCCCCAAGTTTGACTGGTACTTCTAATTCCCCCCTTTGCTCACAACCAAGACTTGTTCTGCAGCTGCTAAGTGGCAGCCAGGTTAACAGATAGAGTGAGATCAGCGACCGAACCGACACTTGCGGTCAAGTTGCAAGACGCATCCATGACCTCCAGCCCAAGCGAAAGATAGTCCCACCAAACTACTAACTCAAGTCCTACTGCTTTGGAGAGCCTTCAGGATCAGGGTGCTGCTAGGTTAAGAACGTAACTGTCTGGCAGCAGAGGAACCGACCCCCACGGCAGGTTGCCAGGAATGGACAAGACAAGGAAAAGTCCTTTCCACCTGCTTTTATTCAATATTCACAGAGACAGGCTTGGGAATGCAGCCTCTTGGAGTAATGGCATTGCCCCGAGTGAATCTCCACCCCCTCCGTCTCTCCCACTTCCTCATGAGTCCAGCAGCGGAGCAAGCCGATCGGGTCCCACCTGGGGCGGCGCGCACGGTGCGCCATGGGTGGGGCCAGCCACCCCAGCCGCCCGCGGGACCTCCGAGGAGTCTGCCTGCCTTCTCCCACTCAGCCGCCCTAGAGCTGAGGGGGAGGCAGCGGGTTCACCATTTGGGGCAGTGCGGACCCTGCGGGCGCTCAAGCCACCGCGTCACTCCCCGGAGACCCCCGTGGCTCAGGCGCGCTGCAGGTCCCGTGGTGAGTGCCGCCTGGCATTCTGTCTTACCCCCCTCAGTGGTGACACCCGGGGTGGCCTGTCCCCACCGCACCCCCATTTCTCCGCCCCTGCATGAGTCATCGCTATGGATGCTGAAAAGTGCCCTCTGCCTTTTAGCTCTTTGCTTTCCTACTTTCAAGGCTTGCCATGTTCTGGGAGATGGTGGGGTCTGGAATGCTTGCCATGTTCTGGGAGATGGTGGGGTCTGGACAGGTAGGTAGCCGTGTTGGTCTGCCATAGTCAAAACAAAATAAAAAAAATCCTTCCAGTAGCACCTTAGAGACCAACTAAGTTTGTTCTTGGTATGAGCTTTCATGTGCATGCACACTGAAGAATCATAGAATCATAGAGTTGGAAGAGACCCAAGGGCCATCCAGTCCAACCCCCTGCCAAGCAGGAAACACCATCAAAGCATTCCTGACAGATGGCTGTCAAGCCTCTGCTTAAAGACCTCCAAAGAAGGAGACTCCACCACACTCCTTGGTAGCAAATTCCTTGGTAGCAAAGTGTATCTGAAGAAGTGTGCACGCACACGAAAGCTCATACCAAGGACAAACTTAGTTGGTCTCTAAGGTGCTACTGGAATGATTTTTTTATTTTTTATTTTGTTTTAAAGACACTGAGTCTGTCAGTTGTCTCTCCCCTAGTGCTCCTCTCCTCCTTCTTCTCTCCCATCATTTCCCAGCTTTCCCCCTCATCTGCCTCTGAGCTGTGATCTCCCTCAAACCCCTGTTGTAATTCTGAACTGTCTCCTTCTTCTCTGGAAGGGGCAGGCTGGGGAGGCGGTCTCCACCCTTCCTCCTCTCCCCAGTCTCTGACAATAACTCTGATAGTAACTACAGCTTTAGGTTACAGCTTTCCCGGCGCGAAAGGCACTTTATACTGCCACTTACCCCACAGTTCCTGCAAGGATTCCTTCTAAGATGATGAACTTGGCCATTGCAGCAAGGCTGAGAGCAGCTTTAAAACGAAAATGAAACCATGTGGTCAGGGAGTGAGAAGCATAACTGTCACGTATCCGGTATTGGCCGGGATTTCCCCGTTTTTAAACGTGTTTCCCGCAGCTGCCCCATATGACTCAAAAACCCGTATATTCCCGGGTTGTGTGAGAAAGTGGATGGGGTGCTTTGGGGCAGCGCCCCGAGAAACGTACCCCCCGCTCAACAACTTGTTTCACTTCCCTCCGGTCGTGCACCTTGCAGGCCTGCCGAGCAACGCGCTGCCCGCCCCCCTGTGGGGCGTGGCGTGGCGCGCTGGCCGGGCCCGTGGGCGTTCCTGCCCGGCAGAGCCGGCCCCTCGTCTGGCGGAGGCGGTGAAATAGAGGCGGCAGGGATGATGTGCGGTTGGCCGGGCCCTCTCTCGCCAACAGGCCCGCCCCTCGGGCCTGGCCACTGTGGAGTCTCCGCCCTTCAGGCGTCGCCCACAGCCGCTGCGAGGTAACAACAAACCACCCCCTTTGGCCGGTTCCCCTCCGGCTGCGGAGCGACAAAGTTACTCGCCTCTCCTCCTCGCGCCTGCCGCATAGCAACCCTGAAGCTCCGGCGGTAGCAGCGACCCACCTGACCTCCTCCCCCTCCTCCCCACTATTTCGAGGGGGGAGGTGGGGGTGGGGAGGATTCAAACTTGGACGAACATTGGCGGCGCCTCTCGGCTTAGGAGAGGGCAGGCGCGGGAGAATCAATGAGGGCAAGAGAGGGGCGCTGCCAGATAGTGTGCCACTAACAACAGCAGCGGGGGGAGGAGCCCGCGCGACCCTTCCTGCCAGATAGTGAGGCGGCTTCGCCCCGCCCCTCCTCTTTCGTCACTCCGGCCAGGCTCCGCCCACTTTTGCTTCTGGCTCCGCCCACCACTGCCATGTGACTGTCATAGGTAAGGCTGCTGACCCCTTATTTTCGAATCCGAAAGTTGACAGCAATGGTGAGAAGCTGGCTAGCTTATTCAATGTGCTTCAGGTCCACGTTCTGCATCCCACGGCGGGATTTACGTATAAGCTAAACAAGCTATAGCTTAGGGCCCCACTCTCTTGCCCCCCCCCCAAATTTAAAGGGAAAAACCTGGATGTACATTTCCATAATATAAGATAAAAAAACACAAATGAAATCAAACCAACATAATAGCAACAGTGTTTTGTGTTGTGTAGGCTCCTTTTTGTTATGTGCAAATGGCTTTAGATACCTATTAGGTCCATCAAAATTGACCATATAGCATATATTCGACACAAAGAACAGTGACAATTTGTTGTTGACAAAGGAGAGCTGGACATATAAAGGGCCCCGTTACCTATAGGAGCTTAGGGCCTCATCAAACCTAAATCCGGCCCTGATCCCACCCAACACCTGTGACTCCTATAATGAGTCCTCCTTGCAAGCAAAATGCCCTCTCCTAACTCTGGAGGAGGAAGAAGACAAATGGGAAACTGGAATGAGACCCTTTTATGGGCCAAATGTGCGACACACACCAGAGCTGATGCCGGTTGGAGAGGATGGTGCTGGACTCTGTGGATGACTGGCGTATAACACGTCTCCTTGGTCACATCTACAATATACATTTAAAGCTGGTGACTCCCCGCCGCCCAAAAAAGGGAACTATAGTTTTAAGTTCTGTAAGGAGTAAACAACAGTTCCCAGAATTCCTTGATGAAAGTAATTAAAAAAAAAACAAACGCACAGTGTGGATGTGTCTTTATGAACACAAGTAGTTTTTAGAACTTAAAGAAATATATACGCTGCTGTTTGCAATTGCTGAATATTTAATTTGCCGCTCTGTTCTGGTTATGATTTTCCTCTTATTTTGCCTAAAATGTTTATGGTCTTCCTGTAATCAAGGCTCTCTAAGCAACAGAATAAAATGCAGAATGGCATACGTGCGCCTACAAGGTATTTTGGAGAAGTTGGTTTTGTTCTTTGTGCATTTCGACACCAAATTCTGCGTGATGGTCCTGAGATCAAGGAGAAGGTTTCCATGAATGTTTGCGTAAGGTTCGCGTGAAGGTGCTTCACGAGTAACGGAGCAGGAGCCCAAACAGTCTTTTGCAGTTTTATTGTGCAAACTATTTACAGTGCAGAGCTACAAAAAGCATGTCTGTCTCAGTCGCTGGCAGAATCCGGGAGTGGCCCCTTCCGGCTTCTCCCCCAGCATAATAACTTCGGCACCCCAAGTCTCCTCCTACCCTCCTTGCGTTTCACCCCTCTGCGCAACTGGGGTGCCGGAAATGGCGTGCCTCCCTCCTGACCAGCCGGGCGAGGTGAGCGCAGGGTCTCAGCAACATCCCCAAGCCCTCTCCCCGCCAGGCTCCCTGTTTGTGGCTCCTGGCTAGAAGAGGCGCTGGGGCTCTCAGTGGCATCCCTAAGCCCTCTCCCCACCAGGCTGGTTCCTTCCCTCTCCTCCCCACTGGAGGTGTGGTGGCTAAACCCGCTGGAAGAGGTGCTGCTGTTGAATTGGTGTCGGGGTTCTCTGTATGCTAACGGACCCTCCGTTCCCCTCAGCGGGCCAGGTGGCAGTTCCCTGACAGTTTGGATACGACTGGACGCCATTTCGAATCAAGTTGGTAGACTGGGCCTTTCAAAGCTGCACTGAATTTTAACGGCAGATTCAGTGGGTACTTCAGAATTCCAGAGCAATGCTGGCTACAAGGCTGCTTGCTCGTCATATATAAAACGAGAGACTGTAAGAATGTTCATTTAAGTATTAACCTTCCTAAACTATTTGCCCAAATATGAATTCTAAAATTAGATGGGTTAACCTAGCCAGCCCGAAATATTTTGTGATCTTTCTGCTTCCGTCAAGCCCTGGCCCCCATGCAAAAGCAGACACGGCTGCCTGAATAGGGTGGTGGAACAAGGAGAGTCACCCTATTAAGAGGGAAACATCAAAATGAGGATGTTTGTGAGGACAACGGAACCCTCCTCTCCTCTGTCTTAAGAACATATGAAGAGCCTGCTGGATCAGGCCAATGGCCCATCTAGTTCAGCATACTGTTCTCACAGTGGCCAACCAGGTGTCTGTAAAAAAACCTTCCATAGTTCCAGTTACAGGTGGGTAGCCGTGTTGGTCTGCCATAGTCAAAACAAAATAAAAATTTCTTTCCAGTAGCACCTTAGAGACCAACTAAGTTTGTTCTTGGTATAAGCTTTCGTGTGCATGCACACTTCTTCAGATCTCAGATCTGAAGAAATGTGCATGCACACAAAAGCTTCATACCAAGAACAAACTTAGTTGGTCTCTAAGGTGCTACTGGAAAGAATTGGAAAGAATTTTTTATTTTGTAAAAAACCTGCAAGGGGAACCTGGGCACAAGAACAATTCTCCCCTCCTTACTTAATTGGTAAGGGGTAATCGTAATGCTAGGGATGTGGGTGGCGCTGTGGTCTAAACCATTGAGCCTAGGGCTTGCTGATCAGAAGGTCGGCAGTTTGAATCCCCATGACGGGGTGAGCTCCCATTGCTCGGTCCCAGCTCCTGCCCACCTAGCAGTTTGAAAGCACGTCAAAGTGCAAGTAGATAAATAGGTACCGCTCCAGCAGGAAGGTAAACGGCGTTTCCGTGCGCTGCTCTGGTTCACCAGAAGCGGCTTAGTCATGCTGGCCACATGACCCGGAAGCTGTCTGCGGACAAACACCGGCTCCCTCGGCCTAGAGAGCAAGATGAGCGCCGCAACCCCAGAGTTGTCCGCAACTGGACTTAACTGTCAGGGGTACCTTTATTACCTTTAAGTATTTAGCATTACCTTTAAGTGTAATGCTGGGGGTCGACAAAAGGGGGTTAAAGACTCTCTCAAGGCAAATCTTTAAAAATGTAGTATAAACACCAACAACTGGGAAACACTGGCCTGCGAGCGCTCCAATTGGAGAACAGCCTTTACCAAAGGTGTCATGGACTTTGAAGACACTCAAACTCAGAACGCAAGGGAGAAACGTGCTAAGAGGAAGGCACGCTTGGCAAACCCTCACCATGATCAACTCCCGCCCAGAAACCAATGTCCCCACTGTGGAAGGACGTGTGGATCCAGAACTGGCCTCCACAGTCACTTACGGACTCACTGTTAAAACCGGGTTTATGGAAGACAATCTTACTCGGCTACAAGTCATCGTCGAGGAAAAAGAGGAGGAGAAGGAGGAGGAGGAGGAGGAGGAGGAGGAGGAAGAAGAAGAAGAAGAAGAAGAAGAAGAAGAAGAAGAAAGAAGAAGAAGAAGAAGAAGAAGAAGAAGAAGAAGAAGAAGCATGGCCACCTCTAGGCAGAGCATGGGCATCATGGCTAATAGCCATCAGTACCCTCCTCCTCCATGAATTTGTCTAATCCTCTTTTAAAGCCATCCAAGTTGGGGACTACCACTGCCTCCCGCGGGAGCGAGTTTCATTATTTAACCATGCTCCACACTTCTGCCTGTGCTGTGCCTGGAAAGCGCCCACCCAGTGGAACGCCCTCCTGCCAGATGCCAAATAAACAAACAATTAACACAACTTTCTGAAGACATCTGAATGAAGCCCTTTATCGGGAAGTTTTTCGTGTTTGGTGTTTTACTGCGGCTTCATAATTTGTTGGAAGCCACCCAGAGTGGTTGGAGGGAGGCCAACAGGCAGAGGCTCCTGACACATCAGACCCAACCGTCACAGTCAGTAGTCAGGTATGATGAGAGCTGTAGCAGAAAATTTCTGTAGGCCACCAAGTTGGGGAAGGTTGGTGGAGACAGGCGGACAACAGATATGGCGGCCATCATCATTACTAGTTTGAACCTGGGATATTCTGTAAGGGAAAAAGTGCCCTGTTGCTATGCAATGTGTCATCTTAAACCTCATCTTACCTGCACCAGATATCTGTGGGGTTTCCCTGGAGCTTTTGCTACAATGGAGATTAAACTTAGACCAAACGTTTTTTCCACCAGAAGCCTCACAGGTGCTGACTCCAGAGAAGGGGGCAGTTCCTCGATACCCTTCCAGGCATTCATAGTGCAGTTTCTGCCCCACGTGGTACCTTGCCACGTTTACGTCGGCATTGCTGAGGGGCTTTGGTTCTCCGCAGAAGCCTACAGGGCAGAAGAAGAAAGTGAAGAAAGTCCAGCAGTCGGTGATGGAGCCAGGAACAAGCAAGGGCTGTTTGTTTGTTCTTAAGGTCCACATATTTTTATTTTCAATTTCGTGAACTCATTTTTTATCTTTATTTTCAATTTACAGGTGAACTCATTTTTTATCGTTGTTGTTTTACAGGTATTACAAAAAACCAAGGCAGGAGGAAATGAGAAGCGGGTACACAAGATCATCAAGGACAGAGATTCAAAAGCTGTTTGGCACCTTCTACGGCACAAAATGCAGCAGGCTAGTGAAGAAGAAGAAGAGTTTGGATTTGATATCCCGCTTTTCACTACCCGAAGGAGTCTCAAAGCGGCTAACATTCTCCTTTCCCTTCCTCCCCCACAACAAACACTGTGAGTGTGAGGCTGAGAGTGACTTCAGAGAAGCTGAGAGACTTCTAGAAGTGTGACTAGCCCAAGGTCACCCAGCAGCTGCATGTGGAGGAGCGGAGACACGAACCCGGTTCACCAGATTACGAGTCTACGCTCTTAACCACTACACCACACTGGCACTCACACTGGCACTCAGTGTATAGGGGTGTATAGGGGTGCAACAACCCAACAGAGAGGTGTAGCAAGGGAGCCCACCTGTATCTGCCACCTGAGGTGGTTGCCTAACTTTACCTAATGATAGGACCGGACTGTCACCACAATTCTGGGTCCAAGATCTCAAAGATATCACTCTTCCATGGTTACATTTGTGTTAAATGTACGATCAGGGACACGTAAGGGATTAATAGCACCCCATGCCGGATGTCAGGGAACTGCCATCGGGCAGTGGGAGCCCCGACGCCACCTGGACAGCAGTACCTCTTCCAGCACGGGAAGCAGCAACTCCTCTAGTGGGGAGGAGAGGGAAATGGGCAGCCTGTTGGGGAAAGAGGCTGGAGACGCTGCGGAGAACCCCAGCACCTCATCTCGTCTGGCTGACCAGGAAGGAGGTACGACATTTCCATCGCCCCAATTGCGCAGAGGGGTGAAACGCAAGGAGGGGAGGCGGAGATTTCGGATACCGAAACTCTTATGTTGGGGTCACAGCCGGAAGGGGCCACTCCCGGATTCTGCGAGTGACTGATACAGACATGAACTTGTAGCTCTGCACTGTAAATAGCATGCACAATAAACCTCTTAAAAGACGGTTTGGAATCTTGCCTGGTTACTCGCGAGCAACCACCCTACGGACCTTACAGATAATACCCCTGACTGGAGCGGCACACAGCACACCAGTTTACACTTTGCCTTTGTTTGTTTCCTGTGTGGCTACATCCACACTTGCAGAGTGAGTTCACCTTTAGACTACAGGATACCAAGATGGAAGCGTCTGTTTTACCTGCCCGATTTGTAGGTTGGGGGCTGGTGGAAGCTATGCTCCAGTTTCCTGCTGTGGGATGTACTGTAGGAGGAAGAGTCTGCCGCGGGTCAACTGTGTAGAAGAACGAGGAAGAAAATAAGGTACCCCAAACAATATAGAAGCTGTATCACAAAGTGGAAGTGTCTGCTTTCAGTCCAGGGTCCACTTTCCCTTGCGGTGAGCCTGGGTGGAGCCAGAAGCAAAACTGGGCAGAGTAATTTATTAATAATAATAATAATAATAATAATAATAATAATAATAATACCCCACCCACCTGACTGGGTTGCCACCACCACTCTAGGCGGCTTCCAACAGAAACACAGTAAAGCAACAACAACATCTAACCTTGAAAGCTTCCCTGAACAGGGCGGCCTGCAGATGTCTTCTGTATAATTTTTCATAGACATCTGAAGGCCGCCCTGTTCAGGGAAGCTTTTAATGTTTTATTATGTTTTTATATATGTTAGGGCTTGCTGATTAGAAGGTCGGCGGTTCGAATCCCCGCGACGGGGTGAGCTCCCGTTGCTCGGTCCCAGCTCCTGCCAACCTAGCAGTTCGAAAGCATGTCAAAGTGCAAGTAGATAAATAGGTACCGCTCTGGCAGGAAGGTAAACGGCGTTTCCGTGCGCTGCTCTGGTTCACCAGAAGCGGCTTAGTCATGCTGGCCACATGACCTGGAAGGTATCTGCAGACAAATGACAATAGAGTGAGATGAGGACACAACCCGAGTTGTCCGCGACCAGACCTAACGGTCAGGGGTACGTTTACCTTTACCTATATGCTAGAAGCTGTCCATAATGGCTGTGGCAACCCAGTCAAATGGGGTTGTACAAATAAATAATAATAATAATAATAATAATTATTATTATTATTATTATTATTAACCTATCTCCTTGGCATCTGATGGGAGGGCATTCAACAGGGCAGGCACCACTACTGAGAAGGCCCTCTGCCTGGTTCCCTGTAACTTCACTTCTCGCAGTGAGGGAGCTGCCAGAAAGTCCTGGACCTCAGTGTCCGGGCAGAGCGATGGGGGTGGAGATGTTTCTTTAGGTATACTGGGCCAAGGCCATTTAGGGCTTTAAAGGCAGGGGTGGAGCAAGGGGGCGGGCCGCCCCAGGTACTGCCCTGGGGGGGTGACACTCAGGGCGGTGCCCCGCCCCTGCAATCGGCACAGCTGGCACGCATCAACTTTTGAGGATGCAGCACTGCATCTGTGCCGCTGTACGCGCGCGGCAGCCTTAAAACTTACCATGCCGCTGCACAGTCAGGAGGGGTGCCAGCCGCTCGCACCCGCCATCTTGGGTGGACTGCACATGTCTGCACATGTGCAGTGCACTTGAGATGCTGCACGCGCGCTGGGGAGCAGTGTCCTGCCCCCAGGGGGGTGCCCCTGCGTTTGCCACCCCGGGCGGCAAAGCGGCTCCCTACGCCCCTGTTTAAACGTCAGCACCAACACTTTGAATTGTGCTTGGAAACATCCTGGGAGCCAGTGTAGATTTTTTAGCATTGTTGTTATGTGGCTCTGTGGCTGCTCCCAGTCTAGCAGCTGCATTTGGGATTAGTGGTAGTTTCTGAGGCCTTTTCAAAGGTAGAGCGCATTGCAGTACTCCAAGTGGGAGATAACCAGCGCATGTAGCACTCTGGCGAGACGGTGCGCATTGCACAGGCAGGTAGGGTCTCTACTGTCGCAACAGGTGAAACTAGTAGACTGCTGCTCTGGATGCAGAGTTGACATGCACCTACATGGGCAGCTGTGAGTCCGAAATGACCCGCAGGCTCCACACCTGGTCCTTTAGGGGCACAGTTACTCTATTCAGGACCAGCCAGTCCCTCACACTTCCCTGCCCCCTGTCTCCCCATTTTGTTGGGATTCAATTTCAATCCATTAACCACCTTCCAACTGCTTCCAGACACCCACACAGGACCATCACCCGCCATCACTGGTTCCAATTTCAACAGGGGGTAGAGTTGAGTATGGCTGCGATCAGCTGCCGTTCTTCTTTTTTGCAAAATGATGTTACGTGCAAAAAAACAGAGATTTTTACCTGCAGATGCATCTCTCCATTTCTCAGATCTTCCAGTTGACTTCAGACAGGAAGACAAGGTATAGAAATTCATTCTGTCTCCGAGAAACGCAACTTCTTACCTACACAAATCGGGAGCGGAGCAGTTCTGTTCCACTTAGCTGTACCGCCCACGATGCTGCATGTCAGAAGGTTGCTTTTCCTTGATATTCTCCGGTATCCTTTATGGCAATTGTAACGAGCAGGAGTGCCCACGACGTACCCTTCAGGAGCAGTGTATTTCGCAAACTCGATTTTCTGTGGATCGGGGCACTCTTCTGCAAAAGAGAAAGGAAGTGTGCATGTGTGAACCAGGGATACGGGATGTTAGCAAAGCCATTCAAATAATGCAAGCAGAGTCCAGGATGGAAAAAAAATCCTGACAACACTCCACTAAAGAAAGTGAACGAAACAGCGTATAATTTGAAAGGAAAGGAACAGAGAAGCCTTTCTTACTTCAGGCCTGGTTCATAGCGGGAAGACATTCAACCAGTCATAGGGGAGGGGAATTCCCTCAGAATAGCACAGCCAATCACATGCTACCTCAGTTAACGCACTACCTAGCTGCTAAGAAATGTCTCTACCAGCCCCTCTCTGGTTTAACAGAATTAACCCTTGAGTTGCAAACTGGATGATCCTTGTTGTTGCATTTCCAAGGTCTGGGGGTCAAACGCAGCCTTCCAAACCTCTCTGGTCACTCCCCAAGACTCTCCCCATGCCACAGCCCTCACCAGTCCTGTTCCACAGCCTCCTCAGGCTCTTGCGTCTAGCCAGAATGCGTCCCTGAACTCTGAAAATGCTCTTGCTTGCCTCTGTGTGTGTGTGTGTGTGAGAGAGAGAGAGAGAGAGAGAGAGAGAGACAATAATACATATACATCCATTGCTCCCCCAATTTTGCTGCTCCCCCAGGAAATATTACAGGGGTTTAAGTCCACAGTTCACAACTTGAGAGAGAGATTCAACTCAGTTGCATTTAAAGGGGAAATTACCTAATTCACACTTTCTAAACCGACATGCAAATCGAAACACAGCCATCCTTCGAAATTCACACTTTTCCAAGTTGCGCAGTTCAGTTCTCCAGCTAGTTAACGTATAACATTGGGGTAAATGTGCACTCAATGCTGAAAACAGCGTATGAAAATACATTATATTGGGTGAAATTGCTTTGGAAAAGAATGTGTATAACGGGCAAAACTGCTCACACAAATGTGTACATTTGGGGAAATTTGCATTAAAATGCTGACAGGTTTCCATGAGGACTTAAAAATTAATAAATTGTAAACGGGTGTGGAACTATGAGGAACTGAACTGAAGATTAGAAGAATGAGAAACTGAGGCCACATTCACGCCATGCATACAAAACAGTACGATACCACTTTAAACAGTTATGGGTTTCCCCACCAGACTATTATGGGAACTGTAGTTTGTTAAGTTATCACAGGCATAGACAAACTCCGGCCCTCCATGTGTTTGGGACTACAATTCCCATCATCCGTGACCACTGGGTCCTGTTAGCTAGGGATGATGGGAATTGTAGTCCCAAACATCTGGAGGGCCAGAGTTTGCCTATGCCTGAGTTATCAGGAGGCCCCCATTCCCCTCACAGAATTACAATTCTCAGAGTGGTGTAACAATCCCTCTTGCCAGAGAACTCTGGGAATTGTAGTTCTGGCAGGGGACTATCAACTCTCAGCACCCTTAACAAACTACAGCTCCCAGAATTCTCTGGGGGAAGTTATGGCTATTTGAAGTAGTGCCGTAGTTATTCACATGTATGGTGTGGTGACTGTGTCTTTAGAACAGGCTTCGTCAACCTCGGCCCTCCAGATGTTTTTGGCCTACAACTCCCATGATCCCTAGCTAGCAGGACCAGTGGTCAGGGATGATGGGAACTGTAGTCTCAAAACATCTGGAGAGCAGAGGTTGAGGAAGCCTGCTTTAGAAAATAAATAGAACTGTAGAGATAGAAGGGACCCTAAGAGTCATCTAGCCTTACAATGCAATTACCTCAACGCAAGCAGTGTTAGTAGTAGACACATATTAGGATTTTCCTGTAAATGCCCTTTAGAGATGGCTTTGAGCTTCACCCTGCAACTGCGCTATGAGTCTCTCGTGACTCATTTATTCAAGACCGCCCTTTAGAAGAGGCAGTTTGGGGGCAAAGGGGGAATGAATTAAAGCTCCAAAAACAGACGAAGAAAGGAAAACCCAGGCTGCCCGCTGCTTTCAAAGAACTGTTTGAAGCCTTAGCAGAAATGTGTCACCCCTTTATGAGGAAGTGTGAGGACGTAGCTTGCGGAGACTTTTTTTTTTCATTTGATAAGCCTGCTTTCGTTTCAGAATATGTGGCTGAGGTGTGCGGTTAAGCTCTCTCTCTCTCTCTCTCTCTTCCGATCAGCAGTCCTGCAGGAGAACCACAGCCTGCTTCTAGGTTAGAGAAGGGGAGGGGAGTGACCTTAAAACCGTTTATGTTATTCACACGCAAAGCACATCCACAGACATATTGTTTTGGCTGAGGACCGGCAAATAGTTCAGGGCACCTCTTGGTCATTTTATCCATGGGACTCTGGGCCGGCTCAAGACTTTTTGCAGCCTGAGGCGAAGGACAAGATGGCACCCTCCCCCAAGTAACATACAGAAGCCAATTGGACTGGTAGTTGAATCTTACTCCAATACGGGTGAAAGGACAACAACTTCCACTGGATTTTAGGGCAGCAGGCTAGCTTAGGGGATACAGGGCGGTCCAAGCCTGAGGCAGTTGCCTCACTTTCCCTCATCGTAGAGCCGGCCCTGACAGAATCATGGAATTGTAGAGTTGGAAGGGATGCCCGAGGGCCATCTAGTCCTACTCCCTGTAATGCAGGAATCTCAGCTAAAGCATCCATGACAGATGGTCACCCAACCTCTGCTTTAAAAAACTCAATGGTAGGAGAGTCTGCAACCTCCTGACGAAGTCCATTCCACCACTGTCGAACAACTCTTACTGTCATTGGTACAAGTCCTACCCTCCAGAGCAGGAGAAAACAAGCTTGCTCAATCTTCCATGTGACATCCCTTAAGACATTTGAAGATGGCTATCATATCTCCTCTCGGTCTCCTCTTTTCCAGGCTAAACATGCCCAGCTCCCTCAACCGTTCCTCATAAGGCATGGTTTCCAGACCCTTGATCATCTTGGTTGCCCTCCTCTGCACACATTCCAGCTTGTCAACATCCTTCTTAAATCATGGTGCCCAGAATTGAACAAAGTATTCCAGGTGTGGTCTGGCCAAGGCAGAATATATTCAATATATTCAATTCAGTCTAAGCTAGCTTCGTTGCGTTACTGGCATCCAAGGAAGGCAAATTTCTATGTTTCTCAAAGTGTTTTTACTTATGTGCACATTTAATCCATCAAGGCTGACCTCCTAAGGCCACTTACTTGGGAGAAAGTCCCACTTAATTAATAGCATACCCTTCAACATTTTTCCATATGAAAATAGGGACACCCTTTTCAACAACAACAACAACAACTCTATTATTTATACCCCATATTTTTATGAAATTAAAAATAATTTCATTATTTGTATGCTATCCATCTGACTGGATTGCCTCAGCCACTCTGGGCAGCTTCCAACCGACACATATAAAAACATGATAAAACATTTTTTTAAACTTCCCTATGCAGGGCTGCCTTGGCTCAGGGTGTCACATAACTCCAAACCCTCCAACATTTCTCCAATTGGAATGGCCTAAGGAAAAGCGGGACATCCTAGGATCAAATCAGAAACCAGAACGACTTCTGTAAATCTGGAACTATCCATGGAAAATAGGGACACTTGGAGGGTCTGTAACAGGACTTATTTACTTCTGAGTAAAACTCTGGTAGGGTAGGACAGATCCTGAAGTTGAGGCTCCAGTACTTTGGCCACCTCATGAGAAGAGAAGACTCCCTGGAAAAGACCCTGATGTTGGGAAAGATGGAGGGCACAAGGAGAAGGGGACGACAGAGGATGAGATGGTTGGACAGTGTTCTCGAAGCTACTAACATGAGTTTGGCCAAACTGCGGGAGGCAGTGAAGGATAGGCGTGCTCTGGTCCATGGGGTCACGAAGAGTCGGACACGACTGAACGACTGAACAACAACAAAAACTGGTAAGGATTGTGGTATAATTCATCAATTCATCAGGTCGAACCCATATAGTTAGGACAGCCAGATGATAGCTGCAGCGGTTTGCTACTTACCAGCAGTGGCAGCCAAAGTAGTAGGTTGGAAAATGCCCCATATGAGAAGTAGCCCCAATCCAGGATAAAAGCCACCCATGTCTTCTCTAGTCCTAAACTGGTTCTGAAGGTGGCAGGTTTCCCACTGACTGAATGTGAGCCGACACGCCTCTCTAGTGCAGAGCCAGAGGAAAGGCACTAGATAACGTTATTTTTATGCACGTTGTCTCAAGTCTGATCAGCGTTTCTCTCTGACTCTCCCCATCCACCCCCTTCCTTGTCTAAGAATAGGCGAAACTGGCCTTCTCAGGTGTGAGGACTACTCATTCAGGAAGCCACATTTTATTGTCAAGGTGCGACACAGCTTTGCCCTTGCTGTGGAGGAAGAGGAGGAAGTGGTTTTCACAACTGGCTAACGCTCTGCATATGACCTTGGCACGGGTTGGACAGCTCTACCCAAACTCCTTGTGTGGCCACTATAGTCACCCCCCCCAAGCCAGTGGACGGCTGCTCGTCTCTGGTCTAGGATGGACTGAAGTGTGGCAAGGAAAAGGAGAAATAAAGCACCATCTTGGATGCACCCGGCGCTATAGGAGAGCAGGCGCTATGCAGTATTCCAGGTTTCGGAGTGCTCTTGGATCAAACACTCTCCCTGGGATTCTCCCGCAATGGGTCTTGTTCCTGGACCTCTTTGTTTTTTGCTTTTTCCAAATAATATTTATCCTTTTTCAAAATAAGTGTACAAAAATATAACATACAAAAACATAAAAACATACAGAAGCCTTAAAAAAGACATAAAAATATATTTTAAAAATTTCCTCCTCTAACTTTCTTTAACAGTGTTAGCTGATTTGTCTCAGTCCTTCCCATCTGATTTTCATTGTTAAATCATCATTAGCAGTTTGGTTTATCATCATACTTAACATATTAATAATAATTACCAATTTAGCTATTATTGACCTATATTATTACTTCACCATAAAAAAACAAAAATTCTATACTAAAATCAACCTTCATGCTGTAAGCCTATAACTCCTCCTCTACAAGTCCATAATTCTATATATTGCAATATTTTTTCAAATAAGCTTTGAATTTCTTCCAATCTCCTTCCACCGCATCTTCTGTCTGATCGTGCAGTCTCCCCGTCAGTTCAGCAAGTTCCATAAAGTCCATCATCTTCATTTGCCATGCGTCTATGGTTGGTATCTCATGTGTCTTCCAGTTTTTGGCAAGAAGTAGTCTAGCAGCTCTTGAGAGTCCCGTGGACTGCAAAAAGATCAAACTTATCCATCCTTAAAGAAATCAGCCCTGAGTGCTCACTGGAAGGGCAGATCCTGAAGTTGAGGCTCCAGTACTTTGGCCACCTCATGAGAAGAGAAGACTCCCTGGAAAAGACCCTGATGTTGGGAAAGATGGAGGGCACAAGGAGAAGGGGACGACAGAGGATGAGATGGTTGGACAGTGTTCTCGAAGCGACTGGCATGAGTTTGGCCAAACTGCGGAGGCAGTGGAGGATAGGGGTGCCTGGCGTGCTCTGGTCCATGGGGTCACAAAGAGTCGGACACGACTGAATGACTACAGTCTAGCAGCTGTTGCGGCATACAAAGAAGAATGTAATGTCCTTTTTTGGGGATTTATCCTCCAATAATTCCAAGTTAAAAGGCATTCCTGGAACTCTTTGTCACGTGGAGCCAGAGTTCTTGCTCTTTTTATTGTGACATGCTTTCGATGTTTACATAACTATTTCTTTAGGAAATTCCAAGGTTGATCGTATGCACTTGACGCTTCTTCTGTCCTTTTCAGATCAGAGTGCACCCATCTCTTCCAGGATGGCTAAATATTTTGCTGCTGCATGTAAAATATTGCCAGATTAATTTTTTTTTTATTTTTTTACTGTGGCATACTTTTCTGGTTCCCCCCCTCTTTCTTTTTCTCTCCCCCCCCAAAATCCTTTATTGAAATTCATAGATATCATGTTGTTGTTCAGTCGTTCAGTCGTTTCCAACTCTTCGTGACCTCATGGACCAGAACACGCCAGGCACCCCTATCCTCCACTGCCTCCCGCAGTTTGGCCAAACTCATGCTAGTCGCTTCGAGAACACTGTCCAACCATCTCATCCTCTGTCGTCCCCTTCTCCTTGTGCCCTCCATCTTTCCCAACATCAGGGTCTTTTCCAGGGAGTCTTCTCTTCTCATGAGGTGGCCAAAGTACTGGAGCCTCAACTTCAGGATCTGCCCTTCCAGTGAGCACTCAGGGCTGATTTCTTTAAGGATGGATAAGTTTGATCTTTTTGCAGTCCATGGGACTCTCAAGAGTCTCCTCCAGCACCATAATTCAAAAGCATCAATTCTTCGGCGATCAGTCTTCTTTATGGTCCAGCTCTCACTTCCATACATTACTACTGGGAAAACCATAGCTTTAACTATACGGACCTTTGTCGGCAAGGTGATGTCTCTGCTTTTTAAGATGCTGTCTAGGTTTGTCATTGCTTTCCTCCCAAGAAGCAGGCGTCTTTTAATTTTGTGACTGCTGTCACCATCTGCAGGGATCATGGAGCCCAAGATATCATACAGTATCTTAAATCCACACATACCAAGGGAGAAAAAAAAACCTTACATAAATTTACAGTTAAATATTAAATTACTCTTTCCACTTATTTTCTAATTAAACTAAGATAAAATAAGATAAGGTAAAATAAAATAAAATAAAATAAACTTCCCATCTTTTCTCAATGTAATTGATGCTTGTAATATAATTACTACCTTATTTACCTTAATTACTCTTAATATATTTTCTAATACTTTCTTACAACATGCCGTACCATTTTCCCTTATTTCTTAATATTTACTTTACACAAGGGTCATTTGAACGCTGCCATAGATGTTATATTATTGTTACATTTTTGGAAATATCTCTTGAACATATCCCATTTTTGAATAAATGGTTTTACATTTTTGTAAATATCTCTTGAACATATCCCATTTTTGAATAAATGGTTGTTTTGTATTACTCCTTATAGTTTATTTGTCAATAAAGCCATTTTGCCAGAAATTCATTGTAGCAAATGCATTGTTATATGTTGGTTTTAGTTTGCATGGTACCCTCAGCCACTTCTGATTGTTCGAGTCTTGTACCCAGTCAGGGTTAAAAGCTGATGAGGATTCTGTTGCTATCTGGACAATTGCAAGTTAATTGCCACCTCCTCTAGGCAATGGCTGTGAATTGGGGTGGGTAAGTTAAGGCTGTGGTTTTCCCAGTAGTGATATATGGAAGTGAGAGCTGGACCATAAAGAAAACTGATCGCCGTAGAATTGATGCTTTTGAATTATGGTGCTGGAGGAGACTCTTGAGAGTCCCATGGACTGCAAGAAGATCAAACCTATTCATTGTTAAGGAAATTAGCCCTGAGTGCTCACTTTCTCTGCGCTGGGTTTTCCTGGAAAAGACTTTTAAACTCCCAGACTTGCTTACTGGGTTCTGGGACGGTCTCAGGCGGGCTCTGAGATTTTGAGATACGAGGGGCCAAACAGCACCTTATCAATTTGACAGGGTACGGTTTCCGTTCCTAATCTTCGTAAACACTTCTCTTAAGAGTTAATGGCCTCCAGCTACCCACACGGGGTTTTGGAGGGCCGTATCAGATAGTTGGTTTTACTTAATTCTTTATCTGATTTTAAGGCTTGTCGTTTCTTTCCAACCATATCAAGGACGTGAGATCTGAAACTTCTTCCTTTTAAAATTGTGCAATGTGCACCATTAAAAAAAATGGAAATGCCTGTTGGAAAATGGGGCTCTGTAGCTCTGTCCTATCACAATGGCTCCTACTGCCAGACGCCGGGCAGAGCCACACCATGTATTTAAGCCCCCATTCAATGCACATTTAAAACACAGTGTCCATTTATTTATTTATTTTCATAAGATGTATACACTGCTTGATTGTAAAAAAACAAACAAACAACCACCTCAAAGCAGTTTACGAAAACATAAAACAAAATAAAGAAAACATGTCTTCCCCTCACAGAACTACCATTCCCAGCATCCTTAACAAACTACAGTTCCCAAGAATATTTGAGGGAAAGTTATGTGCTTTAAACGTATGGTGTGGATCTAGGCCTGGCGTGTCTGTGGATTGGTGGCTCAATAAGGGCGATTGCATACCTGCCATGTTAAGTATCCATTTTGGTCTTTGATTGGATTTTTATTGCTTATTTTACTTGTAAAGAAAGATGGTCTTTTTATTGCTTTGCAATTTGAATGCCACAGAATTCCAATACAGTGGTACCTCGTGTTACAGACGGAATCCGTTCCGGAGGCCTGTCTGTAACGTGAAATGCCCACAACTCGAAGCGCTGCGCCAGTGCAGACACGCTGCGCAATTTGGCGCTTCTGCGCAAGTACGAAACATGATTTAGCACTTCTGCGCATGCGTGAGCGGCGAAACCCAGAAGTAACCCATTTCAGTACTTCCGGGTTGCTGCGGGCCGTATTGCGAAAAGACGCAATGTGAAGCAGATGCAACATGAGGTGTGACTGTATTTATTGCTGCACCAGGCAGAACAATCCACCGAAACCCTCCAGAAAAAAAAAAAAAATCCTTCCAGTAGCACCTTAGAGACCAACTAAGTTTGTTCTTGGTATGAGCTTTCGTGTGCATGCACACTTCTTCAGATACACTGAAACAGAAGTCACCAGACCCTTATATATAGTGAGAGGGTGGGGGGTATTACTCAGAAGGGTATCTGAAGAAGTGTGCATGCACACGACAGCTCATACCAAGAACAAACTTAGTTGGTCTCTAAGGTGCTACTGGAAGGATTTTTTATTTTTTTATTTTGTTTCAAAGAATCATAGAATTGTAGAGTTGGAAGGGACCCAAGGGTCATCTAGTCCAACCCCCTGCAGTGCAGGAATCTCAGCTAAAGCATTCATGCACACTGAAGAAGTGTATCTGAAGAAGTGTGCATGTACACAAAAGCCCATACCAAGAACAAACTTAGTTGGTCTCTAAGGTGCTACTGGAAGGATTTTTATTTATTTATTTTGTTTTGACTATGGCAGACCAACAAGGCTACATACCTGTAGCTGGGAGGGGAACAAAGGGTTAACACCTTTATTCTAGCCCCTTCAGAGCACTAGGGAAACCCCATACGCTTGAGCGTCAGTGAGCTTTTGCAAGACTTTCGGAAGGGTTGTTCCAAACTGATGAACGTGGGGGGGTTGCATGCAAGAGTATTTTTAGAGGGAGACGCTGCTCGGGAAACCCAACGTAAGCTTGACAGATACCAAGGAAAGTACTGTACTTAAAAAGTGTTTGTGGTGATGTTTGCAACCAGGGCAGGAGGTTTGAGCTAGGGTGTTCTGCAGAGGCGATCGGGAAGAGCTCTCCCCTCTTGACGTTCTTGAGTTGGTGCGATCCATTGCGTCTCTCCCCTTATCTGTTCTGCAAGCGGAGCTGAGTCCATTTAGCTGAGGAGGAGGGTGGTGGGAAGAGTTCGCGATTGCCTTGCAAAACCTTTCGCTAGCCTGAAGCATTTATATTTTAAATTAGAATAATAACTTACGAAAGCTTATTTTCCATTTCCAGTTGAGCTTTAGGGGGGAGTGGAGGGAAGAAACGGATGTGTGTGGTTTTTGTGCAGTGATTATTTTGGCAGAGTTCTCTTTTTTTAAATAAGCCATATACGTTATATTTAACTTTTAAGGGCCAGGATAGCTAGCCTGCCCTCCACTCCTGTGCGAATCTAACATGCACCATGCAAAAGCTTTATTTTTTTTTTAAGCGAAGTGATAAATATGTTTATTTTACACTTGAATTAGTGGCACTTTCAAAAAAGGGACGTGTGTTTGTAGAAAGGTAGTCATTATTACAGAATTTCTGTCAATATAAACCACCCAGTACATGTAAATTTTACATCAAAAGGGAATTGGTTGTCTGCATTGTAGTGAGAAATGCTATTGCAAAGGGTTGCGTTTTTAATTAAAAAGGACAACAATTAAACTAAAAGCTTGGAGAATGCTGCTTTTTTCCCTCTTTTTAAAAGAGTCAGTTGCTGTTTGTTCCAGAAACATAAGTAGTTTGGTTGGCAGTTATTAACAATGGTTAAATGGAACTGCAATGGTTAGGAAGGGTATGAAATGCAAACTTTGGGGCAGTTGATATTCTCAATGCTTTTGCGCTTCTCAGAGGAATTGGGTTGTGTGCCTGAGGGTTTGTCAATTTTTTTCTAAAGGAAAACGCTGGGATTTTCCTTAATTGGTTCTTTACCCACCAGGTGGAACATCCAGCTAATCTGTCTGAATGCAGATGTTGGCTGTTAGTGATTAGTAGCAATAATTTCTCACCTGTCCTTCCTGAGGTCTGAGCACAGATTAGAGCATTAAAAACAATAAAAGTGGCTTTAAAATAACTTTTAATTATAAAAGTAGAATTACTGGTAAAAACAAAGGGAAACTAAAACTGGCAAAAAAGAGGAACCCCCCCCCCCAACAATTCTGAATTAAAAGTATAAGCTGCTTTGGGGAAGGTTTGATCTACTGGTCATGTTATGTTAAATAACTTGCCCAGTTTGCCCTGCTAAGACGTAGTTGCAAGTTTGCTAAGAAGGTCCCTGGAATTAGGGTGGAGGCATTCCATGGGACTAGCAAGCAGGAAAGCCACCAAAAAAAGGGTATTTTTTTGTAACTAGAGGTGGAAATTTTGCAGCTGCTAAATGCTTTTCAATTAAACAACTACTCCTGACACTGGGGAATCTCTGGGCATGTGGTTGAGAGTCAGGAGAAAGACTGGTGGTGTGGAGGTTCGCAAAATAAGCCAAAACGCTACAAGATTCCTTAAATTAATGCTGAAATAGGCTCAAAACCAACACATGTGCCTTCAACATAGGATAACACTTGGTGCATCTGCTGAACTTTACCCACATATACGATAATTCTGCTAGTCTTTAAGGCAGGGGTCCTTAAACATTTCAGACTGCGCCATGCATAGGGGTACGCCTTGGTTCCAAAAAAAGTATTGCATAAAATTGAGTTTTTTATAAAAACTTAATGCCATCATTTGAGTCTTTGCAAACCCACTAACAGTAAAAGCTAGTTAAAACACTCAAGAATTAAAATCGGCAAGTGATTAAAAGTTTTAAACATATTTAATGCATTAGCTTTTTGCATCAGAAATGCATCTATTCAGACAGAATCTACAGAGTACTGCATAGCTTCAAGAAATTACTGACTAAAGTGCTTGAGTGGCCCCCATGTTCTAGCGACTGTGTACTTCTGAAATGAACCTAAAAACTAGGCAGCCCTCCAGCTGGAGCCATTTTGCAGCTTCATTGGGCAATTACCTGAATTCATTGGGGTTTTGCAGGAAGGAGTTGGGATAAGTTTTGTTTTGTGTGTAGTACAGTATTGTCATCTTGTGAAATAGGGGAGGAGCACAACAAGGAAAGCCATTCAAAACAATGAAAAATAACAAGATACCTAGTTAAGAAAACAAAATGAAACAAGTTTGGATTTTAACCACTACACCACACTGGCTCTCTTTTAAGCTGCTGTTAATCTGCATTCAGCTGTTCCAGGACCTTTGTTTGATCAGGTCTCTTAGGAATTCCTATACAGTACCGGTACATAATTTCCCCACTCCAGAACGATTTTCACATCTCTTCCAGTTGCATTCACAGTCCAATACTTTCTCACAGCCTCTGATATATGCCAGCAAGCAGACACGAGTATAATAAGTAATGTCTCTGTATGGATAAAGCCATTCTCATTCCAAATGCCACATTCCGGACAGCACCATCTTCTATTACAAATCAAACTTCTTCGCACAGCACTCTCCCCCCGCGCTCATTCCGGGTTTTCTGGGGGAGGTTTCGCCTGTGTTAAGTAAAATATTGAGGCAAAACAAATGAAGGGTCCAGAGCTTCCCCCCCTTCTTCTCCCTCTTTCACATACCAATGTAAAGTCCACGTCTTCTTCCAGTTTTCATTCTTAACCGCTCAGGGCTGCTGTTAGCAACATTCTTCCCACTCCTTTGTCCGAGGCATGCCCAAAACCTTTAGCCAAATTTATATTTCCAGTTCTGGGGGTCGTGCACGAACGGGGCCGGCTTCCAGGAGCTCTTATCCACACGAGCCCTATGCGCCCAGGCCCCCCACTCGGCCCTGAAGGATCAAAGTGGGTTGAGGGGCATCCACGGGCGAGGCAGCCCTCCCCGTCATCCAAGGGTAGGTAGGGAGGCTGCTTACTCCCATCGCATCCGCCAAATTAACTCGTGATGGATAGCACAGGTGTTATGGTCAGCCATTCTCCCACTGTGCCCGCCGGAAGTCCTCCCTGTAGGAGTTCTTTGGTGGCTAGTAAGGTTGCAACTGCGACTGGAGCTCCTTGCATGTGGCGTTCTGCTTAAGCCACAGCGCGTGAGTTCAAATAACGACAGACAGGTCTTGACCAGCAAGCCTGCCTGGGAGACAAAGAGTGGAGCAAAAGCTTCCTCCCTCTCCCAACCCAGGCACTTTTTATTCACACATCAAACCGCCTTACAGAATTCAAATGAGCCAATCACAATCTTCCAGCACAGCCCCCCAAAAACCCACGAGGGCAGGATGAGAACAAAGACTCTTTGAACTTTGCAGAACCAGTTTAAACTAGTAACTAACTTCCTAGCTACAGGTCTATTAACATTCCAAAGATCAGGTAGAAGAAAGGACAGAAGATTTATAGTAGGAAATGAAGGACAAGCATCCTCGCCATATTGACACTGCCCAGGCCTCCAGGATGTTAGCATATCTACTTCAGAGGGACACATCCTTACCAGCCAGTTGTAAATTAAACAGCAACTTAATTAAAAGAGAGACGTGAACTCTCGCCTCACTGTAAAGGCAGCCAATAGGAACAGCCAATTTCATGTCATGTAGAATTGATCATAAGAAATCATATCTTGAACATAGACCAGCAGGGAACACTACACTCAGCACAACCACATGGATATCGGAATGTCTTGCTCAACCGCACAATGTGTAAGATAATGTATCACTTCTTATTTAATCCTACATGAATGCCACACTTCCACACTCCAAACATGTATACGGTTTCTCTCCTGTTGAGTTCTCTGATGTGAGGAAAGGGAGTCAATGCGATTGAAGCTGTTGCCACATTCCCAGCACTTATATGGTTTGCTTCCTCAATGAGTTTGTTGATGTCTAGTAAGCGCATTGCTGCAAGTGAAGCTCTTTCCACACCCAGAACATGTACTGTATACAGTTTCTCCCCTGTATGAATTTGGTGATGCAACTTAAGGGCGCTACTGAGACAAGCTCCTTCCACACTCCAAGCATGTATACGGTTTTTCTTAGAATCATATAATCATAGAGTTGGAAGAGACCACAAGGGCCATCCAGTCCAACCCCCTGCCAAGCAGGTTGTTTGATGCGACTTACGGGAGCTACTGCGACTGAAGCTTTTTCCACAGTGCATACATGTATATGGTTTCCCCAATGTATGTTTTAACACCAAGAAGGCTAGGCAGAACAGCAAGAAGTGTTTATATGGCAGATTGCAGTTTAAAAACTCCTTATTTCACAGGTGTTTCTGGATTAATTTGGTTAAGAGAAATTGCATTTTTCAGACCAGGTTTTTAAAGAATTGTATTAGGTCTTGGTTTCCACCCGAAGAAGCAGGTTTAGAACATTGTGACTGTCTGCTTTTCTCTTATCAAGTGTAGTTAGACCTTTTTTTAAGACCTACCACCCACGGTAAAATTGGTAAAGTAAAATTGTTAAAGATTTCCTCCCTGTAGGAGTTCTTTGGTGGCTAGTAAGGTTGCTACTGCGACTGAAGCTCCTTCCACTCTCTAAACATGTATACAGTTTCTCTCCTGTTGAGTTCTTTGACGTGAGGAAAGGGAGTCAATGCAATTGAAGCTGTTGCCACATTCCCAGCATTTATATGGGATCTGGGAAACTGCAGGGTTATCCAGAATGTATGAGGATTGGGCTAGCTCTGGGGGAAAGTGGAGCCTGCCCTTCCAAGATGACTGGGTAGCTGAAAGGAGCAGCACACCTGTCCTCCTTGAGCATGCCTGGTGCCTGTCAGGCTGGCTCTGTCTTGCCCAAATGCAAGATGTATTGATTCTGAACCTGATTTTAAAAGAACCAAATGCAAGTGGTTGAGAAGATTACAGATTTCATTCTAAGTAGCATATACATTACCAAGCAAGCACTTCAATCGGCCACTGGGAAGGCCTGTCAGAAGTGGCGGAGTGACCCCCAGGTATTCCTGATGCATAGCACTGTAGCCACAGTCCATGCAGAGCTACTGACTGGCATGCTAAGAAACTAGATACAGTGGTACCCCGCTAGACGAATGCCTCGCAAGACGAAAAACTCGCTAGACGAAGGCATTCGTCTAGCGGAAGGCTGCCCCGCAAGACGAATTTGTCTATGGGGCTGCCTCGCAAGACGAAAATTTTTCGTCTTTTTTTTTCGTCTAGCGAAAGCGCGGCTGTCATTGCCGCTTCGCTAGACGAAAAACCCGCTAGACGAAAATTTTCGCAGAACGAATTATTTTTGTCTAGCGGGGTACCACTGTAGTTGATAGATGCTGTGCCCTGTTAGGATAATAGAGGCTCAGCTACCAGCTATATTCTACATCAAAAGACAAAAATGCCAGGCTATGCATCATAGCCTTTGCTGACCAGTGTCACCTACACATCAAAAGACGTTTTCACAAAGGGTACTGAAAGCAATAAAACACAGAAGCCAGAGTCAGGAAGCAACCAGAGACTGTGAAGAGCTCCATATCTCATCACTCATCTCCTTGAGAGAACAATATTACCTTCTGCCATTAATCCATACAGCCTCCTGCTATGCACCTGCCATAACTGCCTGCCACCTAGCGGTAGGTGTATGGGTGGCATCTGGTGGACAACCGGGCACACGAAGTAGGAGAAGGGTAGCATAAGTTTTGTTTTTGCAAAGTGTCCTGGGCCGGCCCTGGCTGCCACTAATGCACTATGCCCCAGGCCCTAGCACCTGTTCTTCATGGTGGCTGCCTCACTTTGCCGACCTGCACAGAGGACGTTTCCCAAAGATGTATTGAGAAGACAAAAACGGGGCACCAATTGATGCAGGGAAGAATTCTGACAAACCATGTATTGGGATCCTGGCTCCCCACCCCTCGTTTCCTTCAGGTTTCTTCATCCAACTTCTGATAATGTTTTCTATTGTCAAATATATTAATAAACAACAAAACATTTTCCATTTTAAGAATGAATATACCGCATTACAAAAATAAATGAAGTTAACGGTTGAAGGTTAGCAATAAATAAAACATAAGAATAAGGGCATGACCCCCACATCCTGATTCACTTGCCCCATAGCTATCCAAGAGGGCGGTGAGCGTGCGGAAGCAAACCGCCATGCTGCAACCAGGTGCATCTGGCTGGCTGAATTGTAGTGCTCTTGACATGCGCCTTGCATGTACAGCGACCTTATGTGCAGACAGGTTCGTCCCCGCCTTGCAGATCCTCTGTGCCCCCTTCCCCTGCTGCTAGCAGTTAGCAAACGTCCCTCTGGGGCAAGTTGTGAGACTGACCCCCCAGGTGGGGACGAAGCCTGGGTGCACTCCTGGCTATTCGAGTCCAGTGGCACATTGATATGCAATTGTTCCCCAGCATCAAGAACAACACACACAAGCCATTAAGGCTAAACTATTTTATTGTAATGTTAGTTTAAAAGAGTGTATAAGAAGTTAAGTTAGTGATTTATTTGAATTTTTTATGTATTTTGGTAAGAATAAGGTATTATATATAAGTTGCTAGATAAGGTTTAAGATAAGTCGTAAAGAAGATTTAAGGTAGTTACAAAGTTACTAAAGTATATTTGAAATGAACGCAGAAGGGAGGGCGAGAGGAAGTCCCCCCCCCAATTAAGATACAAAATAAGATCAAGATAGCTAAATAGGCGTTTTATGTATTATGTTTTGTATGAGTTTTTTTATTCTTTTTTGTCTCATTTTTTGTAGCATGTATGTATACCTTTTTGTAATTTGTATGTTTGTATTGTTTTTATTTGTTAATTTTCTAGAAATACCAATAAATTCTTATTTAAAAAAGAAGATGCAGACTTTGTCTCTGCTTGCCAGCTCAGTAAGTCAGCTGTGCATAATTCATCTAGCAGTAACATCACATGGTTGAGAGAAAGAAAAAACAGCTGTCTTTCTCATGGGAAAAACACAAGTCATACCAGCCTCGCTGCTGCACGAATATTCTAACATCCTCCCCCGATATTTGACAATGAAAGAGCGGCCAAAACTAAAGCATCATTAAGAGAAGCAAACAAACAGTTATCATATACATAGAATGACCCTGTCGTCTTTGTTCCATTCATGGAACTCTCTGAGACTGGTTTTACCAGTTGAAGCCTTTGGTTACCAATTCTCCAGGGGACCAGAGCATTTTGCTCTGTCTGTGTTGGCAGGAACAGTGTTGAACTTCGCAACCTGTTGTTGTGGCTTTTTCACATTTGTGAATTGAGCCTGAGTGTTTCTGTTTTGAGTGCAAATTACAGCTACATTTGCAACAGCTGAAACTGCAAATTCACGAGAGTACCTTTTTGGGGGCTGACCCTTTGTAACTCTCTCAGATCTACACATAAGATGTAGATCCTCTTTGCTGAGTTTCTCCTGAACAGGACTTTTAGGAGAACTCTCGCCAATATTAAACAGTGGCTCTAAGGATTCTAGCACATCTTCTGTTGATGGCCTGGACATACTCCTCTTTCAATGACCGTGTCATCTCTGTCGGAACTAGCCGTGGTTGAGCTTGCACTGCTACTGCTAGTGTCTGAATCCTCGTATGTATTGGCATCAATGGGAAAATTTTGGAGAACTTTCATCTCCGGCTTTGCAGTGTGTTCTATCTCTCGGGTTTGAATTACTGGATGGTTGAACCTTCAAGTGATTCCACCCAAATCTGAGAACCAAAAACCTTCAGATGCTTAACAAAAGGTTTCTTGGGAAATAGTATCTCATAAGGTGAGCATTTCATTCCTTTTGGAACTCTCCTGACCCAAGCATATGTGAAGGCAGATAAGCTCTCAGCCCAATTCTGTTCAGACAGCCCTGCACTAAGCAATTGCGCCTGCATACCTTCATGCAATTCTGTGTTAATTTTATCACACAAATCATTGATCCATGATGATTGGCTTACAGCAACTTTGTGCCGAATGCAATGTTGACCTAGGAACTCCTGTGAATCAGACACTGGTAATTGATTAGTACACAAACATTCAATTTTGCCACCATGCATGAAATCTATCCTAGCACAAAATTCAGTGAACTTGGCCAAGACCTGCTGCGTCTTCACCATAGTGTAAATCCATGAGAATTTAGAAAAATGGTCAAGACAGCAATAAATAATATTTCGCTCCGCCTCTAGATTTTGGCAAAGGCCCTATTACAACAGCAGACACCCGCTGGAAACATTTTGTGACTTTTTCTCTGCGTGGCTGTATGGTAGTCCTCTTGGACTTAGCAGCACCTGCAAAAGAAGAGTCAACAACATCAAAACAGTCAGTAGAAGCAAAAGATAGTAAGTATAGTCCATCTTGGTTCTTCTGAGCTGTAAGGATATCTTCTACATCCTTAGAAATTGTGCACAGTCCTTGGTATATTCTGAGCTCGAATCCTTTCTCGGTAAACTGATGCACTGAGAAGATTAAAGGCAATCTCTGGCACATATAAGACATTGTTGATAGTCAGCTGGCGACTGAAGAAAAACAGTTCCAGATCCGGTCGATTTTAGGCTTTTTCCGTTTACCTGCGACACTTGAGTCGCGGATTAAAGCATAATCTGGCGATGATGTATGTAGTATCGTAACAGTCCAAGGTTGAAGTATAAATGTGATGTTCCCACGAAGAATTGGAGCAAACAGAAGGACAAGGATATCTGGATTATTATCCCTGTTTCGCCATTTGGCTTAATCAGCAGATTGAATACTGAATATTATAAAGGGATATAAAATCAATTATCTAATGTATATATCCAACTTACATAAGGATATAATTATATACATACCAGTTGAAGATAATGTACAAGCAGAGACCTAACAAGGTACTGTACTCTGAAGATTTTAGTGAGAGTTCTTTGTGAACTTAAGGATAATACAGGTAATACCACTGAGAGTTACAGGTGTTCTCAATTATCAAACTGCTGTCGATGTTCTTAAAGGAATCCACAGGCAAATTTATACCAGTGGTACTCAGAAACAGGACCACAAATTATAAATGCAAACAGAATCACAACTATTTTCCAGACATACTTATACCACTATAAAATTCAAAGAAACAGTTGTAATCTACATCAGTATTTAGCCCAGCAGGATGTAATGTGTTCAATAAAAAAAAATGAACCTGGCTTCTTTTTGCATCAGTCTCTTCTTAGCTGATTCCATGGGGCCTGAATAAGTCCAAATTACGAAAAGTGTTAAATCATGATCAGTGTGCGATGCTTCATTAAAATGTGTAACTAAAGGTGCATCGGTTACACAATTCCTGATTCTGGACCTATGTTTTGAGACCCTGACCTTTATGGGTCTGAGTGTGTAGCCTAGATACAAGAAACCACATGGGCATCTAATGACATACCACCCGTGATGTGGAACACGTGGCAAAGGAATGTATAGTGAACTTGCAGCCTTCAACATAATTTGCACACACTACAATGTCCACATTTGTAAATACCACGCGGAGCACCTGAAAAAACTTACTGAGTTACTGTAGGTTTCAAGTCAGTATGTACTAGAGTGTTTAAATGATTTTGTTCATTGGATTTGGTCTATCTGCATATTTTTTTAATTAGCACTTAAAAATTATGTGACATTGGAATTATCATTTATCAGCCAGTTACGTTTGTTTGTAAGATTTACGCATAGTTGCACGTAATCAAGGTTGGTTGTTGTAGGATCTGTAGGGCAGCTGATAGGGAATTTTGGCAACTCCCTTAAATAAAAACCCTGCGCAACTTTTGATTTCCCCCCAAAAGCTGCGCAACTTTGGCGTGCTATGCTGCTGCCAGAATTGTTTGGTTTTGTGGATTGTTTGTCTTCCTGCCCTTCACCCTGACCTGGCATGGGGAGAGAGATTTTGGCCTATGTCCATAGTTCTTGTTGCAAGTGTTATTGCAATCTTGCATAACACAAAATGGCTGCCGTGTGGGGAAGGCATGGCATGACACAAAATAACTACCCCTAAATGAAAGGTCTTTACGCACTCCATATATTTAAAGCAGGGGTCCTCAAACTTTATTATTTTATTATTTGTAGCCCGCCCATCTGGCTAGGTCCCCCAAGCAACTCTGGGCGGCTTCCAACAAATATTAAAACACACTAAAATGTCACAGATTAAAAGCTTCCCTAAACTTCTTAAACGGGGCCAGTTCACTGCCCTTCAGACACTGTTGCGGGCCGGACTGTAGTTTGAAAAAAAATAAGAACAGATTCCTATGCACACTGCACATACTTTGCTTGTGGTGCACAAAAGAACAGGAAAAACAATACAATATTTTAAATTAATGGTTTTAATCAACATAAACCTCTTGAGTATTTCAATGGGAAGTATGGGCCTGCTTTTGGCTAATGAGATGATCAATATCCGGTTCCATATTTGTCACTGCTAGTCGTGGCAAGTGATGGAAGTGTTCATCAGTTAGTCTGGATCTGGTTGGAGATTTCAGGTGTTTGCATTCGGGGGAAAAGGTCTGTTCACAAACAGGTGCTGCCAAAGATGGTTGCAATTTTGAGTGCGTGGTTCCTGAGATTAAGATACGTCTCAGAAGGGAGAAATAAGTGAGGCTGCTTGATTTGAATGTCTTTCAGAGTCACAATTCTGTAGTTTGGCCAATTCCATTTGGTCAATTTCTATGTGAACAGAACAATGGTTCTTGAAAAGCTGTATGTCGTCCTGTTCACTGAGATGAAGCTCTTTAAATCAAATTTGAAACTTGCTTTGCATCATTTCTAGTAAATGCACACATGTTTTGTTTGCAGGGCCGGCGCATCCATTTAGGCGAACTAGGCAATTGCCTAGGGTGCCAAAATGTTTTTTTAAAAATATTAAATGTTTTTTACACCAAAACATACATATAACAAAACTACATAAACAACAAATAAAAACAATATATAACAACATACATGATTCTTATAACTAATAGTACTTCCTCACATTGTAGTAGGACATCCTCCTGCCTCCCTTGTGAATACCTTTTCATAACTTCCTAAATTCCCAATAATCATAATCTCCTTTCTAATAACTAAAAATCATTGATACCTTACTCCTCTAAACCTATATTATATCTTATCTTAATCCTTATCATCTATCTTAATCATCTATCTTCTACTCTACAACCTATCCTATCCTCCAGTTATATCTAACTTTCAATCATACAATGGTTTCTTAAATACAACTTAAAATTCATACATTCTTTTTCCACAGTGTCGTCCCTGTGGTCACGGAGTTTCCCGGTCATTTCTGCGAGCTCCATATAGTCCATAATCTTCATCTGCCATTCTTCTATCGTTGGTAATTCTTCTGTCTTCCAGTTTTTAGCTATCAAAATTCTAGCTGCTGTCGTGGCATACAGAAATAAATTTCTATCACTTCTACAAATGTCCTTGGCCTAGGATGCCCAGCAAAAAGGCTTCTGGTTTCTTCTTGAAAGTGTTTTTCAACACTTTTTTCATTTCATTATATATCTTTTCCCAGAAGTCTTTTACCTTAGGGCACGTCCACCACATATGGAAGAAGGTTCCTTCTGTTTGTTTACATTTCCAGCATTTATTACTTTGTCCATGGTACATTTTTGCCAATTTCACAGGGGTTAAATACCACCTGTACATCATCTTCATGATGTTCTCTCTCAATAAACTGCATGCTGAAAATTTTATGTTTGTATTCCATAATTTTTCCCAATCTTCCAACATGATGTTGTGCCCCACATCCTTTGCCCATTCAATCATTGTTGATTTTACCATTTCATCCTTTGTATGCCACTCCAGCAACAAATTACACATTCTAGAAAGATTTTTTCTCTTAGGCTCAATTAATTCAGTCTCCAACTTAGATTTTTCTATCTGAAAACCAATTTTCCTATCTGACTTGAATGTCTCATTAATCTGATATTGCAACCAGTCGGTAACATGATCCTTCAATTGTTCATATGATTTCAGCTTCTATTTCTCTCCTTCTTGTATCAAAATGCCTAGGGCACCAAAATGGAGGGGGTGCTGGGCAGCCTGTTGCCACCTGGTGCCACTCCCCCCCATGACTCCCCCCAGCTGTCCAAGCCCCACGCTGCCCATTGCAAAAAACCTCACTTGGCATGGCAGCAGCTGGCTGGCTGTGCGAGGCTCACTCAGCTGGCTATTTGGTACTCCTGCCCCCCACCCCCACAACTCGCAAGCCAACGGCGGTACGAGCAGCATGGCATCGCCAAGCACCGCCCCCCCTGCCTGCCTCCCCGGCTCGCTGCAAGGCGGACCAGGTCCTGCTCTCCCTGCCTGTCTATGTCCCGTCCTTAAATGCTCCTGCAGGGGTGTAGCTACGGCTTTTGCTCCCCCACCGTCAACATCATGAGCCCCGAGCATGTTGCTTTTGGTTTCCCCGCAGTCCTCATTTTTAAAGCCTGCCAAGAGCAGCCCAAAGTCTTTGCTGCTTTTGGGGGATTCAGTAAGCTGTAAATCATCGGGTGAGTTTTACTTGCCATATGGGGGGGGGGACCCTGGGAGATTTCTTCCTCTTTTGTCTTTGCCCTCCAGTACTCAAGGGGTGGTGGTGGAAATGAATTGCTTGAGAGAAGAATCACATTGCTCTGTTCTTTGGGATTTTTTTTTTCTGGGAGTGCGATTTGCAAACTTCTGATACAACCCAGTAAGTTTTGCTAATAGGAGAGGTTGGGGGGGCACTGCGTCCCCTAGATACACAAAAATCATTTTAAAACCAGTAGCACATGTGAAAAGGATCTAGGTGTCTTGGGCCACAACTTCAACATGAGTCAACAGTACTATGCAGCAGCAAAAAAGGCCAATGCCAGCCATTCTAGGCTGCATAAGCAGAAGTGTTGTTGTTGTAAATTATTATTATTATTAATTGAATTTATATACTGCCCTATACCTGGGTATCTCAGGAAAGTTCACGGAATAAGTATAGGGAAGTCATGGTCCTACTCTCTTCTGCTTTGGTCAGACCACACTTTGAGTCCTGTGTCCAGTCCTGGGTACCCCAGTTTAAAAAGGAAATTGACAAATTGAAACATGTGCAGAAGAAGGCAACCAAGATGATCAAAGGTCTAGAAACCAAGCCTTATAAGGAACAGTTGATTTACAAAGGTATGTGCAATGTCTCAAATTTTTTACATGTAACACTTACAATTTTTTGTTGAGACATTGGGAAGAAAAAAGGGGGAAAGAGGTGGGTGGGGGTGGACTCGGGTGACAATATTGTTAGGAGTCATTCTGCAAAGAAACAAAAGAAAGATGAGTGTAACTTTAAGAACTGTTTCTGTAAGTTCTGGGTGTGAGTTCTGGGCTGATTGGATGCAGCTGCTGATGAATACAAAAGGAATAGAAGTTGCGGTTTTAATTTCGCCTGCAGAGAGAGAACACCTACTTGCTTTAAGTTTGTTGTTTTATAGCTGTAATAAAACCTTTGTTTGAGTGTGTTTTACACCGTTCCCGTGGTGTTATGCTTCTGTACTCTGCCATCAGAAGAAAACTGCCTCCAAGAAATATTTCTATTTATTTTAATATATGTAGGGCTTGATGTCAGTGTTGCTTGTGCAGGTTCTGTGCTTTAAGAGGTGGTCTTTCACTTGCGTAACAGAACAGCAGTGGTGAAGTGAATTTTTCCCACAGGGCAATCTGAGGCGTATCAAGGTCAGTTGCTACCCGCTACAAGAATTTTTTTGTCAAACCCCCCCCCCATCGCAATTTTTGGTTTGGTTTTTGGCAGAATTTAAGCCCACAACTTTATTGATTAAAGCAAGTGGTTGGTTGCATAGGCTCTGGTTTGACTAGCTCCCTGCTCTGCAGGAAGCGCTGACCCAGGGTTCCAGCCAAGGGTGAACACCTGGATAAGCGGAAAGCTGGGGACATGCTCTATCCGCCACCCAAATGTCCCGCTGGACTCAGGCATGGGCACAACCCCCTCTCAGGGGTTGCTGGGCAGGCTGGGCTCAGGACCCTGGTGGGCCAGATCTGGCCCACAGGACGTAGTTTGAGGGACCTCTGGTATAAAGTAACTAATATGCAACATCAATTGAAATTTTCAGGGAACCAGGGAGGGAAAAATGTAGGTGGAATGATTGCTAAGTTTGTCATGTTGCAGTTGTTTTTTTGTTTTTTTTTTGTACTACGAGGTTTGTCAGTGCTTTTCAGTAAAACAGGAATTTTATTGCCCCTAAGGCAATGCAGAATATTTGTCTTGGATTCTTTCTCCTCCGCCAGCTCTGGCTTTTTGACTTCCTGTGCCACCAAGCTTCCACACTGTTGGCAAGACTCGCTTCCCTCATATTTTCACATTTCAGCCATTGCTTCCTTAGCGATCCGGACCCCCACATATTGCAACTTCTTATTTTCTTTTCTTAATTTCTATGACACTCCCAGTGCCTGCTCTGGCCTCCACCTGCTTTGCTTGAGGGGGGGAGGAGCCCTGGATATTTTTAAAGAAGTGCTGCTTAATCCCGCAGTTTGGCCTTAGGGGTGTGTGTGTGTGTGTGTGTTTGATTGCTGCTGCTTTTACAGGGCTGTAAACTCCCATCTTTTTGGAATATACACTGTTTAAAGTGGACGGGGGCTAATTGCGATAGCCCCAACAAATAACCCATAGAGAATTGATCTCGTCCTCTTGGGAGCTGGGGTGTGAGGGATTCACAGCAGGCCAGATATTTGTGGGAAATAAGAATGTAGAATGGATAATCTTTCTTTCCTTTCCATTCTTGGAACTAGTTAGTTCTGGGCTGAAATGCAGACTGCAGAGAATCTCAGTGCCTTGTTTGCTATGGCCCCCAGGGGCAAGTGTTAACTCGTGAATGGGGGGGGGAAATCCCTCCTAGTCAACCACACAAGACATTCCATACAGGGGAGAAACCATATAAGTGTTTGGGAAGATGTCACCAAGGAGCTAGTAGTAGATTCCCTTCACACACACCCGTGCTCCCAATTATACAGTGCAAAATTCTTCCTTCCCTTCCGGTTCAGGCGGCAGGAGCAGGTTTGCCTGGTGGGTCTCCTAAGATTGAGACACTGCCTGTTTGCAGAGGGAACCTCAAAGGGGCTTCCGTTTTGTTTTATTTAGAAAAACCATTGCTAAATCGGAGAGTTGAGAATGGCGACAGACCAGTCTAAAACAAAATGAAAGCGCCTGCAGATGTTGTAAGCAATGTTGTAAGCATCCGGATAGGGGCCCTGCATGAGAACCTTAGATGCAGCTCCAAAAAGAGGAGGCTGGAGGCACCTGCTTGGCGTCCAGAGACAGCAGGGAGTTCCCTATCTCTCCTCATCTTGCACCCCTTATTATAGCAATCATTACTTTGAAAGGACGCCCTGGTCTTCAGTACAGTTACACAGTGTTACTCAAAAGGAAAATCCCACTGAGCGCAACCGGGTTGCATTTGAGTAAATGCGCTTAAGACCAAAACCGATGTGCTGCTTTCCATAGAGGAGGTTGGTGACGTGCGAAACGGCACTTGGGTTTCCGTCTGGAGCACTTTTCACCCCAGACACTTCGGCATTTATTCAGTTTTAACTGGTTTTCCTCTTTTTTCAATAGTACTTGGTATGTTGGCCATTTCCCCTTTGTCTTTTTCCTTTATACCGCCACTGTCTGAGTTGGGGATATCCACCAAGGCACTTTAGGATCTAGGAAATCTTTATATTTTTCCCAGACCTTGTACAGTGATTTCCTAATGATGTAATTCAGGAGGTTTTGGTGTACTTTTACTTGCTCATTTGCTAGGTAGGCATTATTAACTAATCGAATGTACATAAATATACTTTTTGAGCCTTTCTATGAGCAAAATCCTTTATAAGGTAATTCGTTTCTATTGCCAGTTCCTTTTCAATGCTGATCATGGCTAGGTTTGTCAATCTTTCTTGAGTCATAGTCGACATTAAATAATTTTTTATTAATTTCAAATTAGAAAATGATCTTTAACCTTCAGCATTCATCACCAGTGATGTTAAATACATACGTAGTGATACGGACAAGTTTGAAAAAGTTGATGTCATTATTTGAATATATATAATTGAAAACATCCACTGGACTTGTGTATCTAGGGAAAGCAATTTGTAATAGTTACAGTTTGTGAAATAAATCTTCTCCGTCTATATCAGCCTCCCTTTTGGCAGAAGCAAGGTGTGGGGATAGCCAGCAGATGGGACGACCAGTAATCCCAGAGTTCCTGCTCCCACTGCGTTGTGAAAGGGTCCGCTGGCTATGATCTGAAGGTAGTTGTCGTGAATTCTGAAGGTTACTGAAGGTTTGGTTCCGGAGGTCTCCGGATGGAAAAACAGGCTAAGCTAGGTAGCGGCCAAAACTTAGAAGGCCAAATAAAAGCTTTTGAAATAAAAGAAATAAAAACTAAGAGACTGCAGTCAATGGTGAAGAAGCTCTCAACTGCTCTGTGCGGCTGGTTTTGGTTTCTCTCTGGCTTGTCTCGCACTGATGTTCTCTCTGGCTTGTCTCGCGCGTTCTCCACACACGCTACAGAGAGCGGAGGCTATTTATTAAGAAATCAAACATCGTCACAACATTTACAAGAACCAATCACAACCTTGTCTCTAAGCTAGTTTCTGGGCGGGAAACTATCAACTGACCGTTACATTGGCTAAATTGGCGCGCTCTGCCCAAACGTGGAGGGATCCATGCAACAAACTCTGCTGGATCCTTTACTCTTCCTTCCTAGCGTGGAAGGTTACCTTTTAAATAAACATAAACAAACAGGTGCAGGAGCACCTTAAAAACGTATTCCCACATTTCCACTTTCTTTTTTCTTTTTTGTTGTATATAAAATAAATCACACAATAAAGAAAATAAATATTCTTTTCACAATTCAGACATAGAAATACTCAAAGAGCCATCAAAGGCCATGACTAAAGTGTCCTGCATAATCAAACATACATATTCTGCATTTGCATTGTTATAAACATAATCTGCTCCTAAAAAACCTTAGGCAATAACTGAAATATAAATTTCTTCATAATATATAAAATAAACATTTCTTCAGTACTGGAAGTTGCTTAAGAAAAGGTTACTTAATATCTAAGAATCTCTTAAAAGACTGAGCATAAAATAACAAACCGTAACCTTTTTCTTACTGTATCACGGTTACAAGCAATAATTAATTATTAAAATCAATAAATAACATAATCAAAAACATTTCTTGGGCTAGTACCCAAAATAAAGAAACTTTCTCAGGCTTAATTAATGCAATCAAAAGCATTCCTCAGACTTAATAAACAGGAATCAAGAGCATTCCTCAGACATACTCTTCTGCCTGTCCCCCTTCTAACCTTTTCTTTTATAAGGAAACGGTTACAAGCAATAATTAATTGTTTAAACGATCATGATAAACTGATATAATGCACATTTGCTTAGAGCTAGTAGATGTCGATAGAAACTGCTTCTCAGGCTTAATTACCTAAAAAGGCAAAAGCATTCCTCAGACTTAATAAACAGGAATCAAGAGCATTCCCACATACATTTGACATCTGGAAAGGATTATGTACACAAGGAAAAAAGAGCTGTTTGTTTGTCCTGAAGTGCAGATCCACAGGAGAGTGCGCATCTTACTGTGCGGAAACAATAAGAAGTTCAATGCAAACAGAACTTTAGCAACTGCGAGTGGGATTTCTGATACTGGGATACCACGTCCCGCAGTTTGCTTCTGCAACAAAGTTTTGAACGTGAGATGCGATCTTTCAATCAATGCTTGACCCGTTGAGTTGAATGGAATTCCATGTGACGAGGAGATATTCCACTGGTGATAAAAGTCTTTGAACGCTTGAGAACAATAAGCTGGGCCATTGTCAGTCTTGATGGCCTTAGGCTTTCCTATGACAGCGAAAGTCCTAATACAATGTTGAAGGACATGCCTTGATGTTTCTCCTTTTAAAGTGTTGCCTTTGTATATCTTTGCCAGTTTCGCTGGGGTTATATTGCATTTTAAATACATTTTCTTTCAAATCATAATTGGGTGTAAAATTTATATCCCTTTTCCATCTTTCTAACATAATTGTTTTCCCCAAATCCTGTGCCCATCTAATCATTACTTTTATCTGTTCATCTTTTGTTTCCCTTTCTAATAGCAATTCATATAATTTTTTTATATATATTTGTTCCCCCCCCTATTAATTATCCAATTTAGAAATTTATTTTCAATCTGGTTGCAATCTGAAAAATTTGTAGCCAAACATTTAAATGTATTTTTATCTCATCATATTCTCTTAATTTTAATTTACCATCCACCTCCTCCAATAAAAAATCATACGTTAGCCAATTATTATCCATATTTCTTCTCTTTACTGCTAATATTTCCATTGGTGATATCCACCACGGCGTCTTTGGCTCCAATATACCTTCATGTGTTCCCCCCCCCATTTCCTATATAATGATTTTCTTATGATACTGTTCATAAAACTACTATGAGTCTTCAGTTTCTCATCCAATAGATATATGTGCCAACCAAACCCAGGCCCAACACGGCGGTGTTTTTTAATTCAAACCACACTCTTTCATCCATGTTAGGCCAGCTGCATCATGATATAATTCTAGGTCTGCAAAAAAAGATAGCCCTGTGTTGCAAACTCCAAGCAGGATATGAAAAAGGCAACACATGGACCAAATAATGTAGGGCAAAACGTTTCTTTATAATGTCAAATAATATGCAGCGAAATTTTTTATAATGTTAAATAATATGCAGCGAAGACAGCATTCCGGATAAGTACACTGTTTCGGTGTAATCGTCTTCAGTTCATAACTATAAAGAATAACAAAACAGAATATATACATCTAATCAATCATATAAAGGATAATGCTCAGCATCAACAAGAGTCCAAAATAATATTCAGAAAAATAAAAATATAGTCAGAAAAATATTATATTGTTAAGAGCAACACATGGACCAAATAATGTAGGGCAAAATGTTTCTTTATAATGTCAAATAATATGCAGCGAAATTTCTTTATAATGTCAAATAATATGCAGCGAAGACAGCATTCCGGATAAGTACACTGTTTCGGTGTAATCTTCTTCAGTTCATAACTATAAAGAATAACAAAACAGAATATATACATCTAATCAATCATATAAAGGATAATGCTCAGCATCAACAAGAGTCCAAAATAATATTCAGAAAAATAAAAATATAGTCAGAAAAATATTATATTGTTAAGAGAAATAAAAATCATACCTAATATACATGCTCCTTACCATGGAGTAGTGGAATAGCCAATGTACCATACTCCTGACATGGAAGCACAGAACCTATCACACAAACAACACAGTGAATCTAGTCAAATTATAGAGCAGAAAACAATAAGAGACAGACCTCACAATTACTCTCACACACACACTGCATTGCAAAGTAGGAAAATACTTGCAAAAAAATTAAACTGCATGAAAGAGAATTCATGAAGAAAAGTTATAGAATTTCTTTAACTTAAAGCCGTACAGCAAAGTAATATATCAAAAGCTAACACCCTGCTTGTCAGCAAAAACTATTAAGATAATTATGGGAATAATATTTGGATAATTAAAATTGACTAACCTTGTGACAGAGAGTTTACCCAACTATCTTAGATTATTTTCAACCCATGAAATACAAGAGGTTGCTATTTGTATTTAACTAATTTTATTCTACATTTAATGAGTATGGTGGGTAATAAAAAATAAACATGGATTCCAGTTTACTAGGCAAATGGCTACATTTGTTTCAATTTATTAATGCATTTCAGCTTCAAACTCATCTAACTCTAGGATTCTTTTTCAGAGCCAATGTGTTTTTAGGATGCTTATTATGAGTGTCAAAGTAGTAAAATGGGAAAGACCTTCCCGCAATTCCATTTTAAATTGATCTGGAACAACACAACATACTTAATTTTAAATGCCTAATGCTGTTAATACTCTCTTTTAAGAGTCCAAAATGTACAACTCATTTAACTTTCATTAAGTTTTGGTAGTAGTAAGCCCTACAACCTAATGAAAATAATATAGATTTATCCTGATAATTAATGAAGTCCCAGAAGAAATAAGTGTAATTCTCATCCACCCTCCCACAATACTGCTTCCATTACACTGATAAATCGAGAAACACGACTGGTTAAGTAATTCAGAAAACTTCGATAGGAAAACTACTAGGAAAGAAAATACTTTTGCTAGTTGATCAAAGGGGCCCCTAGATTTCCTTCCATGAATATTAATCCTCAACAACCAACTCCTTTACTTTGATAGAAGGACCAGGCACATGGTTAAGTATCATGCAATTTTATTCTATGTGCAGTGTGTGTGTGTGTGTGTCTGTGTATGTGTATGTGTGTGTGTGTGCATGCGTTGCAGGAGGGTTGGAGAGGAAAATAATGCCAAGATGTTTCGTGAAGGGCAACCACGGCCCCCTTGGTTTGAGATATTACAGGGGTAAAGGTAAAGGACCCCCTGAGTTAGGTCCAGCGTCCCATCTCTAAAGATGCGCTCATCTCGCTTTAACGGCCAAAATGAGCCATAAAATAAACTAAAATGAAATAAAGACTACGACCATGGTCTCTTTTAAGACGGCTTAGGCTGACCCACGTGGGCTGATTCGCTCTCTCTTTACCTTGCCATGCAACCTTCTCTCTGGGCTTGTCCGTTCCACTGTCTTCACGCTAGCTAGTTCTATCTCGTTTCTTTCTCTTCTCTCTCTCCTCAACACGGGGAGCCGCAGCCTTTTATTGACAAGAACAAACAGCGTCATGATCAATACTTTTACCAATCAGAACACTGTTGCTGCCCCCGAAAAGGGCGGGAAGCAGATTAACTGACCATCAACCAATTTGAACTTGGAGCCAATAAGTCCCGGCGGAGGGATCTCAGCAGCAAGTCGCCTGCTGGATCCTCCTTTCATTTTCACTTTCTTGCGGAGGGATACATTAAATAGCGCATAATTAATAACAAACATAAACGACCGCAGGTGCACCCACGAAGTGTATTCCCACATGTGGAGAAAACCCCAAACTTCTCAACTTTTCATACAAAGTATCTTTCCGTTTAGATTGATGGGTATGTAGTAAGGTTAGAGGTGCTAGCCCAACCGGGGGGGGAAATAAGTTTTAGCCAATAATGTATCATCATAATCCACAGCCGCGCAGTAGTGGGAATTTGTCCAACTTCTAAGCGGACTGCTATATTGGATAGCACTGATAGGGGGGGACCCACTAGGCAGGGGCTGCGAAAGAATTTGGTTTGAAATGCCTCCAAAGGAGCGGAGCTTTTAAAACTGCAAATCTGGGATCCATATTTGTGGTAGTATTTTGGCAGCATATACTTGGGAGGCTGCCGGGATATATTGGCCCCCTTTCCCGAAAAAAAACCTTACAATGGCTTTAGTCTGCGTTAGCAATGGTATTTTTAATCTGATGATGCCAGGAGCCCCTTTCCTGTGTCGGAGAACCTGCTCCAACAAATGAGGTATGGTCTTGAGGGTAGAGAACGGGAGACTGCAGTCTGATATCTGGTGCCCAACAAGAACAGCGGATTAATCTTTCCGCCAGCACCGGGGCGGCAATTTTTATTATTCCTTATGCATACGTAGCCTGCCAGGTCATATACAACCGACCAATAATAATTGGACACATACAAACATTGCCTTAGATGGGAATAACTCTGTACATGCGCATTACTATACTTAACATATCGTGCCACGTCTACTTCCGTCATGCACAGCAGGCTCGCTTGCAGCTAATGGCGGATACCTGCAATATTGCTAATACCAAAATAATCCTACATTCCTGGAAAGTTATTCCCAGGTATTTAAAGGATGCTACCTGTTCAATCACTTTTCCATTTATGTTTCCTTCCTTTGTTTTGAGAACACCATGACTTTAGATTTACTATAATTAATTATTAGTTGTTCAGCTTGGCAATATTTAGTAAGTGCTCTCAGAAGTTTCCTTAAACCAACACAGGAAAAAGAAATTAAAACCACATCATCCGCATATAGGAGAACCGGGAGGGGCATACCAGCTAATTTGGGTGGATGGGTGTTTTCTTCCATCATATTTTCAACTAAACAATTAATACAGAAATTAAATAGCATCGGCGCAAGAACGCAGCCTTGTTTGACCCTGTGATAGGTTTGAATTTCCTTGGTTAAATGGCCCCGTCAGTTGCATCTTACCCTGACCCTAGTATTTTCATATAAGCTGCGGATAAGACACAGTAAGTGACACCCTAGTATTTTCATATAAGCTGCGGATAAGACACAGTAAGCGTCTATCTATGCTTGTGGCGCCTAGCTTTTCCCAAAGTCTGTCCCTTGGTATTAAATCGAAGTCAGATTTAAAATCTATGAAAGCAGCGTATAGGGAGCCACCTTTTCTTGAATATTTTTTTGCAAGATGTTGTAGAATCAGGGCTTGGTCTAAAGTTGACCGATTTGCCCTAAAGCCAGCTTGCACTTCTGATAGGATGTGATCTCGTTTTATCCACTCTACTAGTTTGTCACATAGGTGGGCAGCATACAGTTTACTAATAACACTAAGAAGACTGATTGGCCTGTAGTTTGCAGGATCTGATCTATTTCCTTTCTTAAATATTGGAATGATAATTGCTAGGCCCCAGTCCTCGGGGATAAAAGCTGATTGATCTATACTAGTAAACAGCAGCTAGCACAGGGGCCCACCATTCAACATTGGCCTTAAGGAATTCTGGAGAGATGTTGTCTATGCCGGGGGCTTTTCCAGGTTTAAGAGATTGGATAAGCCTATAAATTTCTTCAGTTGTTACGGTGGCCCATTCTGTGTCCATATCGCTTGAAGCTAGAGGCAGAGCCTGAACCTGTTGATTTGATGAGTATAATGATAGAAAATGGGGCCTCCCAGGCCCCAGCGGGTATGACATAATCAATTTCAATTGGGGAGTCTTGCCAACTATTTGCGATTATTTTCCAGAAAGTGGCTGAGTCTTTCCTTCGAGAGGCCTCAATTGGACATTGCCACTCCCCCCTTTGGGCCTGGAGCTTTTTCTTTTTAATCAATGCTTTGTAATTACGTTTCACCTCGAACCTTCAGGGAGCGTGGGCAAATTTGCTGATCTGTAAACCCTATACTTATCCGTCAAACCAGGGTTTAGATTTATTGGGGAATAATAAAGGTTGGTGTGATGTATATTTTTGGGTCCGATAAGGTTGCAAAGATGAGATCAAATCCCGGAACATGATTATTCTAGCTTCAGGACATGGTGTGTTTACGAGATTATCTCTTCTAGTAAGGAATATGTCCGAATGTGATCTTTCGGTTATTTCATCGCTCAGTTTGTCGGACCATCTGGGGGCTTCAGGTTTATCAGAGCAGAATAAATCTTTCCTTAACATCCAGAAGGAGGCAGAGGGGTAGGTGGTCGCTGTCAACCCTCTCTTCCACTTTGCATTCAAGAGCTCTATTCAGGAGGTTAAATGACACCAGAACATAATCGATGGTAGAGGCACCTACATTTGATATAAATGTGAATTCCCCGCAGTGCGCACCGTTGGCACGGCCATTTAGTACAACCAGGTCCAGTTTGTTAGAAAGACGCAAAAGGCACAGGACAGCATACTGCAAATAAAATTTATCCAAAAAACGAAAATAATTCTTTTCAAAAACAACATCCAATAAATCCAACAGAAAGTCAGTGGGGGGCTGAGGGTCAGGTCGTGAACGTAACAAATTACAAACAATTGCCCGTGCCTCATCTAACGGAATATTAGTATACAGGGAAGTGACGACATCCAGGGTGGCGTAGGGTTTGGCCTGTTTGTCCAATACAGAGAGCTGAAAGGCACTGCTGGCATTTGATGGCATATACAATGTTAGAAGATGAGCAATTAAGTTGGCCTGAGATGGTAGTATGTTTGATCCAGTGATGGTGTTGTCTTGGTGCATGTGACAGCAAAGTTGGCACCTGGGTTTATTGCAGGCTCTGGGACCAGTGCCCATGTTAAGTCTTGTCGGGGTTCGGTGCTGGAACGTGCGTGAGTGTAAACTACCCACGCACGAGGTACCAGTTGCTGGGGAAAAGCGGCCAGCGTTCCGCGTGCGTATGGGCACGGGCGCCGGCCAAGTCTCACTATCTGAAGGTTGCTGAGTAAGACGGAAAATGACTCCGAAGGTGCGTGAGTAAGTGGATGCCTCAAAACTAAAAATGCCTCGAAAATATGGATGCCTCGAAAACGAATGGATGCCTCGAATCTGAATTGGGACTACTTGTAACCTCCTGCGCTATCATTTAATAATAAAGGAAACCAAACCAAGGATGTTGCTTAAGCACGAAATAAAAATTTCTGAAACCTTTACCCTTTTCCCCAAATGACGACAGACACCGAATCTTTCTTTTGTGGCTTTGGCAAAACCTGCGTAGGCTCGTTCTCTGGCCCTAAGCTAAGTTTCCCTAAGCTCTCAGTCCCTGCGCGCCAAATCTTCCGCGAGTACTAAACTAAATAAAACTACACCGATAAATCTTCCGCAAACCTAGCCCTAAGTTAAACCTAGAAGCCTAACTAAAAACTCACCGAAGGATCTTCCGCAAACTAAACCTAACTAAAAGTAAAGCCCATCCAGCCCGCTCCCAAAAACCCTTAAACTAAACTTGGTCTAACTGAACTGATCTGAACGGAACGAAACAAAACGTAACTTAACTGCGAATGTGAACTGAGCCTAAGCAGGGAGCCTCAGCCTTTTATTAAGGAACAGGTATGACATCACGATCAATATTTTAACCAATAAAACCACTGTTGCTGCCCTCCAAAAAGGCGGGAAGCAGAACAAACGTCCATTGACAACTTTGAAAAACCACTGGAACTACAAGTTAAAGGCGGAGTGATCTCAGAGGCAAAATGCCTCTTCATTCTTACTTCCACTTTTAAGTGTATGGATACGAAAAGTAGTTCTTAATAACCATTAAAATAAACAAATAACCGCGGATCTTTAACGGATCCATGAAGTGTATTCCGACAAAGTCTGGTTGCTGTATTATTGTGAGTGAGGAGTTGTTTGATTGGGTGGCTGTCTGTAGGCAATGAAAAGTCTTCCTGTAAGCCAAGTCATTTTTGACCTGCTCTAATCATTTTAAATGCTTCCGGAAGAACGACAGACTTTAGTAAGGTTTTACTAACCACAATAATTTACAATAATGTGTTAAACCACATCACTAAAGAACAAGTGAATTTGAAAGACTTCAATTTCAACATCAGCGATCTTGCTACGTTGCTTGCATCACTATCTCTTTTGTTACCTGAATAAATAGAATATAAGGCGTTGTAAACCTTTTCCATATTAAAACGGAAGTGCTTTCAATGCCTCTAATTTCCCATTGCGTGTTTGATAATGGTCTTGAGGTTTAAGTGGGCACTTGGTGTCGCGGGCACTTCAACCCTGTACAGTACCCCCGGACGTTTCACGGTCTATGAGTGCAGCACCAACGACAAACGGTCCCCCAGCTGCAACCCACCAGACTTCTAACTGGAACCTACTTGTTTTATTTGCCACAGATGAGGTTTATGTGAAAGAAGAAGTTGTTTATTGTGTACAAAAGCTTGTGGTTTCTGACAAATAAACTGTGTTCAATAAGCTTATAATAACAGTCAACTAATTAACAATAACAACACGTTTCCCAATAACAGGTTACCCTCGCTGCTAACTTCCACCAATGATACACCTCAGACTCTTAGACCCAGCTCTCACTCCTGACTCGCTCTGCTCAACTTACTGCTCCCACCAACTCTCTTCTCTCCCTCACCACAGGGAGGGGTTTTTTATACCCAGGCTGAGCCCGCCCCTTTGGGTTCTAACTGACACACAATTTAACCCCTACCTTGCTTAGTCCTGGCTTTAGGCTAGTTCTCCACACTTGGTTCACCAATGTGAAGTCGACCCGGAAAAGAATACATACATTTCTTGAACAGAAAAAAGTCATTTCCAGTGAGTTTTTAGCAGCATCATACACTACTAAGTTGAGGCTGTGAGCTGCACAAGGAATGTAGAAAGCACATGGATTTTATATCCAATATATTCTTTTGGAGGCCTATATTTTTGCCTCGCATATTTGCATTGTTATCATATCCTTGACCTTGCATGTTGTCTAGTTCAATATTTGAAGATTTTTAAAAATCCAACAAAAACGTCGCTAGTCCCTGTGCAGTAGTGTCAGTAACTGGGGAAAAAAAGCCTAAAAAATGCTCTTGGATAATGGGTTAATGTGTACAAACCTAACAACAACAGTAAGTTCTTCCTTGTGTGGTACATCAGGAGTGCAATCTAAAATAATAAGTGTAGAAAGAGCTTCCCTCAGAGGAGCATTCTCACTGAACATAAAAGGACACATGCAGGTGTAAAACCATACAAAGGTTTGGACTGATTTGACAAGTTGGCACATTACTTCAACATGCATTGCATTGTCTTGATGGTTGGGGCTTCTGATAACATGTCCTTTTTAGTTCCTTGCTCTGTTACATAGCAGTTGCCCCCCTGCTCTCTACTTCCAAGCGTGGGCCCTGCTGCAGCCTAATGGGCCTCTCATGAGTTCAGGTGGTGCTGGTTCCTGCAAGCCTTGGAGGAAAGGGTCTCCTGCCCGCTAGCCCCGCTCCCTGACCATTGAGCCTGTACGCAGCCCACAAAACCACACGTCTGATGGGGGGTGGCTTCTCTGTTCCCACCCATAACAGCTGGGGCGGGGGGGTGTCCTTCCCAATAATTAGATTGGTGTGGTTTTTAGTTTGTTGGCTCCAAAAAAACAAACACAACTTCCAAAAGTCCAAGGGGAAAAGAGGAAGGAAAACCAGGCTGTATGCCATTCTAGAAACCCTTAGGTCTAGGGTCAATGGGGTCATGGGTGTACCCAGGGGGGGGCAGCTTCCCCCCCCCCCAGAAGCAGTGTCCGGGGAGGGGAGAGCGGGAAGGTAAGTGAGGCGGAGCAAGGGCTTGGTGCCTTCGTGCATCCAGTGCCCCTCTGGAGGCGCTAGGACACTGTTGCGCTCTGAGGGTTGAGCACTCGAGCCGGGGGGGGGGGAACATTCTCCCTCGCTGTAATCTGTTCCTGAAGAATCCTGCTGGGTGGCAGGACTCGCCCCTTCTTTAAAGGGCCAGCGGAGAGAGAAAAACCGGTGCTGCCTTACGACCTTAGCATGTGCAGCTAGATATGTAGGATCTTGCCCAGCACAGATTTTAGATTACCTGCCAAGCTGCTTTTGTCTGGGACATTGTCACCTCTCTCCAGGACCTGGTAACGACCCAGAGCCGATTTAATGGCTACTATTCCTCACACACGTTTTCCCCCCCTCGCACACCACTCCCTTCCACTCCCCTCGTCTATTTAACTTGCCCTCATGAGCGAAAGAAAGAAAATCCTTCCTGTAGGTTTAAAAAGGGCACTTCCCCCCCTTCTGAAACCAGCCCCCACACAAAACCATTCATTTATTTTGCTCACAAACTAGAGGAAAGGAAACTTGCTCAGCCATGTAGGTGGGAGGGTTGCCTTGAGGACCTATGTGAGTCTCCTCCCCACTTTCCCCTCTCTTTCTCTGCCTTCTAGCCGGCTCAGAGCAGTTCCAGTTGCCGGGGATCTGCGGCCAGCACCTCACATGCGTCTCTGCACGGGCGCCGGCCAAGCCTGCGAACGAACCGTGCCGCTGTTCGCCAGGCTGATCTGAAGATGCGTGAGTCGTTCGGTTCAAAATCTTGCCTCGTGAAATTAGCTACAAGTACTCGCGACCTCCCGAGTTACACTAAAGTTACATACCAAAACGATAAGGCTAAATAGATCCCAAAATTTTAAAATAAAGATGAAATAAAGACAGACACGATATCTCTTTGAATGGCTTTGGCAAACCCGCATAGGCTTCTATACTTTACTAAACCTAACACTGTTCTAAGCTTTTCCTAAGCTAACAAACCCTGCACCGAAAATCTTCCGCAATGTTAAGGCTAACTAAAACCTAAACCTAAACTAAATCTGCACACGCTTCCAACCCGTCCAACCCAAAGACCCCAATAACTAAACTTAACCCAAAATAACAAAACGTGCCTAAGCGAACTAAGATACCTAAGCGGGGAGCCGCAGCCTTTTATTAACCATCAAGTGTGACATCCCGAACCATATATTAACCAATAGAAAAGCTGTTACTATTCTCAAAAAAGGCGGGAAGCAGAATCTGGAACTAAATATTTAAGCGGAGTAATCTCAGTGGCAAAGTGCCCACTGAGCTTTACTTTTGCTTTCACTTTAAGGGGGAAGGACACATAAAATAGTGCATAAATAAACTTAACTTAAAGCAAATAACCCTGGGTTCAAAAGAACCCACGAAGTGTATTGCCACAATGCTGTGCAAATCCAGCAACGTTTTTATCCTGGATTCATCCAGATCTTCCACCTGTAATTGGTACTCATGTTGTTGAATCTTAATGCCTGTGTCAGCCAAGTTTGGATACTGCTGGCCACCAGATCGTTTTACTAAATAGTCTCCTGGTCATTTATTGGCCTTTTATATTATCTATGGAATTTCTATGGTGCTCCCAGTGCCTGCTTTGTGTCATGGCCTTTGCTCACTTTGCCCGGTGCCGCGGGGGCACTAGAGAGTTTTAAAGAAGTGCTCCTTCCTTATTCCAGTAGTTCAGATCAGCCTTGGGCGTGTTTGTCCTGGTTGCTCCTGTTCAGCAGGGCTGTGAACTCCTTCACCTTTTTGGTATACAACTTGTCCAGGCCTATCTATCTCTTCTCTTGACTGGGTTTTCCTGTTTCATAGAACCATAATCTTGCCTTCTGCATGATTTTGCCAAATAAGGGCTTGGTGCTGGCTTTTGCTTTCTTGCGTACTTGGTCCCTCAGATCCTCTCTCTGTAAGTCATGTAAGGTTTTTATCCTGGATTCATCCAGATCTTCCACCTGCAATTCGTACCCATGTTGTTGAACCTTATTGCCTGTGCCAGCAAAGCTCGGATGCTGTTGTTCCTCCTGGTCATTTTGATTGGACAAATCAGCACATTACTTCAACATGCATTGCATTGTCTCCATGGTTGGGACTTCTGAAAACATGTCCTTCTTGTTCCTCCGTTACGCTGGGAGTGTGGAAAGAGCTTCAGTCAGAACGGCTCCCTTACTTTGCATCAAAGAACTCATACAGGCGAGAAACTCTGATACACTCTCATACTGAGATGCTATGATTACATAACTGCTGGGTAATATACTCACTGAAAGATTTTCTTCTCGGCGGACACAGGAAGCTCTGTGCTTCTCATGAACGCCTTTGTGTCTGTTCCAATAAAGGTCTTCATCAGCCAACTGATGTTCTTCTCCATACTCCACCTCCCTGAGAGGTACACCCACGATGGCCCCGGCTGGTATGAGGTAGCCCAGGATCCTCCTGAGGAGCCTGCACATACCCTCTTCAGGCCTGTGAATTTGCACTTCTCTGAGTGCAGAAAATGTCAAAAAAACAGAATTAGGAATGCTACAACAATTAGCGCAATCCTATTTATAGCTATTATTCACACATACATACAATGTCATTGGTACCACCTGGAAGGCAACATTAAATTCAGATAAAGGATTAAGGGCAGCAGCCAGGAACAAGAAGTAGATCTTCACGACTGGATCACCCAGATGGCTGACTAGATCATAACACATGACTGGAAAGGTTTGCAGTTCCACAAACATTAAGATTCGTGTTTGTTTTTTTTAGTTTGTTGGCTCCAAAGAACACAACTTCCAAAAGTCAAAGGGGAAGAGAGAAAGGAAAACCAGGCTGTTTGCCATTCTAGAAACCCTTAGGTCAGTGGTGGCGAACCTTTTGGAGACCGAGTGCCCAAACTGCAACCCAAAATTTATCGCAAAGTGCCAACACGGCAATTTATTATGGGATAATAATTAATATGCTGTAATAAAATAAGTGGGGGGCTGCCCTGAGTTGTTGAGGGGGAGGCTTGGAACAGTTATTTTTTTGGGGGGGGGAGAAAAATACTCGCACACCTTATAAACGCTTCCTATGACACGCGGAGAAGAAACAACACATAGAGTTTTGGGGGACATTTCCAGAGTTTTTTTGGGGGGGTTGCCAAGACTTCCAGAGCTTTTTTGAGGGGCTTGGATCACAGTAGTTTTTTTGGTGGGGAGAAAAACACTCACACGCATTATAAACGCGGAGCAGAAACAACACATAGAGCTTGGGGGGGGCATTGCCCAGAGTTTTTTTGGGGAGGGGGTTGCCAAGACTAGCAGAGCTTTTGGGGGGGGCTTGGATCACAGTTGTTTTTTGGGGGGGAGAAGAACACTCACACGAATTATAAACGCTTCCTATGGCACAAGGAGCAGAAACAACACATAGTCTCAAGGATCGCAGGCAGCAACCAATCAACGAAAACCCTTGACAAAGCCACCAATCACATGAACTACAGCCTGCTGGCTGTAAAAAAATCCCACCAATGGCCGGGGGCGGGGAGGCAGGAATATAGCTGCTTTGGGGAGATAAACTGCCTCTAAGCTGCTGCCGGTGGGGTGGGAGCAGTTTACTCACAAGGAGGCGTGGGGGGAAGCTGCTGCCCAATTTGAAAACCCCAAACAACGGCACTGCTGGCGTGATGGCACGTGCCAACAGAGAGGGCTCTGCGTGCCCACTCTGGCACCCGTGCCATAGGTTCGCCCGCAGGAAAGGGGCTTCGGGGTCAGCGAAGCACACACACACTCAGGCACACTCCTACAGACTCAACAACACTCGCCAAGGCTTCCTGACATCCGCCAAGTGAGTTAATAGATTTCTTTGAATCTCTGTAAAATGACTAATGCAGTCAGGTTTGCCTAGATGGGTTATTCCTGGTGTCCTCTTTTCTCCCTCCTAAAAATACAATAAAGACTGACGAGTCTGTCTTTAAACATAACAAGATGAGACCGGAAGGGGAGTCTGGGGCCAGAGGAGGAGGAGCTTCCGGTTCCTGTCCCAGCCCTGCCCTTACTTCCTGTGGGATGCAGCTGCTTTGGCTGGAGGGGCCTTTGTCTTCGTCTTTTTCCTCCCGGAGGATCTTCTCCGGTTCTTTCTCTGCAGGGAAGGATGCCTCTCCTGCCGCCTCTGGGTCAGATGCGGGGATGGAGAGATGGAGGAAGGAGGACGAGGAGGAGGAATGAAAGAGACTGATCCTGCAAACCTAGTGAGGATATGTAGGGGGGGGATCAACCACACGAGACATTCCATACAGGGGAGAAACCATATGAATGCTTGGGAAGATGTCGCCAAGGAGCTAGTAGTAGTTGCACTTCATCCCCCCCCCTCACTCCCAGGGCTCGATTTAGATGAAGAGGAGCCCTAGGCGGCTCCACTTGTGAGGCCCCACCCCTCCCTCACGACAAGAAAATGGGAAGTGTTATAAACAATTGAGTGAAGCGAAGGAAGGTGACGGGTATTGAAAATGCTCAATTCCTTCTCTAAAGGACTTAAGATGTTGTTGTTAAATACCACGGTGATTTTCAAAAATGCATAAAATCAACACTGAAAAACTTGCAATTCCTGAACTTCGTAAAGCTGTTGTGGAATAAGCATTAATTTTTAGGAAAATGAAGTGGTAATGTTATTCTTTAAAAAAAAAACATTGAGTGTGGTATTCATGTAGGATTAAATGAGAAGTGATACATTGTCTTAGACATTGTGCGAGTGAGCAAAAGACATTCCGATATCCATATGTGATTGTGCTGAGTGTAACGTTCCTTGCTGGTCTATGTTCAAGATATGATTTCTTATGACCAATTCTACATGACCTGACATTGGCAAGAAATTGGCTGTTCCTATTGGCTGCCTTAAGCTTCCATTACCGTGAGACGAGAGAGTCACGTCTCTCCTTTAGTTAAGTTTGCTGTTTAATTTACAACTGGCTGGTAAGGATGTATCCCTTTGATAACCTCAGAGCATCTGTCCCTTTGAAGTAGATATGTTAACATCCTGGAGGCCTGGGTAGTGTCAATATGGCAAGGATGCTTGTTCTTCACTTCCTACTATCAATCTCCTGTCCTTTCTTCTACCTGATCTTTGGAATGCTAATAGACCTGTAGCTAGGAAGTTAGTTACTAGTTTAAACTAGTTCTGCAAAGTTCAAAGAGTCTTTGTTCTCATCTTACCCTCGTGGGTTTTTGGGGGGTTACGCTGGACGATTGTCATTGGCTAGTTTGAATTCTGTAAGGCGGTTTTCTGTGTGAATAAAAGTGCCTGGGTAGAGAGAGAGAGGAAACTTTTAGCCCACTCTTGTCTCCCAGTCAGGCTTGCTGGTCAAGACCTTGTCTGTCTTTATTTGAACTCGCGCAAAGTGGCTTAAGCAGAACGCCACAATTGAGTTTACAAAATTATATTGCCTGGGAAGCGTAAGTAATAGGATCATGATTACCTGACAGTGTGGCACTTTTAGAATCTACTATATGTTGTCATTAAAAAGTCAGTTTTAAAATGGAAGTAAACTACAACTGTCAAATACAGTAGGGGAGACTGGGGCAAGTTTTCCAACTTTTTATAATTTAATTTTTGATATTTTTTATTTTTATCTATTTGGAAGTAAACAGCATTTCCTATACCTTTATCTACACAATTATTTTTCAAAATAGTAAATGTAGTTTTTGACAGCAAATGGTTAAGTCTGATCATGTTAAGTTGGAAAATGTGCCCCGTATGCGGGGCAAGTTTTCCAGCCTACTAAAAATGTACAGGGGCAAATTTTCCAAGTATACTATAAATCTTGCTTGTTACTTAATATGTATTTTTTATTGTAAACTAAAAAGGCATAATAATAGTAGGTAAGGCTCCTCCCCAGTCCTCTCCTGCAAGGGCTGCATCGCTGTCCCCTCCTGGGATCTGGATTTGCTAGAGCTTTTCATTACGACATGCAGAAGACAAAATGATTCCTTCTGATCTCTCAAAGGCTTCCTGAGAGCACAGATGGATGAGCGAGACTCGGCTGGCCCAGGAACAGGAAGAGGCCATGCCACCCAAACTGGGAGCAGTGGGGGATTCTGGGAAAACCCAGTGCAGAAGATCCTGGGTGAGGAGGACACCCTCTGCTCAGAGGTGCAGAGCCAGCAGTTGAGGCAGTTCTGCTGCCAGGAGGCCAAAGGACCCCGAGAGGTTTGCAGCCGACTCTACCACTTTTGCCACCAGTGGCTGAAGCCAGAAAGGCACACGAAAGCTGAGATGCTGGACCTGGTGATCTTGGAGCAGTTCCTGGCTGTCCTTCCCCCGGAGATGGAGAGCTGGGTGAGGGAATGCGGAGCGGAGACCAGTTGCCAGGTGGTGGCCCTGGCCGAAGTTTTCCTCCTGAGTCAGGCAGAGGAGAGAAAGCAGGGAAAGTATTATTTTGCAGAAATGGACCTGGGTTCCTGTGAGGCAGAGAGGCCTCCATTGGACACCAGAGAGAGACCACTGGGTGACAGAATGATGCCGGCAAGACCTCCTGATCCGTCTTTTCATGGCAGAAGGGAAGCAGCGGCTGTGGAACCAGATCAGGGTCCAGTGTGCTTTGAAGATCTCGTTGTTCGTTTCACTGATGAGGAGTGGGCGTTGCTCGATCCTGACCAGAGAGCTCTGCATAAGGACGTCATAGAGGAGAATTGTGGGGTCGTGGCCTCTCTTGATTGTGATGAATCAGAAATCGACAACAAGGATGACGATAAAATTCCCAGAGAGGAGAAACCACCTAAAAATTTGGAGTGTGGAGGAAGCTGCAGTCAGAGCTCCCATTCCACTTCTCATCAACAAAATCTCATTGGAAAGAAACTATCAGTGCATGGAATGTGGAAAGAGCTTCAGTCAGAGCTGCGATCTCATCTCCCATCGAAGAATTCATACAGGGGAGAAACCCTATCTGCTTCGAATGTGGAAAGAGCTTCAGTCAGAGCTCCCATCTCACTTCCCATCAAAGAATTCAATTTTTTTTACAAAGAATTTATTGGTTTTCCACATCAAGAAACAACAAATAAAACAAAAAACAAGTAATAACAATCATTCAAAGAAAAAACAATACTACAGACTATATCAACATAATAAAAGAAAACAAATACATACCTTACACACAGGAACACCAACACTCCAAATATTAATTATATTCTTCTTCCAAATCTAATTAAGGGGGACTTCCCCCGTTCTCTCTCCTGCGTTCAATTCAAATTTACTTTAGTAACTTTTCTATTTATTTTAACAAATCATTCACCAATATTCATAATTTTCATAATTTTCATCTCAACATCTTATATCTTTTAACTTCTAAATATAAAAAATACAACTTCATATTGCAAATCTTAACTTCTTATAACCTTTTCTATCTCTTATTCTCATAAAACTGCTGCTATTATTACTTCTAATTCATACCTTACAAAATATTAAACCAACACAATATCCTAAAAACAATCCAAATATTTCCTCTTCCAAATCCCTTTTTACTCTCTGACGTTGGGGTACCGTGGTAAGCCTTCCTAATTAATCATACATATTCTTTCACCCTATCCCTCTTCTTGCCATTTTCTCTCGTCCCATCACAGTCACCCCCCAGCCTTCCCCCCAAACTTTTTGCCCACCATAATCCAGAATGTCTTTTCCTTGATATCCAATAACCAAGACATTGTCCCAAAGCATCTTTCCTGAACTCTTCGCCGCCAAGCATCTCCACTTCAGTTTTCAGATCAGATTGTGATTGTAATTCCCAAAATTGTAGTTCCTGCATTTCTGGGCTCCCACCCCAGAAAGCCGATATAACGTCACAATAAAGAGCCCCAGACCTCCCACGTCGACAGGACTTTTCTTCTTTTTGGAGTTGCATTTTTTCCACTTCAGATAAAATCCCTGAGGATCGCTCTCTAGTTATTCCTTTCAGTTCATTAACAATGTTCTTCAAAGCAGTTCCAATCTCAGAAAATCTTTCAGTAACATTCTGGTTCAAAAGTTCTAGTTTCAAAAGAATTGTCCTTTGTTCAATAGTCATTGCTGGGTCAGGAGACATTGTAAAAGTGAAACCAAAGAAGGCAGAAGTAGGCAGGAAATAGCAAAGTTCAGTACTTTTCCATCTTCAAATCTCCAATTACAGCCGCCATTTTCCCCCTCATCAGAGTTAAAAAAGTTTTTACTTTATATTCCACATTTTCTTGACCAAAGCCTTCACATTTTCTAAGAGGAAATACCTCAAAATTCTCAGTCCACCCCTAACTGGGGTTTCTTAACAGATCGAACACGAAATCAATGAAAACAGTTGTATCAGCTAAAAGTAAGCAACAGCCAGATACATTGTTACATTCCTCTTGTTGCAAGGGAGAGAAACGGACCTCCTTTTTGACGTTTCTCCCCAACAGCCAAATAAGTCAATTTTTACTGCCAATTAAACTCCGTACTTACAGCTTACGGGTTTCTTCTTATTTTTAGTCCAGATAGGTAAGAACGAGGCGCTCAAATATCGGCAGCGGCCGCCGCATAGCTTCCCTGGTTGGGGACAGCCTCCACAGCCCCGCGCCGTTGCCCATTCACTCGGGCGACCCTTTTACAAGGGAAGCCCGAGAATGGGGCAGCGCAATGGGGCCCGCTGGAGAGCCCAAACCGCGGGACGCTCTTCCCGCGGCTTACCGGAGCCCGCTGAGCGGTTGCGGGACTCCTGGCCCCCAGGGAAGCCGGAGCCGTCTCGCAGCCGAGACAACCCCCAGCCGCCAACAATGGCGTCCTCGCCGGAAGTCCCATCAAAGAATTCATACAGGGGAGAAACCATATCAGTGCTTTGAATGTGGAAAGAGCTTCAGTCAGAGCTCCCATCTCACTTCCCATCAAAGAATTCATACAGGGGAGAAACCATATCAGTGTGTGGAATGTGGAAAGAGCTTCAGGAAGAAGGTTGGTCTCACTTCCCATCAAAGAATCCATATGAAGGTCGGAAAAACCATTATACAGCTTTAGCAGCCAGGCAAATCTGCACCTTTTTAACCAGACCTTTGTCTGACTGACATCCAATGCCCTTTTAAAATGTGGTGTTTTGTTTTTATGTTGTGTTTTTATGTTGTAACCATCCTGAGACCAGTGGGTGTAGGGAATAGGCGCCAACTCTTAAAGGCCTAGGGGTCTTCCCCCCCAATAAAATATTTGAGGAGACCCCCCCCAAAAAAAATAGTAGGTAAGATAATAATAGAGTAATAGAGAAAGTAATTGGATATAGAAAACATGCCACTTGATGATTTTACAAAAACAGAATTTTTTTTAAACAAAAGTTTCATTGTCTGAACCACAGTGAGCGCAAACAAAAAAATGTAACATCCCCTTTGGTGCAGTCTTCATGTGCCCATTTCTTGCATTTCATGCGCCACACCCACTTTTCTTTTGCCTTAGATTTGGCGTAATGGCGTAAGGTTCAAAGCAATAAATGCATAAACAATCTTCATCTTCATCACTTGAAAGTGTCAGGAAACCCCCCTCCCCGCGGCTGGTAGGGTTGCGGGAGCATTTACAGTATAGAGAACCCCCTAAGCTGATCACCAGTTCGTCCTCCCCCGACAGCACCGAAGTGACCATTCCTCCAGCGGGGAGGGGGAGTTAGAGGCAGGAAGGCGGTGCAGGGGCTCTGAGAGGATGACAGAGCCTGAGCACCAGAGAGATAGCGGGGAACGGGGTCAGGTTCCCACGCTCTGGGGGCGCAGATGGGAAGGACGTGGCAGGGGGAGGCGGGGATTTAGAATCCCGCGCCTCTTTTGCTGGACAAAGAACAGGAAGAGCTCATTCCTGGACACTGCTGAGTGATGGGAAGGACGTTTGATCTTTTGCTCCACTGTACATAGCGGTGCACAATAAAGAAATTGGTTTTTAGAAGTTCTGCGTCTGGCGCTTTACTCATGAGCAACCACTGAACTTCCTTACAGCAAGCTTTTTTTTTTTTAACCTTTTTTAAGGATTTGATGTTTTAATGCCTTTTACATTTGAAGACGAAGGTCCCAACAGCTTCCTGCTTCTCTCCCCTTTTATGTGATTCCTTTTGCAGTTTCCTTTTTTTAGATGAATTGTTTACTATTTTCAGCTGATTTTTAACGGGAGTATCATTCAGTATAGCTGACTTCCTTTTTTTCTTTGCACGCCGTGTTTGCTTCCTAGGTGCTGTTCTGCCAAATGCAGCTAAGGATACCAGGACAAAAGAAACGAGGAGGTGGAAGGGGAACAAAAACAGCTTTATTAAATAAATACCAAACAAAACATACATACCCCCAATGCCCTCAGTTCGCTTCCAGGAGCCCCTCAAGTGGTCAGCCAAGACACATACTCACAGCACTCTAGTCTTGGGTCTGTGGTGAGGCTCTCCCTCCCGTCCCAAAAGCCTGCCTTTTATCAGAGCTTGATCTTAATGAGCAACAGCTGTGGTCAGACAGCCCAGCTCTCTTTCCTTAAAGAGACACCCACGCAAAGGCCGAGTTTGGGGCGCGGCTCGGACATGGGGATAACTCAAATACATGCCACTATCTCCTCGTCACAATGTCTTCCGGGTTGTTCCCATACAGGTGCCACCTTCTCAAAAGGCCTAATTTCTTCTGGTGTAGGACAAGTTTGTTTGGATGTAGAAGTAACGCCTTCTTGATAAGCAATAGGGAAAGTTTGAGTGGAACTCGAAGGAACAGCTAGCTTCTTCGGAAGTGCTACCCTGAATTGGTGTAGAAGGAGTTGACGCTTTCGATGGGTTCTAATTAAGGCTACGAACAGTCAATTTTTCTGGCAAGTTTGAAGTCTGTTCAGGATTGCTGGTGCTTTCAAGATTGGTATGCCTACGGCAGGAGCTGGCCTGTCAGTAAAGTAGGATGGCATAAAATCCAAGTCTAAATATTTCAGTATTCAGTGGCGATTCTCCTATCCTTATTCTCTTCTACTGTACAGCTTTAGATTACGTACCATTTCATCATAAACCTTTTGAATTAAAAAAAATGTCCACTATTTTGTGAAAAAACATAGTGAACATAATGTGAAAAAAGCGGATTGTCCTGCTCAAATAGTGGACACCCGGCATCTTTAAAAATGGATCAGATTTTGCCACTAGTTCTAAAAACAAGATAATTGCCATTATTTGGAGATGCAAAGTGTTCATCGTCTCCTCTGAGTGGTAAGCATTGTTCTACAAGAGTGCATATTAACAGCAATAATTCTCTCCATGACATGCCGCCAGTACTGCTGTTCTGCTTTTATTTGTTCCTCTAGCTTGGAAGTTAACGTTTGCCCTCGCTTCCTTGTTAGGTAGGCCTCTCCTCCCATGAAGGGTGTGTCTGTGTTTGTGTTTGTGTGTGACCTGTTGCATCAGAATAATAAAAGATCAGCCTTTCTTTCACTGGAGCCCACAGCTGATTCTCTGAGCAATAACAAACTTGGGGACTCATAAGGGGAAGCAAAGCCGTTAGCCTGTGTTTTTCCAAATTCAGGATTTCGGGGAAGGGGATCCATCCTAGTCAACCACATGAGAGATTCCATACAGGGGAGAAACCATATGAATGTTTGGGAAGATGTTACAGTAGTAGTTGCACTTCACACACTGGCGGAGGAAGAGTATGGGGGGAGCACACTGCCCCCGGCAGCGTGATCCCGGTGGGGTGCCATCATGGCCCGCCCATGCTGGGTGCCATGCCCTTGCAGGTGGCGTGCACCATGCCTCCAGGATGCGCGCCACGCCTCTAGGCGGCGCACCCTGCCCCCTGGACATGCAACACCCCTTCCTCTGCCTGCTCTCCATCCCGCCCCCCTGGTGCCGGAGCAAGAAGCTCCACCACTGACGTCACGCACACCCCACACCAAAATTATAAGATGTCAAAACAAAACAAAAAAAAGGTTCCTAAATACATGCTCAAGAAAACATTGCAGGAAAGCAATCCTAAAGCCATTTGGATTCTTTTAAATGGCCCCAACGTTATTTTTAATTTTATTCTGGCATTTCCCCCTTACCAAATAAAGTTGGCAAGGTCTCTTTGCCAGCTTTTAAAATATTTTGTCCCAATTATTATTGGAATAGTTTGAAATAAAAATAAGATTTTCAGTAATACCACCATTTTAATCATTGACACTCCTCCCCCATAATGAAAGTTTTAATTTATTCCATTTTTCTATACTTCCTTTAATTTCTTTCCATTTTTTGATATGTTTGTCTTTAAATTCTTATTTTTATTTGTAATCCATACCCCTAAAAAATTTACCTTGTTCTCTATTTTTAATCCTGTTGTTCTTTCCAATTCATATCTATATTTCTCTGCCGTATTTTTTGTTAGCAATTTCTGTAGCGTTTCACTTAACGCCACATTGCGTGAGTTCAAGAATGAGACACAAGACTTGACCAGCAAGCCCTGACTGGGAGAGACAGAGGGAGGAAAGAGTTCGTCGCTCCTCAGCTCCCACCAGGGTATTTTATTAACCAAAGAAAAACACGTCACAGAATTCAAACCATCCAATCAGATACAGACAACACACCTCAATCAGTCTCCACGTGGTTGCTATCAGGTAACAAAGATTTCCTTGAACATCCCAAGAAACCCACCACATTCCTGCACATCAAAGTATAGGATATATAGCCAGAACAGAACCTTGCAGGAAGGGAAGAGAAAAGTGATAAAGATAGCAGGGAGGTAGGATTTAGCATCCTGACCCTAAAACCAAGTTGTTTATCAACTCATGAGATTGATCAGGCAATTTCCCTTCTGAGGCTTGGGGATCAAAGAGCTAAGTTTATCACAGGAATGCCTGACAAGAGGAAATGCAGCATCCAGTCTCAGCAAACACCAGCTTTAGTGAGAGCTTGCTTAAAAACTGGCAAAGAGTGCATGGCCTTATGGGAAAACACACAGCCTTGTGGGATTTTATCAGAAACTTGCGCTTATGATTCAGGCCCAGTAATGATATGATTCATATTACATACTGTAATCCACAGGTGACCGCCACAAATTTCGACTTACCTTTGTTCAATATAAATCCCGAAACTTCACCAAATTCTTTCATTTTTATTAATGTTCTCTGAATACTTTCTTCTGTTGTCATAATTACATCGTCTGCAAATGCTTTAACTTTGTAACATTGTGTTCCCAAATTTATGCCCCTTATTTCTTTATCTTTCCTTAATGATGTTAATAATGTTTCCAATACTGTAATGAATAAAAGCGGTGATAGAGGGCATCCTTGCAACGATTGCGTGAAAAAAGTTTGATAATAGTAATTTGCAGGTATATTGTCATTGATTTTGTTATTCCAGGGCATCAAAAGCATTCATTTCTCCAGTTTATGAGGTTGACTAGTTTGCATTTCTCTTACAATAGTTGTAACCAGATACCAAATCTAAAACAACAACAACACACAACACACACACAGGGATGGAGAATAGGACGATCAATGGCTACTATCCATGGTCAGTGGCATTAAAAGTTTCTGAATACCAGTTGCCAGGAATCACAAGTTTAGAGAGTGCTGTTGCATTCTCAGGTCCTGCTTGAACAGAGAATAATTGCTAAATGGGAGAAGAAAGCATCCTGAATACATTCATTGGCCACTGTCAGCATGCATTGCAGATCTATAGCTGTGCCTTATATTGGTAGATTGTGACTGTATCCTATTCAGCACAATTTCAGTCTGTTAGTTTCCCTTTCTTAGGAAGAGTCATACTTCTTCATCGGATCCTCTGTCCATGGGGGAAAGGATCTGGCCAGCTCCCGAGTGAGATTATCCTCAATTGGCCACCCCCAAGCTTTAAAGAAAGGACCCAGATTTTTGCTCACTTGTTGGGAGAAATGGCGTGTCCAGAGGTTCATCTTGGAGCTGTTGTCAGTTGGGATGTGGGTCATTGCTTGGTACTCCGCGAAGATGTGGATGTAGGGGTCCCAGCCAAAGGCCTCCTGCAACTGGAAAAAAATAATTATTCAGTCTCTTTCCTAAGGACTTAAAAAATATATCACGGTTGCTTTTCCTGTCTCTCTGGGTGCCTATTTATGCTACCGAAGCATTATCAGTTTTACACCATTTATGACTTACATGGCCCTGGCCCTTGAGAATTCTGGGCAACAAATGAGAGCAGCAACAAAATGTTGCTGTATGAAGTGCTGCTCTTCAGGATTCCAGCTACTTCACTGCACAGAATTCTCCTTTGTCCTCCCATGATCCTCCACTCCCCACCACTGACCACGCTTGGTCCTCCTTGGGCTGGTATTAGAATAGGCCTCATAGAAATATTTCTGCAGCCCTTGGCATTTCCCCAGTCCTCCCATTTCCCCATCTATAAAGTCACTCCAGTAACAGAAGCAACAAACACGCTCACAAAACTACAGTTCCCAGAAGTCCCTGCAAACAAGGAACATTCTGCCTGCCTACTTGGTTCTAAGTCCTGTCATGTTCAATAAGACATCCTTCCTTCCTAGGGTTTGTAGCTCTACAGCTTAAACCAGTTTAATTCTGGCTTATAGTTTTACAATTCAGACTGTCTTTCGGCACTTGGATAGCAGAGTCAGACCTGAGAGGTGTTTGACGTCCCATTTCTTAAAAGCACAGGCTTTTATAATGAAGGGGATATTTGTTAAGCAGTTCGTGATAAGTTGGAGGTGGAGAGGAGGGTCTGCACTGGAAAGTGGGGGACATCAAAACAACCCCCCTGGGCATCACCAGTTGTCTCCTGAATGCCACCCCGGGATTTTTAGTTAGAAGTCAAAATCACACATTCAGCGGCAATGGCTGAATCCAACGTTTAGGCCTACAGAAGTTCAATGGATGGGACTAAAGTCAATTGATTTCAATGACTCGACCCTGAATATTGCAGAGTTGAGATACAACCCAGAGTCCTGAAGGAATGAAAGACCTGAGCAATTTATTCTAGCTGGCTTGCAGCAATAGGGTCAGTATGAGCAGCTTCTACCACTGGTCTAAATGGTCCGGTAGTCTTGACTCCGTATAGAGTACCTTCTTTATGTACCTGCAAGTAAGGTTCCAGTGCAGTCCACACCGTGAAGTCCTTCAGCCGAGCTCCTCCTCGAATATAGTCCTTCACCCTCCTCATTCTGCTCTCAGGTTTAAGCTCTGGATGGGCTCTTTCTCTGGGGATGTTCAGCACAGTTTCATTGACGTAAACAGACCAGAGATTGCAGGTAGCTTCCGTGGTATGCGGGGGGAATTCCCACCGACTCTTCTGCTGATTGTGACCCAGCTCATGGATTGGGCCCCAAGTGCCTTTGGTGTACATGCGTTGTACATCCGTGATCTCTTCTGACGCTGCCACATTAGCCATGATTGGGTAGCCAGAGTGCATCCAACCTGGTGAGAGAGTTGGGATAGGCAGTACTTGTAAGACAGACACATGCTTCTTCATGAAAGCTGAATAAGTTGTTTGCAGATAAATCATTTGTATCTTTTCCCTCAGCTTTAAAATGAATAAGGTACTGTGGTTTGTGTATGTATTGTACTGTGTTATGTCCCCCTAAGAAATATTTATATTGGAATTTTAACATACAGAAAACTGATTTGCATGGGGGTTGCTTTCCATGTCATTGTGTGTATAAGGCAGCATTTTAATGCATAATATTTCATTCTATTTTTATAGATGTTGGCAACTGCCCATAGTGGCTAGGGCAGCCCAGACAGATGGGCAGGGTACAAATAATAAATTATTATTTTTAATTGGTGATTAAAAAAAAAACTTTTTATTGAAAATTGACGACGTTAGAAAGGTATCAAGCTCTACAGTGCTGTTTCTTTTGTGTGGAATAGATACTGTAAGTTCCAAGTATTCACTATGTTTAAGTAAGTACCGTATTTTTCACTTCATAGGGTGCACCGAACCATAGGGCGCACTTCGTTTTTAGAGGAGGAAACAAGATTTTTTTCCTGGTTTTCCTCCTCTAAAAGCCCTGTTTTTTTGAGGATCAGCTCAAATTTGTGCAGCTTTTTTTGCAAAGGGAAAAGCCCTGTTTTTTTAGGATCAGCTCAAAGTTTTGCAGCTTTTTTGCAAAGGGAAAAGCCCTGTTTTTTTGAGGATCAGCTCAAAGTTTTGCAGCTTTTTTGCAAAGGGAAAAGCCCTGTTTTTTTGAGGATCAGCTCAAAGTTTTGCAGCTTTTTTGCAAAGGGAAAAGCCCTGTTTTTTTGAGGATCAGCTCAGATTTGTGCAGCTTTTTTGCAAAGGGGGAAAAGCAAAGCTTCTTTTGCAAAGGGGGAAAAGCAAAGAGGAAAAGCCCCGTTTTTATGGGGTTCAACTCACATTTCTACAGCATTTCTACAGTTTCCAGACAGATAATCTAATCAGCCAGTCACATGTCGCTGGGGAAACAAACAACCTCCCTCTGCAGCACATTCAACAATGGAGGCCTGGGCAAGGGGGCGGGGCTGAAAGGGAGCCAGGGACTCTTATCTCTCTCCCGATCTCTTGCTGATCAGCTGCTGAGCGGGGTCCTTTCAACACCCCCTTTTCTCTTTGTAAAATAAAAAGCACGATCTGCTTTTGGCCCCTGGGCAATTCGGCTCCAGGGACCACCATTCGCTCCATAAGACGCATAGATATTTCCCCTTACTTTTTAGGAGGAAAAAAGTGTCCAGCAAAAACTGGGTAGTCCACTTTAAACTAGCAAAAAGTCCAGCACGCTTCAGCTGTGCCACTTTCTTCCCCCAGTTTCCTGGGCTGTTAGCAGAGAATGACTTCAAAGACTCTACTCACGCAGCAAGAAGCAGGTCTGTTGTGTAAGGCATTCGCAATAAATCTCTCTGCAGCCGCCTTCTTTCTTATCTCAGTTAGAAGCGTTTATTTACAGAAACATTACAACTCCTGGGAGAGGGCAAAGGCATGCTTGCTCCCAGTACTGCAGAACATAAGAGAAAGGAAAAAACCACGTCCCAAACTCCAACTCCAGGAAGCAACAGAAACCCATTTATAGGTACACCCAGATTACAGCACGCCATGTGACCAGAGCAGTTTAACAGTTTAACCCTGTAGGTTCTGGAATATATCACAAAAAGTGCATCTTATGGAGCGAAAAATACAGTAACCATTCTTCTCTTGATGGAATGTTTTGGCTCTTCCAATACTTAGCCACTAGTACTCTAGCTGCGGTCACTGCATAAAGAAATATTCTTTTTATTTCAATTTTCCATTAAACCAACAATACATTATCCGTCTTACAATATTAACCATGATACTAATGCTCCGCCGAGCTATGACTTCCCTCCTTTCCTTCAAACTTTCTTTTTTTTTTAATTCCAGTTAACTATTAATGCCTTTAATGTTCATCTCTGATCCTTCTCCAAATCCTGGTCAAAGATTTCTAGTGACTTACGTTGTAGGGATTATGTCAGTCCTGTTAGTGTCTTTAAATTTTTACATTTTCTCTTAAATAGTCAATAAATTTACTCCAATCATTCTGGAACTTCTGATCGTCCTGGTTCCTAACCTTTCCCGTCATCTTCGCCAGTTCGGCGTACTCCAACATTTTTAACAGCCAGTCCTCCAATGTTGGCAACTCCTGGAGTTTCCATCTTTGGGCATCCAAAATCTTTGCTGTGGTGGTCTCGTACATGAATAATCTTTGGTCTCTCTTAACGATCTCATCCCCAATCAACCCGAGTAAAAAGGCTTCCAGTTTCTTGGGGAAAGTATATTTTAAAATCTTTTTTAGTTCATTGAAAATTATTTCCCAAAAGGTTTTCATCCAGTCACAAGTCCACCACATGTTTACATTTCCAACATAACTTATTTTTCATCCTTTACATTTTGGCTAGTTTAACTGGTGTTAGGTACCACCGGTACAACATTTTCATTACATTTTCTTTTAAAATCGTACACGCTGTAAATTTCAAATTTTGATTCCATAATTTTAGCCACGCATCATATTCAATATTATATCCAAAATCCATAGCCCATTTTGTCATTACCTCCCTCATCTCATCTTTTGTCCACCTCTTTCCTTTTTATCAATTAAAAGTTTATGTTTTATTCTTGGTTTTTTCTCCTCCCAGACAAATTTCGACAATGTCTTTTGCCATTCTTTGAGTTGTCCTGTTCCTTTTACAATAGGTATTGTTTGAAAAAGAAATAGTAACCTGGGTAAGGCATTCATCTTAATGGTAGCAATTCTGCCCCATAGCAATTCTGCCTCAAGTCTATTCCAAATTTCTAAATCTTCCTTAATTTCTTTCCAGGTTGATACATAATTGTCATTAAACAAATTATTTTTTGGGGGGGGTGAGCCAAATTCCTAAATATTTCACCTTTTTTTGCCAGATTTCTGTTGCAATTCATCTGTTTGTTCTTTCTTCATATTTTAAACCAACATTTTAGTTTTACCTTTATTTAACTTAGAATCTGCCAACCTCCCAAATTCTTCAATTTCTCTAAATGCTTCTTTTACGCTAATTTGTAGTTCTTCCAGAGTTAATACCAAATCATCTGCGAATGCCTTCAATTTGTACTCCTTCAGACCAATTCTTGTACCTTTCACAGAGTTAGCTTTTCAACACTTCGAGGACCGTGATAAATAATAACGGGTGCCAATTGTTCCTTCAATACTTTATAATATTTTGATGTCAACCCATCTGGTCCTGTTGTTTTGCCAATTTTCAATCTTTTTATCTCCGCCTGTATTTCCAGCAGGGTTATTGGTTCATTTAACTGATCACGTCTAACAGTGGTAATTTTCTTTAATTTGTGGTTTTCTAAATCTCTATATCTTCTTCCTCTTCCTTTTCTTTTTGGTAAAGGTTTTTGTAAAATTTCTGAAAACCTTCCTAATCTCTTTTGGGTTCTCAATGTTATTTCTTTTTCTTTTTCTTTTTCATAATCCTTTTTATTGGTTTTACAAACATACAATGTATTTTACAACTTATTACATATTAGTCATTTAATATTTTGGCCTCCTTTGGCCAGGACTTCCCTCAAACCTTCCATATGGTTTCCAAACTTAATCTCTTTTTGTTTTTATATTTCTTCCATATATCATTGCTTTAATATTCATATCTAACATAATCATTGCTTATTTCATCTTACAACAATATTTATTCTTTACTACAAAGCCTCTTGTAATCCTACTAACGTATTTAATTGTGTATTTTCCCTCAAATACGTATTTCCCTCTGCCTTTTTTTCAATTGCCAGGCTAGTAATTTCCCTGTTTTATTTGCGTATTCAAATTTTTTTTTGTTTTATCCACTTCATCTTCCATTCCATTTCCTTATTTACTGGCATTGATTATTGGGTCTGTAAGGTTTTAATATTTTGTTTCAAAAATTTGTTTTCTGGATTTATGCTTCTCTTTTTTCTAATAGCAATTTCTCTATTTCCCCTTTTCTCCTTTCTCTTTCTTTTTAATATTATTTTGCATAATCAAAAAGCCTCTTAAAACTGCTTTGCTTGCATCCCACACAGTGTTAATATCCGTTCCTTTGTTTAAGTTTAAATAAAAATATTCTTTTAATGTTTCTCTCGCTTTCTCTACCACCTTTTGATCATTAAATAGGCTTTCATTCATTCTCCATCTTGTCTGCGTTCTGTCACTTCTAATTTCTAAATATATCGGATTATGGTCTGATAATGTTCTAGGGAGAATCTCTACTTTATTCACCTTGGCCGCTATCTCCTTGGATGTCCAGATGAAATCTATCCTCCCGGAACTTTGGTTCGGCTCCGAAAAGTGTGTAAATTGTTTTGTAGTTGGGTATTTGACTCTCCAGATATCTACAAGTTCTAGATTATCAATTAGCGAAAAGAATGTTTTGGGTAATTTCCCCTGTGCCACATTCCCTTTTCTTGCGGATCTGTCCATTGTTGGGTTTACTACTCCGTTTAGGTCTCCCATCATAATTATTCTTTGGTCCATATAATCAAATAAAGTCTCTTCTAGGGTTCTATAAAATTCTGCCTTTTTACCATTTGGTGCGTATACCCCCTGTACTATTACCACCTGTACTATTATCACTCTTCCCTCCTCATCTTTGTAAATCAGTTTCGGTTCATATTTCTCCTTGATATAAATCACGACCCCACGTTTTTTGGATTGACCTGCAGCTACAAAATCTTCTCCCAATTTTTTATTTGATAATTTTTTGTGTTTTTTTGCAACATGTGTTTCCTGTAGACAAATAACATCTAATTTTTGTTTGATCAAAACATGTTCAACTTTATTTCTCTTGACTTTATTATTTAATCCATTTATATTCCAAGATTGTAATCTCAGGGTCATAATTTATACAATTTATAAAAAATTTCACCTAGGCACTTTATTTGATCTTTTTCTTTTCATTCTTACTTTAATGTTTTTTTAACTGTTTTTCGGTGGTATAAGCTCTTCTTCCTCCTCTCTGCCGCTTGCATCCTCTTCTTCTTCCTCTCCTCTGTCTATCATGCCTCCTGTCGCCTCTTCTGTTTCCTCTTCTTCTTTCTTTCCAAGCCTAATTCCTTTGGGTATCTTTTGGTGAATTTTTCCAATTCTTGGGCACTTTTTATTCTGAATCTCTTGTTTTTGAAGTAATACGATATTCCTTCAGCGATGGATCAGAAAAGCGCAGGCTAGCAGCTGTGTCGGGAGTTGGGGGTGACAAAGCAAAAAGCAGTTCTCTCTCTTCCTGTTCTCCGTATCCCCCTGAATTCCTGCTAGTTCCAAACTTGCAGCCCAGCAATAGGCAGTCTAAATCTTCAAAATGGGCAAGCCCCAAATAAACAAGTCCAGAAAAGATAGTTCCACTGTATACAATTCTCAATCGTACAGTCCAAAAAGCTTTCCCCCCGTTTATCTTAATATACTCTTTCTTTTCTTCACTGTAAAGCGGAGAATGGCATCACGCCCCGTCCCCGAGCATTTTCTGGTTAAAATGTCCTTTGTATATCCAAGCCCCAAAGCGAGCATAGGTTCTTTCAAACTCGTTCGGTTCTATTTATTTTAGATCTTATCTCTCCTCCCGAGGCAAAATGCTGTTGGGGGTGTGTGTGTTAAAATAAGTCTTACTCGCACTCTACAGGTATGCTTCCCTTCTTCCGTTTTGCAGCGTCTTGCCAAGAGCCATTTTCACACCAAGGTTCGGGGGGATTCCCTTCTTTTGTCCTTTTCCACTTACTTGGTTTCCCCTGCTGTTCTCGTTTTATGTTAGATCCTTTTTTACAGGGAAAGTTCTTATTTTCTTGGAGACGGGCTGCTTCACATCAGGTGCCTGAGATTTCGCATCTCCGTGGGTTGCGGATTTTTTTTTGTTTTTCAAAATAATATTTATTAGACTTTTTCCAATTACAATCAAATTATAACACATGATTAAATTTTTCTAACCCCCCTTTCTCTCACCAAGAGGAGCATACCAAATAAACCCCCCTCTCACTGGGGTGAACACTTATGCTTTGCCAATTTAACCACCTTACTATACACATATCATCTTAACTCCACCAACACATTCCAATGATTCTTCGTGGAAGCCATGATGGTTTAAACCAATACAAGCTTACAGCTCAGCTGCATCTCTGAGGATATTTTTATAGATCGCGGTGGCTCCTTATTTAAAGACAGGAGGGTTGTGCAAAATGGATAGGAGAATATACTGTTTTCACCCACCTGTATGTGAACAAGTTTGTACTTACCGGCAGATATTTGGACATCTCCCACTATTCTTTCTGGTCTGGGGAAAAGGAGAGGGATGGCTGCTAACTTGGCCACTGCTCTCATCATCTGAGCCCAGGTGTTCAGAAGGATCTCGGGATTCTCCATTCCACGCACATCACCGGAGGCCACTGTCAAGATGATGTTCTCTGTTTCTAACTCGGCCCAGGGAGCAGGGTAGTGGCGGATAGTCTCATTCCAGGCAGATAGGCTGGTTTCACCTGAATGCATTTATTTATTTTGTTGCAGAAAGAAGTAATAACAATTAACTGCATATTCTAGTGTGGAGAAATGAAAAAAGAAAGAAAAAAGAAATGGATGGGTTTTGGTCAGTGTATTTCCCCCCCCCCAATAAGAGTGCCCTCTTTGACGATATTGTTTGTGATGAGTCTAAGGTTCTGATGATACCTCCAGAGAAAGGGCAGGTGGATTCAGGAAGGTTTGCCCTTGCTCTGAGTGGGCTTTATTTTTCATTATGTAGTTGGGTGTGATGCTGCATAATCTAGAAAATGCCTGAACCTCCCAAGTGTCTGTTTTCCAAGGATGGTCCCAGATTTACAGAAGCCACCCTGGTTTCCGATTTGGTCACAGAAGGTCCTCCATTTCCTTAGGACATCCCTATTTTCATCAGAGAAATGTTGGAGGATATGGAGTTGCGTGACCCGCAAGTCGAGGAGATAAGCAACTATAAAACCTTAGGAAGACATCTGAAGGCAGCCCTGTTTAGCAAGGACATAATGATGCAGTTGGGTTCCTGCACAACTTAATTCAATCAGATTTCTGATCTCACAAAATATCTCCCCTGCTTCTTTCAAAGGGAGCCCCCTTACCAAGCTTGAAATAAGGGGCCAGGGAAGCCCCTTCGACAGTGACTGATATGGTGCCCACTGAAGACTTCTTTGGCAGCACGATGTACAAGAGGCCACCCCACAAGCTGGAGACTTCCATCCTCTGACTCACAACTTCAAACCGCCTGATCACTACCGGAGGACGCAGCAGCTTCTCAGCATTGCTCAGGTCATCGGAATGGCAGCCAACCTGGACCTGGAGAAAAGGACGCTGGATTCAACAAGCAGGTGGTGCAAAATATTAACCCCAAGGGGCACTTGATAAGGTCTCCTGTTGTTGAAGACACAGAATACTTTTGAAGACTCAAGGCACTATTGCATTTCTTTCCGCTCTTTATCTAAGGGACTCTGCATGATACAATTTGGTTATAATCACATGCAATCTTCACAACAATCTTGTGAGGTGGGATAACGGCAAAGGTGGCAGAGAAGGTCTTTCTGTGAGTGAGGAAGTGGAGATTGGTTAGTTTGGGGAGGGACTGGCAAGTTGGGAAGTGCAGCCTGGTGCTCAAAAGTGGAAAAAAAGTTGTAGGTCCCATAACAAGTGGATTATAAAACAGTCCTATCAAAACCCAATGTACAGTTAAATCAATAAATAAAATACTAATTGTATACAGGGTTGTATTCAACTAACTTTTGCTCAGAGTAGCCGCATTGAAATTAACGGAGCCTGGTGAGTTGAGAGGCAGAGACTAGCACAGGCATAGGCAAACTCTGGCCCTCCAGATGTTTGGGACTACAATTCCCATCATCCCTGACCACTGGTCCTGTTCGCTAAGGATGAAGGGAATTGTAGTTCCAGACATCTTGAGGGCCGGAGTTTGCCTATGCCTGGACTAGCATGTTGGAGAGGTGGAGCCTGGTGGCTCAAAGGGGTAGACCTCATAACAGTCTTCAGCTGGGGGATGGGGACTGGTTGTGCTACGCTTGGCTCCCAAAGGTGCATTTTTCTGCACCTGTCCTTGTAAACCACCTCATCTTGTGCTGTATTCTTGTAAAATACCAATGTTATAAAGGTTTGTATTCAACGAACTTTTCTTTAAGAGTTGCGCCATTGAAAATAATGAACCACCTTCATGGCCACTGATTTTCAGTGGATATACCCTGAGTAGTAAAAGTTAGTGGAATATAAACCATCAATCACAAATACCGGCTAGGGAGGAGGGGAAAGGGTCAAGCCTCTCCCCACGGGAGTGTTTCCAGGTAGCTCTTGCTGAGTATTCTGATGGGTGAAATTTACCGGGAGGGAGAACGGTTACCAAGAAAACTGCACCAGGGGAAATGATCAGCCACCCTCATCCTCCCAGCCGCCTGGTCCCGATCCTCTTGACATAGATTTAAAGAGATGGAGGATCTAATTGTTTCAACCCAGTTGTTGCTCCCACAAAGCTGTAGTCACAGCCCTGACTCTGATGTTTAAACAGCATCACCTGCAGCTGAGCACTGACAGCGTTGGGCGGAAAGAGCAAAGTGACGGTCTTTGCCGGAGGAACATAAAGGCCGGTGCTTCTCCAAGCTTCGTCTCCTGCAAGGCCAAACCAAGACATGGAGGTGAATCATAGGAGGTAGATCATAGGCTCTACAGTGTATTTATCTTTATATCCCTTCATTGAAAAAAACTTGAAATTCCAATACATCTTCTATAGAGGTGCCTGGGTATGCAGAGGACCCACTGTATGCTCTTCCTTTGTTATCTATATATATAAAACGCAAGTGTCTCTGCGTCCAGTCCGTGTGTCTCTGGGTTTGCGCTACTGCGCATGTGCCCCAGGGACACAGGGATTGGATGGAGAGACATCGGCCGGGGGCAGTTGAAGCGGGGCGGTTGAAGTGGAACGTCGGCGCTCCAGAGGCCAGGGGAGGCCGAGAAGGGAGGCCACGCTGCCGCTCTCGCCGCTGCACCTTACCGCGCTCGGCTCCACCACCAGCCGGGCTTCCCGCCGCCCACTTGGCCTCCAGGGGACTGCTTTAGCAGGAGGTCGGGGGGGGTGGTGGAGAGGCAAGAAGCGGTTTCTCCGCTTTAGCGGAGAAGCCGCTGCTTGCCCGCCCCGCCCCCCCCGCCCCCCGCCCCCCTGCCAAAGCCTGCTTTAGCGGGAGGTCAGGGGTTGGTGGACATATGTTCTAGCGCCCGTTATTTTAACGGGCTGAAACCACTAGTGTATTGAATAAAATAGAAACTGATAGCAATTAACTCATCATCTACTGAACAACCTCTTAGTGGACTGTTTGGGTTAATAGTAAGCACCAAGTTCCATTTAATATTTCCTTTCAGAGGGTGAGACTTTTCCAAATGTTGCCTACTGAAAAAAGTTTCTATAGCAGGCTTCCTCAACCTCAGCCCTCCATATGTTTTTGGCCTACAACTCCCATGATCCCTAGCTAGCAGGACCCAGTGTTCAGGGATGATGGGAATTGTAGTCAGAAACCATCTGGTGGACCGAGGTTTAGGAAGCCTGTTCTATAGAGCCCTCTCACAGTGTTTTTTTTTTAAACAACCTTTCACTTAATATTTTCATTTATCCGGGTTAAATAATCAGGATTGCTTATTGAGTGAATGCACTGCATGCACACATTTCAGCCAAATGTGGGCACACATCCATGTTTGACTAATGTGGCTCCTTTGTGTCGCAGCCAGGAACAGCCAATGTCAAGAGGCTCCGCCACACACCTGGCCTCCAAGCAGCAGGTTGGGGCTGTGCAGGCACCCTAGTGTGGCCAATCTATTGCTCCTGCTGGTGTCAGGGAATGGTCTGAAGGCGAGGACTGTGGGATGCATTCTATGGCAGACCAGCTTCTCTCTGATGGAGACCTGGAGGGGGAAGAGTTGCCTCCTTTGTCCACAGCATGTTCAGAAGCATAGAGAGATAAGCTGAATGACTTAGGGAGGAGTTACCCAGTTCTGAGATAACGACGAGAACCAGAAGGGAGGAGGTAGCTAGTTGAGATGTCTCTTGAGAGCATGGGGGACCGCCCTTCACCACGGACATGGAGGTCTGAACGTATCAGAGAGCAAAGGAGTCAGAGGGAGGGAGGAACTTCCTGTTGGCGCCCAAAATGCTTTGGAAGTCAGAAGTAGCATTAGACTAGCCAACTGCCCTTGTGCAGAGCTGTGTGATTGTGCTCACAACGTGATGCTGCAATAAAAGAACTATAAATCAACTGCTTGTGAGTTCTTGCATGTGAAGTTACGGAAGGGGGGGTAAGACTCTGCATGCCTGGCAGCTGGTGAGCCCACACAGTTCCAGCCTTTCCCCACTACCTTGCCCCTTTCCCTTCCATCTGGCAAGTGAAAATGCTGCTGGGAGATGAGGAGGAGCAAGGAATGGCAGGGGCGGGGAGGCCAATGTGTGCAACCCCCACACTTGAAATGTGCCAGTGGCTCCTAGGATGCCTGTCAGATCTGGCGGTTGCTCGCGAGTGACCAAGCATGAGTCCCAACTGTCTTTAGAACAGTGTATTGGTGCAGACTACCATATTTTACGCTTCATAAGACGCACTTTTTCCCTCCTGAAAAGGAAGGGAAAATCCCTGTGTGCCTTATGGAGCGAAGGCTTCACTCCTGTGGCCTCGCCCCATCCCCCGCCGCGTTCGGCGGGAAGTGGGGGGAGGCAGCCGAGATGTTGCTGGATCATCCTGGCAGCTCCATGAACGGAGGGAGCTGCTGGCATGATCCAGCAACATCCCCTTTGCTTCCCGCTGCCTCCCCCCATCCCCCGCCACGTTCGGCGGGAGGTGGGGGGAGGCAGCTGCGATGCCTGCCTTTGGGATCGGTGGGCGGCAGGGAGGTTGGTGGAGGATTTCCTCCACCACCCCATGCACTGCCCGCTGATCCCAAAAGCAGGCTTTTGGGATCGATGCAAGGCACGGAGTGGTGGCGAAAATGGGGATGCTGCTGCTTTCTCCACCACCCCATGCGCAGATGCCAAAAGCAGGCTCATCCCCGGTTGCTTTAAAGGGACATGGGGATGAGGGGAGAAACGGAGCGTTCTCCCCTCGTCCCCATGTCCCTTTAAAGCAACCGGGGATGAGCCGCTGTGAATGGAGAAGGTGCTTCCCCTCCAGCACCCCCCTCCCTGCCTTTATTTCCCTGGTTTTTCCCCTTTAAAAAAACAGGTGTGTCTTGTGGTTTCGGAGCGCCTTATGGACCGAAAAATACAGTATTTACAGTGCAGAGAACAAGAAAACATGACCGTCTCAGTCACTTGCAGAATCCGGGAGTGCCAGTTTGCGGCTGTGACCCCAACATAGGAATTTAGGCATACTAAGGCACCTCCTCCCCTGACTCCTTTTGAACCCTCTGCGCAACTGGGGCGACGGAAGTTGTGTGCTCCCCTCAGAGTGAAACTTACAAGGCGTGCTGGGGCTCTCAGTAACATCCTCAAGCCCCTGCCTCAACGGGCTGCCTGCAGCTTGCTACTCCCCGCTGGAGGAGGTACCGCTCTTCCCGCTTTTTCCCACTTGAAGAGGTGTCACTACTGAGGAGGTGTCAGGGCTGTCGGTACATCAACGACACCTCCCGCCCTGCTGAGGGCAGTTCCCTGACAACACCCCTTATTAACGCTGCAAAAACTGTTAACAAATGTGAGAGACACTTTGGACTGCAACTTGGAACATGACCCGAACTGAGAGAAATGAGTTCTGAACCAAGTTCGCAAAATTGCCCATTTTCAGATAAGGAGGCAATTGGACAATCCGTAAGGAACAGATTCCCCCGAGGGAGATAACACCGTGGTAATAAACTGGTTTAAAGCAACAAAATCTCTCACCGTCATTAATTCCGTTGATCTGAATGACTTGAGGGGGTGCTGTGGGATAGTTTGGAAGGTTCTGAATCAGATGGGGCACTAGGTCTCGGAAATGTGGTAGATTATTGTAGAGCTGGAATGCCATTTGAATTAAAATGGCTTCATCCGAGTTACTTTTAATTGGGTTGCTTGCACTGACACCAGGAATCCCGCAGAGAAGTGCTATTTTTCTAGAAAAAGTGGTGCTGGAGCTCAACATGGACGGCTCCGTTACATTATTCTCTGAGTTCTGGTGAGTTCCGTCTGAAAAAACCTGAGCTTGACCAGCTCCATCATATCCTCATGGACCGAGGAGAGAGGTGGAGAGTTGGTAGCTGGGATGCTCAGGAATGTGGCACAGTCTTGTCCCAGCTTCTTGAGCCATGAGGAATATGAAGGCTGCAGAGCTTGCTTCCTCTGGATGTGCTCTTTGAATTGGAAGAGCGCTTTGCGGAAGTGATAGGTCGAAGCAACAGCGCTGGCCTGTCTCGCTGGGTATCTTTCACCAGGTAGGTTGATACTCTCCCCGGTGATCCCAATCCCAAATTTATTCAGTATCTTGTTTCCTGGATACTGTGCGATGGCGCAGGCGGTGGGATTTTGATAAGTCCAGTACCAAGCTTGTCCGCCGATTAGGAGACCACCTCCTTCAGAGACGAATTCGTGGATTCTTTCCTTCTCTTTGTCACTGTAGGCGTTGCAACAGTACACGCTCAAGCCAGCCTTAAGATCTGTTAGCTCACAAGGGATCTGAGCCTGATTTAACATGGAGTAAAGTTCCTTCAGTTGGCCTCCGACACCAACCTTCCCTCCCTTTCCAGCAGTAACCCAGTTGATGGCGTTGAGAAGGAAGGTTTTCATGGATGGTGTGTTAAGCATCCCTTCGTGGGAGGAGACCACAACACGTCCCCTGCCATAGTAGGCGGCTCCAGCAAAGCACTGGAAAGAATCAGTTATGCCCACTGGAAATGCCAGGTTCCCGTGGATAAGCAGGTCAGAAGGAATCATGCCCTTAAAACAGAAGGTCGTCACTCCATTCAGAAGAGTCTTTAAGTCACCCTCAATGTCTAATCCATGTCTGTTTAAAAAAGAATAGATAAAACTAGGTTATTAAAACGGGGGGTTCATCTGAATCATTCTTGCCCAACTTGGTCCCTTCCTTCCTAATGTTTTGGATTCTTGTCAAGCCTCTCAGTTTAGCCAATGATCTGGGCTGCGGAGAGTTGGGATTCCCAACACTTGGAGGCTCATTGCATTGGAACCAAAGCCATTCCTTTGGCAATTCCATGCGCGGCTAATAATAATAATATTATTTATTTATTTATACCTGTCCATCTGGCTCGGTTGCCCCAGCCACTCTGGGCGGCTTCCAACACATATAAAAACATAATAAAACATCAAACATTGATAGCAACAATCTGATTCAACATAAAAAAGTCACAATAACTTTGAAATAAATATTCAATAATCCATTAGAATCTAATAGTAAACAGTAAAATTAAGCATCTGCTCAGTGGGCTTTTGTTTTCCTACCCTTCTTGTCTGCTAAGTTTTCTGAAGCTTTTTTCCCTGTTACGAAGCTGAAAATCCTTAGTAAAAAGTTCTCTTTGCTAATGAACTTTTGTCTCCGCCTGATATATTGGAACCAGACGTGCCAACTCCTAATAGGCTCCTGCAACTCTGCTGTCTAACAGAGCAATGGAGCGCCTTGGAATTTAAGGCCAAATCGTGACAAACAAATGCAGTGTTAAGATTAAATACTTCATACTAAGTTTAAATACTAAATGTCTTGGGGGTAGTATTCTGTTGCTGGATCATGACAGCCTGACCACAGTGGTCCATGCACTGGAAACATAAAGGCTTGATTACTGTAACACACTTTATGTGGGGCTGCCCTTGTATCTGGTCCAGAAGCTATAGCTAGTGTAGAATTTAGCACCCAGACTGCTCTCAAGAGGGTCTGAGCCTTTAAGGTGGCAGGCCCTGCCCTGTGGAACTCCCTGCCAGTAGACGTTTGGCAGGAAACATCCCTGCCACCTTTCAGACACCTTCAGAAAACTGTCCTGTTTAGACGTGCCTTCACAATACAAATTCCACTTTTCAACCAAGCACTACCAACTGATGTTTTATTGATGTTTTTAATCATGATTTATTGATATTTATAGACTGATTTTCTTACAGTTGTCTGTTTCACACTGCCTTGATTACATGACTATAGATACTTTGGCCACATCATGAGAAGAGAAGACTCCCTAGAAAAGACCCTGATGTTGGGAAAGATGGAGGGCACAAGGAGAAGGGGACGACAGAGGATGAGATGGTTGGACAGTGTTCTCGAAGCGACTGGCATGAGTTTGGCCAAACTGCGGGAGGCAGTGGAGGATAGGGGTGCCTGGCATGCTCTGGTCCATGGGGTCACGAAGAGTCGGACACGACTGAACAACAGCAACAACAACTATAGATATATAATAGAGGGATACGGGTAAAAGATGCAGAATGTGTTATTGTAAATATGGAACCGATGGAGGGAGTGAAGGAGGTCTGAAGGTTTGAATGAACCTTTTATTTTAATGCTTTAAAATGGTTAGAGTTAAAATGTGTAAAATTATATAAAACAAAGAAAAAAGTATGCATTAGACACATGAATAAAACAGACAATAAATAGTGTACTTACGGGGTGATCAGGGGAACCTTGGGCATTTTCTCTTTCACCAGGAAGATCCCATTCTCTCCCATGTTGGCAGTGAAGTAAACCCCGGACACGCTGGTCACCCGGTTGCCAGGAAAATCAGCCAGCACTTTCTCCTTTCCGTGTTGACTTGACCATTGCCAGGCCTGCCCTCCAGTGAGCAGACCCCCGCCTCTCTTTACAAACTGCACAAGGCCATCAGCTTGCGCGGCATCGTAAGCATCAACGCAGTAGACCCCAAGAGAGTCTCCAGGCCTTGCATGTGGGTGCACCTTGACACCATTACTGAGGAGCAACTCGGAGAGGCCACCCAACCTTTTGTGGACACCGATTTGCGCTGTCGAGGACGGCTTGAGCCACTCTAGGCTATTTCTAATGAACGGCAGGAACTGGGGCATTTGCAGCATGGATTCGTGGGCCATCACCACCATCCGGCCTGCACCGTACCAGGATGTGGCTATTAGTACTTGCCCGTTGTTGCTTACGAGGACAGGGAGAGCTTGGTCTCCGGTGAGAAGCAGCTCACAAGGATTGAACTCCCCAGTGATAGCCAAAGACTCAATACCTTTCACCAACGATTCGTAAGATTTTCTGGACTCCCTCTGGTATGTTTGGAATGCTGGTCTACAGGTGTATCTGAGAGGACAAAAGGGCATTAGCTTTGCCAAGCACACTTGCGAGATCCAGCTGTAATTCCCCATGGAACCTTCCAAAAAAAGTACAAAGTATTAATCTTACCAGACTCCAGTCCCTTTGGCTCTTTCCTGTACAGTCGTACCTTGGAAGTAAAACGGAATCAGTTCTGGAAGTCTGTTCAACTTCCAAAGCATTTGAAAACCAAATTGTGGTTTCTGAAGCTCCTGCAGCCAACCAGAAGCTGCGGAAGCCCAGTCGGATGTTTGGGTTCCAAAAGAACATTCACATACCGAAACAATCACTTCCATGTTTGCAGTGTTTCGGGGCCAAAACGTCTGAGTTCCAGGGTGTTCGGGATCCAAGGTACGACTGTATATACTTGTAAAGCTGTGCTACATTAATACCCAGGCAGCAGTTAGCTTGAGAAAAAAATCAATGGGGTAAAACATAGCTTGCCCAGCCCTTGGTCTTTGGACCATCCCTCCTGTCTCCCTGCTGCCCCCATAACAACTAATGGAGCTATTCCATCCTATTTGGTGTGTCCTTAATAGATTCGTAAGCCCACTGAGCAACCTGTTTGATTCGGACAAAACTAGCATTCAGAATTAGCCAGGACGCTGAGGGTTGTCAGAATGCAAAGGCCTCGAGAAGTCTTGTTGCCACGTATGGTGACTCTGACTTAAGAATAAAATGGGTGCTGAGGGCGCAGGGTGAGAAATGCCACCCTGCCCGACTCCAGAGTAAGAAAAATGCCTCTTTTCTCGCTGCGATTAACACCCAAAAGAACCAAGGTCACAAACAACGCTATACCAAACACACAAAGATCGTAACCGGCTGATAAAGTAATCTCAGTTTCTCATCATTTTTTCATATAAACAGATATAATATGGAACTCAAACATAATAATACATGGGTACAACTATTCAACTGCAAATATATGACATCAACATGTGTCAATATGTATCACGAGATCCACATAAAACAGATCAAGGTCCCAAGGCAGACAAAAGTCAAGCATAGATGTGAAAATTATAGTCTTGCCAGTCTGCAACATGAAAGTTGCCACAGAGGGGTGTGATGGATATTGTGGAGCATGACACAGGTTGTAGAGGCTGGAGATGGCACTGTAGTCTCGCCGCAGCACGAGTCACCCTTGTAAGAAGGACAAAATGGCGGCTAGACTTTCCGGGACCCATGTTTGTTTTTTGTTTTTTAATTTAATAAACTATTTATTCAGAAGATGTATATACCGCTTAACAAAAATCTGCAGCTGATTTACAGAAAAAGAATCAAAGTACCATAAGATATGCACAAAGTTCAGAATACAATTAATACATTTCAAATGCATCATTTAAAACAGCCACTGAACAAGGTAGCGCTCTCAAACATCTCCAATAGACCTGAGTAAACAACCAAGCTTTTAGGAGACTTTTTCCCCCCCTTCCCCCTCCCCTCCCACCCTCCCCTCTGGACAGACCTTCGTTCTTCAGATCTTTATCCATGTACACAGTCTGTTCATTCGAGCTTGTATGTTTGGGTTGGCTTCACCCCTTTCTATCCAATTCCTGTAAATTGCCCATTTATTTGTAATTCTTTGGCATTTATTTTCCCAACTATCCTCTGCCGCTATCTGTGCAAATATTTCAGATTGTACGTATTCAAAAACATAATCATTCCATTTTCCCATTTCCCATTTAGCCTTTTCTTTCCATCCCAGTGCAATAACTGCCATTCCGGCTAGAATCATAATCTTATACAGCTCTTGCGTATTACTTTTTACTTTGTTATTTCCCAGTATTTGTTATTTCCGGGACCCATGTGACAAATAGCTTTTCTACCCTATTTTTTAACACTGGACAAAAGGCCTACTTTTTTGAAGGGCAGTCACTGCGGAGGAAGCTCAGGTTGAAATAACTTAGGTGATTTCTTAATTTATCCCAAGAGAGCATCGGGATGCTCATCCTTCACTATTTCCCACAAAAACTTTGGAGTGAAACCTGTGTCTCTTAATAAGGGGAGCAAAAGCCTCAAAAACACCCTACTTATAGAGCTGTGATTTCTACTGGTGTTTAGAAGCCAAATTGATTTGGGGCATCGTCCTGAGGATCAGTGCTGTTTCTCTATACAAAGAGGGGCTGGAATTCACCATGAACACCTCCCTTGTTCTCTTGTAATGGTAATGGAGCCCACCTGAAAGGTGCTAGAACTTTATGGCAAGTTCCAGCTGGGGGGAAAAGCCCTGCTGAGGGCTATAACCTATTTATGAAGCAGGTAGATTGTTCCCGCCCCACCCCGACTTATACTTAGGCTGGATTTATGCTTTAAAAGAATATCTTTGCGCACTATGTGCATTCTATCCACTCCCACAAAAAAATGGGTGTGTATGTTGTCATTATTTTGGCATTGCTTAAGGGCCCATTATGCATCTGACAGCTAGGATACGTTTTCACTTTTCTGATTATTTGGGGCAGGCAGATTCATTATGGTTTTCCTCTTCTCTGTATACACAAATGGGGTGTGGGCGTTTCCCCACAATGAATCTTATTGTGTCTATCTGTTGGTCATCCCAAATTGTGACATGATGTCGGGGACGGAATACTTCAAACAAATTTTCACTCAAACCTCGTTTGTTGAATGTAATCTGTTCTGGAAGACTGTTTGACTTCCGAAATGTTCGACAACCGAAAGCTGAAAGCGGAAGCCTCAGCACAATAGGGAAACTCAAAACAGAAGCTGCGTAGCACGTTTGGCTTTTGAAAATCATTCGAAAACCGGAACAGTTACTTCTAGGTTTTCAGCGTTCAGGAGCCGCAATGTTCGAAAACGGAGCCGTTCGAGAATCAAAGTTTGACTATAGCATTGTTTGTTATCCCAAGAAGAATAAATGGAGATAAAGAGGTATACTTACTCAGGGCTTGGGGGAACATCTGGTATATCAGGTTGCACAGGGAAGACCCCGTTGTCTCCCACAGCAGCGGTGAAGTAGACTCCAGCCACACCAGTCACCCGGTTGCCAGGAAATTCAGCCAGCACCTTTTCTTTTCCATGTTGATAGGACCAATGCCAAGCCTGCCCTCCAATGAGCAGACCACCACCTCTCTCTACAAACTGAACAAGGCTGTGAGCTTCTGTGTCGTCATAGGCATTGATACAGTAGACCCCAAAGGAACCCCCAAGCCTGGCGTTTGGATGCACCTGAACAGAATTCCCGAGGAGCAGATCAGAGAGAGTGGCCATGTTCTGGTGGACACCCACTTTTGCTGTTGGAGACGGCTTGAGCCACTCTAGGCTATTCCTAATGAATGGCAGGAACTGGGGCATTTTTAGCATGGCTTCGTGCGCCGTCACCACCATCCGGCCTGCCCCATAACAGGATGCAGCTATTAGTACGTTGCCCTTCGTACTCACCAGCACAGGGAAAGCTTGGTCTCCCGTAAGAAGGAGCTTGCAAGGGTTGAAGCCCCCGGTGACATCAAAATACTGAATACCTTTCACTAGTGACGAATAAGAATTTCTGGAGTGCATCTGGGACATTGAGACTGCTGGACCGCTTACAGAACTGGAAGACCAAGAAATAACACAAACACACCCAAAGAAAACACGTTAAAAGTTTCCTGTCCACCTGCAAGGTCCATACATATTTCCCATGTGAAAGCTACATAAAGGACACAAACTACCCATCTCGTGTGTGTGATCATTCTCCTAAATTTGTTGTTGTCGTCAAACATTTATACAAGAAACAACAATGTACATTCGTACCTTTGATCCGGAACGCATTGCAAGTTGAATGTTTGGGCTCCAGAACACCGCAAACCCAGAAGTGACTATTCCGGTTTGTGAACTATTTTTGGAAGCTGAATGTCCGATGGGGCTTCTTCGGCTTCCAATTGGCTTTGGTTTCCAAACATTTTGGAAGTCGGATGGACTTCGGGAACAGATTCCGTTCAACTTCCAAGGTATGACTGTATATTGAACCTCCCCACCCCACCCCACAAAAGCTTATTTCTGTTTAATTACCATATTTTTCCATGTATAAGACTAGCTGTCCCCCCCCCAAAAAAATAGGTTTAAAATTGGGGCTCGTCTTACACACAGGTAGTGCTGACTGGTGTTTACTTAATTTGGAGTCCCCCAAAATGGAGGGCGTCTTATACATGGGGGAGTCTCATACACCAAAAATTACGGTACATCTAACATTCGAGTAAAAAATATCATTCCACAAGCTGCCATGCATCGCCAGAGGCCTGTCCCCATATTATAGGTAAAGGACCCCCTGACAGTTAAGTCCAGTCGCGGATGACTCTGGGGTTGGGGCGCTCATCTCGCTTTACTGGCCAAAGGAACCAGCATTTGTCCACAGACACGTTTTCCGGGTCATGTGGCCAGCATGACTAAACTGCTTCTGGTGAAACCAGAGCATTGCACGGAAATGCCGTTTACCTTCCCGCCGGAGCGGTACCTATTTATCTACTTGCACTTTGACGTGCTTTCGAACTGCTAGGTTGGCAGGAGCTGGGACCGAGCAACAGGAGCTCACCCCGTCGCGGGGATTCGAACCGCCGACCTTCTGATCGGCAAGCCCAAGGCTCAGTGGTTTACACCACAGTGCCACCCGCGTCCCTGTCCCCATATTGCGTTGATGTAATAAAGTGATGTCAGGTTGAGCCTTGCAATGTTTTGCAGTGGTAATCCCTGTTTACTTCCCAAACTTCATGCTTTTGGCTTGCCACAGGCAGCAAATGAGTGGGGGGGGGCAGCCTAGCAGTGCCAGATTTATAGGGCCCCACTATTTTGGGGGCCCCCAAAAAAATTAAGGGAAAAAAACCTGGATGTACATTTCCAAAATGTAAGATAAAAAACAAATAAAATAAAATAGTGTGTTGTGTAGGCTCCTATGATGTAAGTCAGGAAACCCCAAACTCAGCCCTCCAGATGTTTTGGGACTCCAGTTCCCATCATCCCTGACCACTGGTCATGTTAGCTAGGGATGATAGGATTTGTAGTCCCAAAACATCTGGAGGGCCGAGCTTGGGGATGCCTGATGTAAGTAATGGGCCCCGCCTGCTAGCCTACTTCTTAATTGTATTTCAGTTCAACAATTACTTTGATAAAATACATATTTTGTTATGTGCAAATGGCTTGAGATACCTATGAGGTCCATGAATTACCATATAGCATATATTCAACACAAAAATAGCAACAATTTGTTATCTTCAGTAACTTAGATAAAGGTAAAGGGACCCCTGACCGTTAGGTCCAGTCGCGGACAACTCTGCGGTTGTGGCGCTCATCTCGTGTTACTGGCCGAGGGAGATGGCGTACAGATTCTGGGTCATGTGGCCAGCATAACTAAGCCGCTTCTGTGAACCAGAGGAGCGCACTGAAACGCCATTTACCTTCCCGCTGGAGCGGTACCTATTTATCTACTTTGACGTGCTTTCAAACTGCTAGGTGGGCAGGAGCAGGGACAGAGCAACGAGAGTTCACCCCCTCATGGGGTTTCAAACCGCCAACCTTCTGATCAGCAAGCCCTAGGCTCTGTGGTTTAACCCACAGCGCCACCCGCATCCCTTTCGGTAGCTTAGGTCCTCATCAAACCTGAATCCGGCTCTGTGCCCTATCACACCTCTTAGGCTTCTGCTTTACCTTTCACGCTCTCAGTTGGGTTTGGGCCATGCCTTGGGACCCCGGGTAAGGTGTCCAATCACAGGGTGGTCAGATCAGATTTGCTTTGTGACACAGCAGTGCTGTAGGAGGAGCTGGCTTCAAGCATCAGGTTTGTTCAGCTTCATACAAGAATCTGGATCTGCCAGGCTGCTTAAGAATGAGTGGATTAATGGCTTACCGCTTTCAGGAGATCCCTCAAAACTCTTCCACTTTCAGGGAGAGCTTGCCTTGTGCAGAGTTGCTCCTTCAGATGGGCGGGTTGCTCAGAACTGCTTTGAATTCTTGTAAGGCTTTTGCAGGAATCTGAAATGCAGAGAGCAAGGAGCTAGTACGGTCTGTTTGCCTCCGTGGCCGTAAAAAGTGAAAGTGAAAGATTAAACTGGTCTAAATTTGTACTTTTTAACCACCTGGAATGAAAAGAAGAAAGCACAGTACAGTACACAAAAAAGTTATATTGATTTCCTTCTCTTTTAATTAAAGATATCCCTTTTTCTTCTTTGCAGATGAAACTCATCCACAGTTTTATTAGTCGCCTTCAAAATGTAAGAAATAGCTTCAAGTCGTCTTCTAATGAGCAAGTGTTGCCACAGGGAGTAGTGGAAAGTTTTATTGCCAGGTCTGTCCTTTGTAGCTGAAGAGAGGCAACCCTGAGTCAGTTTGTTCAGAGGCAAGTCTCACTGATTGCAGTGGAAACTTGCTCCCTTGCAAATGTGTTTATTATTGCAGCCTCAGATTTCCCTTGTCCTTTTCCGTTTAGAAAAGCTTTTAATGTGTGATATTTTAATGTATTTTGATTTTTGTTGGAAGCCAGATGGGCGGGGTATAAATAACAATAATAATAATAATAATAATAATAATAATAATAATAATAATAATAATTAATTATTATTATTAGCAGTGGTTACTGGTTGTTCTTTGCTACAGGAAAAGAGACAAGGCAGATTTGCATGCTCTAGTTCGTCCCTTTCTAATACTAGGATTCTTTACTAGCCAGGGCTGTTGCACACCTGCTTCTCTGTCTCACATACCTGGCAAGGGCCACACAGGAAGTTGTCCTTTTGATGCCTTCCTGGGAACTGTCGGGTGAGCAGAACTGGCTTGTCACTTTACAGTGCAATTCTTTCTGCAATTCGGCTGTCTCAGTTTGTCCTATAACCTTAAGGCAGAATTAACTGTCGTGTTCCAGAGTCTGCTGTTTTCTCGCCAGCATGTCCAAGAAGTAGTTCCGGGAACTTCTGGGCAAGTGGCCAAAATAATCTCTGATAGTTTAATTTTATTTATTTAAGCATATTTCTGCTGCCGTCACAGAACTCAGGATGGCAGACTGCAAAAGCCCATCAGTAAAACTAAGAAAACAATGGAAACAAGAAATGGGAACGTGAACCCGGAGCTCTTGTGCTGCAAACTCATCTGCTTGGCAAGCCATATGTCAGCTGGAGTAAAAATAACTGCATTGGGCAGCAAGAAGTCAAGGGAGGGGCTAGGAATTCCTTATTTGGATGTGGTCATAGGACCAAAATAATAATAATAATAATAATAATAATAATAATAATAATAATAATAATAATAAATTAATTTATATGCCACCCATTGGACTAGGTTGTCCCAGCCGCTCTGGGCTGTTTCTAACAAATTGAAAACATTAAGCACAGTAAAACATCAAACATTAAAAACTTCCCTGTACAGAGCTGCCTTTAGATGTCTTCTAAAATTCAGATAGTTATCTCCTTGACATCTGGCAGGGCAGGTGCCACTACCAAGAAGGCCCTCTGCCTGAGCTTCACATCTCGCAAGGGAGGGAACCTCAGAGCTGGACCTCAGTGTCTGGGTGGAGGTGCTCCTTCAGGTATACTGGGCGGAGGCCGTTTAGGGTTTTAAAGGTCAGAAAAGGCACTTTGATTTTTTAGTTTTATTTTTTCATTTGCAATTTCAAAAACAGGAACATAGAGCATATTTAACCCCCCTTCCCCTTGTTGGCGTATTTAAACTGAGTAGCTGCGCAACAAAAGGCATTCTGATGAGACTGCAAAGTATAATTGGGAGTTGTTTTAATTAAAGAAAAATAACAGAAGTTACATTAACTACAAGAATGTTACAGAAACATGACCCATCCAGTGACCCACCACCTAGGGTACTGAGAGAGGTACGCAGACTTTAATGGGGTGACCACTCCGGAGCTAGATAGAACAAAGAAGAATATTGGAAACAAACAACCTAAGTTACCATCCCCCTTTTTTAGAATGGTTGATATTCTTAGCTTAAACGATGCTTGGAGAGCACGCCACCCTCTGGAAAGAGAGTATACTCACTTCTCCGATCCTAATAACTCTGCAGGAAGGATAGATGCGATCTGGATACCTAAAGATCTTACATTAAAAATAAATAAGGTTGAAATACAGGCAAAAACAATATCGGATCATAACCCAGTTTACCTATGGTTACAAGGAAAGGAAAACGGACTGAGGAGGTGGAAATTAAACGAGACTCTGTTGAATGACGAAAATATATTAGACAAAGCTAAAAAAGCGTTGGAGGAATTTTGGAAACTTAATTTAGACAAAGGAACAGATATAAAAGTGGTGTGGGATGCAGGTAAGGCGGTCCTTAGAGGTTTTTTTTATAAAGGAGAACGCAATACGAAAGAAACAAAAGGAAAAAAGAAAACAAGAAATCTTAAATGAGATTCTTAAAAATGAAAAGGAACTTTATAAAAAACCAGAAAACGGGGATATTAAGAGAAATATAAAACTGCTGCAATCCCAATTTGCTATGATTATAAATGAAGAAATTGAATGGAAAATAAAACTGACAAAACAGAAGAATTTCGAATTTGCAAATAAACCAGGAAAACTATTGGCATGGAAATTAAAAAAACAACAAAGTGACAGAGTAATTAATAGAATTAAAATAGAGGACAAGATAGTAACTGATCCGAAAGAAATTGGGAAGAATTTTGTCAATTTTTATAGAAATCTTTATAGAGAGGGAGATGAAACACTAAATGAAGTACAGGAATATCTGGAGCAAGGCAACCTCCCAGAAATCACGGCAGAACAAAATAAAATGTTGAACGAACCAATCACAGCATTTGAGATACAATACGCTATTAAGAATGCCAAGGTAGGAAAATCGCCAGGACCTGATGGTCTTCGGGCAATTTATTATAAAAAAATGGAGGACATCCTGTCGGATCCTTTGAAAAAAGTAATGAATAATATTTTGGAAACAGGCATTCTGCCAGAATCTTGGAAAGAAAGTTTTATAACACTTGATTCCAAAACAAGGAACAGATCAGTTGGCAATTGCTAATTACAGACCCATCTCGTTGCTTAATAATGATTACAAGCTTTACGCTTATATCTTGGCTAAAAGAATGGAAAAAATACTTCAAACAATAATACATAAAGATCAAACAGGCTTTCTCCCCGGCCGCCTTATGCAAAATAACATTAGGAGTATAATTAATATATTGGAATATCTGGATTTGCAAATCGATAAACCATCAGTAATAATGGCGGTCGACGCGGAGAAAGCGTTTGACAATGTTTCATGGAAATTTATGACAGCCTTATTAAGAAGAATGAAGTTTGGGGAAGTAATTAGCAATGGAATTAAAGCTATCTATACCAAACAGATGGCAAAAATTATAGTCAACGGTAACATCTCGGAAGAATGCGAAATTGGTAAAGGAACCAGACAGGGCTGCCCCTTGTCGCCGCTTATCTTTATTTTAGTTCTGGAAATATTAAATAGGAAGATAAGAGATGAAAAGACCATCAAGGGAATAACATTAGGGAAAAATACTTACAAATTAAGGGCATTTGCTGATGATTTAATTATAACATCTGAGAATCCCAGAGAAAGTTTAATAAAAATATTGGAATTAATAACAGCATTTGGAAAGGTTGCGGGATTTAAATTAAATATTAGCAAGACCAAGCTGATGGCAAAAAATTTGCCATTAGGAGAAAAAGAAGAAATAGAAAAACTGACAAAACTCAAGGTATGTCAAAAGATAAAATATTTGGGAATCTGGATATCTACAAGAAATATAAATCTATATGAGGACAATTATGTAAAAACCTGGACAGATATTAAAAAGGATTTGGAGAGGTGGAGTAAGTTGAAATTATCATTCTGGGGACGTATTTCCGTGGTAAAGATGAACATCTTACCTAAACTATTGTTCCTATTCCAATCTATCCCTATCATAGGGAAAATGAGTTACATTGAGGCCTGGCAGAAAGAGGTATCTAAATTTATATGGTCCGGAAATAGACCAAGGATTAAACATACTCTGTTAATAGACCATAAAAACAGAGGGGGGTTCGGGCTCCCCGACTTTAAATTATATTATGAGGCAGCATGCCTCTCTTGGATTAAAGAATGGTGCCAACTTAAAAATACTGAACTTTTAGATCTGGAAGGCCACGACAACCGTTTCGGTTGGCACGCGTATCTTCAGTACGATAAAGCAAGAATTCATAAAGGCTTTACGGGACACATTATAAGAGGCGCGTTGTTCAAAGTTTGGGAAAGATATAAAGGCCTTTTAGAAGTTAAAACGCCCAAATGGATTTCCCCAGAAGAGGCTAAAGCCTTAAAGAAGAAAAATATGAAAGGGAACTGGTTAAAGTATAACGATCTACTAAAGGAAGAAAATGGCCAAATAAAACTAAGAGAATATGAGGAGGTAAAAGAACATCTTACAAGTTGGCTTGACTATCACCAAATATACGGAACATTCAGAGAAGACAGAAAAGTCGGTTTTGCTGAAAAGCCATCTAAATTTGAGACAGAAATAATAAATAATAATTTAAAAACATTATCCAAAATATACCAAATTCTTCTGGAATGGAAGGTTAAAGAGGAGGAAGTTAAAGAGGTTATGGTGAGATGGGCCCAAGATATTGGCCACCCTATAATGTTAGAACAGTGGGAAAAACTCTGGAAAACAACAATGAAGTTCACGGCATGTTATAGCATTAAAGAAAATATACTCAAAATGCAGTATAGATGGTACCTGACCCCTTCACGGCTTTCAAAGATGTACAAGAACCTCGCTAATAATTGCTGGCGATGTGGGGAAGCCAATGGAAATATGTATCACATGTGGTGGACTTGTAAAAAGATTAAAGAATTTTGGAATACAATATATGAAGAACTTAAGAAACTATTAGGAATATCTTTTCTTAAAAAACCAGAGGCATTTCTCTTAAGCATTATCGGGAATGATATACCAGAGAGGTTAAAAGATATCTTTTTATATGGAACAGCTGCTGCGCGGATGCTGATTGCAGCGAATTGGAAAGGGGAAAACGCCCCAAAAATTAAAGATTGGCAAAATAAATTTCAAGAGTATGTAGAGATGGCCCAGTTAACCAGCAGTCTGAGAGGAAACAATAGACAGGAATTTGTTAAAAAATGGGAGAGATATAAAAAATACCTGCAAGGAATTCAAAATGGTATAAAGTCTGTGGCGGCCTTTGAATAACCCTGGAGGAAAAAAAAAATAATGAAAATGAGTGTGAGAAAATGAAGCTGTATTCGGTAATGTAGAAGGTTTTGGATATGAATAAAGGAAAAAAAATGTTAAGTACTTTCACAAGCAGAAAAGGAGTACACATCAGGAAAGATAGGAAGTCTATTTATGTATCTATTTATGTATTTGTATTTGTTAGTGATGTAAGTATTAATTTGGATTTGGGTTATGCGTAGATTTATGTAAATAATTGAGGTTTATAAATTTATTTATCTTTTGTTTAGTTATAACTTTTCCCGATATATATGGATTATATACTGGCTACAATACCAGTATGATATTGTTGATGGAGAAATATGGCACCAAATTGTTTTGTACAAAGAGACACACAATTATGTAATTGAATAATTTATTTGTATGAAATGGGAAAAAGTTAAAATATGTAGAACGTGTTTATAAATAATAAAAAATAAAAAAGAGAGGTACGCAGACCTCCTTATATACTGTATCCGATTGCTGATACGCCTTAAATCAATACAAACTTAACATCACCTGCTGTACTGCCCCACAGCTGCAAAACTAGGTCATTTCATTTCCTTCTTTCTTTTAAAGAGATACACATTTCTGTGGAACAGTAATGAACCTTAAACTGTAACCACTCAACACCCCTGTCCCACTTACAACTTCATACCAAATGCAGCATGTGTATGTATTACCATATGACTTCCCTTCTACACTTTTCCTGGTTCCTTTGTTTTTCTACTGCTCTGCATAATCCACATCTTTTTAATCATTCAATTTGTTACCTATTTCAACTCGGCTGGATTTACCCGAGACCTGCTAAGCTATGTATTTGTTTATACTGGTTCTTAAAATATTCAATAAACATTGTCCATTCCTCCTTGTATTCCCTATCTTCATTTTCTCTTACCCTGTTCATCAGACCAGCCAGTTCACAATATTCAAACATTTTACACTGCCATTTCTCCTTGGTGGGTACTAGACTTGTTCTCCACCTTTGTGCCAATAAGGTTCTAGCTGTGGCAGCGGCGTATAAACACTTTTGTTTTGGGGGGACCTCCATTGTTAACATCCCCAAGAGGAAATTCTCAGGTGTTTGGGGGATTTTTTTTAAAAAGTATGTTTTAAAAATTCATTATATATAGTTTCCCAGTATTCCTTAATTATTGTACAGGACCACCACATGTGAAAAAGGACCCCTCATTTTCGTTACACTTCCAACTTTTTCTTTTTTAGACATTTTTGCCAATGTAATGGGTGTTAAGTACCCTCTGTGTGCGATTTTAATCATGTTTTCTTTTATCGCAATACATGCTGTAAAACTCATTTATTTCCCACAACTTTCCCCATAATTGATAATCAATATTGTGACCCACCTCTTGTGCCCGCTTGATCACGCTCGCTTTCACAAATTCCTCTTTAGTTTCCCACTCCAACAGCCGTTTGTACCTTTTAAATAATACTTTTATAATTGTATCTAATAGGTCTTTGGTAAAAGGAGACTTTTGTTCTGCAAAGCCATTCTCCCTATCTATCTTAAACAAGTCATGAATCTGATGTACCTCGAAGCACTTTGAATTGTGCTAGGAAACATACTGGGAAGCTGGGAATTCCAGAACTCAGGTGTGATCATAGAGAGGGAGTTCCATAATTCTGATGGCCATGCCTCCACCATTGAGGCCAAAAAAGTATAAAGAACTCAGCCGTGACAACCCCTGAAACGAGATGGAGATACTATAAGGATATAAACCCAAACTAAACTAAACTCAAAACCAAAAAATTCAGGGTGATTATCCCTAAATAGCTATGTGATGAGTTAAACAAGAATATATATAACTTATAAATCAAACTGAAAACCCTAACGAGATGCCGGCTCTTTTCTCGTTTCACTGGATGTAGTCTGTTTCCTCAGAGGGAAATTAATTCTAGAGACTATAGGAAAATGAAAAAGGCTTTCAAGGCTGCAAAAACATAAAGGACTCAAGAGCAGTAGGGGGAATTCCTCCCAAACTGTTTAATATAAATTAAACTCAGGTTAGCTAACCTAAACGGTGTGGAAAAAAACTAACAAAACTCCTTAATTTGAAAGAATGAAGCCACACAGGCTCCTACAACAAGCTTCTACAGATACATGATCAAGACTGCTCAACCATTGAGGGGCACAAAGACAGATAGCTAGTATACAAGCTGATGTCTTGAGTTGATGCCACACTTAACGTTAGTGCAGGACAGGGCATCTGGACCCTGATTTCTTTATGAGAAACTCTTCCAATTCTACCTGTAGAGGATAAATGAATTTTGGACGCAGGGGAAATAAGCACCACAATGGCCGTGCTCAACCACCACGATTGGAGGCAGCAATGCTCCCAAATTTGAGTTGCTGGAAGTCTTGGGACTGCAGGGAGAGGACTCTTTGTCAGTTTGCATTTCTTAGTGCAGAAAGTATTGCTCTGATGTGTAGAGATCTTTCCTATTCTACTTAATTCAAGAGGGTTCTGGAAGCTTCTCTGTGTGAGAGAAACAAGCAGAAGGTTCATGGTGTTTGGGTTATTCCTTTAGAGAAGCTGAGTGCAGCTGGCTTAAACTGCTTCTGTTATCTCTCCTGCCAAGGTCATGCATAAATGTACAGTGGTCCCTCGACTTACAAAAAGAATGGATTCCGAAAGAGCTTTCGGAAGTCGAAATATTTGTAAGTCGAAGATCGCCATCTAGTGTTGGGGAAAAGCATCACAAGTCGAAAAAACCGCATTAAAATCTTCGTAAGTAGAGGTATTGTGCCGCCGCTTTCCCTTCATAACTCGAAATTTTCGGAAGCGGCGGCCATTTTTTTAGCTCCGGGACCCGTTCGCAACTCAAAAATTACGTAAGTTGAGTTGCTCGTAAGTCGAGGTATGACAGTATGCCATAGTGCTAAGGTTTGTAAGTTATTGTAAGTTTAAGTCTGCTGCAACTGGATTTCTTATGGACAGTGCCAATCCTGAATGTATTGGATTTGTGACCATTATGCTCATTTGCCTTCAGTAGCAGTAAAGCTCTGCTGGATGAAATACAATTGCCTCTGGTCTGTTTTTTGGGAATCCTGCAACGTGTTTCAGTTGTTACTCTGCTAACTATATATTGGAATCTACTGCGGATCAATATTGAGTAGAATTTCATGACACTCTTGTGCTCATGTTCTGCTTCCTGGTTTCCTGCAGGCATCTGGTCAGCCACTGTGAGAACAGGATTCTGGACCAGATGGGCCATGGACCTCATCCTGCAGGCTCTTCTTAAAGGGGCACACTTGTCTTTTCCTGAAGCAACGCACCCATTTCAGCCATACATTGTTACATCTGCCTCACATCGGCAAAAGAAAGTATTTATATGTCCTTTTGCCATTAAAGCTTGGTTAACACAGTTTATTTGTTCTTCCTGGGTCTTGTCCCCCTCAGGGGATGGGCTTTCCATCTGGGTATTGTGATTCTGGTAATACCTAGTCTAGTCCCTGTGGGATGTGAAACACAGAGCAGTCAATTACAACATTCCTAGAGTGGACATAAAAAGGGGATGTCTGGACCAGCCTGTTGGAACTTCCTGGGCTGGGACAGACTCCCTCTGCATGTGACCAGAGGTGGGCATGGCCTCACCTGTGCAGGTAACAAAATAGCACAGAGGAGGCAGCCATATCGCTCTTTGACTCCATTTCTTGAAGAAGCAACATCTGCTTAGTCTGAGATGCTCTCTTGGCTTCCAACCAAGAGAGGACAAAGGGACTATCTCCTTATGGGATAGATTCCAGGTGTATATATTTTGTAACTTAAGTCTGCCTTCTGGGATCCATTTGTGAACAGAATGTGAGTAAACTCTTTTACATACTTTTATACAAGACTGTGTCGTGTCTATTCTTTTCATGAGGGAATGAAAGGGGAATTACCAGGTAACTTATTTTAGAGGCTTATACAAGCCTGGCAAACCTATCTGCTGTGCAAGTTTAAAAGGGGAATGTTACTCTGCTAAATTGTAGAACTTGTTAACACAAGTTGGGAAGGATATAATGAAGCAACATATCCTCTCCTGCCTCCCTGAACATTCCGGCAGTCCCTTTGCCAGGACAGGTAACACCTGGTTTGGCAGTTGGGAGTATGTGATGGTGCATCTTTATTTAATAAATAGCATGAATATAATTTGGAGGCCACATCCAGGAGGCTAATAGGCCTATAATTGTGAGGGTCTGAGGGGGTCAGCTTTATTGAGGATTGGCACGACTGTGCCCTGGAGGGGTGTCTCCAGTCATGTTTATTTATATGAATAGTGTTATAAGAATTCTAAGGTCCCAAATATAAAATAAACATTCATAAATGTACAAGGCAAACACATACAGAGTATATAAACCACGTGTCTGAAATGGTACAGGAGAGCAATCCTGAAGTGATTTTTACTCTCCCAAAGCAATATTTATCTGCAAGGAGGAAGGAAATAGGAAAGCCTCTCCATTGTCTTTTGCTTACCTGTCTTTAGGGCATCTTTGTGTATGAATAGGGTGAGCCTGTGACCTGGATCCAGGAATTGAAAGTATTTACCATCACAAAAAGAATGACCGCTCCCCACATCAAATGGGGTGCGCATTTTGCGTGGTCGCGAGTAGCCTCCTGTGATCACGGTGCAGCTCCTGGCAGTTGGGTCTGGCACCACCTTCCCAGGTTGGATACCTGTGGTCTCCACCCACTCAAGCAGCCGCCCAATCCCAGCTGGGGAGGTGTTGCCGGGGGGATTGGCCAGGTAGAAGGAGGGATTAGTCAGTACACACAATAGGAGTTGAGTCATACCTGGGAAGCGGCCGTTGGATTCAGAGCTTCCCCACCCTCCACTCCCTCAATTGACGTTTACTTTGCAGGTTAACCACCTTCTTTTTCCACAGCCACACAGGCACGCAGGCGCTGCTATGTCAAGGTCGCTGTTGAAGGGCCGGAAAGGACTTTCCCTGCATTGGCAGGTTTCGCCTTTCCCGTAGCAATTCGTCACAACTTTGCAGGCCTTGGGCGGAATCCTTTAGTCATCTACAAAATCGGGGGGGGCGTGGGGCGGTGACCCCGCCCCCATTGCGGCGGCAATAACAGGGTTCCCGTTAAAGGGGTCTCAGGGGGAGGCATTGGCCCATATGCCCAGAGGTCGTCATTGCCTCCCCCTCCAGCGGCGGCGAACAGGGGTGGGTTATCTGCTTGAACATATGTTCTCCAGAATTAGCCCACTCCCCACTCATGCTGGATAACCCTGATATTACCCAGAACCCCGGCTGGGGGGCTGGGAAGGATAAACGCCCAATGCCTGAGCCAAGGTCTCCCTACATCTGAATATTAATAAAGTTGTGGCCAATTTAATCCCATAGAACGTTGTCACGTGTCGTTATTTCCCTCAGGGGCTGCCCGGGGTTCGGGGGACTCCGCCTGGCCACGCAATGGCTTGGCCGCCCAAGTAAAGCAATCAGTGACCATTGTCAGGTATCCTGGCAGACAGGATTTCTGCTGTAGACCACCTCCTGTGATGTATTTCTGCTTTAAACTGCCTCCTTCTGGGGTGTATGCATTATGTTTTTTGGGGGTGGTCTTGAGCTACAGGGTGGGCAATTTCAAAAGTCTATGTAAGGTCTTGCGCACCATTGTTCTGGGTTCCTCCTCCCTCCTGTGTGTGGTGAGTGGGGACCCTGTTGCAACAGTTTAATAAAGATCAGGCTTACTAGCTGCTTTGCTTCTCAATATTCTCTGGTTGGCCTCTGTTATTTTCTCCTACCGATAGGGAACCCACTTAAGGACTCTATACGGTCTCTTGGATCCCCCATAAGGGAAAAGGGACATGTTTTTTCTATAACAATAGTTTTGCCAAAATTGGAGACCACCAATTTATGTCCAGGGGGGATATCTCGGGGGTGGGTGGGTCGTGTCTCCCCCCGGTGCCTTTCAACGGTACATCTCGAGGATTATAGCATCCATGTTTGCTCTGGAGCTATGCGATTGTCAAGTCCTTACAGCATAGTTCCCTAGCTCAGGAGCCCAACACATCATACGGCATCTGTTCAACCAGACCGTGTAGCCTATCCAATGGAATATTCGTATATAATGCTTCAACATCCCAGGCAGCTAATGTAGCACCTTGGGGAACAATAAGACCCTCTATAACAGAGACGAAATGTTACAGGTAGGTAGCCGTGTTGGTCTGCCATAGTCAAAACAAAATAAAATAAAAAATTCCTTCCAGTAGCACCTTGGAGACCAACCAAGTTTGTTCTTGGTATGAGCTTTTATATGCATGCACACTTCTTCAGACGAAATGTTTAGTATCCTTAATGTAAGACGGAGTATTTTTTGCCAAAGGATTCAATATAGAGTCCAAAAATTGCGCTGCAGGCTCAAGAAGTCACCCAGACCCAGAAATGTTGGGGCGGTCAGGCGGGGGGGGGATCCCTTTATGAATTTTGGGGAGAGTGCAGAAAATCGGAACACGACAGTGTTCTGGTACTATGAATTCAACTAACTGATCAGATACTATGCTAAGGGCAGACGCCTCGGATTATCAATAAAAGCTTACATCTGACCTCATGGGTTGGATCATAATTCACAGGTCTATAATAATTATGATTGCTCAACTGTTCATATACAAATTTATCTAAAACTACAACCGCCCCTCCCTTGTCCGCTTGTTTGATAACAAGATGTTGTTGTTTTTTGCCTATGATCTTTATTGATTTTTTTAATAAATACATATTGTGTTACATATTGTATTACATTTTATTCATTTCTCCTTGTTCCTAAACATAAACTTCCAATCTTCCTTCTTCTGTCTTCTTCAAATAAGTCTTTTATTTTCCGCATTGTCTTTCTCGCCGTTCATTATTTTTCTATTTCTTCCTTCCACGCCTTTTATAATTTGTCTATAACATACCACCCTTCTACATGTACAGTTATTATTTATTTAATTTTACAATATTTGAGCTTCCCTTTATAACCTTCAACATATTAAATTTTCCTTCACGTTATGAGATTTGTCTCGTTTCTACTGGTATTTCTTTATTCAACACATCTTACCTATATAATCCATAAATTTTCCCAATTCTTTTTGAAATGTTTCATTGCCCTGTTGCCTGATTTTTCCCTGTCAGTCTAGCTGTTTCCACGTACTCGTTCCGTTATTAAGCTCAAAGAGAGGTTTTGTCTTACACAGATACAGCCATTTGTCACTGCTTTCGGTGGGGAGCATATTGGCGGAGCCTCTGAGTTCTTTTTTGGGGTACAGGATGTTGAAACTCCCTCTCTTTCTTGACTTCCGGCGAGGACGCCATCACGGGCGGTCGTGGGTCGCTTCGGCAGGGAGGCGACCCAGGCCGGCCGGGGGTTGGAGCCCCGCTACCGCAAAGCGGGGCTCCGATAAGCCGCGGGAAGAGCGTCCCGCGGCTTGGGCTCTCCGGCGAGCCCGCTATGGCTCCGAACCCTTCCCTCGTTCCCCCTGTAAAGGGGGAGCGGGGGTGAAGGGACTACGGAGCCGGGCTGAGGAGGCATGCTCATGTTGTGCGATATCGTTCTACCTGGTAAAAGAAAGATCAATGAAGCCTGTTGGCCGTGAGTAACAGAACAATTGGAGAGATCTTTGACATTTGGTGCTCCGGGAGACATAATGGAAAGGAAGCCCGCTTTCCTCCCTTTGGTGGAAAGAAAGTAACTGCTTTGATGGCGACTGCTGTAGCAGCGAGGAATACAATGTTTCGACTTTGCAAGTAAGATTGATTAGATCCCTTCTGGGGGACTTAAGCTGGTGGAAATATTTCTTTTTAAAGTGGATAGAATGCAATCTTAGCGCCCTGACTCCAGGGAAAATGGCTGCGGAGGCTGAGATGGAAAAGTACTGTGATTAAGATGGAGAATTACTGAAACTTGATACCCTATGCCCACTTCTACCATGTTGGGTTTCGTTTTCAAGCTGGTTTTAGACTCTGAACTGACTCACGAACAAAGGATTATTTTTTTGAAGCTAGAATTGCTAAACCAGAAATTAACTTTACTGAACCAGGATATGGCAAAGAATGTATTTCCCACAGGAAAGACTGTTCAGAACATTGCTAAAATGGAAGAAAACCTTGGCAGAGAGCTGAAGGGAATTATTGAAGAACAAAATATGATGTTTTTGCAACTCCGAGAAGATGAAAAGTCCTGTTGGGGTGGGAGACCCAGGATGAGAAGATTTTTTATATCCAATTTCTGGGGTGAGAGCTCAGGAATGATGGGGAAAAGACTTATATATTCACAATTAGAAGAGGAACGGAATTTCGAACCGGAGATGCTGGAAGGTGATGATCTGTGTACCCTGATGCCCCCTGCAAGGACTGTTGTAGACTACGTCTGGAACTGTGGATTTACAAGAAAAAAGGACATTTTGAAAAATGGTTTTGGTGTAAGATGGAGGAACGTCTGGGGGGAGACCCCGAAATGGCGAAAGAAAATGGTTAGAAAAGGGATAGGGTGAAATGTATTAAGGATAAAATTGGGATGGTTTATTATGGTAACCTGAAGCCGGTGTGTTAAGATTTTAAGTTTTTGAACTAGAGATGAGATATTTGGATTTTTTTTTCTTTTTATCAGCAGCAGTCTAAGTGAAAGAAGATGTTTGATATGATTTGATTTAAGAAGTAATATGTTGGGTTATGAAGTTGTATTTTTAATTTTCATGAAGTTATATGTGGAATAGATTTGATTTAAGTTAAGGAGTGATAGGTTATTGTGAAGTAAAAATAAGATTTTAAGAAGTATGTTTAGTTTGGATTTTTAAATGAATTAATTTCAGAGATGAGAAGTTATTAAAGTAAAATAGGAATTGGAACCAAAGGAGAGAAAACGGGGGAAGTCACCTGTAATGATTCGAACAAGAAAAGTTTTTTTTTTGTGAAAACAAGAAAAAGAATTGTTGGTGTATTTGTATTTGTTTTATTATGGTTTGAGTGTTGGGTTTGTGTTGATATATGTGCTATGTTGTTCTTTGTTTTGTAAAAAACAATAAATTCCTTATTAAAAAAAAAAAGAAACTCCCTCTCTTTCTTGGACTTCTTTCTTAGAGGTTCCTTGTTCCTGTGGAATTTCTGTGGTTGTCGGACAGTTGGAGACGCTGAATCTATTCTCATTCTCTACTTCCATTTCCTTGATCTCATTTGGTATTAGACTCAAAGGTCAGGTCTGTCGATGATCGTCTGTTGTTCAACAGTGTTAGTACCCTTTATAGTTCTTAAAGAAGGGCTACCTATTTCATTTGGAGCTAGTGTTTCATAGCTCAGCCAAGAATTTGTGGTCACATTTTCAGTATTCTTCCTCACCATATATTCTAGGGGGGGCTGAGTTTGAAGCTCTGCATTGCCATTGTCGTTGTCCACCATCAAGCTTGCTCTCTGACCTGCTCAAGGACTCCTACAAATCTAGATGGTACCAACTCCTAGAAAACAAAATTAGATCTATAGGCATCGAGTTGGAGCCCTTGTACAACTCAAGCGAGCAACATATTTTCCACAATGTCCTAACTAGACTAAAGGATGTTGAGAGACAAAATATTGCGGCAGCTGTAAATAGAATTTGTTCCCCATATTCTATGATTTAAATATCTTAGATAGCAGGGTCAACTATGTTACTAACTTAATAATCCCAGCCCAACGTAGGGCATTTATGCTGGCCCGACTGAATGTCTTTCCCTCGGCATTTGTCAGGGGTAGATACCAGAACATTCCCAGAAACAAGAGATACTGCAGATGTTCCCTGAATGTCCCAGATACAGTAGAGCATATTCTCTTTCATTGCCCACTGTACAGTAGGCTGCGTGAACGTATACTGTCCCCCCTCCTGAGTGGTTTGAAACCACAGCATGGTGGAAGCGTGATTGCGGGGGTAGCCGAGTATTTGGCAGCAGTGCCCCAAGGAGTAGCTTAACAGGAAGAATCCCAGATTACATATATATATATATATATATATATATATATATATATATATACACACACACACACACACACACACAATCAGCATATGTACTCAACTGTCGTCTTTTTGCATATATCTTAAGGTCTTTGTATGTGACTCTCTCTCTCGCGGTTTTACTTGTAAAATGGCTAATAAAGGTTTGATAAGTGTGTGTTTCCACGTACTCCATTATTTTTTGTCGCCATTTCTCCACTGTTGGCATTTGTTGTTGCTTCCAGACCTGCTCCAACAGCAATCTCGCTTCTGTCGGTGCAGAAAAAAATTGTGATCATTTTTTAAAATATATATATATATATATATATCTTCCCATACCATTCCCAACAAGAAAGCCTTTGGCTTTTTCTTAAAGGTATACCGAAGGTTTTTCTTTAATTCATTGTAGATGTTTTCCCAATAAGCCTTATCACATGTCCACCAGCAAAGATAAACAGTTTCAGCCTGATGAACTCGCAGACATGTCGGCTCATCACGGCTCCGGTCAAACAGAGAGGAAAAAATAAAGAACAACAATACAGCGTTTCACGGTACACAGATACCCGTATGTGAAACATCATCCCTGTGGGTGGGGCAAAAACTGCTGAGCTTTTAGCCCTGTAAGCTCACAACCTCACAGATGATTTGGCTGCTGCCTTTAAAAAATAAGCACCTCTTTCTGTATTGCCATTTAGCGCTGTGCCCAAAGTGGCCTGGTTTCACTTTGATTATGAAGCTCTCCAGATGTCTGTTTTTATCACAGGTATATTCTGCAACATGCTCTTGATACAGTAATAGTACATCAGTGAGGGATTTATTCTGCTTTTTTCCACTTTTTTTCCACTTTTCGAATAATTTTCACTAGTTTTAAAAATTGTTAACGCAAACATATGGGAAGCGGGGTAGGGAGGAATATGTTATCCAAAGAAAGACTTTGGGAGGTACATAAGAGAGGTATATCAGTCTCATGAAATAAAGAGATTTACTTCAAGCAGTATTGCATCATTGGTGTCCTTACAGTAGTAGTAGTAGTAGTAATTTTATTACGACCATTGGTCCATATCAAAACAACAATAACAACAATACATCATGTAACATTTGAACCGATACAATTTAAACAGTTTTCCAATTTAAAACAGCCTCTATATATATACAAAATTTCCAGTTGGATAAGACAGTTGTATTCAATAAAATTCATTCGTCCATCTAAAACTTAATTTAGACTCTATCAAATAAAATATAATTTTACAGCTAAGTTCTGGTTCCCATTAATGGTTATTTGGTTTAGCTGAGCTATCAAAATCATAAAGTGATCCATTTCTCTTCTTTTGAAATAAAACATTAATCAGAAATCTAGCGACCATAAGGGATCTGCTCGACTCTTCATCGTTCAGTAAGTATATTAATTGGGCTTCCTTAGTTTCACCCGCAGTTCGCAATAAAAATGGAGACAGAAACCTGGTCCGAGCAGCCAGATGTAATGGACAACAAAAGATTATATGATTCAAGGATTCTATAGAACCACTATCACAGTCGCATAGAAGTGAAATCTGGCCGTTGGAGAGTCTGTTACCCATGACGTTTGACGGGAAAGCATTGAATCTGGCCTTTATGAAGGCATACCTGTATGTCGCAACGGATAGAGTAGTTAAGTAAGATGGTAGTTTCAGTGATGGTGTTAAGCCAAGATTTATCGGTGGTGTCCTTACAGTAGTTAAGTGCACATTTTACAAGGGTGCCTTGCAAAAAACAAACAAAACCTCTCAGGCTTCAAAGCTAAGGAATTAAAAAGCACACAGCATCTAGCACAGCGTATTATGATCACTGCACCACGTAGAAAAATCGTTATGTGGTCTGCCATGTTTTGGAACTCCATGGATTAAGAAACTAAAGAGTTTATGGCATGTTGGTTATGATTGCTGTTAATGATAATGGGCGAGTCGATTCTTCAGAAATGTTTTGAATTATTGGAAGGGTTTCACAATAACCTGAAATTCTTCACCCAGTGAACTGGTCTGTTTGCCTAAGTGACCGCAAGAAAGGAGAAAAAAAAGGAAGTGAAAGATTAAACTCGAATGAATTTGCACTTTGTACGTTGACTGCTTGCAACTATGAGAGAGGAGAGAGGCTTCCTTTCTGTGGTCACTTAGGCAAACAGGCCAGTTCACTGAGTGAAGAATTTCAGGTTCTTGTGAAACCCTTCCAATAATCCAAAACAGTTCCAGAGAATCAACTCACCCACTGTCATAAACAGGACAGGAATCATAACAAATATGCCAATAATCCAGGGATTCCGCAATTTGGAGGATCACATAATTATTTTTCTGTGTGATGCAGTAACTTTGAAGCCTGAGCGGTTTCCTCAAGGTGACCCAACCATGGATTTCTTTATTGAAATATTTTATTTTTGATTCAATGGGTATGCATCTTTTTAAAAAGTGGGGGGGGGAGAGAGAAATAGACATCATGGAAAGAGAAAGATAGCAAAAATATAAATATTACAGTGCTGATTATATAATAGGAAAATTTCACAGGGTGGGGGAAAAGAGAGAAATGGACAGGTGGGATAGCTCCACATATTTGGCTTTTATCTGCCCCATCCAACATTGCACTTTTGGGTACAAGAGACTGTTTTTGCGCTCTACGTAGTTTTAAGCAATGTATGTTTATAGAAATATATGTTTATAGAAAAGCCAACGGATCAATGTTAAAATCTAATTATAAGCAAAATAAGTCAGATGGGGGGAATTAACTGGAAAGTACTAGCTAAGGCTACTTTGAAATGAATTCATATTTTGGTGGGGGCTCTATTGAGATGGGTTATTAATATGCCTCATAAAGGTCCATTAAAACAGATGTTTTACTATCTGCATTTTTAATGCACAACAAAACACATGTTCTTTGCATCCCTTTCCTTCAAAGCATTCGGTTCCCCAAAGCCTGCCAGAATAAAGCAGTCTTCAGCTGCCGGCAGAAGAACAAGGAGGAAGCCAGTTGAGCTTCTCCAGGGAGGGATTTCCAAAGCCTGGGAGCAGCCATCGAGAAGGCTCTGTCCCACTTCCCCACCAAGTGGGCCAGTGATGGTGGTGGGACCGAGAGAAGGGCCTCTCCTGAAGATCTCAAAACCTGGGCAGGTTCATAAAAGGGGATACGGTGTTTTTACTCACAATGCTCTATTTATTTTTTCAACAGCATAATTAAGCCTTATAGGTGTGAGGTTGTTGCGCCATTGCAAGCGTGGGAGAAATTACGACCAAATTATGGTGGTGGTAGGGTGCATGGCATGCAAGCTCTCCAGGGCGGCTGCTAGGTAGGTGGAGTTCACAGGTATCCAACCTGGGAAGGTGGGCCAGACCCAACTGCCAGGGCTGCACTGTGATCCAAGGGGGTTACTCGCAACCAGACCCGCCTCTACCCTGTGGCGCAAGTGGCGCATGGCACCAGGGCGCCAAGCTCCGGAGGGCGCCTGGTTGGGAGTCCGGGCTGAGTTCGAGTAGACCGGGACTCCAGGGAAGAGCCGAGCTGAACAGAGCTCGGAAAGAGCCCTGCAGTGCCCGAAGCTGCCACTGGGGGCGCAGGGAGTCCTCCGCCGGCGAGCGGGGCTCTTGCTCAGCCCCAGCATAAAATCCTGTCAGGCGGCTTTTATTCCCACAGCAGCAGGGGTTCACAAACAACATCCTGCTGAGGTTCAGGATTCCACCCGGAATCGGACCCCTTTAACGGGTAATATTCCCATAAATTCTTATAACACTTTACTTTTATGTTTTTGGAAAGAGGGCTAGTGCAAAGTTGGTGTGTCTTTTTTATTATTATTCTCCGCGCTAAGCGTGCATCATTTATTTATTTATTTATTTATTTTTGAAGCCGAGAGCTGGGGTCATTCATCGGTTTGGAGGAGGAGGAAGTGTGTGTGGGGGGGGGAGCCTGCTTGGCCGCCCTGTGGCTCGCTCCCCTAGCAAAGAAAGGTTCTGGAAACAGACTTTGATGAAAAGAGAGAAATCGGGGTCTGCATGAGCCATTCCTCCAATACCAAAAGTCAATATTGCAAGCCGTTTCTTCCAGGTTTCTTTTTCTTTGAAGGATGGATTTGTGTGTTTTTTTTATGTTGCATTGGGGCTTGACCCCTGGGAAGCAAGCCATTGGCAGTTTTTTTTAAATGGCTAAGTGTACATTTTCCAAGCTACCTCTCAGGATCTCTCAAAATAAGAACAGTTATTGCCACCATCACTTGTTTTTGAAGCTCTGCTTGTTCCTTTGTGGCCCTTTGGAGAAGGCTCAGCCATGTTGAGAATCCCCAAAGTTGGGCTTCCTGCCCCTGGACGGGCCCCCTCTGCTCTTGGACACCCCCCCCCCAGCAGCAAAAGAGAGTCATGCCTGTGATCACTTCTGCAGAACTGGTGGTCTCCAACCTCGGCAACCCCCAGATGCGAGCTCTCCCAGTCCCAGCTACCTATTTCACTCAGGTGTACCCTCAGACTGCTGACCCCCCCCATGGACCCGAGATCAAAACCATGTGATCCGCTTCCACTGGAAAACTGCCAGTAATACCGCTTTCCTTTTTCTCTTACTTTTTCTGCCACTTTCTTTACCAGTGCATTGGCTTCTGACACCACTGTTGTACCTTTATATGGACGCAACAATGTGGGTAGGATTGGGGGGGGCAGGCGTTGGCACTAGGTTGCACCTGGCTGTGCAGACCCAAGGAACACGGTGTACTTTTGCCAATAGCTCCAAAGCCAAGGCTACCTTAAGAAAACCTTGATTGCTGGGTGGGCTTTGTTGGGTTATGCTGTATGGGGGTGTGCAGATGGAGGTGTCCTTTGGGCTAATGCCCAAAGATACATGAATCTCAATACATTGTGGCTCATGCCATTTCTTAACTTCCCTGTACTTTGCCCTCGTCTGCCTCCGCCATGCCGTGCCGCCACGCCTGGGGGTGGAGGGCGCCGGAGGGATCCTTGCACCACGGCGCCAGATAAGATTAAGACGGCCCTGCTCGCAACCATGCAAAAGGCGCACCCCATTTGATGTCGGGAATGCTCATTCCCGCTTCTGCCTTTTGATTGACCAGGAACACCTCTCTCTTGTGTGGATTAAGTTTCCACTCTCATCCAGTTGGCTATTGATGACAAACACAGCATACAGGTGACACCGAGCACTACTACTACTACTACTACTACTACTACTAATGTTATTTGTAGCCTGCCCATCTGACTGGGTTGTCCCAGCCACTCTGAACAACCTCTCCCAGTGATTCATGTAAATGTTAAATAGAATGGGGGGGGCAGAATGGAGCTCCGAAGGACCCCACAGGACCACAGTCAAGGCATAAGAGTCCCCCAGCACCACTTCTGGGTTTGCCCCTCCTGGAAGGAACAGAACCACTGTAAAACAGTGTCCATCCCAGCAAGGAGGCTCGGATGAAGGATACCATGGTCAATGGTACCGAAACACAGTGTAAGGCCCAGGAGAACCAACAGGGACACATTCCCACTGTCCAGTTCACAGCTTAAGTCATTCACCGAGGCATCTAAAGCTGCCTCTGTCCCATAAACAGGCCTGAAACAAGATTGAAATGGGTCTGGATAATCCACCTGGAGGTGGGGGGGGGCAGGCCACGCTCCCCAGTACCTTGCCCAGGAACGGGATGTTGGAAATGGACCTCTAATGATACAATTTGGTGGGGTTCAGGGAGAGCTTTGTCAGTAGAGGACTATTCATAGAATCATAGAACTGTAGAGTTGGAAGAGATTCTCAAGGATCATCTAGTCCAACCCCCTGCAATACAGGAATCTCAGCTCTGTTGAGTTCATTCAGTTTTCAGTTTTGGATTCTTGTGAAAGCCACCTAATGTTTCGAAACGATTCTGAAGAATCTGCTTTCCCCCCGCCCATCATGCAAATGGCATATAAGTGGATAGTGTTGTGATCTGGTATAATTTTCAAGGATTCTTTGAGGGCCTGTAATCAGTTTGGCAGAAGCTCTCTTGAATACGGTAAGGCATTAATTCTTTCATCTTTCAACTGTAAAGATTTTTAATAGACCTGTCGATCCAGATCCTTACGCGTGAAGCTAAACACCAACAACCATTAATATTTCACAATGGATATCTGATAAGATGGTGGTCATTGTCTGAAATATGATGGGTAGGGATGGAGTAGAAATTTTGTTTGCTTGGGATTTGAAGGGGGATTTATATAATTGGCCCTTTCCAAATCAATGCACAAACTAAAATGCAGCTATCTTACGAAATTCACACTTCTCCAACGTCTGTGATTCTGCGACGTAAGTAAAACGGCATGTAATAACAGAAATATGGAATACTGAACTTGGGAGGAGAAATGGCGAGGAGCCGGTTTGATTACTCCATCCCTAACAGCAGGGCTGGCCAGACAACCCATGAGGTGAAATGAAGTGAACACATTAGGCGGCAGTTTCCACCCGGTGCAGCAGATCCCAATGTCAGTACAGTGGTACCTCGGAAGTCAAACAGAATCCGTTGGACTTCCAAAACATTCGAAACCAAGGCATGACTTCCAATTGGCTGCAGGAAGCTCCTGCAGCCAATAGGAAGCGGAAGCCCGTCGGACGTTTGGGTTCCAAATAACATTCGCAAACTGGAACACTCACTTCCAGGTTTGTGGCGTTTGGGAGCCAAACTTTCGACTCACAAGGATCCAAGGTACGACTGTATTTCTTCTCCTCTGCAAACCCTTGTTGCTTATGTAGATCTTCCCAGACCCACTTAATTCCCTGTCAATGCCAAAAAACCCAGGGTCCTCTTCCTCAGGTGTGTGTTTGTGTAGACTGAGAAAGTAAATCCATTTTAAAAAACAAGTCTAAAAATATTATTATTTTTTTAAAAAAAACACACACACAAATGTGGCAATCCAAATAACCCACTTTGTGATGTTCAAGAATTACTTTGAAATAAAATCTGGAATAGTTTAGATTCATTTGCTGCTCTGATAAATTTAAGAGGCATCTCATTTTACGCATAATAAGGATGTCCTGAGCCCATTGTCAACTCCAACTTGCTAGACAAAAATGGTTATCATTTGCTATGAATTTCTGCCAAAGATCTGAAGTTTGACAAGATTAAATACCTTGTAGCCTTTAGGCAGGTGCCATTGGGGGTGTGTGTGTATGGATACAATCAAACCTCGTTTTTTGAACGGATCCGTTTTCGAACATTTCGGTTCATGAACGCCAAAAACCTGGAAGTAAATGCTCTGATTTTCGAACATTCCTCAGAACTTGAATGTCCGGTGGGGCTTCCGCTAGAGTGCAAGAAGCTCTTGCAACCAATCGGAAGACGCGCCTCGGTTGTCGAATGTTTCAGAAGTCAAATTGTCTTCTGGAATGGATTACGTTCGACAACCAAGGTTGGGCTGTATGGATGAATGCGGCAAATGTTACGTGGCAAATTAATAACAATTTGTTTGTGGCGGTGGGTATTTCTCTCTCTTCCAGTTCCACCTGTAGACCGCCATTCCAACTGTCGCAGATGGAGCCCAGAGATTCTTACGCGTCTCTGGTGAAAGGTCTCGAGCCTTTTAACGTCACCGGAGATTTCAACCCTTGCGCGCTCCTGCTCACGGGAGACGAAGCTTTCCCGGTGCTTGTGGGTACGAAGGGGCATGTGCTAATAGCTGCAACCCGGTACGGGGCAGGCCGCATCGTGGTGACGGCGCATGAAGCCATGCTGCAAATGCCCCAGTTCCTGCCATTCATCAAAAACAGCCTGGAGTGGGTCAAGCCGTCCCCGACAGCGGAAGTAGGGGTCCACAATAGCTTGAACGCCCTCTCCGAGTTGCTTCTCGGCCATGATGTCAAAGTGAAATCGGATGCGGCACTTTCCGACACCTTCGGGGTCTATTGCACCAGTGCCTATGATGATAGCCAAGCCCATCAGCTGGTAGATTTCGTGAAGAATGGCGGGGGGCTGCTCATAGGTGGGCAGGCCTGGTATTGGGCATATGATCATGGATACGAGAAGGCCCTGGCTCTTTTTCCTGGCAACCGGGTGATAGGAATAGCCGGAGTGTACTTCACCGCCAATATGGGAGAGAATGGGATCTTTCCTGTGTCCCAGAATATACCAGAGGTTCCCCCGAACCCAGAGTGAGTATACCCCTTCATGGAAGGGGGAGGGGTTTCTTGGGTTGCTTTTATTTTTACATTGGCACCTCGGGTTACAGACGCTTCAGGTTATTGACTCGCTAACCCAGAAATAGTTACCTTGAGTTAAGAACTTTGCTTCAGGATGAGAACAGAAATTGTGCGGTGGCAGCAAGAGGCCCCATTAGCTAAAGTGGTACCTCAGGTTAAGAACAGTTTCAGGTTAAGAACGGACCTCCAGAACGAATTAAGTTCTTAACCCGAGGTACCACTGTATTATGTATTTTGTGGTTTTATATGGTCATTTTACGTTGTAGCTGTCCTGAGACCTGCGAGTATAGGGCGGTATACAAATTATGATGATGATGGTGATTACTGTTAGGGCGCTCAAGGTCGATGCACTGAAGGCTGACAGACAGCTGCAGAGAAGGTTGAGGTTCAATGTCAGCACTGGGTTGGGCAAGCCAAGGTCAGAGCCGGTCCGGGTCGGAACAAGTTAGGAGTCACCAACACAGGAACAACACAGGAACAAGGCAGGAGTCACCAGAAAAAAGGCAGGACAAGCAACACAACCATGCACTTCTGCCCAGCAGTTGCAGACGCTGCAGAATGGGCCAGCCGGCCTTCCTTAAGTAGCCTCTTGTGGGCTGCAGCTGTCTCTGATTGCCGCCTACGCTTCTCAGCTCGGCTTTCTACAGCTGAGAAGGGAGGAGGAGAGGGAATCAGCCGGTTCCCCTCCTGACTGGGGCCTGCTTCTGGCTCGACATCTCCCTCCTGCGCTGGTCTTTTCCCTCCCTATCAGATTCTTCCTCTTCCGAGGAGTGCCCCCACCAGTCTTCCCCAGGTATGAATTCCTCAGATTCTTCTGTGGGTGCCGCCTCGTCAGGGGGGGCTTGCCACCACTCCTCTTCATCCGGCTCAACCCTGAAAATTACCTAGTTCTGAATTGACTGCTCAACTCCCACCAATGTTCTGTCACAATTTAGGATGACCGACAAGGGAACCCAACTAGGGGCTGTGCGGATGAGTCATGAGATTAGTTTTGAGCAAACTCCTCTCCCAGTCCCCCTCAGTTTGGGTGTGCAAAAAGAGAAGGGAGACCCACTTGTAAAATTTGCATCTGGCCTAAATCAAGAATGGGAGGGAGGGAGGGAGGAAGAGATGCCGACTCATTGTGAAATTATGACCAATGTCAAGGGCCAGCCCACACGTGAGGCAAGATGAAGCAACCACCTCAGGCGTCAGGATGCACAGGGGCAGCAGATTCCAGGGCAGATATTTATTCCTACTTTGTTTCTGATGTAGATCTTCACTCAGCCCTTCTTCCCTGGCAGGGGAGGGGCGCCATTTTGTGCTTCGCCTCAGGTGCCAAAATGTCTTGGGCCGGCCCTGCCAATGCCAAAATCCCAGGGCCCTCTTCCCCAGCTGTGTGTTTGTGTAGAAAGAGTGAAAAGCAAATCCTTTTCTAAAACATTTTTCAAGTCTAATAAAAGTATTAATCTTCGGGGGGGGGGCAAACCACCTCTCCTACGTGGCAAGCAGAAAGGTTACTGCTAAACCTTGCAGGTCACACCCATACCGTACTTTTAAAGCCAATTTCTTGCATGTGTCTTCATCCATCGAGGAAGAGGGCTATTGATGTCTAGGCTCTGCCTCCACAGTTGGAGGCAGCGAATACCAGTTGCTGGAATGCTCGGATCCTGCTTTCGGGTTTTCCACAGGCATCTGTTTGGAGGCAGCGAATACCAGTTGCTGGAATGCTCGGATCCTGCTTTCGGGTTTTCCACAGGCATCTGTTTGTCCACTGTGAGAACAGGCTGCTGGTCTAGAAGGGTCCTTGGTCTGATCCAGCAGCCTTTTCTTCTGTTTTTATCCAAATAATCAAGTATCTATTGAGCAGGGTTCTAACGAGTCCGGTCATTATTTTTTTTATAAATCATTTTTATTAATTTTTCAAATTAACAATCCATTCAAAACCATATTAAATATTCCAAATTATACATATACATATCAAATAATCCAAATATTCTGCCAAATTATAATTCCTTTTTTTTTTGCCAGACTTCCCATGCTTCAAGGTTTGGAGGGCTCTAATCTCATCTCAATTTTTCTGCATTTTATATTCATTTCCAATAGTTCCTTTAGTTCTTTCTGTTGTTATCCTTCCTTCTTTCACAGCCTCTGAATTATTCCCACAAGCGAGTTAAAAGTTGATTATATATTTCTGTGTGGATTTTGTCTCGATATGATTCTTGCCATAAATTCGCAGTATCTCTTCACATGCCGGTCTTTCTGCCAAATTCTATCTATTGAGCGGGATTCTACTATTACCCTTGTATGAAGGCTTTATTGGGAAATTGGGGTAGCCGGTACAACTTGGGATGCAAAAGCTAACTTGCATTTTAAGCGAATCATTTCTTTCTGGTGCAGGAATACATCATCATTTCATTTTTTTAAAATAAGAATTTATTAAATTTTAACAATAGAACATACACAAAATACAACAACAACAACAACAAAAACTACAAAACTACAAAAAATACAAAAAACTTAACACCTAACACTTATTTAATTATCCTTAACTTATTCCTAACATCATTTTGGGACTTCCTCTCATCCTTCTGCGTTCATTTCTAATCTTCTTTAGTAACTTTGTAACATTGTAAAATCGTCTTTCTCACCTATCTTAATCATTATAAACAATCAACATTTAACTCTATTACTCCTTGTACAATCAACTTAACATAATTCTAAACTACTTCTTATATCCTATCTTTAACTAACTTATGACATTACTGTAGCCATAAATGTCCTCGTGATTTTAATTTCAAATGTCTATCTTTTCACGTCGTTTCAAATATTCTTTGAATTTCTTCCAAGGAATACATCATCATTTCAAGAGTCCTCTTATGCATTGCTGGTGAAAGGTATTAAGTCTTTTGACGTCCAGGGAAACTTCGATCCTTGCGAGCTTCTTCTCACGGGAGACCAAGCCTTCCCGGTGCTTGTGAGTCCCGGCGGGAAGGTGCTGATAGCCGCATCTCAGTATGGGGAAGGCCGGGTTGTGGCGACGGCTCACGAAGCCCTGCTTCAAATGCCACAGTTCCTGCCGTTCATTAAAAACTGCCTGGAGTGGCTCAAGCCGTCCCCGACAGCGCAGATTGGCGTCCATCAAAGCGTGGGTGCCCTCTCCGGGCTGCTTGTCGGTAGCGGTGTTGAAGTGCAATCCGTCGCAAGGTTTGATGACGCTCTTGGGGTCTACTGCATCTTTGCCTACAACGACTTGCAAGTCGACGACCTCGTGAAATTTGTAAAGAGAGGTGGGGGGCTGCTCATTGGAGGCCAGGCCTGGGCCTGGTCTCAGCACCTTGGCAAGGAGAACGTGTTGTGTGGCTTTCCTGGCAACCTGGTGACCAGTGTTTCTGGGGTGTACTTCACTGCCAACGTGGTAGAGAAAGGAACCTTCGCCGTGTCTGAGAAAATGCCAAAAGTTCCTCTGATCACCCGGTAAGTACACTGTTTATTGCTTATTTCAATCATGGAATTGTCTATAAATATTATGGTAATGGAGTAATAGATATATTGCTTGAAGGCTGGACTACTGCAATGTGCTCCACATGGGGCTTCCCTTGATCCAGGAGCCTGTTAGTGCAGAATGCTATAGCACAATTGCTTACAGGAGTGAGGCCTTATCAGCACATGCTTGGAGATCTGCACTAGTTGCTGATTTGCTACCAGGCTAAATTCAAGATGTCACTATTAGTATACAAAATGTCAGGCTTTGGAGAATCGGCTTCCTTCCTTGTGGCAGTAGATCAAACAAAAGGAAGTCTTACCAGTTAGAATATTTAATAATCACAGCAAGAGAACAAAGGACACTTCTATAAATGGCGGTGCTCCCAATTAAGGGTCATTCCCTCCCCCTCCGTCCCTATTAATCTATGTCACTCCTACACTTTGTAATCTGAATTTGTAATGTCTGCACTTTGTGTTCTGACACTTTCTGAGCTCTGTGTGACTTTGGAGACGGGGCGAATGCTGTCCAGAGACTGTGAATCTGTTAACTCTCTCTCTCCCAGTGTTTCTTCTTCTAGCTGTTCCCCATCCAGTATTTCCCAGCTTCTGCCTTCTGAACTGTGCCCCTCTGCAAACCACTGTTCTAAATCTATACTGTCCTCCTGCTCCTGGGAAGATTCAAGATCAGGATCAGGGGGAGGGGGTGGCTCCCACCATACTTCCTCAGTGCAGCCCTCCCCAGCATGGTCCCTGACACAAAATGTAGAACCTTAGATTTGTGGCTACTGAAATTCATTCTGTTCGTTTGCACCCAGTTCTCCAATCAGTTAAGATCATATTGAATCCCAGTTCTACCTTCTACAGCATTAGCTCCCCCCACCCCCACCCCCCCAGTTTGGTGTCATCTTCAGATTGGATGAGCAACCCCTCAATTCCTTCATTCAAGTTGTTTATTAAGACATTGAAACAAGAAGCCCAGGAAAGAAGCCTGTGGCATCCCACTTGTCACTTTTTTTTGCTGGACGATGAGGAACCGTTAATGAGTACTCTTTGAGTTTGGTCAGTCAACCAGCTACAACACCTAACGGTTACCTTGTACAGGCCACATTTTACCAGCTTCTCCACAAAGGTGGCAGGATGGTGCAGTGTGTGTGTGTCTCGATTTCTCCCACAGTGTTGGAGGCATGTATACTCTTTGGGCCCCAAGATGTTGAAGATCCATCATCGCTGGTCATTGGCTAAGCCGACTAGGATTGATGGTAAATAGTGTCTGAAATATCTGAAGGGCATGAAGTTGGGGAAGGATAATTCCACCAATCACATGGAAAGTTATATCCTAAAATTAAGGACGATTACATTCTTTTGTAAACAGGCCCAAGGTAGATGTGGAGGGTGACTTCAAGATTCTTCTGAATGGCGTGACCAACTTTGACTTAAAGGACATGAGACCTTCCCACCTGCTTATCCACGGGAATCTGGCATTTCCGGTGGGCATAACTGATTCTTTCCAATCCTTTGTTGGAGCCGCATACTACGGCAGGGGACGTGTTGTGGTCACCTCTCATGAAGAGATGCTTAACACACCATCCATGAAAACTTTCCTCCTCAATGCCATCAGCTGGGTTACTGATAGAAAGGTAGGGAAGGTTGGCGTCGGAGACCAATTGAAGGAACTTTACTCCATGCTAAATCAGGCTGGGATCCTTTGTGAGCTAACGGATCTTAAGCCTGGCTTAAGCGTATACTGTTGCACAACTTACAGTGACAGAGAGAAGGAAAGAATCCATGAATTTGTCACTGAAGGAGGTGGTCTCCTGATTGGTGGACAAGCTTGGTCTTGGGAAGACAAGCATCCTGGTACCCATGCCATTGCACAGTATCCAGGAAACAAGATACTGAAGAAATTTGGAATTGGGATCACTGGGGTCATACCTAGCGAAAGCTACCCGGTGAGACAGGCCAGCGTTCTTGCTTCGAGCTATCGCTTCCGGGAAGCGCTCTTCCAATTCAAGGAACACATTCGGAGCAAGCAAGACCTGCAGCCTCCATATTCCTCATGGCTCAAGAAGCTGGGACAAGACTGTGCCACATTCCTGAGCATCCCAGCTGCCAATTCCCCCCCTCTCTCCTCAGTCCATGAGGAAATGCTGGAGCTGGTCAAGCTGAGAGGGATTCCCGAGGTCAGTGCAAACAAACCTATCAAAAGCTGCACAGATGAAGCCGTTTTGATTCAAATGGCGTTTTCGCTCTACAACAACCTTCCGGATTTTCAAAACCTAGTGCCCAGCCTGAATCCAAACCTTCCCAAGTATCCCGCAGCGCCATCACAAGTCATTCAGATCAATGGAACAAATGATGGTAAGAGATACTGTTTGCTTTGGAGCAGTTCATTGCTTAATTAAACCAGTAAGCCATAAAAATAAATAAAAATTAACTGTGCAGCCTATGATCTACCTCCTATGATTCACCTCCATGTCCTGGTTTGGCCTTGCAGGAGACGAAGCTTGGAGAAGCACCGGCCTTTATGTTCCTCCGGCAAAGACCGTCACTTTGCTCTTTCCGCCCAACGCTGTCGGTGCTCAGCTGCAGGTGATGCTGTTTAAACATCAGAGTCAGGGCTGTGACTACAGCTTTGAGGGGGCAACTGGGTTGAAACAATTAGCTCCTCCATCTCTTTAAATCTCTGTCAAGAGGATCAGGACCAGGCGGCTGGGAGGATAAGGGTGGCTGATCCTTTCCCCTGGTGCAGTTTTCTTGGTAACCGTTCTCCCTCCCGGTAGATTTCCCTGTCAGAATACTCAGCAAGAGCTATCTGGAAACACTCCCCTGGGGAGGGACTTGACCCTTCCCCTCCTCCCTAGGAGGAGTATTTGTTTTCCAGCTAACTTTTATTACTAAAGGTAAAGGTAAAGGTAAAGGGACCCCTGACAGTTAAGTCAGGTCGTGAACGACTCTGGGGTTGCGGCGCTCATCTCGCTTTACTGGCCAAGGGAGTCGCCGTTTGTCTGCAGGCAGCTTCCGGGTCATGTGGCCAGCATGACTAAGCCGCTTCTGGCAAAACCAGAGCAGCGCACGGAAATGCTGTTTACCTTCCTGCCGGAGCGGTACCTATTTATCTACTTGCACTTTGACGTGCTTTCGAACTGCTAGGTGGGCAGGAGCTGGGACTGAGCAACGGGAGCTCACCCCGTCGCTGGGATTCGAACCGCTGACCTTCTGATCGGCAAGCCCTAGGCTCTGTGGTAGATCCACTGAAATCAATGACCATGACTAACTTAGGCCCATTAATTCCAATGGGGCAAATCAGTGCTACTTTTCCAGAAACAAAAGAGGTGCCAGAACTCACCATGAACACCTCCCTTGTTCTCTTATAATGGCAATGGTATCCACTTGAGAAGTGCAGGGACTGAGCTCTGGTGAGTTCTGGCTGAAAAAAACACATACCCTGGGGCTACTCAAAAGTTAGCTGAATAGAACCCTGTTATTTCAACACAATCGGGATATTATTTATGGATTTTACTGCACGCTGTGTTATTTCCATGGGATTGTTTCATTGTGTGTTTTAATTATAGATTTATTTTATTGTTCCTTTAAATATGTTTTTATATTTTGTAAATGACTTAGAAACCTATTTCTGTCGTTGGTAATACAGTGGAACCTCAGGAGCCGAACGCCTTTGAACTCAAACGTTTTTACTCCCGAACGATCGAAAACCGGAAGTGATTGTTCCGGTGTTTGAACGATTTTCGGAAGCCAGTTGTCCAGCGCGGCTTTGGATTGGCTGCAGGAAGCTCCTGCAGCCAGTCGGAAGCAGCGCCTTGGATTTCAAACTATTCCGGGAGTCGAACGGACTCCTGGAATGGATTAAATTTGAAAACTAAGGTACAACTGTAATAAAATAGTGGTAATAAAAATAGTAACAATAGAAAGAGCAGCATTGGGTGGTTTGTAAGAACAGGTGAATTTCTATGGGAGCCAAGCTTTGCACAACCAGGCCCCCATCTCTTGACTGATGGGCACTCCATTTGACCATCAGGCTACACCAGGCATAGGATAACTACAACTCCCATCATGCCTAGCTAACGGTACCGGTGGTCAGGAAGTGATGGGAATTGTAGTCTCAAAACATCTGGAGGGCTGAGTTTGCCTATGCCTGGGCTACACCTTCCAAGATGCCAGTCCCTGCCCCCCAACTCACCAGGCTCCGCTTCTGCACTTGGAAGGGCCCACTCTCACATCTAGGCCCTTATCGTACCTCACAGGGTTGTGGTAAGGATGCAGGGCGATGATAAATGAATCGTATCATGCCGAGCCCCTGAGCTAAAGAGCAGGAGAGAAATGGGGTCTTCAAAAGTCCAGGCTATAGCAAACCGCTGCCCTTGGGGCTTAAGATTTTGCATCTCCTGGTTGTTGAATCCATCATCTTTTTCTCCAGGTCCAGATTGACTGTGGTTCTGATGACCTGAGCGATGCTGAGGAGTTTCGGCGTCCTCCGGTAGTGATGAGGAGGTTTGAAGTTAAGAGCGAAAGAATGGAAGTCTCCAGCTTGTGGGGCGGCCTCTTGTACATCGTGCTACCAAAGAAATCTTCAGCGGGCACCATATCAGTCACTGTCGAAGGGGCTTCCCTGGCTCCTTATTTCAAGCTTGGTAAGGGGGCTTACCTTGGAAAGAGGCAGGGGAGATATTTCGTGAGGTCAGAAATCTGTTCAAATCTAGATGTGCGGGAACCCAACTGCATCGTTACGTTCTCTCTAAGCCCGGCAAAAACACACAGATTGATATTGCCCATTCTCCCCCTCCCCTCCCCTCTGCGGTGCCAATTATAGGAAGAAAACCCTGTCCTTGCAGAGTGAAATGTTAATGAACAACACTTCCTCCCTGGGTAAATGGTAGAGCACCATCTGCTAGTGCTTTATATATCTGACTGTTCCATTTGTTCCTTTGAATGCAAATTCTATAGCCCAGCCGGGTTTTCACAAGCTGGCAGTTTTGGTGTGAGATAAACACACTTACCTGGAAATGAACTTACTTGGCAATACTCCCTTTCCCACTTCCATTTGCATCCCAATCAACAGCTGCTTTCAGGCCATTTTGTGAGGGGAAAGCTGCCTTCCTGGGGACCATTATGCTACACAGCATCTGAAATGTGTGAATGCAAAATGAAGCCCATTCAGAGCAAGGGCAAAGTTGCCCGGATCAATTTGCCTTTACTCGGAATGCACCATCAGACTGTCTGAGGCTCACCTTCCACAAGATTGTAGCCAGGGCACTCTTCTCAGGGGTGGATGTGCTGGCAAAAACCTCTCCATCCTATGTTGTTGTTGTCCTGCTCTACACAGGGAGATGCAGTTAACCAGCATTACTTTTTGAAAACGTTGCGTTTAGGTGAGACGAGCCTATCTGCCTGGAATGACATCCGCCACTTCCCTGCTCCTTGGGCCGAGTTAGAAACAGAGAATATCATCTTCACAGTGCCCTCAAAAGATGTCCGTACAATGGACAATCTAATGGACGTGCTCAGTATCTGGGGCGAGATGATGACAGCAGTGGCCAAGTTAGCATCCGTCCCTCCTGTTTTCTCCAGGCCAGAAAGAATAGTGGAAGATGTCCAAATATCTGGTGGTAAGTATAAACCCATTCATAGATGCATGGATGCAAACTGAGATTTCCACAACCCTCCTGTCTTTAAATAAACAATCGCTGAGTTCTGTAAAAATGTCCTCAGAGATGTGTTTGAGCTGCAGACTTACACCGGCTTTCACCATCATGGCTTCCACAATGAATCTTTGTGCTTTGGTGAAAAGACAGCTAGATATCACCCATAATCAATTCCCCTTTTGGTGGGGGGGGGATGAAGGATCAATGGTTAAATTATTTGAAAGCCTGCATAGCAGAAGTAAGGTAAAGGGTAAAGGGTCCCCTGACCATTAGGTCCAGTTGTGGACGACTCTAGGGTTGCGGCACTCATCTCGCTTTACTGGCTAAGGGAGCTGGCGTACAGCTTCTGGGTCATGTGGCCAGCATGACTAAGCCACTTCTGGCGAACCAGAGCAGCCCATGGAAACGTTTACCTTCCCACCGGAACAGTACCTATTTATCTACTTGCCCTTTGATGTGCTTTCGAACTGATAGGTTGGCAGGAGCAGGGATCAAGCAATGGTAGCTCACCCCGTAGTGGGGATTCGAACCGACCTTCTGATCGGCAAGCCCTAGGCTCTGTGGTTTAACCCACAGCACCACCCGCATAGCAGAAGTACTCGAGCACAAAACTTACCCCTTTGTTTTCAGTGGAGAACAAGATCTTACCATCTTATTTCAGGGGTTGCTAATAAGTCCCATTTGTAAGCTCCGTATCCTGAAACTGCAGAGATACTACCTAAAAAATAATAATTCCAACCATGGACATTTTTGCAACTCGCAGTTACTTTAAAAGTAGCGACACTTTTCTGGTTCTGTTGTACCTTACTGTTCCTTTGTGAATCCCCTTGAATATAAATATTTCAAAATGCAACGCATACATAAACCACGGCAATACAATCTATTTTGAAGTCTTTGGGGTACACGTATGTGATTTCTCCACAATGAATTTCTTCATCTTCTGTGCGGAAGGACGAGTCTGTCTTATGAGTCTCCCCTGCCCCAAATCTCCCAGCAGGTGGGATGCATGCCGGCTATCCGATCATGTCTGATGTGACCGTGTCAGTGAAGATCACAGATAGGCAAATGTACACTGAGGGGGCCTGGGATGCTCTCCGAGAACTGGGTCACAACCAGCAGAGGAGTGGGTGGGACTTCCCACCCCACACCACAGATGCCACCTGCTATCTCTGGTCCATCTATGTCAATGAAACTGTGCTAGATATCCCAAGAGAGAAAGCCCACCCTGATCTTGACCCCAATGTGAGGAAGAAGAGGGTGAAGGACTATATCCAAGGTGGAGCTCAGCTGAAGGACTTCACGGCGTGGACTGCGCTGGAACCCTATTTACAGGTAAATAAGCGACTGCCCTAGACCTTGGAACCTTTAGCCCAGTGCAGCCTTCGCCAACCAGCGGCAGACGCTGCTCCGACCAGCCCTGTTGCTGTAGCCAGGTGGAAATGCAATTCTCCCTGCGCATGAGATTGCTAGGCTCTTTCATTCCTTCTTGACATGGTTTCAGGTACACTGACAGGCAAGGGAGTTCCCCCCTCCTTCCAGTAGCTTCCGATAAGAAGTAACGAGCCTCTGGCAGGTTTTAGTTCGTTTTATTTACAACATACTGAGAGCAGCATCAAGCTGCCCTCCCCATGGATGGCAGTTGCTTACTCTGAATCCCCTTCCACAGCAAGAAGTGTGCCACCAGCCACCTGTCCCTCCCCTGCGCTTCTGTTGTTCCCGGACCCTTTCATTCCTTCAAGTTTGGGGAGAGGGAGGGACTTCCGCACCACTCTCGATTGAATAATCTCCTAAACGCTTCCTTCCTCCTGGTTGCCTAGCTACTATCTCAAAGCTGTCCAAGCTCTTCCCCTGACTGTGCAGCCTCTGAATCTGCTGGTCTCTCTGCTTCTAGGAACATGTAAAGTGTGTGTGTGTGGGGGAATCCTCCCCTCCCCCTCTGTTAGCGGCTGCTCTGTCTGTGCCTGAATTCCCCCATATTTGGAGTCAGACCAGTCTCTGGCATCCGATTCAGACCAGGCAGACACACAAGCTCATATCCAACCATGCAATACTCAGGGTATGATATCTTGTCACCTGTCGATTTAAGTGTGACACCCCAGAATTACGGATGCCATCCTGGCTTCTGAATGGATCCCGCAACATCCCGTTTTTCAGTCTGGCGCTCTGAGTCAGTTGGCTTCCCACGAGAGCTCGGGACCAAAAAACAAGTCCCCGTTTTGATCAGCGGCATGTTGGAGGGTATGGGGTATGTCAGAGTACACCAAGGTGTTGCTCATGAGTAACGACAGAGTCTTCTTTCGCTAAAGACTACTTTATTGTGCATAACTATTTACAGTGCAGAGCTAGCTAAAAACATGACCGCTCAGTCACTTGCAGAATCCGGAAGTGCCCCTCTCCTGTTTCCCGCCCAGCACCAAAGCCTCGGCACCCTGAAACGACGTCTTCTGTGTCCCCTGACCCCCCGATGCTGTGCTGGCGCCGGAAGCTGCAACTCCCCCTCTGATCGCCTCTGGCTGGCGTTGCTGGGTCTCTGCCCAGCATCCCTGACCCTCGGCTCCTCCTCCTCTTCCGCGGGAGAGAGCTCTGGCGATGGGCTTTGAGAGGAGTCAGATGACAGCAGTGGCTGGGGCTCCCTGTACCTGAGCAAGACCTCCTCTCGAGGAGGTTCCCTACCCTGATCCTCCCCACTAGCAGGATCACTTTCCCCACTCTCCCCGCGAGGAGTACTCCCGCCCGGGCTCTCCTCACGTGTAGGATGTCCACCCGGGCTCTCCTTGTGAGGAGAAGGCAAATCCCTGACAGGGTAGATTCATTAAAATCCACAGTCTTAAATTTACCCGCATCCGTTGATTTCAGTAGATTGACACTGAGTATTACTGAGTTGGAATCAGCCCTTACGGCTGAATGTGTGAATGAGACCTCCAACTAAAGAGCCTGGGGGTGGCATTCAGGAGCAAGATGAGACCACTGGCCACACCCAGGGGGATTTTGTTGATGTCCCCCCCCCTTCCCAATGCAGACCTTCCTCCGTACCCCAACTTTCCATACCATACCGCAAACTGCTTAATAAATATCCCCTTAATTGTAAAAGGGAGGCAGGATGCCAGAAGGGCTGTGCTTTGAGAAACGGGACTTTCTCAGCGCCCCTCGGATATGTCTCACATATTCAAGTGCCAAAGGCACAACTTGGATTTTAAACCCAGAATTCAGAATTAAACTGGCTCAGGCTGCAGTGCTGCAAACCCTAACTTGGAAGTTACATCTGATTGAACTGGATGGGATTCAGGTCTGAGTAGGCACGCAGAACGTTCAATCTTCCCAGGGACTTCTGGGAAATGTACCATATTTTTCGCTCCATAAGACACACTTTTTTCCTCCTAAAAAGTAAGGGGAAATACCTGTGCGTCTTATGGAGCGAATGGTGGTCCCTGGAGCTGAATTGCCCAGGGGCCAAAAGCTGCTTTTTATTTTACAAAGAGAAAAGGGGTGTTGAAAGGACCCCGCTCAGCAGCTGATCAGCAAGAGATCGGGAGAGAGATAAGAGTCCCGGCTCCCTTTCAGCCCCCCTCCTTTGTTGAATGTGCTGCAGAGGGAGGTTGTTTGTTTCCCCAGGACATGTGACTGGCTGATTAGATTATCTGTCTGGAAACAGTAGAAACGGCTCCCTTTCCTTAAGATTTTTCAGAAATGTGAGTTGAACCCCATAAAAATGGGGCTTTTCCTCTTTGCTTTTCCCCCTTTGCAAAAAAGCTGCAAAACTTTTAGCTGATCCTCAAAAAAAGGGCTTTTCCCTTTGCAAAAAAGCTGCAAAACTTTTAGCTGATCCTCAAAAAAACAAAAAAAAAACAGGGCTTTTAGAGGAGGAAAACCAGAAAAATTTTTTTTTCTTGTTTCCTCCTCTAAAAATGAGGTGCGCCCTATGGTCCAGTGCGTCCTATGGAGTGAAAAATACGGTAGTTCAGTGAGAACTTTGGAGCATTGTCGCTTCTGGCGCCAGAATGGCATTGTACCTGGGAAACGGGGAGAAAATTGCAAGCTCAGGGTGGACTGACCATATGGAAAGCCTCGCCTACAATTATCCTACACTTTTGTCCCACACTGTCAATAATAATAATAATAATAATACACTGCAATTTTAATGCTCTGCCCATCTGCCTGGTTTTCCCCACTTACTCTAGGCCTACACTTCATTTTGCCTCACTGCTTTCCCCAGGAAAACCCATTTTTAAATGCTGAATAAGAACAAATGGCAATTTGTGTTTTCTGTAGTGTTATTTGCAGCGGTAAAAAATGGTTTTTTTTTGTTTTTTTGTGGGGACTGCCTTAAAGTGTTGACCTGTGCATAGAAACAAAGTCAGGATGAGTCCTGAGTGGTCACAAAATGTTGTGGGTTTTTTTTTTTTTTTAAGGGAAGGGAGGAATACTGGAAAAAGAGTGGGAGTGTTTGGGATCCCAAAGAACTGTACTTCATCCCATGGGTGCAGCCAAGGGGAGGGGCAGCTACCCCCCTAACAAAAGGCCTGCCCCCCCCCCGCAACAGAAACCCTGGCTACTCTCAGGCTTCATCCTGAGCCCTTTTGTGGCTGGTCTCATTTGTTCTCAACAGTAGGAGTGGGGAGAAGCCTGGGAACTATATAAATGGTGAAAACTGCTACTCTTTTAGGTAGCATAATTATAAGCCTGCAGAGAGCCAGGGAATGCAGCATGGAAATTGTTCTGAAGTCCTTAGGAAAGGGACTGAATATATATATATTTCTTCAGTTGCAGGAGGCCTTTGGTTGGGACTCCTACACCCACATCTTCGCCGAGTACCAAAAGATAACCTCCATCCCAAACGACAACACCTCCAAGATGAATCAGTGGGCGATACGCTTCTCTACAGAAGTGAAGAAGGACCTGGGCCCTTTCTTTAAAGCCTGGGGGTGGCCGATTGAGGATAAGCTCATTCAGGAGCTGGCCAGATCCTTCAGTCCCTGGGCAGAGGATCCAATGAAGGAGTACGAAAAGTCCTGAGGAAGCGCAAGTGAAGCCAACGGGGGTCGAAACTGACTAACCACAATGAGCTTGCACAAAATCGACCCCTCGCAACATGAATTCCTTTGTAGTGATTCACTTGCCAGCTACTGGTGATACGGAGCAGTTTATTTGGCGGCTGCTGCTGTCGCTACCTTTGAAAAAACATAAGCACCTCTTGTTCAGAGTTGCCATTTAGTGCTGTACCTGAAGGAGCCTGGTTTATGGGCCTCTCCAGACTGGTGTTTTACCGCTGGTGTATTCTGCAGCCATGGTGCAGCATGTTTAGCAAAGCTAAGCAGGGTCTGGTGTGGTTTCAAATTGGATGGGGGACTTGCGTGTTGAGAATATATATTTAGATTTAGATTTAACAATTTCACCACAAATTTAAAAACATTTCACAGAAACAAATACAAAGGAATAACCACAACCACAAAAAGTAAAAAAACAACCACCACAAAAAGAAAAAAAGAAAAAGGTAGGACTAAGCGTATACTCGTATAAATAACTTCTTCCAATGCAAAGGAGATACAAACAAAGGAAACCAAAAGCAATAATTAATTCTAGTTACATATTATTCAACTTATTTACTTTCCTATGCAAGGCGTGTTGAGATTTATGCATTGCAGGGGGGTTGGGCTTGATGACCCTTGGGGTCCCTTCCAACTCTACAATTGTATGATTCTATGACAAAATAATAGTGCATTGGTGGGGGGGGATTTTTCCTGCTTTATTGTTTTACTTTTTGATTATTTGTAATTGAATTTTAAATGTGTTAATGTAAACCTACGGGGGAGAAAATCATGTTAACAAAAGAAGAATCTTTGGGGTACACAAGAAAGACATATCAGCCTCATGAAATGAAGAGATTTGCATCAAAAAAGTGTGTCATGTAACCTCTCCATAAAGCCACCGGGGTCACATATATATCAAAGCCTCTTTCCTATTTAGGTATTACAGAAAAGTTTCCCGTATACTTTCAAATTGCTCTTTCTTAGCAGTTCCCCTAAGCACACAGTACTGACAAACTAAATGTTCAGAAAAAGCCATGTCCCAATTTTTTTGTCTAACCAACCATTCATGCTGAATACTGATGTTTTCCAATGGCTGGTCAAGTAAATCCCATCAAATACAACGGCAGTTTCTTCTCCGTAACCAACCATAGGGTTGTGTTGTAAGATTGGCAGAATTTATCGAGCGCAATGTTGATAACAACAGTAAAACTGCTACCACCTAGAAACACGTCGTATGTTTCATTTTATTTAACAAGATTTGTGTACAGCTTTTAAAAAAGAGATATCTGCTTTTTTAAAAATATAGGACATCTTCTCAATTCACCACCAATTTCTTGTAAGAACTTCACAACCTGTGAACTGGCAGTGAGAGGACTTTGTGAGCATCTTTGGTTGGGAGATGATTTTATACACCCTTGTTCTATCTTGGGGATAAAACCAGCTCTCCCTGCAACCAGCTGTACACTAGTTACAGGACCCATTGAAAAGATCCACTTTCTTCTTCCCATAAAGCTCAGCTAGGATTTTCTGGAGGGTCTCCAAACTGTATTCCTTGACTTCATTCTCGCTGTTTTTCGCAAGGGCAGCCCAGGATTTTCTGCGCTGGTTATCGAGCACACAGCAAGCTGCCGACCAGATGTGGCTGGGCTTATTGACCCTGAGGTCCGAGATATACGTGTCCCCAGGCACAGCTCCCACGAGGACGTACATATCATGGCAAGCCTGGGCCTCTTTCTTGATGCGGCTCTCGTGCTCGGCCCAGGCGTCTTCGTTGAGCTTGCTAAACTGGGGCACGATATTGGTCAAAGTGGAAGTGGCCGCTCTGCTGTCTTCATCCGGTTGATGGCTCACTGGGTTCAAGTGCCCCTTTTCAATGCTCAAGGCCTGCGCATAATCGTCGAAAGTGGCCTGGCTCTTCTTAATCCCTGCGGCAGCAACGTTGGTTTCACGCTCGTCTTCCATGCCCTTCCCCAAAGTGGGATCTACGAGCTGAAAAACAGCAAGGAAAACATGTCAACTGTTCCCTGCTCAGACATGCAGTGGAACCAAACCTTTGAGACTGAGGCTACATCCACGCCATAAAGCACTATTGTGCACTTTCGACAGTCTTGATTTCCCACAAAGGTTTCTGGGAACCGTAGTTTGTTAAAGAGAGTTGTTAGGAGACCCCCTATATTCCCCCTCCCAGAGCTACGATTCCCAGAGCCCACTGGGAAGAGGGATTGATTGCTAAGCCACTCTGAGAATTGTGCAGAAAGCAGTGGTAATAGGTTGCACACACATTAACTTTTACTCAGAGTAGACCTATTGAAATCAATCACCATGAATAATAATATTTTCTTATTTATAACCCAACCATCTGACTGGGTTGCCCCAGCCACTCTGGGCAGCTTAAACATATATAAAACATACTAATATATAAAACAATACTAAAATATCAAACTTCCTGATACAGGGCTGCCTTCAGATGTCTTCTAAAAGTTATGTTGCTCTTTATCTCCTTGGCATCTGAGGGTACGGTGTTCCTTCTGCCTGGTTCCCTGTAACTCTGCTTCTTGCAATGATTAAGGAAGGTTCGTTCATTTTAATGGGTCTACTCTTTGAGTAAAAGCTAGTTGGGCACAACCTAATAAGCATGAATGCATTTGTTTATAAAAATGGTTGTATACCACAATTTCGTAAAGTGTATCAAATAAGTTTATAACAATTATATAGGTACATAATAAAATCACATAAATAAATGGAACAGATTCCCAGCTAATGTTTATCTTCGTTGTCCACTTAAGCCTGTCGGCAAAGAAACATTTTAAGCTGATGTTTAAAGGTTAACCCTTTTGTCTCTATAGAAGATTATCACGCAGAGGTCTGCTGAATGGAGGGGCAACCCCCCCTTGCGAGACAAAGAGCAGTTGGGAGTGAGGCCTGTCTTCCTGTGCTGGTGATCCTGGGTTATTATATATAAATAAAATACCTTAAAATTCTTACAACAGGGGGGGGCTACCTGGTGATGCTGAACTACAACTCCCAACGGCCCTAGCGAGCGAGAATGATGGGAGTTGTAGTTCAGCCACCGGTGACACCGGTTCCCCTAACCTGCTCTGTTGGATGGCATTCCACAGGGATGAGACAGCGACACTCAAGACTTAAGTTTTGTGTCGCTGCCAGCTGAGCCTCACCAAATATGGTGCAGAAAAACAGGTGGCAAACAGGAAGGTCCTTTTGGATTGGGCAGGTGAGAAGTCCCCTTACCTGCGGCTCTATCATCCACCCTTGGTATCTGTGTCCCTTCCCAGGTTTACACTTGTAAGCCGAGTAGATGGGAATCCGCTTCTCCCGGTCGTACATCGTGGCAAAGCGATAGGCATTCTTGTAGAACTGGCAGATCTTGGCTTCCCTGGGTGGCGTCAGAGACTCTCCGGGGGGCATCTTGTCCAAGAAGAACTCGAGGCAGTTTTTAAAATCCTGGACCACCTCCCCCTTTGCGGCCGTGAGAAAATGTGCAGTTCCGTAGAGGAGGAAAGGCAACAACATTGCTCAGCTGTTTTTACCGTGCTGTAGGTACTGTCCAAAACCTAGAGGTATCAGAAGCTGTGCTAGAGGTTGTGAATCCAATGGTCACTGTCGGGATTTTATAAAGAAGAGGTCAGCAAGAATTTGTCCCCGGGGGTTTTTTGTGTGTGTGTGTGAAAATGTCAGATGTGGCAGAGAAACTGGGGTGGGTTGGTGCAGGGATATCAAAAATGCAAAGGCAGCCGTGAGTCTGATAAGGAACATCAGAGCCACTCCCTCTCTGAGCTTACCCACAATTTGCAATTCAAACCGGACAGTGGGAATACAAATCCCTGTTTGAATTTGCACACCAGAGGTATTGATAAGGCACAGGAGGGCTGGGGGGAGTCATGCAATGTGTTTGTTGTTAACGTGGTCTGCTTCTGCTGAATTTTGAAGTCACTATAGCAGACAACATGGGAGTTTTCTTGGCAGGGATACTGGAGTGGCTTGCCGGTTCCTGCTCCTGCTTGCCCTGAGTGCTCACTGGAAGGACAGATCCTGAAGCTGAGGCTCCAATACTTTGGCCACCTCATGAGAAGACTCCCTGGAAAAGACCCTGATGTTGGGAAAGATTGAGGGCACAAGGAGAAGGGGACGACAGAGGATGAGATGGTTGGACAGTGTTCTTGAAGCTACCAACATGAGTTTGACCAAACTGCGGGAGGCAGTGGAAGACAGGAGTGCCTGGCGTGCTCTGATCCATGGGGTCACGAAGAGTCGGATACAACTAAGCAACAACTAATAGGAGACACCAGAAAGAACTTCCTAATGTTTAGTTGGAATCTCCTGTCTTCTAATTTGAATTTTTTGGCTTGGGTCCTCCTCTGGAGCAGCAGAAAACCAGCTTGCTCCATCCTCCATGGGGAAGCCCTTCAGCTATCTGGAGACGGCTATCATATCACCTCTGCCTTCTCTTCTCCAGGCTAAACACGGCCAATAAAATTATTTTGAGTTTCTTTAGCTTACCTACTGATAAGACATCTCCTTCTTCAGTAGATAGGTATTCAGACAGCTGTTAACAGCTGCAGTTCTTTGACACGGAGCAGCAGCCCATCCTGATTTTGATGTTTATCTGTCACATCAACCGAGTGGTTTTACTTTTTGCTTGCGGTGAACTTCAAAGCAGTGGGAGGGTGGGGTGCCTCTGGGGTAGAGATGCCTGCCTCTAGCATGCCCCCAAGCAGAAAGGAGGGGACTTGGCTCAGCAGAGGTACATCTGTTTTGCATGAAGTTCCAGCTAGATCAGTTGCTGCCTCTGAAGTTCACTGGAGCAGATATTCTGGTCACAGTCTGTTTCCACTCCCGTTGCATCCAGTCCTATTTCCAGCCTTTTTTTTTAAAACTGAGAATAATTTAATTCAGCCATGGCCAAACTCGGCCCTTCAGCTGTTTTGGGACTACAACTCCCATCATCCCTGACCACTGGTCCTGTTAGCTAGGGATGATGGGAGTTGTAGTCCCAAAACAGCTGGAGGGCCAAGTTTGGCCATGCCTGGTTTAATTGAACAAAATAAAGTAGAAATAAAAAGTGGAAGAAAATATGTATCATCACATATGCAAACAACTACAATTTACTGTTGCCTAGGATATAAGCATATAAATGCTATTATTATCATCCAAATACATATATGTTCATAACCTACTATATATTTTATAAACACATTCCAAATGTCATTACACTTGTCCAGAAAAAGTCTGCACCTGTAAGCAATCTGTCCATAAGTTGCGAGTGTTGTCATATCTCAAAATCCATTGACCAAAAAGGAGCCATAGGTTTCATCTTTCCAATGCATCAATCTCTGTCTTTGGGCCTGCAGTAAGGGCATGAAGAATCAGTTTACGTTGCCCAGTTGTACAATACAATAGGTACGTAATTAAAAATAACATTTTCCTCTGGCCTGTTCCCAGTCTTGTGTATGTGTGTGAATGTTAAAAACTTCGGGGAGATTTATAGGAGAGAATCTGGAGGCTCCACAATTCTCCCCTGCATATGCACCCTTTTGTTCCCACATTCGTATTACAAGCACATATTCCATACTTTTAACGTTCTCCTAACGAGAGGTCAGATAGCACTACAGATGTGTGCTTTTGTATCATTTTAGTGTGGGCAAGTGCATTCCACGGCGGGAGATTTTGTAAGCTGTTTTTCAGCCACCCCCAACTTGATTGCTTCCAGTCCCACCCAGTATGAGCATACTGGGTGCAGCTGGTGGGAACTGGAGATCCAATTTGGGAAGGTTGCTTGGGATGCCTCAACCCCCCCCCCCTTACAACCTTTTGTAGCATAGCTAACTAATAATAATAATAATAATAATAATAATAATAATAATAATAATTTATTATTTGTACCCGCCCATCTGGCTGGGTCCTCCCCAGCCACTCTGGGCGGCTTCCAACAAATATTAAAATACATTAAAAGGTTTTTCAGGCTGCAATACCCTTGATCACCTTGCCTGGCAGTAAGGCCCATTTAACTCAATGGGGTGTCTCCTGAATAGGGAGACATGTAAAGGTCTGTGCCAACTTCCCGTGCTGAGGAATGCACTGGGACCCTGGTTCCTTGCTTAGCTTCAGTGCCAATGATTTAAGATTTTGAAAGACTCTCTAATCCTGAGTCAGGTCACTCACTATTCCTGCTACCTCAGGGCCAAATGTGATTCTGATGTCCCTTTGCATTTACAACACAGGCTTTTTTTTCTTTTTGAATGTAAAGTGCATCAGCTGCAGGGCTGATAACAGGATTTACTCTCTCTGTAGTTCCCCCTTCCCAAGTGATGTGTAATTTTTTTTCGGAGACACCGTTGATGGAATCTTTCAAGGAGTTGGAGATGGCATTTATAAGTGGTCCATGTTTCACAAGCATACAGTAAGGTTGGTAGTACGGTAGCTTTCTAAACAAGCATTTTGGTTTCCCTGCGAATGTCCCTTTACCTTTACCTCATTGCTATAGTAGTTGTATGACTTGCTCCGCCCCAGCAGGTCCCAGGGTGGGCTCAGCAACTCAATATTCAGTTTTCAAAACACTTTTTTAAAACAGTTGAAACAAATGAGGAATAGGATATTATTACACCATTTGGCTTTTTTAATAAAAAATCTGCATATTAAAATCAAAGGTGCATTTAATGGGACATGAGGTGGTCATCAACTAAGCTATTAATGGATGTCCCTCCCTGTTCCCCTCACAGAGTTACAATTCCCAGAGAGGCAACTCTGTGAGTTGTAGCTCTCTGAAGCACCCTAACAACTCCCTGCACCCTTAACAAACTACATCTCCCAGGATTCTTTGCGGGAACCCACGGCTGCTTAAAGTGGTATCCTAGTGCTTTGAATGTATGGGATGAACGCAACCAGAATTATATTTTTCTGGGAAGAGGGAATATTTCTTTAAACCTGACACACCACACAGAAATGCATGGACTGAGGTGGACAGAGCAATAGCAGGCAAGCAACCTATTTATGAATCACTAAAAAAATAGCAGTAATATCGGCTCCCGGCATTCACTCACAAGGGCACTTGGCTTTTGCTCTGTCAGGTGGAGGATTAAGGCAAAAGCATAAAAAATAATCCCTCAGCTTGTTCAAACAGTATAATTCCAAATCAATTTATTTCATGGAGCTCGGGCGCCCTCTTGTGCATAAAGGCTGTCACTTACCCACAACAACACCACAGCAATTGACAGCACGTCAGGTTGCTGCTTCTAAATGGAAAAACAAACAAACCACTGTTGCTATTTTGTGCAAGGTACATTTTGTCTGTTTTGCTTTCCGTGCTTTTTGAAACAGCCGGTTCCTTTGCCAGAAGCGACAGAGCCTAGGGAGTACGCACGTGTTTGTAGGAGGAATGTGCCGAGACAGAAGATGCGCTCTGTGTTTAATGAGCCGAGGGCCAGACAGGGAGAGCTGGGGACCACATACCTGAAGGAGCGTCTCCACCCCCGTCGTTCTGCCTGGACACTGAGGTCCAGCTCCGAGGGCCTTCTGGCGGTTCCCTCCCTGTGAGAAGCGAAATTACAGGGAACCAGGCAGAGGGCCTTCTCGGTGGTGGCGCCTGCCCTGTGGAACACCCTCCCATCAGATGTCAAAGAGATAAAACAACTATCTGACTTTTAGAAGACATTTGAAGGTAGCCCTGTTTTTAATTGGTGGGGTATAAACAAATAAATAAATAAATTTTGCAAACCTGAGATTTCCCTTGGGAGGTTTCCCTCCTTCATTGGAAGTTTTTAAGCAGAAGTTTGATGGCCACCTGTCACGGATGCTTTAGCTGAGATTCCTACCTCACAGGGGGTTGGACCAGATGACCCTTGGGTCCCTTCTAAATCTACAATTCTATGTCCACCTAAAACCCTGAAGACCCACGGACAATACAGATCTATATCTATCTTTCTATTGCATTTACATCCCACCTTTTTGTCCAAGGTACCCAAGGCGAGGGAGGTGAGACTTAAGAGGCAGTAACTGGCCCAAGGTCACACTCAGTGAGCTTCATGGCCGAGTGGGGATTCGAACTCTTGACTCCCCAAAGTCCCAGTCAAGCACTCTAACCACTACACCACGCTGGCTTCATATTAAAAACCAATCAAATGTTTCACATGAATGTGACAGTGGTTTTGGTGGGTGGGGGCGTTTAGGAGCATAAAGCGACAATTGCCCTAAACTGGCGTGGATATTTGGGTCCATGCTTATCTATACAGAAGTTTTGTTGGAATGATGGGATGGAGACGCTGGTGGAATATGGACCTTCTTAAAGGCTTGGCTGCTGCATGAAAGAGTAGCACCAGAGGGCAGCAAACCCTCAAAGATTTTAGCTGCATGTTGGGATGAGAACATAGCTCAGCGGTAGAGCACATTTTTTGCACATTTATTCCTTGGTAGCACCAGCTCAAAGGATCTTCTAGTAGCAGGGGTAGTGGTCCAAAATCCTCTGGGACATGTGCAAAGAAGGGCAACCAAGATGATCCGGAGCCTGGGAGCCAAGCCCGATGAGGAACGGTTGAAGGAGCTGGGCATGTTTAGCCTGGAGGAGACTGAGAGGAGATATGATAGCCGCCTTCAGATATCTCAAGGACTGTCACATGAAAGAAGCTTGTTTACCTGCTCCTGGAGGGTAGGACTCGAACCAATGGCTTCAAGTTACAAGAAAGCAGATTCTGACTAAACATCAGGAAGAGCCTTCTGGCAGCAAGAGCTGTGGGGCAGTGGAATAGGCTCCCGTGGAAGGTGGTTGGGTTCTCTAGTCAGGGGTTCCTTAGTTGAGATTCCTGCATTGCAGGGGGTTGGACTAGATGACCCTTGGTGCCCCCTGCAACTCTATGATTCTATTATTCTAGGCAGGTTCTTGCAAAGAATGGGAATAGCCTTTTTGAGGTGGGAAAGAGCCTTCCAGTAATCGGCACCTCGTACAATCTTTTGATTGTCTGCAGATCGCAAGTCAACGTTCTTCCTTAACATTATGATGGATTCCTTTCATGTAAACAAGACGATTCTGCAACTTTCGAAAGGGAAAAGTAATGGCAGGTACAATTTATGCTGCGGCTGATTTGCAAACTGCGCTGCAATCTTTATTGCACTGGTCCCCACAACAGTCTTGTGAGGTGGGCTGCTCCTAACCCCCCCCCCTTACAGATGAGAACTGATATATCCCAGTTTCAGCCACTGTCTCTTGACCTTAAAGCAGACCTTCAAACCCAGGTGTGTTTTTTTTTTGTAGTTCCAGCTCTCCAACCCATTGAAGCACACAATTTATTTGAAATGCAGCGTTGCAACTTTGGATCGGCTAACACGGTGCTCTTCCCCAATCACTATAACCGATTTCAAATGGTGCTAGAAAGAGGAATAGACTCTGAACACCAGAAGAAATCAGTCATCCTCTTAAAGGGGTTACTGGAACCTGTAGATGTTGATGCTAATGTAATATGTGCTGGGAATATTGAAAGTATATAGATGCTGAACGAGCAAAGATTCCACTGTGTTAAGTCTAATCAAACACTTTCACATTTTAATATGCTATTGGATAGGACTGACAAAGCTACGGCAGGAGTCCTTTACACCAGCCAATTCAATTTCCTTTGAATTGTTGCAGCATATCCCAAGTTATCTGCAGCCATTCTGAAGGCTACCTCTCTTCTGCTTATTACACATGCTTTGTTGAATCGTTGTTCCAATTCGTCTCTGGCTGTGCTTTTACTTGCAAACAAACCAACAAACAAAAAATTAAGACTCTTACTAATGTGCGTAACAAACCGCTTTAGGGTTTCTGCTTTTTGTAATCGAGCAGAATATGAATTTTTTTTAAGCAAATCATTAGAATATCCCAGAGAAAAGGCCCAGACAGAAATGGGATTCTAAATGGGCTCTCACTTATTTCCTCACCAAGCAAACCTTGCTCTGTTCAACCCCCACCCTTTGCAACTTTACTATAATCTGAGCATCTTAATCTCTCTTTTTAACCAGTTCCCTAGGAGAACCACCATTTTGATGTGTTATGCTAAAAAAATAAACCATGGTTGATTGGTAATCTGTCAAGAGATCCTTCAGCCGTGATTCCTGCATTTCAGGGAGCTAGACTAGAGGACCCTTGGGGTTCCCCCTTACAACTCTACGGCCTTTGCTCAACATTGCTACCGTGCCATGTGAGTCCGTGCAGGCGATAAAATCCTTTTCTGACGCGGTTTGTCCCAGAAAGATTTATCGGGAGGTCGTGCACTTCCTTTGCCTCGAAACCAGAGTCGCTTCCCGTCCGGTGAATGCGCAGCCAACCTTCCCCCAAAAACACTGATTTCAAATGGTGCTAGACATCGTGTAGTTAAATCTAAACCACCATATGAAACCAGCTTCCTGAGGGAGCTCCAGACAGACTTCCTCCGACGGCAGAAGAGGCCGCAGCCTGACCTAGAAAGAGAGATGTGAGCGCACGGCTGGGCATTTTCTTTTATCTAAAAAAATAATAATTAAATAGGCCCCACTGGCAATCAGGAACGGGGGAACTAAGGACCCCACCCCACCCCACCCCAGCAAAAGTGCCGGCGGCGGCAACGAAGGGTTTGTGCGAAGCCGGAAGGGAGAAAACAGAGCCAGCCGGACTGATCCAAGAGTCATAGGTGGACCAAAGTCAACTAAGATGGAGTGGTTCAGTGATGGCCAGAGAAAAGTGGAGAAAGGCTTCTCTCGGGCGCTCCTTATGTTAGAATTCGTGGACACCCAATGAAGCTGAAAACCCTGGAAGATTTGGGACAAAGAAAATAAACTTCTTCACGTGGGACCAGCGGTGGAGTGTGTCTTCGTGGCACCCGGGGAAGCTGCGTCTGGGCGACACAAGGAGGGCGGGCACGTGCCCTTAAAGCGGTCTGATTGGGCTCATGCCCCTTGATGCGTCCCCTCGATGCCCTGCCAGCCCCACACTGCTTTGCTGGGATGTGGGATTGGACTCACAAAGCAGCGTGGGGCTGGCAGGGACGGCGCGAGGAGCAAAATGCGCCCCGGGGAAAACTGCGCCCGGGGCAACGCCACCCCTCGTCCCCCGCCTCTGTGCTAGCCTGTGGAGCTCGCTCCCCTGCGAGGCAAGGATGGCCACCAACTTGGATGGTTTTAAAAGAAGATTCGGCAAATTCGCGGAGGAGAGGGTGATCGGTGGCTCCTGAGCCACGATGGCTGTGCTCTCCCCTCCACAGCCGAGGCAGCAATGCTTCTGAATACCAGCTGGAGGGAGGGAGAGGGCTCTTTGTGCTCCAATCCTGCTTCCCCGCAGGCATCTGGTCGGCCACTGGCCTGATGCTTCACATTAGTGAGGGACCATTCTTCACTTGGGTGTTTTCCTGCCCATTTGATGACACAGAAACGCAATAGAACGCCTTTCTTCTGAGTCAGAGCTCTGAATGTTTCCTACTCTGACTGGCAGCAGCTATTCCGGGGGGGGGAGAGATCAGGCTTGGGGTGTCCCCAGCCCCACCTGGAGAGGCCACTGGGGACTCAACCTGGGTCCTCCTGCATGCAAACCAGATGTCCTGCCACTATGGTCCTTTCTCCAGCAACTAACTTGGGTGGAAGAAAGTGGGACTACAAGGGCTGAGCAGAGGGAGACAAACCGTGCAGCCGAAGGATGTGACAGCTCAAGGCTGGATTGGGTCCAAAGCGATCATCGGCCTAACTCAGTAGCTTATGCGCTGTGACTGGCCAAGCGTCCAAGAGACGTTCACAACCAGAGCACAATGGTAGCATTTGCTTACCTAGAGCTAATTTTTTTTAGCATCTAGTGGTCAGCGACAAATCACCCAAACCAAACTTCCGTAAATGATGATGTGAACCAAAACATTTGAAACGTTTGAACTTCCCCGAGTTTTGAAATACAGTTCTCCCGGCCAAGTTGACGTGTGCAAAAATGCGCACACTTGGGCAAAGCATGTATATATCAGTGAAAACGGCGCATGCGCGCGCACACACACAAATGCATTGTATTATGGGAAACCGCATTTTCAAAAGGTGCGTGTTGTAAATTGGGTGGCACATTTTCACGAGGTTGTCTGACGTGGAAGGGCGGAGAGCTAAACCGAAGGCTGGGGAAATGAGAAAGGGAGAGACACTGGAATGGACCGATTTGCCCATTCCGACAACTGTTATGTGACAAATAAAGTTCACACTAGAAAACCCTTCTTGGGTTTGCAAGCTATGACAGCAGACCTTTGGGCAAGAAGGAAGTCAGATCTGCAAGCTCCAGGATAGGCTAACAGCCCTTAACGACCAAGGTGGAAAACTTTCAGCTCTGTTTTTTGTAGTCAACAGGTGAAAGGAAGGCATCACCTTGAACCAGGCCAGAACTCCTTCCAAAACAACCCAGGTTTGACCTCTTCTGGGTATCGGTTTGCATGTGTCGCCACAGCTCTGACTCTCATTTTGGCTCCTTATCTCCCAAACCGTAAAGGGCAGCAAAGGAAATTCAAAGCACTCCTCTCCACAGCTGGGCATTTCTCCTTCCTCCGCGAGAAAACCGAATTCCTGCGGTTGGAAGTTCTAAACGAGAAGCAATCCATCATCTCGCTCTGGCTGGTGAAAAGGACAACTGCGCGCATTCTGGAAGCATGACTCCGGGATTAATCACAAAGGATCCGAACTGGCAGCCTTTCTCGAAGGGGAAGTGCTTCTGGAGGGAGGCATTCCAAAAATATGAGCGTAGTTCCTTTCCTTTACCCCCTGCTCCCCCCCACCCCACCCCTGGGCTGCTGCATGTGCAAATGTGGTCTGCAGATTGCAGGGCGGTCTCCTGCTACATCTGTGCAACCTCTCTCCCTTTCCCTTCTACGCTGGGGAAGGGAGAAGCCTTTGACCCTCCAGATGTTGACGGACTTATCAGCATCCATCTGTCTTGAGACGCAACGGAGTTAACCTCTGGAGGTGAAGCCAAACCGCTGCATTAGCAGCCCCAAAGTGACCTTCCTGGGGCACCAACCTGGGCAGTGTGTGTGTGTGGAGGTCCTGGGCTGCCCAGACAAAAAGACGCTCCCCTCTCAGCTTCGCTGATGGGGTCCAAAGGAAAGCAGAGCAGGACGTTTAGCACCAGCTTGGCCTTGGCTGCAGGAGTTGCCGGAAGGAGGCGTACAGGGCGCCATCTTAGGGATTCCACTCCGGATTTGTGTAGGGTTTCCCCCCACCCTTAGCCTTGTCTTCTCCCAATGATACTCCACAAGGCAGCAGTGGTTTTAGGATCAGAGTTTTCCTTCCCCCAAATGGGCTACTTTCCCAGGTCGACGAGCCACAATTGCCCCTTGATGGACTATAATGCCTGTGGTCTCCAGCTCTTTAAGTGGAGATTCTTAACTCAGTCTGTTTCTATACTGGCACCGAAACTGTTTTCAGATACGTTCCGTATTGTTAAAATTGCTTTGGGATGGTTCAACCGAAGCGATTCCTACATGAAAACAAACGGGCGGATCAGAGTTTTAAACAGAGGTTTTGAATGGCCACCTGTCAGGGGTTCTTTAGCTGGGATCCCTGCATTGCAAGGGGGGGTTAGACTAGATGACCCTCAGGGTCCCATCCAACTCTACAGTTCTACAAGTCTATGAAGTCATCCTTCTAAATGAGCCACGTTACCAAGTTACTTTCTCGCTTCATCCGTCCTCAAGAGAAGCCTCCGAGTTATGTTTGCATTCTTCTTCCTGCTTCGCAGATCCAAGGCCAAATCCTTGGGGTATCAGCCTGCCGTTTCCTAGTCCTCAGCCAAGTGCCCCAAACCACAGTCCACATCCTCTCTCTCCCCCCAATACTCACACCCAAATTAAGGGTCTCTTCAACACCCTAATAACACAGCTTTGGCCAATCTGCCTTCCCGGCTGGGGCTGACATGAACTGGAGCCCAAACATCTGGAGAACGTCCCCTTGGCAAAGGCTGCTGTGACCACTGAACCACCGCTGCTTCCTGAAACGAATCCCGCGCAGAAGATCCCAAAGAAGGGGGGGGGAGCCACATCTTTCTCGGTAGCAGCTGGCTCCTTGGCAGAATTGCTTCTTTTGGCACACGGCATCCTCACGAGGCCAACATCTGCACCTTAAAATAAAAAGGGATTAGTGTTAGTATTAAAACGATGCCAGTAACATTCCAGCCCTCAGCGTTCATTGCTTTTAATTCATCCTCAGTTTTTAATTCAATCGAGAAAGAGGGAGGGAATGAACAGCGGGGGGGGGGGGAGAGAAATCAGACTCATAATGGCTGTGTTCTGCCTCCACATTCAGAGGCAGAAATGCTTCTGAAAGCCAGCTGCTGGAAACTGCAGGAGGGAAGAGGGGTCTCGTGTTCGAATCCTGCTTGCGGGTTCCCCACAGGCATCTGGTCGCCCACTGTGAGAACAGAATTGATGGGCCACTGGCCTGATCCTGCAGGCTCCTCTTGTTTCCTTATGACGGCTGGCAATTCTGTTTCCAAAGGCCAAAGCAACTTCCTTCCTTTGGACCTCCAGGCGCCCTTACATAATTCCCAAAAGCAGCAGGAATGTCTCGGCTGAGACTCTCTCCAGCTGATCTCTTTCCCTATATGCAGCTTTCCATAAGGGAAAGAAGAAAATGCAAGCGTTCTCTGGGGATCCGCCACGCTCTTGTATCTTAAGAGTTGGAAGGGATTCCCAGGGGCATCTAGACCAACCTTCTGCAATGCTGGAATCTCAGCTAGATCATACATGACAAATGGCCATCCGACGTTGGCTTAAATACCTCCAAGGAAGGAGAGCCCGCCACCTCCCAAGTCCACCTAGTTCTCCTGCTGGTCCTTGCTGAGCTGGAAGCTGCAATACTACCCTCTGGCCACCAGAGGGCATTGAGGTGCATGGGAGATGGCCAGCAGCACCCTCTGGTGGCAAATTAGCAGAGCGACATGCCCTTGAGTCTGGCTGGCAGGGTCCCTAGTTTGGGAGTCCTGTGCCTTACGGACCTTTCCCTGAACATCTGATTATGTTATCATTCCAGGGTGGGATTAAATTTCAGTGCCAAAGAGTTATAGGGGCGTCAGCAAAGAGTTGCCAGTTGTTTAATCTTTTGCCTTTAAGCTGGCTAGATGGACGTAAATGAAAAACCTCCATACAGTTGAGTTTTTGAGATACCACAGGAAGCATGATTTACCGTTTTTAACAAGCAAAAGCTGCTCCTCCTCTTAGGAGGGAACAGAAAGGATATATCAAAGATGCCACGTTCTCCCCCAACAATAGCGCAGAGAAACTGAAACAACTTCAAAGAAACCAAGCCGGTGTGTTCTGAAGCTTGCAGACCCAACTATCAACTTTTTCTCCCCCCCCCTTTGCCAATTAAAATTAGTCAAGTGCTTTGACGGATTATCCGGCTCGGGGGCGGATAAACGAAAGGTACCAATTAAAGTGTGCAGTGACACAGCCCTGTGCGCATGAGACACTTTCTTTAAATAAACATGCTCAATGTACATGTGGGCGAGACCATTGGGGGGTTTGCAGGAAGCTGAAATGAAATATAATGCAACATGTCCTCATGGCATGATGCGCCCACAGCAGAGGGACTGGCCCATGAATAACAACAGCCTTTCACCGGCCTTAGTTGTACTTTTTAAAGGAAAGCTAAGAGTCTAGTCCTTATGACAGTAGGCAACTCCACCCATCCCCAGAAAACAGAAATTACAACTGTGCAATATCAGTTTTGCACATAGAAAAGAGAGTACAAAGAATGGCCATTCCTACAATGTGTCATTTGCATGTCAAAAGCCCTGGGTTCGATCTCTGGTTAGCTCCAGGACAGTGGTGGAAAACATTTCCAAGCAAGCAAGTTCCATTCTGCTCCCAAGTTCTTCCATTCCACCTTATACCTTTTCCCATGTTCTCTTGGAAGGACCCCTTCCCAGGGCTTCCTAAAGAAAGGAACTGCTCATCTTCTAACATTGTGTATGCCATCAAATGCCAACAGTGCCCTTCAGCTCTCTATATTGGACAAACAGGCCAAACCCTACGCCAAAGGATAAATGGACATAAATCTGACATCAGGAATCACAAGACAGAGAAACCAGTAGGAGAACACTTCAGTCTCCCAGGACATTCTATACAAGATCTCAAAGTAGCTGTCTTATTACAAAAGAATTTCAGAAATAGACTGGAAAGAGAAGTTGCTGAATTGCAACTTATTACCAAACTTAAAGGGACACGGGTGGCGCTGTGGGTTAAACCACAGAGCCTAGGGCTTGCTGATCAGAAGGTCGGCGGTTCGAATCCCCGTGACGGGGTGAGCTCCCGTTGCTCAGTCCCAGCTCCTGCCCACCTAGCAGTTTGAAAGCACGTCAAAAGTGCAAGTAGATAAATAGGTACCGCTCCAGCGGGAAGGTAAAATGTGTTTCCGTGCGCTGCTCTGGTTCGCCAGAAGCGGCTTTGTCATGCTGGCCACATGACCCGGAAGCTGTACGCCGGCTCCCTCGGCCAGTAACGCGAGATGAGCACCGCAACCCCAGAGTCGGACACGACTGGACCTAATAGTCAGGGGTCCCTTTACCTTTACCTTACCAAACTTAAAACCATGGCGAGACCTGGTCTGAATAGAGACACTGGATTCTTATCTCATTATACATGATATAGCTATTTTTAGCCATCTCATCCCTTGCCTTTTCCTGTAAGACCAATTGCAGTCGTTAACAGTCGTCAACAGGTTTTCCACACCTATCAGCCAATCCCCCATTCCCACCACCCTTCTGAGTAATACCCCTCCCCACCCTCTCACTATATATAAGGGTCTGGTGACTTCTGTTTCAGTGTATCTGAAGAAGTGTGCATGCACACGAAAGCTCATACCAAGAACAAACTTAGTTGGTCTCTAAGGTGCTACTGGAAGGAATTTTAAAAAAAATATATAAAGAAAGGAAGCAATTGCTACCCTGGCCCTCCTACAAGGCTCTCAAAAAGACAACGGCTTTTGCAAACCCCCCCCCCCCCCGGTTCAAAGTTGTTGAGCTTTCTTAGGGGAGGATGAGCCTGAAATATTTGATTAGCATTGGGAGAGATTATGTGATACAAGCCTCCAGCATTTAGGGGAACAGACTTCTCCCTGTACGTGCTGACTAGTAACTTCTTCTGGAAACTTGATGATTTCATCTAATTTAATAAACTGGAGGCATTCCCCACCCCCCTGCCGCCCTCCCTTTCCAGGATCATCCTTCATTTGCTGCTGGGGGGGGGGGAGAAACCAGGAAGAAATCCTTTGCCTTGAAACACTTGTCTAGCATGAAATGAAGCCCTTTTTTTCCATTTCCAGCTCAAAGAGAAAGCTAGAGAGAGAGAGAGAGAGGTTTTCTCACAGAGTGTTTTGATTTGGCTCGTTGTTCCTCATTGATAAATGAGACTTTTTTTTTTTGGCTTTGTTTTCATTGCAATTCGGAAGCACCCAAAGATGTCACACGGAGTATGTAAAAAGAGGTATTTTTCATGCACGTTTGGTGGAACCGTGAAGACAGAGGAGGCCCCTGGCGGGGATTTCGAGTGACAGAGAATCGGCTACGCCGCCGTTCCAGGGACTCCGCTCTTAATCCTGTTCAGGTGCCTCAAAAGCCCACAGTTGCAAGTGGAAAGATTAAAGGAACTTGCTGGGAAAGGTAAAAAAACAGAATAAAAATCGCAGGTACAGGATTGCTGAAAACAGAGAGGCGAGAGAGAGAAATGAACAAGGTGGAGGAGAGTATTGGAAAATTGGGAAAATGAAAACGAGGCGCAGGATGACAGAGCAGTCGCTTTGCATGCGGAAAAGTTCCCAGATTCAATTTCAGTGTGGTGTAGTGGTTAAGAGTGGTAGACTCGTAATCTGGGGAACCGGGTTCGTGTCTCCGCTCCTCCACATGCAGCTGCTGGGTGACCTTGGGCTAGTCACACTTCTCTGAAGTCTCTCAGCCCCACTCACCTCACAGAGTGTTTGTTGTGGGGGAGGAAGGGAAAGGAGAATGTTAGCCGCTTTGAGACTCCTTCGGGTAGTGAAAAGCGGGATATCAAATCCAAACTCTTCTTCTTCTTCTTCCAACTGTCTCCATTTCAATGGCCAGATAGCAGAAGGGCCTTTCTCTACCAGTGTGGTGTAGTGGTTAAGAGCAGTAGACTTGTAATCTGGGGAACCGGGTTCGCGTCTCCGCTCCTCCACATGCAGCTGCTGGGTGACCTTGGGCTAGTCACACTTCTTTGAAGTCTCTCAGCCCCACTCACCTCACAGAGTGTTTGTTGTGGGGGAGGAAGGGAAAGGAGAATGTTAGCCGCTTTGAGACTCCTTCGGGTAGTGAAAAGCGGGATATCAAATCCAAATTCTTCTTCTTCTTCTTCTTCACAAGGACATGACAAGCAGCTGCCAATCAGAGGCAGCTCTCCTGGACCAGTTGGCATCCATCTGCCTCGGGAGAGACACTGTGGTCATCTGCAAGAGATTCCCAAAGGGCAGGGTTGGCGCTGCCAGCCTCCCATGTCCTGTCCGCAGACCAGGCAATCATTTCTAATGATTTCTATGCCATTTTGCACACATAATTTTTTTTTACTTACCAAAACTAAATTATATTCATTTAAAGCAGGGGTCCCCAAACTAAGGCCCGGGGGCAGGATGCGGCCCAATCGCCTTCTAAATCCGGCCAGTGGACGGTCCGGGAATCAGCGTGTTTTTACATGAGTAGAATGTGTCCTTTTATTTAAAATGCATTTCTGGGTTATTTGTGGGGCATAGGAATTCGTTCATTCCCCCCCCCCAAAATATAGTCCGCCCCCCCAAGGTCTGAGGGACAGTGGACCGGCCCCCTGCTGAAAAAGTTTACTGACCCCTGATTTAAAGGAAAGCATCTTTAGCATTCCCAAGTCATGTTAGGACATTTCAGCATCCCTTATTCTTGGAATTTCAAAGTCGGAAAATATCCACCAGGTCCAGCGTACCCCAGCCATCTCAGTCTGGCCCCCCCCCACTGCCTTTGTACTTACAACCCACCCAAGTTGTGTGTTTCCTTCTCTTTAGTCTCAGCGTCGCCCCTGCAGAACTCTGCTGGGAGGAGAGGCAACTGGAACGGGTTCTCTCTGCATGTCATTGGCTCTGGCGCCCCCTGCTGTTGGGCTCCCTGCTTCCTGCCCTATCCGTCCCAGCGGGCACCAGATGCCACGGGGCAGAAGGCAGCTGCTTATGTTCAAGCGTCACAGACGATGCTGGTGAATTAGATAGTGAAGTAGGGACTTGTCCTTCTTGTGTTGTCAGAGGAGCACTTTGCAAATTTTGTAATGCGTGCTGTTTTGAATTCCCTAGTTTGAATTTTATTTTCTCCATTCGTAGGTTATCTTGCTTGAGACTTTTTCCATAAAAAATGTAAATTAATAATAAAGATAAGGAGAATCATAATGATTTATTATATAGCCATGGACAGTCAGGTTCAGGTCTTTTCCCGCAAAAAGAAAGAAAGAAAGAAAGAAAGAAAGAAAGAAAGAAAGAAAGAAAGGCTTGTTTGTTTGTTTTTTTAAGAAAATGATAATTTTGGACCATTTTTCCTGCAAGAAAATATATAAAAATTTTGGACCACTGGGCATACTAATTGGCAACTGGGAGTCAAAAACATCAGATCTAAGAGGCCTGCACTAGGTGTGGGGATTTTTGGCCCTCTAGATCAGGGGTCAGCAAAATTTTTCAGCAGGGGGCCAGTCCACTGTCCCTCAGACCTTGTGGGGGGCCAGACTATATTTTGGAAAAAAATGAACGAATTCCTATGCTCCACAAATAACCCAGAGATGCATTTTAAATAAAAGGACACATTCTACACAAAACACGCTGATTCCTGGACCGTCCACGGGCTGGATTGAGAAGGTGATTGGGCCGCATCTGGCCCACGGGCCTGATCTAGATGTTGCTGAAATGCAACCCCAATCAACCCTGGCCACTAGCCATGCTTTCTGGGGCTGATGGGAGTCGTAGTTCAGCAACATCTAGAGGGTTAAAAGTTCCCTGAACCTGGCCTGGATGAATGACAAGGTCTTCATTTGGCCCTTGTGGTCTCTTCCAACTCTATGATTCTTCACCAGGCACCCAAACAAAAACAGTCATATCGCCAGTGAGACTCCCTGGGGTGGGAGTTCTGGAGACAAAGCTTTCTAGTTGAGCTTTCCCATCTCCTGTCACTCCCGTCCTCGCTTCCGTCAGCAAGCAGAGGGGTCTCTAAGGACCACCCGCCTCGTAAGCAGAAGCTCCCAGGTTCAATCCCCGGCATTTCCAGAGAGTGCCTTGCATGAAACTCTGGAGAGCTGCTGCCTGTCAGAGCGGACAGTCCTAACCTAGGTGGACCAATAGTCTTGAGTCAGTCTAAGGCAGCTTCCTCTGCTCCTAACTGCATGGGAGCTGCAGGATCCATCTGGTTTGGTTATGGAATTCAGGGCAAATGTAATTTCCAAAGGAAACTTCCTCCTTCCCTTGGCAGCACATAAATCTGGCACAGTTTTGGAGACGGAGCATGATGAGGCATGAATAATTTTTCCTATATATATATATATATGTATTATCCCAAACTAAAGAATTGTAAAAACAAAACAAATTGTTCAGCAGAAAATCCACACAGACACGCCCTTAACTTGCATCCTTGTTTTTTGTGTGTGCGTCTCTCCACCCCCCCCCCCGGTTTTGTGCCCACATTTCCAGCCTTCCAAAACATGAGCAGAGGTCCAAGCGATCAGAGTGACGTAACGGCAGTCGGCCGAGCTAGAACAGCATGTCCTTTGCTCGTATTAACACTGCTTGGTTCTCTTGGAAATCCTTCGGCACTCATTTTGTTTGGCCGGCGTTCCCGGCTGATGCCGGAGCTACTCATGTTTCCACCTTCCTCGCCCAATTCCAAAGGCCCGTCCTCTTGAGGAAAACCCTCAGGCTCTAGATTTAAGGAACTGCTTGAAGCTGACCCCTAAGTGGATGAAGGGGGAGTTCAGGCCTCCTCCCCTCCTCTGCATACATCAAATGCAGGGGGAGGAACAGTCGGAGTGGAGAGGCTGACCATCACCAGGGGCAGAAATCTAGGCTCCTGGTCTTCATTCCTCGTTCCAGCTCTCTCACAAGCTGTAGAGTAAGGTAAAGGTAAAGGGACCCCTGACTGTTAGGTCCAGTCGCGGACGACTCTGGGGTTGCGGCGCTCATCTCGCTTTACTGCAGCTTCTGGGTCATGTGGCCAGCATGACTAAGCCGCTTCTGGCGAACCAGAGCAGCGCACGGAAACACCATTTACCTTCCCACTGGAGTGGTACCTATTTATCTACTTGCACTTTGACGTGCTTTCAAACTGCTAGGTAGGCAGGAGCAGGGACCGAGCAACGGGAGCTCACCCTGCCGCGGGGATTCAAACCGCTGACCTTTCGATCGGCAAGCCCTAGGCTTTGTGGTTAAGCCCACAGCGCCACCCACTGTAGAGTAGTGGCTCCCAATTAGAGGTCTGGGGGTCCACGAAACACACCCAGGGGGTCCACGGCCCTATCTCTTGCCTCTCCCTCCAAATAAATTTTTGTCATTTTTGTGTGGCAATATCACAAATATTATGGCCTGGTGGTTTGTTTGTTTTTTAGTATACCTAAAAGCTTATTAGGGGCTACCCCACATTTTGCTCAAAAAATTGCTCTGCAGAGGTAACTACCATAGAGTTATCAATTTTTTCAAAATTAGGGGATCCGTGGCTTGGCTTTTGAAAAATAGGGGGTCCTCAGTAATTAGCTAATTGGGAACTACTGCTGTAGAGGGAAGTAAGGGGGAGACGAGGCTCATTCACCTGGGAAGGTAACCCATCTAGGAGAAAGAAAACTCTGAGCCTAAATCTCCGCTGCCTTGCAGAAAATCTTCGGCAGAAGAAAAGGCTGGGGCGAAAACCCTATACAAATCCAGATTGGAGTCCCTAAGACTTCCACCAGTGTCGAAGCAACGATTCTTCAACATCAACTTTGTTGGACTGGTCATCTTCCAAAGCAACTACTCTATTCCAAACTTAAAAATGGAAAGCGTTATGCTGGTGGTCAACGAAAGAGGTTTAAAGACTCTCTCGAGGCAAACCTAAAAAAATGTAGTATAAACACCGACAACTGGGAAACACTGGCCTGAGAGCATTCCTATTGGAAAACAGCCTTTACCAAAGGTGCCATGGGCTTTGAAGACACTCGAACTCAGGACGCAAGGGAGAAACAGGCTAAGAGGAAGGCATGTTTGGGAAACCATCACCATGATCAACTCAGTCACTCAGTCAATTGTTTTTTATCCAATTTAATCAATTCCTCTGTACAAATTAATGAATCTGTAAATCAATTATACATCCAATAAATAATCCCAGCCGGGGCTGACCTCCTTTTTTCCACCCCGCTGTCTCCAAATTCTCTTTCTTAAAATCAACCTTTTTTATCCAATTTAATCTCTGCGCTCAAGGCTTCGCTTTCTTGGGAGTAGCTCTCCCACGCCGGCGTAGGCAAAGCGCTTTTCTTCGGCGGAGAACCGCTTTTCGGCGTCGCTGGGTGCCTGTCCCCAAATCAGTTTTTGGGGGCTTGCGGTGCCCGTGCAATGATCCCCCCCGAAAAGCTGTTCTCCCCGGAGGGTAAATCAGTTCCGCGATGACCGGAAGTATACATCCTATTAAGACCGTGTTCATAAATAATCCCAGCCGCACCTCCTTCTGGCAACTCCCAGCTGACGTTTTGCTCTGCTTTCCTGGACCACAACACCTGAGGCCGAGAGAGGGATTTTTCCACCCCGCTGTCCCTTCCCACTCTCCAACAGACAGACCAAATCTGCTTTTCCGTCCATCAGACCCGCAAAACAACTTGCAAAGAAAAGATTCCAAATCTCAAAGCGGCAACAACTTCAACCTTGAAATTTATCGGACCGCACATGGGGTCTCTTCACCAATTCTGTGGTTCTTTGGGGGGAAGCCAAGTCCAAATGTATGGTGGATTTCTTTGCAAGCGTGGTGCTGAAAACGCCAAGGGAATCAATCTCTGCGCTGGATCCCTTCCAACCAAGCTTGACCTCCTCTTTCCCCTCCTCAGGCTTCGCTTTCTTGGGAGTAGCAATGGCGTCCCACGCCGGCGTCTCAATCTCGCCAAATTCCGCTCCTAAAAGGAGCGCTTTTCTTCGGCGGAGAGACCGCTTTTCGGCATCGCTGGGTCCCTGTCCCCTTCCTCCCCCACAACAAACACTCTGTGAGGTGAGTGGGGCTGAGAGACTTCAGAGAAGTGTGACTAGCCCAAGGTCACCCAGCAGCTGCATGTGGAGGAGCGGAGACGCGAACCCAGTTCCCCAGATTATGAGTCTACTGCTCTTAACCACTACACCACACTGGCACCACATGGTAGGGGCCCATGGGCCGGTTAAACGACCCCCATGGGCTGCTTGTGGCCCATGGGCCTTAGGTTGCCGAACCCTGATTTGGACTCTCCTATTTGGAGGTTTTTAAGCAGACGTTGGGTGGCCATCTGTCATGGATGCTTTAGTTGAGATTCCTGCATTGCAGGGGCTTGGAATGGATGACTCTCAGGGTCCCTGCCAACTCTCCGATTGTATCGCCTACCAAAGTGTGGGCAGCACAAAACTAAAGCAAGCTCCCTTGAGCAACTCCACCTGCTCCACAGCAATGCCCAGGGCTCATTCCCTTGCTATGCATGAATCCAAACTATGGTTGTGCAAGCCAAAGACCCCCGGAGAGTCACACACAAACACACACACACACTGAGCAGTCCTGCAATGGGACCTTTGCGCTTTGCCAATCTGCCTTGCCTGAAACCTGCGTTCCCGCTGGCGGAAAACAGACAAGCCAGCTTTGAACCCAGCCTGCAAAGCAAGTTGGCAACGAGCGATGAGAAGGCCCATTAAAAACCATCCAAGCTCACTGAACCACACAGGTCTCTCCGGGACAAACAAAAGGGCCCCCGTCCCCCCGTGCTCCTTCCTTGGCTGCGCCCAGAGCTGCTCCGAGGGGCTTTGATGCTGAATTGAGCCCTCGGACCTTTAAAGATGCAAAAAAAACCCGAGCAATGTGCTTCCGATCAATGGCAGTGAAGGCTTGACAGCAGAGGCTTTGAGACCCCTTGCTATTTCTAAGAGGCGCATAATTAGCATCGGAGCTCTGAAAGGGCCGGGAGCTGTGCGCGGGGATGTTCTCGGGAGAGAGAGCATGGGCAAGGGTTGGTAATTGGACGGGCCGTGTCTCTGCTGCCAGCAGCATTCAGAAACGGCTGGGCACGGTTGGCGGACATGCCACTCCACACCTCCTATACAAAGGCAGGTCTCTCTAGGGCAAAGGATGCCAACGCCTCGGAAGCATGGAAAAGCCAGAGAACATGGCACGGGCTGCAGAGCACAGCTCCCCGGGAGCCTCGGCTTCCTTTTGTTTTCATTTGAGGTTTTAAAAAGCTCAAGTTTCTAGCCATCAAGCTTGAGAAGAGCATGCAAGCAATGCCTACTGGGATCTCAGGAGCCAGGGAATAGCTTTTCAGCCACCAAAGCCCAGGGCAGATTCCCCTCTCACCCAATGATTAGCTGAAATGGAACAAACTATACAAGGTAGTAAAAATGCAGAAATGTGCAAATATAATTGCAATTGCATAGTTTGTGCAGGTCACAGTTTTTTTAAAAAATAAATAAAGCACAGGGATTTTTGATCTCCTGGAATACATCGTGGGCAAACAGGAAGGGGGAAAACTAAGTTAGCACGTGCTAAACTTCTGTACTGTACTGCGCACACTGAATTCTCGAGAATGAAAGCAAAAGCCTTGGGAAAGCTCAGTTGGAAGAGCATGAGACAAGAGTTGTGTGTTTGAGCCAACATGTTGGGTGAAAGATTCCTGCATTGCAGAGGGCTGGACAATTCCATGAAAAAGTGACTCAGCTACAGAGAATTATGTGGTGCAATTCTCCCCCTACCTTGGATTGTACCATTCTGATCTCCAATAGAGGGGGCTGCAGTTTTGTACTTGAAAGGGTGTCCTCCTACCCCAGTGCCTTGAAAACCATATTTGTACTTGAAAGGCTAGCCCACTGGGGAGACAACTGATGCAGGGCCCTTCTCCCCGGCATGCCATATAGTACCACTGTATTCCACTCTGGTCAGACCTCACCTGGAATACTGTGTCCAGTTCTGGGCACCACAGTTCAAGAAGGATACTGACAAGCTGGAACGTGTCCAGAGGAGGGCAACCAAAATGGTCAAAGGCCTGGAAACGATGCCTTATGAGGAACGGCTTAGGGAGCTGGGTATGTTTAGCCTGGAGAAGAGAAGGTTAAGGGGTGATATGATAGCCATGTTCAAATATATCAAAGGATGTCATATAGAGGAGGGAGAAAGGTTGTTTTCTGCTGCTCCAGAGAAGCGGACACGGGGCAATGGATTCAAACTACAAGAAAGAAGATTCCACCTAAACATTAGGAAGAACTTCCTGACAGTGAGAGCTGTTGGACAGTGGAATTTGCTGCCAAGGAGTGTGGTGGAGTCTCCTTCTTTGGAGGTCTTTAAGCAGAGGCTTGACAGCCATCTGTCAGGAATGCTTTGATGGTGTTTCCTGCTTGGCAGGGGGTTGGACTGGATGGCCCTTGTGGTCTCTTCCAACTCTAGGATTCTATGATTCTATAAACAGGATTTTCTATTTTTGTGTGTGAAGGATTATTCCTCTGCTTACGAACGGAGGACAAACAACCGCCATTGCCACAACGGTGTGCAGAATTCTGACAAACCCACAGCACAATCAGTGCATATAAACTAGGGACGCTAAACTTCCCCGTTACACAAGCAGAAGTCCTTGTGCTCATGGGACAGTGACTTAGCACATCACTGGAGACCAAAAAATGGGGCGGTTTTGCCTCTGAATGCCAGCTGCTGGGCACCGCACTCAGGTCCTGTTCGCAGGCTTCCCATGGGCATCTGTTCAGCTGCTGTGAGAGCAGGATGATGGGCTAACAGGACCTTTAGTGTGATCCAGCAGCCGTTGTTTTTTTTCTTGTGCCCTTAAGTTCATCGGAAAATAAGCTTCAGCTGGGACTCTGGAGAACCTCCGGCAAAAAGAGGTTTCACAGATGTGGCAGCACTAACAAAGTCCTCCGTGCAACAACGTTTGGCATAATGACGCCGACTCCTAAACTCCATGTTACTGCAGGCACACGATTCCCTTTAGCATCGTGGAAAACGTTGTGCTCTAGGAAAGGACGAGTGTTGCACTGGGGGTGGGGTGGGGTGGGGAGAGGAAGCTGGGAGGTTTTGACAGAAGCTTCCAGGAATGAATGCTCGAGTCACAAGACAGGCAGTATGACTCGGAGCAGGAAGGCCGGCTGCCCACAGACGAGATGTCAAAAATGGGTAACAGGCAAGGATGAGGCCCCTCTTCCCTGCCTGTTGCGAAAGCTGCCCTTCAGCAGCAGCTGGAGAAAGGGGAGAAGGAATTGTGTTGGGGGCAGGCAAAGGAGAAAGATAAGGAACTCACACACACACTCAAAAGCGTTTTGCAACTGGCAAGGGTCCAATTGCAACCGCGGGGAGATCTCTGGACTTCCACTTAGAGAAGGATCTGAAATATTTTCCTTGAAGCTTGAATTTGTTTTATTCTGGATTGCTTTATTTGATGCTTTACTTTCAAGTTTTGGAGCTAGTTTTCAGGAAATTCGCCAAAACGCTTCCGACGTGGGTTGCCATATGCCCGGGTTTTCCCCGGACACTTTTACTGATTTTAGGAAATTCTGCCTGGAGGCTATTTCCGACAGGCCATTCCTGGAAATGTCCGGGAAATTCCGGACGTGTGGCAGCCCTAAATGAAATGAACAGCAATAATAAATAAAAATAAATTCCACTGCAAAACAAAAAAACCCAGCACCTAAAACATTCTGTTGTGGTGACTGTAACCAAGACTTAAGGTCCCATTTGGCAATTAGGTTATATATACAGTATATGAGCTTCTAACACTGGTTGGGCATGAGTTAATAAACAGAAGGTGAATCCTGAAAAAGCTGAAAATTCTGAATCTGAATCTTGAAAAGTCAGGGGTGTTATCATGGAATAGAGTTGGATGGGACCCCAAGGGTCATCTAGTCCAACCCCCTGCAATGCGGAAATCTCAACTAAAGCATCCAAGACAGATGGCCATCCAACCTCTGCTTAAAAAGTTATGTCTCCCATGTTCTCATGTCTGGGAGGTGGTCTGTCCTGGGTGGGGTTTCACCTTCCTGGTCCACAGCTCCTGGATTCATCACCGTCACTGAAAGCTCAGCTGGCCTTCATCATCATCATCATCATCATTTGAAACTATGCTCAAGGCGGTTTACAACATGGCAAGATTTACATAATTACAGACATAGCAGAAGTCATAAACAATAAATGAAACACATCAAAAAGTACACCACCAAAAGGAAACAATTTCCACGTAAATCATAAGATCTAAAACTAAAGATACAACAATAATATCAGAAACAGCAACAACCTCTCCCAATCCCCCGTAAACAATACTCCAGCCCAAGAACCTGTTCGACAGCTTCAGCTTTTGTAGCTGGAGTCAGTCAGCACTCCACTCTCCCAGGCCAGATGGGAAAGGGCCAGAAAGGCAGGATGCAGGTCTTCCAGGGGTCACAGCTAAGATGGTCTCATTTAAAGCAACACAGATAAAAACTAAAAACAACTTATATACAGCTGCAGTCCTCGTGAAGCCTGTCAAGCCCCGCCCCAAGCCAGGTGGAAAGAGGCAAGGGCAGGGTCCTTCAGGCTCTCCGCAGGCAGTCCTCCTCCTCCTCCTCCAGGTAAAGGTAAAGGTACCCCCAACAGTTAAGTCCAGTCATGGATGACTCTGGGGTTGCAGCGCTCATCTCATGTTACTGGCCAAGGGAGCCGGCGTACAGCTTCCGGGTCATGTGGCCAGCATGACAAAGCCGCTTCTGGCGAACCAGAGCAGCGCACGGAAACGCCGTTTACCTTCCCGCCAGAGTGGTACCTATTTATCTACTTGCACTTTGACGTGCTTTCAAACTGCTAGGTTGGCAGGAGCAGGGACTGAGCAACGGGAGCTCACCCCATCACGGGGATTCGAACCGCCGAGCTTCCAAACAGCAAGCCCTAGGCTTAGTGGTTTAGACCACAGCGCCACCCGCGTCCCTCCTCCAGGTAAACTCTGCGGCAAATGCAAAATCTGCACCGGCAAACAACCCAGATCGTTTCTCCTCTGGATTGCCTCCTGTGCTAACTACATTTACGTACAGAGAAGGTAAAGTAGGAGGCCAGCTCAGCTATTCTTCTTAGGACACAATTGCATCTGCAACGAGAGACTTCCACCGAGCAGGTGCTTCTGAAGTGTTTTGGAGCAGCAGCAGGTGGCAGTAGGTGATTTCAAACCTTTCCCTCCACTTGCCATTTTCAGATACGCACATCCGGTTGCTTCCTTCCCCTCTACTATGTGTGGGTCTGGGCACATGTGACTGACGGAAAAGTAGCTGAGGATAAAGGCTTGCAGAGGGGAAGGTCCCAGCCTTGGGGCTTAGTTGCATGTAAAATTTGCACTTTCAGAAGCAGCATGGGAACTGAAAACACAGCCACGCTTTTGAAATCTGCGCTCCTCTGTGTTTTGCAGCGTAGGTCTCCCGCCAAGTAATCCGTGCAGAAACGCACACGCTGGGGTAAATCGTAATACGCCAGGGTGTATCTGTTGAAATCACATTAAAAAATGCATTCCATCGGGCAAGACTGCATGCAAAATTTGACAGATCTGCCCATCTCTGAGTGACAACGGGGCAACCACTTAGAAACAGCAAGCAGGGAAGTGGGTTAAGCCCCCTGTTTCTTCACCTCAAACTGGCAGCTTTTGGGTGGAGAAACAGGGCGAGCGGCGCTTAACCCCTTTCCTCACCAGCTGTTTCCATGCTGCAAAGCACCCCAAGGCTGTGCCGCAACTTTGTCCCTCCTACAGGTTCAAAATAATGCAATTAAGGATTCAGAAATGACCCCCCACCGCCGCACCCAGCTAAAATCCAACCCCTCAAATTTGATTTTGATTTTTAAGCCAGTGTTAAGGCTTGATTAAAAGCATAGAGAGGTTTTTTTTGGGGGGGTCACAACTCTCCCCACTAAAATGACCCACAAATCTTGTTGGCTTTCCTTACGAGGCTCTGTCTGTCTAAAGAGGCATTCACATCTGGACACCAAGGATGAAGGGGGTATACAAATTTAATCAATCAATCAATCAATCTTCAGGCGCCTTGAGAAACACTGAGCCCCTCCTCCTCTCTGCTGCCACTCCGGCCAGTACCCTTTTCACAGAAATGAGAAAAAACTCGTACTGAGTTGCAGCCGAGTCGCCTTGTGGGGCAGAGTCTCACAAAGCAGGCTCCGGTTTCTTCCATGCAATGCAAGCGGAGTCCCTTTGCCTGGAAGAGTCAGGCCCAGGGCCGTCTTAAGCATATCCGGCGCCGTGGTGCAAAGCTCCCTCTGGTGGCCCCCCCCATTTCCTAGAGTTTTTTTAGGGAGGACGGTGCTGCCTGGTGGGGCTGGAGGAGGCTCCTCCGGCGGGGAAAAGGTGGAGGCTGGACGTGGCGCCTCCTGGCTCAGCTGGCCGCTTCGTGCCGCTGTGGCCATGGCAAACGGAGGCTCCGGGTGCGGTGCTGCTTTGGCGTGGCATGGCGGAGGCAGGCGAGGACGGCAAGCTGGTGCCAAGAGGTGCCACGTCCAGCCTCCGCCTCTTCCCTCCAGAACTTGGTGCCCTGTGCCACTAGCCTCTATGGGTAAGACACCCCTGGTCAGCCCTTCTTCACAGACACATCTAGATGATGCACTAGCCCCCCTCTACCTCTCTGCAGACCAGGCTGCAGGAAAGCACAGGAGCCCAAAGAATGAAGCAACAGGCTGCAGCCCTTCCTCAAAAGTCATTCTCATGTGATTCGTCCTGCCTGTGGATTGCGTACGTGCCGCCAAGGGAGGCGAGAAGCAACCTTGTCTTCTTACAGAAAACCCTCTGCTGCTTCTAAAGGCTGTATCTCAGTGGCAGAAGCTCTTGCGTGCAGAAGGTCTCAGGTTCGATCCCCGGCATCTCCAAATATAGGATCACAGAATCTAGTCCAATCTCAGCTAAAGCATCCATGATGGACGGCCATCCAATCGGCTTAAAAGCCTCCAAGCAGAGTCCACCACCTACAGAGGGAATCCGTTCCACTGTTGGAACAGCTCTTGCTGTCAGAAAGTTCTTCCTGACATTGAGTCGGGATCTCCTTTCTTGCAACTTGAAGCCACTGGATCAGGTGCTGCCCTCTGGAGCAGGAGAAAACAGGCTTGCTCCATCTTCCCTGTGGCAGCTCTTTAGATACTGGGTAAGATATCTAAGATATTAGATATCTTAAGACATCTTTCAAAGAAAGGTCCACTATTGTGTGAGAGAAGGGGTGGGAATATACCTCCCCTACATTAGACATGGCATATAACCCAAGAGAGTCTACTGGATCAGGGTAGGGACAAGGGTGGCGCTGTGGTCTAAACCACTGAGCCTCTTGGGCTTGCCAATCAGAAGGTGAGAAGGTCGGCGGTTCAATCATCCCTGCGACGGAGTGAGCTCCCGTTGTTGCTCTGTCCCAGCTGCCTGCCAAGCAGTTAGCAGAAAGCAGCACCAGTGCAAGTAGATAAATAGGTACCGCTCCGGCGAAGGAAAAAACGGCGTTTCCATGCGCTCCTCTGGTTCGCCAGAAGTGGCTTAGTCATGCTGGCCACATGACTCAGAAAGCTGTCTGTGGACAAACACCTGCTCCCTCAGCCTGAAAGCGAGATGAGTGCCTTTGACTGGACTGAACCGTCCAGGGGTCCTTTACCTTTACTGGATCAGGCCACAGGCCGATCTAGTCAAGTATCGTGTTCCCACGGTGGCCAGCCAGAGCTTTGAAAAACCAGCAAGTTTGCCCCAAACACAAGTTCACTCTCGCCTCACTGGTATTCAGAAGCATTGCTGCTTCCAAGTGTATCATGGCTAGGAGTCTTTGACAGCCCTCTCCTTCTCCACGAAGTAGCCTCATCCTCTTTTAAAGCCATCCAACCAGGTGCCCATCCCTGCCTCCAGTGGAAGGGAGTTCCACAGTTCCACTATGCACTACTTTAGAATCAAAGTCTTGCAGAGTTGGAAGGGACCACGAGAATCATCGAGTCCAAACCCCTGCAGTGCAGGAATATTTGCCCGTCGTGGGGCTGGAACCCACGATCCTTGAGACATTAAAGAGTCTCGTGCTCTACTGACTGAGCTATCTCCATTCACTTAAGAAACATGCGACTCTGGTGGGACTCGAACCCACAACCTTTGAATCACTTCACTATGCCAGAAGTCCACATAGCTCTCTTTTTATAAGAGATGCATCATCGTCTGAATAGCACGGCACACGCTTTCTCTCCTGTAGAAACGTTTCTTTTTTCTTATATATAATTTTTATTACATTTTTTTACAATTAATAGCACTCATTTTTGCACCCTTAAAATATCAATGACTCCCCTTCTTCTCTTTCCATGGTTCACTTTACATATCATAAATCCCTGAACGTTTTACAGAATCTAGACCGTTCCGTATTCCATTATTACAAGAAATGTTTTATATTTTCTCATACGCAAAACTTGTGCAGTTTCCGTCAGTCGACGAAGGCAGCAGCCCTAAGCCAAACTCTCCTTGGAACACAGCAGGACTGACTGCCGAATAAACATGCGTTGTATCGATGCAAGGCTGCAAGGCTCCTGTGAGCAACTCCGATTTCTTTTAACAGTCGTAAAAAGAATAAAAATAAAAATACAGAGGTCATAACAACTGTTCTGAGCAACGGCAACACAGAGCTACGGAAGAGCCCTGAGCAACGGCAACACAGAGCTCGGAAGAGCCCTGACCTCACTGCCGTCCTTCCAACCCAGAGCACGAAGTTCTTGCACAAGGCCTTTTACTCCACTGACCTGACGCAACCCCGCAACATGTGTGCATGCAAATAGCTAGCGGAAGAGGAACCATGCGCCGGTGGGGTGACTAGATGAAAAGGGAGTGATTTATCTGTTGGACCGAGTCCTAAATTTAGGCACATTCAGCTCGCAGGCAGGGAGAGGTGTTCCTGTCTCGTTGCTTGTAAAGGCAATTACATAAGCAAATTTCGCAGGATTAAGCCATCAGAAGGTGCGTTTCAGAGCAGTTGTGTATAAAGGTAACTCTATGCCCCCCCCCAAGGGACACGGGTGGCGCTGTGGGTTAAACCACAGAGCCTAGGGCTTGCCGATCAGAAGGTCGGCGGTTCGAATCCCCGCAACAGGGTGAGCTCCCGTTGCTTGGTCCCTGCTCCTGCCAACCTAGCAGTTCAAAAGCACGTCAAAGTGCAAGTAGATAAATAGGTACCGCTCCGGCGGGAAGGTAAACGGCGTGTTTCGGCGTTTCCGCTGCTCTGGTTCGCCAGAAGCGGAAGTGGCTTAGTCATGCTGGCCACATGACCCGGAAGCTGTATGCCGGCTCCCTCGGCTAGTAAAGCGAGATGAGCGCCGCAACCCCAGAGTCGTCCGCAACTGGACCTAATGGTCAGGGGTCCCTTTACCTTTATGCCCCCCCCATCTTCCCGAAGACATGAGGTGCTTCTTTTAAAAAATATGACTGTCATCACAGATGCATTCTACAGTTGGGAGAGCTGGAAGGGACCCTTATGCAACCCCCTGCATAATGTGTTTGCAAGACCCATCCCATTCCTGCGACTCATATTTTGCTTTAACCATTGTTAATTCTTAACCATTCTTAATTCTGTGCTGGGTGGGTTTGGAGACTCCCTGGTCCTGAATGGGGTAACTGTGCACCTGAAGGACTAGGTACGCAGCCTGGGAGTCATTTTGGACTCACAGCTGTCCATGGAGGCGCAGGTCAATTCTGTGTCCAGGGCAGCTGTCTACCAGCTCCATTTGGTACGCAGGATGAGACCCTCCCTGCCCACGGATTGTCTTGCCAGAGTGCTGCATGCTCTGGTTATCTCTCACTTAGACTACTGCAATGCACTCTACATGGGGCTACCTTTGAAGGTGACCCAGAAACTACAACTAATCCAGAATGTGGCAGCTAGACTGGTGACTGGGAGTGGCCGCCGAGACCACATAACACCGGTCCTGAAAGACCTACATTGGCTCTCAGTACGTTTCCAAGCACAATTCAAAGTGTTTGGGCTGACGTTTAAAGCCCTAAATGGCCTTGGCCCAGTATACCTGAAGGAGTGTCTCCACCCCCATCATTCAGCCCAGACACTGAGGGCCTTCTGGCAGTTCCCTCACTGCGAGAAGTGAGGCTACAGGAAACCAGGCAGAGGGCCTTCTCAGTAGTGGCACCCTCCCAGTGAAACACCCTCCCATTAGATGTCAAGGAGATGAGTAACTATATAACCTTTGGAAGACATCTGAAGGCAGCCCTATATACGGTAGAGAAGATTTTAATGTTTGATGATGTTTTAATATTTGTTGGAAGCTGCCCTGAGTCGCTGGGGTAACTCAGCCAGATGGGTTGGGTATTAATATAATAATAATAATAATAATAATAATAATAATAATAATAATAATAATTTTCAACTCTCCACCTCTGAGCCATGGCTCTTCCCCCCCCCCCCAGGAGGAAGGAAACTGGGCAACTGGGCAACTAGACAAACCCAAAGGCACTCAGCTTGAACCCTTGAAGATATCTGAGAACCATCCCGAGATCCCTGGGAATAATGACGACGACAATGTCTGGAACTGTGTGGCTGCTATGCACTGCAGGTGCTTGGACCAGTTAACCCTCAGGGTGACTTCCAGCTTTACAATTCTGTGAAACACAAGACGGAGCGATTCCTGCACAGCCTGTTCTTCTAAGCCACTGGGATGCCATTCTGGGTCAGGCAAATTGTCCTATGTTTACTTCCTTGGGCTTCCTATATTTCCCCTTCTAGCCTCTTTCGCCCACAGCAAAGGAAGGCCCAAGACGGTGGTCGGTTTATATTGACCCTGTGATTGCTGAGGTCGTGTCTGTCAGGGAAATATAACCAGACGCCTCCGAGGAATAGAAATATTTTTAGCCGGTTACGAAGCTGCTTAAGTTGTTGGAAGGAACGGAGGAAAAGGAGCAGCCTCCCACCCACCCCCCGAGTGTTTGTGGTTTGGTTTGCATCGCCTTCTCTCTCTCGCACCCCCAGCACCTACCAGTAAAACCAGTTAGGTGTCTTATCGGTTTTACACGGACTGAAGTCGGGGCTTGCTGCTTTCCAAGGTGTGCGCCTGGCCGCTTACGTCTGCGGTCAAGCACCTGGCTCTCAAATCCGATAGCTGCTTTGCACGGGCATGTGTGCGAAAGGTGCCAGAGAGGACGATAAGGCTCGCGCCTCCTTAACGGCCGGAAGATGTCTGAGTCTTCCTCAACAGCTCTGCCTCGTTGTGTAACCGCCAGCGTGCTTTCCCCCCATTCTTCTCATGCAAAACACCTGCCTCTACAGGTCGTATAAAGATTAGTAGGGACACGGTGTTCAGGGAACGTTTCCTTTCCTGGTCTGCAGCGTGTTTGGAATGAAGGGAGTGGCTGGCAGCTCAGTTCCCCACCTCCACCTGATATACGCTCAGAGGACGGAAATAATAACCGGCACTTAAGTAACGTACGGGTTCCTCTGTCGTAGTGATAGCTTTTAAAAGGGGATTATTAGACCCTCAATGGGTAGGGATTTAGCGGCAGCCAGCCGTCACAGCTGAACAGAACCTCCATGTTCAGAGGCAGTATATCCGTGAATTGTTGTTGCTGGCATCCGTCTGTCTCGAGAGAGAGGGAGTGTGTCTCTGGGGGTGAAGTTAGCATCACCAAAGTGACCTCCCTGGGAGGCAAGCTTGGACAGTGTGTGTGGGGGGGTCTTAGGCTGCCCAGATGACAAGCCCACCCCCCTCTCGGCCTCGCTGATGTGGTCCAAAGGAAAGCAGAGCAAGATGTTTGGCACCAGCGTGGCTGCAGGAGTTGCCAGAAGGAGGCGCACAAGGCATCATCTTAGGGGCCCCGCTCCGGATGTATGTTTCTTCTCCTGAAGATATCCCACAAAACAGCAGAGATTTAGGAGCAGAGTTTTCTTTCTCCTAGATGGGCTCCCTTCCCAGGTGGACGAGCCCCATCTGCCTCTCATTTCCCTCTGCAGCACATGCAGAAACCCCCCCTATCTTGACCACTGGACCCACTCTTGGTCTCGCCCTCTCAATCCACCAGAGCCTGTCTCGGAAGACTTGTTGACAAAAGCATTGCGTCCTGCCGTATCCCTGCCTGCTTGTGTGCTCCCGGAGACAGGCAGCCCGCCGCTTCTTAGAATCACAGAATCGCAGAGTTGGCGGGGTCCTAAGGGGTCATCTAGCCCAACCCGCTGCAATGCAGGGATCACAGCTAAACTTAAGAACATGGAAAAGTAAGAATAGGCATAGGCAAACTCGGCCCTCCCGATGTTTCGGGACTACAACTCCCATCATCCCTGACCTGTTAGCTAGGGATGATGGGAGTTGTAGTCCCAAAACATCTGAAGGGCTGAGTTTGCCTATGCCTGGGTAAGAACATTAGGGGAAGTCCTGCTGGATCAGGCAGAAAGGGCCATTTAGTCGAACATCCTGCTCTCCAGGGGTCAACCAGGTGCCCCTTTGGGAAGTCTACATGCAGGACCTGAGTGTGGCATTGATGCCTCACCATTCATGAATCCCGACAACTTGTATTCAGAAGCAAACCAAGAACTTAGATGAGGCAGGGCTTGTTCTCACTGGCGTAGGAAGGGCGGGGCGTAGGGGGTGGGGCACCCCGGGAAGCGAGATCCCGGTAGGGTTCCATCTTGGCTGCCCCCCACCCACGCTGTGCGCCCTGCCCCCAGAACGTGCGCTCCGACCCCGAGGGCGGCGCATCCCGCCCCCAGAACATGCACCGGCCCCACCCCTGCCTGCTTCCCGCCCCCGGTGCCAGAGCATGAAGTTCCGCCACTGCTTGTTCTGATACAGCACCCTGACCCAGTTCTTATATAACCCAACAGATGTCCAGGACAGAATTTGTGGTCATCACCGCTGCATTTCTGCCATGTCCCCACCCACACGGTCTTGCCCTGGGTTCATCGTGCAACAACCCTTTGAGGTAAGTTGGGCCCAAAGCAACTGGCTTACCCGGGGAGCTTCAAAGAAATTCAAACTTGGGTCTCCAACCACTAAGCCGCACTGCTTCTTTAAAATCTGTGGTTCGGTTTGCTGCGCATGAACAGGCTCTACACTGCAAAAAAACAAAAACAAAACAAAACCCTTTTGCTCCATGAACTTCTGGCAAACTGTTGCCCAAGGTTCAAAAGGTCTCTCTTTTATCGCCGAAGTGGGAGGAGGTGTGGAACTGGCAAAATGTACTGTGCGTAACTTAATAATACAACCCAACCAGGATGTTGTAGCAATAACTCTTAAAACAATAGGGCGATTGTGGGCCGCTAAATGAAGGTCATGGCGGCAGGCCTGTAACCTTGACATTGGGAACTAAACAACCAAAAACAACTATGGATTAATCACATTTGGAAAACAACTATGGATTAATCACATTCGGTGCGGAAGATCGCTAAACTTCTGAGGGAAATCTTTCCATATTAAAGAGGTAAAAAGAAAAGGTAAAGGACTCCTGGGCGGTTAAGTCCAGTCAAAGGTGACTCTGGGGTTGCGGCGCTCATCTTGCTTCAGGCCGAGGGAGCTGGCGTTTGCGCACAGACAGAATTCCTGGTCATGTGGCCAGCATGACTAAACCGCTTCTGGTGCAATCGAACACTGTGACGGAAGCCAGAGCGCACAGAAACGCCGTTTACCTTCCTGCCACAGTGGTACCTATTTATCTACTTGCACTGGTATGCTTTCGAACTGCTAGGTTGGCAGGAGCTGGGACAGAGCAATGGGAGCTCACCCCGTCACAGGATTCGAACCACCGACCTTCCGATAGGCAAGCCCAAGAGGCTCAGTGGTTTAGACCACAGCGCCACCCGCGTCCCTATTAAATAGGTATTCAAACGCTGTCATGTGAGCAGGTAGCCATCTCCTAGCCATTGGGTGGGACAGCTCCGAAGGAAATCGTAAGGAAACTGGGAGATGGACAAGATACCTGCGGCTGTCGTCCACCACCATGGGTGGCCTGCAACTAAGTTTTACTCAGAGTATAGACTCACTGAGGTTACTGGGTTTAACTATAGCCATATTCATTCATTCAAATGGGTTTAGCTGAATGTCACCCGGTATAATTTGTTTCCTGAAATTTATATGCCGCTTGATTGAAAGAAATTCCTTAAGTCACAATCCTGTTGTCTAATACCTATGCACACACCTGCTCTAAAGTCCTGCTGAGCTCAATGGGGTTCGCTCCCAGGTGGGTTTAAGATTTTGCAGCCGTGGACATTTAATCATTGGGCGTTATGCATTAATAGAGGCCTGGGGTCTCACCCGGCAGGTCTCTTCTTGAGTTCCTGTGCCTGTAGAGGTTGGCAATTAATCCTACCTGTTCTGAACTAGTATAGCTCAGTCGGTAGAGCATGAGACTCTTAATCTCAGGGTTTTGTGTTCGAGCTCCATGTTGGGCAGAAGATTCCTGCATTGCAGTGGGTTGGACTAGATGACCCTCGGGGTCCCTTCCAACTCTGCAATTCTATGTTCCTCCACAAACGGTTCCAACCCAGCGATGGTTCACAGCTTTGAAATTTTGATAGCAAACACATTGACGGTCAGAGCTGGGAGGGGTCTCCCTGTGCCTGAAACCTTTGAGAGATGTCCCCACTCCAGGTAGACTATGCTGGGCTCAAAAGGAGCAACGGAGAACTATGGTTATCACTGATATTTGCTGATGACTTTAAATAAGAAAAGGCTCAAAGCAACATGCGAAATATTGTAATACGGAAAGACGTGTGCAACCTTTAAAAATCTGCAATGCAGAACTGAACTGGAGGATAACAAAAGTGTTTGGCCATCAACAAGAATGAAAAGGGTGAGTCCTACCACAGAAAAACACACACCAGTGAAATGTAAAAACCTAAAAGCAAGTCACACTCAATCTGCACTATGATTCAATTAACATCCAAATGTTTGGTCAAACCGGAAAGCTTTTGCTCAGCGCCTAAAGGCTGCCAAGGTGAGCATCCATGGGGAGCCCCTCTCCACCATCGGGTGCTTTATGCCTTCATATAGGTAAAGAGATAAGGGGACCCCTGACCGTTAGGTCCAGTTGCGGACGACTCTGGGGTTGCGGCGCTCATCTCGCTTTACTGGCCGAGGGAGCCGGCGTACAGCTTCCGGGTCATGTGGCCAGCATGACTAAGCCGCTTCTGGCGAACCAGAGCAGCGCACGGAAACGCCGTTTACCTTCCCGCCAGAGCGGTACCTATTTATCTACTTGCACTTTGACGTGCTTTCGAACTGCTAGGTTGGCAGGAGCAGGGACCGAGCAACGGGAGCTCACCCCGTCAGCGGGGATTCAAACCGCCGACCTTCTGATCGACAAGCCCTAGGCTCTGTGGTTTAACCCACAGCGCCACCCGTGTCCCATGCCTTCATATATGAGCCCCCATAAAAATACTCAGACACTGGGCACCTCTACTCTCCAGAAAGCTCCTCCAAACCCAGCACATTTCAATTTAACAGCAGTAAAGAAGAAGAATTTGAGGCACAAGTTCAGATCCCTTGTGGCACAGTGGTTATAGCATTGGACTGGGGCTTGGGAAACCTGGGTTCTAGTCCTGATTCAGCTGTGAATGACCTCGGGCCAGTTGTTGCTTCTCATCCGAACCTACCTCACAGGGTTGTTGTGAGAATAATGGGGAGAGCCATATCTGCCATCTCGAGCAAACAAACTACATACCCTTTGAGCGATGCCATGTTCACTGAGATTAGGGTGCTGTTTTGGGGGGGAGAGGTGGCAACGGAGATCTCAGGCTCCCTGCTTATTCGGGGGAAGAGTCTCCCAGCTCCTTTCTGGTGCTTGCCGATACGTGGAGGCGCTGCAATGTTTGCTAATGAAGTTGGCCCAACTCTGCATTCATGTGCGCCCAAGTGCTCATCCGAGTGTACGCTCCCCGTACGCTTGCCAACCTAATTAACCGCCCACTCACATCACCGCTCGCTCACGCACCCATGTCACACGTTGTTTTTTTTCCCCATCCACTTCCCTATTCAGCTGTGTGTACAATGCAATTATTTAACGCTCCCAGCCCGGTTCCTGCTGCTGGAAAGAAAGAAGAGAGGTCCCGCGGCTCCATCTTTCCACCCTAACAGCCTTGGGAGTTCACACATTCCTCGTCCAGCTCTTTGCGGAGTCAAGAGTTGACTCGCATGTGCGGAAGCGACCATCACAGGTAAAAGGACTTGCAGTGACTTTATTTCCTCTAACCTAAACACAATGCTTTAAACCTCGGCCCTCGTGTTCAGCTGTGAGATCTTGGCAAGGAAATGTCCGAGTGATGCTCATGCATGTCCAAAAGCAAGCGCAGGTCGAGTCAGCTCACCAGCTCGCTGAATTAACTAAGCCCAATGCTGCCGGCACTGGCTGGCAGCATCTTTCCAAGTTCTTAAGGCTGTGCTGGCGTTCTGACTTTCAGATATTTTGGGACTGCAACTCCGATAAGCTTCAGCTGTCACAGCCATCCTGGCTGATGGGATTTGTAGTCCCCAAAGCACATGAAACAATATGAAGGGGCGACGTGACTCGAACCAGGAGAGAAGCTGGGTTCAGTTCCCTACTCTGTTGAAACTCGCTGGGTGAGCTTGGGCCAGCCTATCTCTGAGCCTGGTCTGTATTGCAGGACTCTTGTGAGGAGAAAGTGGGAAAAGTGAGACCCAACAGGGAGTTATTCTGTGATCATTGGACAGGATAGAGGTTATAATAAAATAAATGTGCCAAAATTTGAGTGCAAATTTTGAGAAATATGCAGGGGTTCCTGCACCGCCATCATGCCATGAGCTTATTTGTTTATTCAGAATATTTACAAGAGTTACGCCCCACCCTTCATCAATTACTGGCATAATAATAATAATAATAATAATATTTTTTATGTATACCCCGCTCATACGGCTGGGTTTTCCCAGCCACTCTGGGCGGCTCCCAACAGATTAAAAACAGAAGAAAACATGAAACATGGCAGGGGACAAAATAAATTAAGCAATAAAAACCCATTAGGTGAAAGGAAACAGCAACAACACACACACACACACACACACACCAAATTCTTATAAACACCAACAAACGACAGGACCCCGACAAAGTGTTTGCATCCCTCAGAGCGGCTATTGGGAAACAGGAGCGCCAAAGACGAAAATCAGCACACAAACTGAACGAACGAACGAAAGAGAAACAGAAACGGAGACAGGAGCAGCCAGGGATCAAAGCAACCGAAATGAGGGTTTGCTGCGTAAAAACTTCACTCGACTTGGCAGGGCAAATGGCTGCCAGAACAATTATCATTATCATTTATTAAGTTTCAATAATAATAATAATAATAATTAATAATAATAATGTTTCGCTCGCGCAGCGAAAACGATGAGAAAAGGAGCCAAACTGATGCTCTGTTGCAAAGCACCCTTCAAGACTGGATAGGTGCAGAGAGGCAACCCTCCACAGCACATCCCTCCTGCACCATCTTCCGGGGACCATAGGCCAGGGGTGGGCAGGGCCACAAACAAAAGTGGGCGGGGCTACGGATGCAAGCTTTACCTTGGTGCAGCAGGCACTAGTTTCTACCCCAGGGGTCAGCAAACTTTTTCAGCAGGGGTCCGGTCCACTGTCCCTCAGTACCTATGGGGGGCCAGACTGTATTTTGAAGGAAAGAAGAAGAACAAATTCCTATGCCCCACAAATAACCCAGAGATGCATTTTAAATAAAAGCACACATTCTACTCATGTAAAAACAGGCTGATTCCTGGACCGTCCGTGGGCAGGATTTAGAAGGGGATTGGGCAGGATCCGGCCCCTGGGCCTTAGTTTGCCTACCCATGTTCTACCCACTATTGCACAAGCACCTTTCTGTCCCGCATCTGGATAACCAGGTGGGCTGGGGACCACCTAGCTATGGCTGAGCTTGGGCTTGCTTGTGTGCATGCCCGTTTGCCAGAGCTTTTGTAAACGGGGGTGTGGAGAGTACACACACACACGTTTGGTGATTTGCTGGGGCAGCAGAAACCACGCTTTGTAGGCCGACGCCAACAAAAATGGACCGCAAGGGAGAGTCAGGGAACATTCTGTATTTCCCTTAAGTGCTTCTTTTACTCCAGAGAAATTCTCACGGGAAAGCTGAGGTGCCCTCTGAAAACATTTGATTGTGCTACGCTTTCTCCCTCTTCCTTTTTCGCAAGCCAGCTGTTGCTTTCCGGTGCGCCCGGACTGTCACCGCTTTCGGGTAGGATTCAATCGCACCATGGAAACATCAGGCCGAACAACTACGGATGATTGGCACTCTTGCACAACAAACCTGATTCCCTCCCCCCCCCCCCCGTCGCCAAAGACCAGACTTTTGCAATATACCTGGAAAGTGCTGAGATGTGCCAGAAAAAGTGGGGTAACACTTGCATTGATGTGACACCGTCTAACCCCCCTGGAAACGAATCAGGATGAACGCCCAATATGCAGGTTGTCCGGAAGGACCTTCAGCGTCTAACACATGCCTCTTTCCCTTCCTACGTGTCTTAAGCTTCTAAACAGTGTGCAAAATGGATTGAGGAGCTAGCTGCGAAGTTTGTGCACCACCTTGCCGGGCTGATCCAATTTGGGAATTCAGAATAGAGTTCGAGGGATTGCCGGAAACCATGTGAGAACGAGGCTTCAAAAACAGAGAGTTTCTTATTTACATGTTGTGTGTCTGTGTTCATACGATGGCTAATGGGACAAGGTGCGATGTTTCACATTTTAGAGCAAGTGGAAATGTAGAAGAAGAAGAAGAAGAAGAAGAAGAAGAAGAAGAAGAAGAAGAGTTTGGATTTGATATCCCGCTTTTCACTACCCGAAGGAGTCTCAAAGCGGCTAACATTCTCCTTTCCCTTCCTCCCCCACAACAAACACTCTGTGAGGTGAGTGGGGCTGAGAGACTTCAGAGAAGTGTGACTAGCCCAAGGTCACCCAGCAGCTGCATGTGGAGGAGAGGAGACGCGAACCCGGTTCACCAGATTACGAGTCTACCGCTCTTAACCACTACACCACACTGGCGGCAAAGGGAACGTGTATATACCAAAGAGGAATCAGTTCTCCTTTGTGGGTGAAACAGGGGCAAATGGGAAGCACCAGCAGGCCAGGGAGAAAGCTCCAGTTTGGGGGAAAGTACCGAAAATATTTAGGAGAAGCAAAAACAGCTCAATGAGGGCTGAGCATGCTAAATGGGCAGCAGGAGAAATGGAGAGCCGAAATGGAGTACCCTAGAAAGGGACATGGCTGGCTTGCATCCTGAACAGCCGCACCCCACACTGCAAGAAGCAGGTCCACCTTGTGTGGTATCTTTATTTAAATTTCCTTTCGTTAGATTTCTTACCCGCCCTCCACCGCAAGATCCCAGGGCAGGTTGAAACAATAAAACAAAGCAGTTTTAAAGGAAACAGAATGGTTGCAACCATAAAAGGAGTGCGGAGACAAATAAAAACAGTACCATATATAAAATAAATAAAAAAATTTCCTTCCAGCAGCACCTTAGACTAGAGACCAACTAAGTTTGTTATTGGTATGAGCTTTCCAATAACAAACTTAGTTGGTCTCTAAGGTGCTACTGGAAGGAAATCTTTTATTTTGTTTCGACTACGGCAGACCTACCTGTAACTAGTTCCATATATAGAATAGTTAAAACAATAAAAAACAGGCATTGGCAAACTCGGCCCTCCAGAGGTTTTGGGACTACAACTCCCATCATCCCTAGCTAACAGGACCAGTGGTCAGGGATGATGGGAGTTGTAGTCCCAAAACATCTGAAGGGCCGGGTTTGCCTATGTCCGATATAAAAGATACCCGTCCTTTACCCAGTAAATTGGTGGGTGGGAAGGAGGAGAGAGGGGGGGGAAATCCTGCAATAATGGAACTATTATTCCTGGGGCAGGGAATATTTTGGCTGTTGGGTGTTTTTTTTTCTTAAGACATTAGGAGAAATTGGCTCTAAAATGCAGGTGCACTTTCACAATGATTTTTTAAAAAATCAAACCGATGGGGAAAGATGGGGAACTCAGTGTAAGATTGAGAAACGAAGTGGGAGAGTGAAATTGGCAGATTCTCCCAACCCTGGTTCAGTAGCACCCTGTTCCTTTGTGCTCTGTAAATGCCCATTCTCTGCACCACATGCCTGGCTCTCCATGGGGGACCTGAGGGCAGCAAAGTAGAAGCCAGCAACTCTGAAGTCTGCCCACACCTGCTTGGGAAACTGCAACCGGCCAGCAAAAAACTTGCAAGAGTGAACTAACTCCATAGCTGTCAACTTTTCCCTTTTCTTGCGAGGAATCCTATTCAGAATAAGGGGATTTCCCTTAAAAAAGGGGGGAAAGTTGACAGCTATGACTAACTCAGAGACACACACCAGATTAATCCTGGCGTTTTCCTTCAGGTGAAATCTTCGTGGCAACTGGGGATGGGCAATATATCAATATATCGTCCCAAACTGGTTTCAAGTCCATATCACAATATTGGTTTCATAGTTTTTGACCTGGCAATATACAGCGGTACCTCAGTTTTCGAACATCTCCATTGACGAAAGTTTTTGGAACTCGAACACCGTAAACCCGAAGTAAATGCTTCGTGTTTTCAAAGTCGAACCGGAAACGCGGCTTCCGTATTGAGCTTTCTGTATTGATAGTTGCGTTTTGAGTTTTTGAACATTTCAGAACTCGCGGCCGAAAACCGAGGTACCACTGTTATCACAAATCATTATGTGTATTAGGGCTGGGCAGTATATAATCCAAAATTGGTTTCAAGTCCCTATCATGAGACCAGCTTCATAATCTTTGACCTGGCAATATATCACAAATCATGATGTGCGTGTGCTTTGCAAAAATCACAATGTGGGAGAAACCGTGAAGGCAGCCAATGCTTCAACATAGCTCTCCGTGCTTATTCCAGACATTGTGATATACTGATAATATCATGATGTTTAGCTGGTGATATATTGCGCTGTTGAAAACCAGGCACTGCCCAGCCTTAGTGGCGACTACAAGCCAATTCAGCCCCTCGCCTGCCAACCGTGGGACTCACCTGGGACTGCTATGCTCCTGGGCCGGTTTCCAAATTTCCCAAATCAACAGCAAAATGGTGTGTGTCGTCCCCACCCCCAGCCACAGCCTTAGAAGGAATTAACCAACCCCAGCGGCATCTTGAGCGAGGGTACGCACACGCTGGTATAAGCCGTTCGCGCCTTCCTTTTGCCAAACCAAAAGTCTGGGAAACAAATCCTGCCAGGATCAAATACACATCGCTAACAGGAATGCTCTTTCTAACAGGAGAGAACAAGACGCTCTTGCCTGCGCTGGAATTTATTTCCCTCCCCACTGCCCCCACCCCCCCACCTGTGTTTTGGTGAATCCATGTAAACCAAACGTATTTCCCCTGCCATACGGCACATTCTTGCCCGGGACAGTGTTTTGGCAATGAGAACGGTCATGTGCTCAGATCAGAGCCTGTGACGGCACGTCGGCAGAGAGAACACAGGTCGGCACTTTGCCTATGAATGTACAGAGCAACCGCGCACCGAGTCACGCCCTTGACGCGTCTTAAAGCTGCTTGGTTGCCATGGCCTGGCAGTGGCTTCCGAGGGGGGGAGTCTTTGCCAGCCATGTGGAGGGGGCTGAGGGTGCTTTGTGCTGCCTTCCCAGAGCTGGGCCACAGGTTCCTCGTCTCGATGGGCTGCTGGTGGCATCGCTTGCAATTACTCGATCATTTCCCCCCTTCAATTACAGGCGATTCATCTGGTGGTGACTCGAGGGAGGGTCTTCTATGGAGTGGCCCCCATCCTATTTGGAATGACCACCCCCTAGAGATACAATGGGCACCTATGGTGATGGTGTTCAGCTTTTGGGCTAATGAGGACATTCCTGAGCTCTGATATTTTAACGCTGCCTCTATTATATGGTGTTGATGCTTAGAGATAGCTAAGTCGGTGGAGCGTTAGACTCTTAACCTCAGGGCTGTGGGTTCGAGTCCCACGGTGGGCAAAATATTCCTGCACTGCAGGGTACAGGAACCTCGTGGTTCCTTCCAGCTCTACAATTCTATGATTCTGTTTTTAGTGCATCAATTTTATCCTGCAAAACTGCCTTTTATAATGTGTTCTACAAAGGGTTAAATGAAATAACGAATAAGGGACTATATATTTCTTCTGCCCTCTGCCTTACAAGAGACCAGATAAGTGCCACACCTAATGAACTGCTGGTTTTTCTTTTTCAAAGGGGGGAAGAGCAGCCCTCATGCTACCTGTGAACTTTCATATTGAGCACACAATCTAAATCCAATTTATCAGCAAAGCTTCCTGAACCACCATATCGGCTGCGCCACATTTTAAACTAAGGTCTCTTCCGGACGACCCGACAACTGAGCCCTTTTTTCCTGCTTTGCCTGCACAAAGTCTGCGGAGAGAGGAGACAAAGAGCATCCCTTCTGATCTGCTTTCAGGGAGTCCGTGTGATGTTCCATCTGTTATCCCACAATTTCCTGCCACTTTTATTTTAAATCTCAGGAACTCAGGTGTTTGGGAGGTGGCGGGCGGGGAGCAGGTTGGCTGCTCGAGTGTGTCAAATCCACACTTCAATAAGTACGCTACCTGGGTTTGCAGGTATGCAGTGGAATCCTACCTGCAAAACACCAACAGTCCGGAAATAGTTACAGGTGGGTAGCCGTGTTGGTCTGCCATAGTCGAAACAAAATAGAAAATTCTTTCCAGTAGCACCTTAGAGACCAACTGAGTTTGTTCTTGGTATGAGCTTTCGTGTGCATGCACACTTCTTCAGATACACTGAAACAGAAGTCACCAGACCCTTATATATAGTGAGAGAGTGGGGAGGGGTATTACTCAGAAGGGTGGTGGGAATGGGTGATTCTGTTTCAGTGTATCTGAAGAAGTGTGCATGCACACGAAAGCTCATACCAAGAACAAACTCAGTTGGTCTCTAAGGTGCTACTGAAAGGAATTTTCTAATATGTTTCAAGTCTGGAAATACCCGAAGTTCTCATCGCACCCTCCTCTGCCCACGAAACCCTTTTTTATTTTTTATCCTTTCCTCCTTTTGACCTCACATGAAAGGGAGCTTAGCATCTGGAAAAGTAGCACAGTCCTCTGCGATTCTTCTTTGGGTTTATGAGCATGGCGATCTTAAGGCTGACATATCCTGGTCCATCTAGCTCAGTACTGGGGTCCTTGGTGCTTTCTAGCTGCAACACTGCGAGGTAGGCCAGGATGAGACCGAGCGACTCCGGTGAGCTTTCATGGCAGACCTTGCCAGGGCCGGCTTACCCATAGGTGCTAGGGGTGCGGGGCGCCTGGGCACCAGGCTCTCAGGGGTGCCAGGCTGAGAGTCCGGGGCTGAGATTTGGAGTCCGGGGATTGAAGACCAGATGGGCGGACCAGAGCCGTCTCCACCCGCCTGGCCGTTGAGAGGCCCGCCCAGCACACGAATGCTGCTCACATGAGGCACGCAGCTTCCCTCCCAAGAGTTGCGTCCCCCCCCCCAAGAAAGCTCAACAACTCTGAGCTGCCCCCATAAGGAAAGCTCAACAACTTTGGCCTGCTTCCCCCCCCCAAAAAAAATTGGGGGTGCTGGGCAGTTGTGTTTTTTTTGCACCCCGTCGCCACATATGCTTTAGCCATGAGCATGCGGGCACCTTGAGTGGAAAACAACCCCTTCCACTCGATGCTATACTTTGTCTGAGTAGCAGGGTGGATAAAAATCAATTATGGTTTTGTTTTTTTTAAATCAATTAAAAATATTTTTAAATTGGATTTTTAAATTTAAATCGGATTTTTAAAATAAAATGCTTTTGGAGGAAAAATCTTTCTAAAGATAGTTTTCTATTTAAGTTACATTATAGTCCAAAGGCTATTCATCAGGAAATAAGGATTTGTTTTAAGTTTTTCATGTGTGCTAAAACTCAGTCTAAGTTTTTTTTTTAATTGTTTAACCACATCAGTTAACAAACATGGATACATATGCTATAATGTTATTGTTTTAGTTAAATAAATTGTTTAAATTGTTATTAAGGAAATGATTATTTTTCTCCTTCCAATAAAGTACAGCAGAAAAGTTGTCCAAATATAAACAGTTAACTTATTAAACCTCACAATAATTTCATAATTATCTGTCTATGTATTTCTAATAGTATAACCAAATCAGTAATTTTTTATATAACTGTAAAAACTACTCTGAAAATTTATTATTCCAAAAATGAAACCTTCATCTGGTTGTAAATATTAAGATTATACCAGCAAGAATGAGTCTTTCTGTAAAAAAAGATTTAAATCAAGTCATACCGACTAGTGACTTAAATCATGATTTAAATCGATTTGATTTAAATCAAATGCACCCTGCTGAGTAGTGTTCAATAAAGAATGAGCATCTTAGCTAGCAGGAGCCCATCAGTTCGGAGTAAGTAATAACAATAAAACCGCCGCAATAAACGAACCCGGAGCGATATCTCTCCCCTCGTACCACACAGGTAGGCAAGTGGCAATGAATGGGAAGGGAGGTCTTCTTTCACGCGGCTGGCTCTGACTTCCTCAGCAATTAACAAAACAAAACAAAAAATAAAAAAATTCCTTCCAGTAGCACCTTAGAGACCAACTAAGTTTGTTCTTGGTATGAGCTTTCGTGTGCATGCACACTTCTTCAGATACCTAGTCTGTTGGTCTGCCATAGTCAAAACAAAATTAAAAATAAAAAAAAAAATTCCTTCCAGTAGCACCTTAGAGACCAACTGAAGAAGTGTGCATGCACACGAAAGCTCATACCAAGAACAAACTTAGTTGGTCTCTAAGGTGCTACTGGAAGGAATTTTTTTTTTTTATTTTGTTTTGACTATGGCAGACCAACACGGCTACCTACCTGTATCAGCAATTAACGTTCCTGCTGGCATCGCCCTTGGCGAAACCTGATCCTCGGATCCCAGTTCGTACCTGGCAGTCACAAATCACGAAAAATATAAAAACCCACAGCTTCCTCCTTGAGATAAGGGGTACTGAGCTGCGGTTCCGCTGGCAAAGGACTCCTTCGAAATGTCCCGAGAAGCTGGCTGCGATAAGAGCCAGGCCTTTTCTGGAGCTACGGGGTTATTGCGGTCTTTGCCAACCTGATTCCCTCCAGATGTTTTTGGACTAGAACTCCCAGCACCCAGAGCATCTGGAGGCAGGGGCGTCGCTAGGGGGGTGCGGTGGGGGCGGTACGCCCCCGGGCGACAGGGGCGAGAAGCGGCGGGTGGGGGCGACAAGAGGCAGCCCCTCCCACCATTCCCACGCGCTGCCGCTCCCTCCGTCACCCTGGGAGCGGCAGCGCACGGCCCGACGACGGAGTGCGCACTCTGTCATCGGATCGCCGCTTCCACAGCCTCCTTTTGAGCCGGAGAGCTTAAAAGCGAGCTCTTCGGCTTAAAAGAGGGCTGCAGAAGCGGCGCCGGCACCCCCGGAACCGCCCTGGGGGCGGAGCGTCATGACGTCACAATGTGATGTCACGACGCCCCGCCCCCGGGGCGTTTCCTTTGCCGCCCCGGGTACCGCGGAGCCTTACTCCGCCACTGTCTGGAGGGAGCCATGATGGCAAAGGCTAGGCTGGGTTAGCCCCTGTAAGGATCTGCAGCAGCAGCAGGGACAAAACAATGCTTCATTTTAATGTACTATTAAAATTAAAAAATCTGGTCCTGTGCCTAACCACACCCCTTTATTTGCCAAATTCGAGTAAGACGGTTTCCTCCACCCTTTCCTTTTTCTCGGGCTTTTTCCCGCCTGTGCAGAAACCACAGCAAGAATGGCTTTCTCTGTGACCTTGACGCCAACTCCTTTCAGTGGATCCGCTTGCTTGAAACCTGCTCTTTACGTTTTCATCCCCAAAGATCAGAGTGTTTTTGTGGGCAGCAGAGGCAGATCTCACGAAAAACCAAAACGCGGGACGCTTTGCCTCTTCCTGTACAATCTTATATTTAAAAAAAACCTCCACGGTCATTATTGCTATCGTAGACCTTGGCTTTGGGTCCAGGAGACATGTCTTGTCTCTCAGTTCGTGCTCAGCCTTGCAGAAAAGCAGAAAAGCCACAAGTCTCTTGCGGTTGGATCAGAGCCAAGGCCAGTCTAGTCCATTGCCCTGATCTCTGCAATCATCAACAAGATGCCCCAACAGGGCAGTCACAAAGCAGGAGGCAAGAGCAATAACCCTCTCCTGCTGCTGCTCCCCAGCAACTGTTGATTCAGAAGCAGGCGGCCTCTGATCCTGCAGGTAGGGCATAGCCGTTGTGGCTAACAGTAGCAATTGTATTTAGCTGCAAGAGTCGGACGCGACTAAACAACTAAACAACAACAGCTGCAACCTATAATGAAGATTATAGGGATGCGGGTGGCGCTGTGGGTTAAACCAGAGCCTAGGGCTTGCCGATCAGAAGGTCGGCGGTTCGAATCCCCATGACGGGGTGAGCAACGTTGCTTGGTCCCTGCTCCTGCCAACCTAGCAGTTCGAAAGCATGAAGTGCCAGTAGATAAATAGGTACCACTCCAGCGGGAAGGTAAACGGTGTTTCCGTGCGCTGCTCTGGTTCGCCAGAAGCGGCTTAGTCATGCTGGCCACATGACCCGGAAGCTGTACGCTGGCTCCCTCCACCAATAAAGCGAGATGAGCGCCGCAACCCCAGAGTCTTTCGCGACTGGACCTATTGGTCAGGGGTACCTTTACCTTTACCTTATAATGATGATGAAGGCATGGAGATGTCGAACCTCCAATTCGGATCTCTGTTTGATGGCTGCCAATGCAAATAGAGAAACGTGCCGAACAGAGCAGAAAGTCAACAACAATCTTCCTGCGGCTAAAAGCGTATTGTTGAACAGGAAGGACGAACCATAAGTCGCACTTGGCACCTAATTTACGTTGCTTAGAAACTATAGCTCAGTCGCTCTCAAAGGGTGTGGCATGTGTGCCACACTGGAGTGCCAGGAGAGGACATGTGGCAGGGAGATTCAAGGACAAAGAAACGTTTAAACATTCCAAATGTAGTATAGCATAGTATCCAAATAACTGGAACAAGCTGGAAGGTGTGCAGAAGAGGGCAACCAAGATGGATCAAGGATCCAGAAGCCAAGCCTGATGAGGAACGGTTGAAGGAGCCGGGCATGTTTAGCCTGGAAAAGAGGAGACTGAAAGGAGACATGATAGCTGTCTTCAGATATCTTGAGGGCTGTCACATGGAACAGGGAAAAGCTTGTTTTCTCCTGCTCTGGAGGGTAGGACTCGAACCAATGGCTTCAAGTCACAAGAAAGGAGATTCTGACTAAACACCAGGAAGGTGCTCTTTCTGAAAGGAAGAGCTGTTTGACAGTGGAACGCTTTCTCTCGGGAGGTGGTGGGCTCTCCTTCTTGGGGAGGTTTTTAAGCAGAGGTTGGATGGCCATCTGCCATGGATGCTTTAGCTGAGATTCCTACATTGCAGGGGGTCGGACTAGATGACGTTTGGGGTCCCTTCCAACTCTACAATTCTATGATTCCCCCCCTTTTTTTTAGTTATTTGCAGGATATAGGCGACTACCCATTTATGCAGGGGTTCCGTTACGGGCCCTTGTGCATGTACACGGAGTTGCGTAAAAAGGGGAGCACCCAGGAGAATCTTCCTCAGCCCTCCTGCTTGCACGAGGGGAAGAAGCTTCCCTGCTTGTGTCAGATGGGACAGCAAGACTTGGTTGACCAGGTGTCCCCCATTTCCCCTTCCGTGTGTGTGTGTTGTCGCGAGCAAACAGAACACACATGAATGGGGAGTTGCCTGTATGGGTAGATCTCTTTTCCAAATGAAAGCAAGGACCTCAAGTGACACTGAGGACAACCCTAGCTGTGTTTTCCCAATGTATTTTTTTATTTTATTTTTTACCAATAGAAAATTTGGCGTGGGTGTGAGCGGATTCTTATTCTGAAAGTGTGGCGCAGAGAAAAACGTTTGAGAACCACTGCTGTAGGCCACATCCTTAGAAGTACAGGAAGCTTTAAAGAAAATATCAGGTCAGGCTATCATAAGAACATAAGAAAAAGCTGCTTGGACTAGTTCCATGGTCCATCTAGTCGATCGGAAGGTTGGCAGTTCGAATCCCCGCGACAGGGTGAGCTCCCATTGCTCTGCCCCAGCTCCTGTCAACCTTGCAGTTTGAAAGCACACCAGTGCAAGTAGATAAATAGGTACCGCTGCAGCGGGAAGGTAAACGGCATTTCCGTGCGCTCTGGTTTCCGTCAGGGTGTTCCGTTGCGCCAGAAGCGGTTTAGCCATGCTGGCCACATGACCCACAAAGCTGTCTGTGGACGAATGCCGGCTTCCTCGACCTGAAAGTGGAGATGAGCGCCACACCCCATAGTCACCTTTGACTGGACGAAACCTTTACCTTTACCGTGTTACCATCTAGTCGAACATCCTGTTCTCACCATGGCCAACCAGATGCCTACAAGTATCTGAACACAAGAGCGACTCTCTCCCTCCAACCATGGAGACAAAGCATAACTATTGAGGCTGGCAGCCATCAATAGCCCTTTCCTCCATGAATTTCTCTAAACGTCTTTTAAAGCCATCTAGGTTCGTGGTCATCGCTGCCTCTTGTGGGAGAGAGTTCCACAGATTAACTATGGGCTGCATTTTATATATACACCTGTCCATACAGCCTAGTATAGTCTACTCTTCTCGCTGGAAGCAGATCGCCATGGTCTCAAACAAAAGTCCAACCTCTCACTCAACTTCCATCCCTACACTGGCCCTGGAAACACGGCGAAGCATCTCTTTTGCATGCAGAAGGTCACCGGTTCAATCCCAGGCATCTCCAGATAGGACAGGATTCCTGCCCCCCCCCCCATCTGAAACCCTGGAGAGCTGTTGCCAGTCAGTGTATTTGCAATACCGAGCTAGCTGGGCCAATGGTCTGACTCAATATAAGGCACATCTTATGCTTCCATAATTTGGGAACCAAAGCACGAAGCTGAAGAATACGGTCTTGACTTGGGGCCCAAAAGGAGCAGGGAGGAAAACTTGGCAAGTCTCCTGGCTCTGAGACAGGTGAATGGAAGGATTGGTTAGGTAAGTGGGATTGGTTAGGAGAATAGAGCCCGCAAGTTCAGAGGCACTGTATCTCTGAAGGCCAATAGAAAGGCATTTTTCCTGTATGTCCTACTTGTGAGTTTCTCACAGCAATCTGGCTGGTCACAATACTGGAGCAGGTGCACTTTTTAGGATTTAAAAAGGCTATTTGGGTTTTTAGTGCACCAAACCTGAGATCTCCTTAAGGTGTCATGTGCCAAATAAAGCCGAGGACTAAATTCTAAATACTACGTACCATTGCATGTCACTATCAAAACAAAATAAAAAATTCTTTCCAGTAGCACCTTAGAGACCAACTAAGTTTGTTCTTGGTATGAGCTTTCCTGTGCATGCACACGAAAGCTCATACCAAGAACAAACTTAGTTGGTCTCTAAGGTGCTACTGGAAAGAATTTTTTTATTTTGTTTTGACTATGGCAGACCAACACGGCTACCCACCTGTAACATGTCACTATCAAACGCAGTCAAACGCTGAAAGTCCTAACAGACACCAAATACTGTGAAATGCCAAATTCTGCCTAATATCAAGTGATAAGCATCAAACATTTATTTAACAAGAGGCGTGCCTGGCGTGCTCTGGTCCATGGGGTCACGAAGAGTCGGACACGACTGAACGACTGACAACAACAACAACAACAACAACAACACATACCACAATAAAATAAAACCTCTAAGCGGTTAAGCTAAAGTAATATAAAATATTCATAAGGAAATACTGAATAAAATCAATCAACAGACTTTTAAAAAAACCCAGAAGATATAAAGCAATTCGCAAAATATAGCTAAAATCAACAAGTTTTTAAACCAAATGTGCATAATCACACATACGTGTCGTCTGTGCAGGTTTGTCTAATCAAAACCCTTTTTAGCAGGCATGGAAAGCAAGACAATGAAAGCCCTTGTCTAATACTAATACTGGAACTGAGCATCATAGATCATATTAAAAATATTTGGCATATTATAGAACAGATTGTACAGTACATACTTGGAAAATTGTATTAGTTAGACAATTCCTGGAAACTCTTTGAGGCTGAAACTGCAGTGCAGAATTTTGGCTTTTCAAAAATTTTTGCATTTCAGCTCAGATATAAAGCAGTAATCGAGAGTGCAAGATGCAACTTAAAATGGCCACGAAGACAGTATGCATAAAAACAAAGAAGTTGTAGAGACTTGAACCAAAATCTACCTCAATGTTAGTGGGAGAAATTAGATTCAGTTCACATTTAAAAGTGAATCCAAAGCAAGTCACTTTCCCAAACAATACAGAAATTCGAAACATAGCTGTCCTTTGAAATTCATGCTTCTCTGAATTTTGTGATGCAGTTCTCCAGCAAAGAAATGGTTAAAAAATGCCTAATTGGGGTAAAGTCTGCATTACTGTGTTAGCAAAAGCAGCACGCCCAAAAATGCTTTGTATTAGCGGGAATTTGCTTTGTGAAATTGTGAATATTGGGCAAAATTGCATTTTAAAAATGAGCATGTTAAAGTTAAATGGGCGCTAAAAAGGCTGGTGAATTTCACAATGATTTTAAAAAATTGCAGACCAATGTGAAACTGTGGAAAACTGAATGTGAAGATTGCAAAAAATGATTTGCTCATCCCTACTCAGCATATCCTGAATTTCTAGGAGCTGCTCTGTGCAAAGGAGACGCCAGATTAGTCTGCTTTGTCCAAGTCCCAGTACGTTTCCGAGCACAATTCAAAGTGTCGGTGCTGACCTTTAAAGCCCTAAACTGCCTCGGTCCAGTATATCTGAAGGAGCGTCTACCCCCCCATTGTTCTACCCGGACACTGAGGTCCAGCTCCGAGGGCCTCTGGCAATTCCCTCCCAGCGAGAAGCAAAGTGTCAGGAAACCATGCAGAGGGCCTTCTCGGTGGTGGCACCTGCCCTGTGGAACACCCTCCCACCAGATGTCAAAGAGAACAACTACTACCAGACTTTTAGAAGACATCTGAAGGCAGCCCTGTTTAGGGAAGCTTTTAATGTTTGAACACTACTGTATTTTAATATTTTGTTGGAAGCGCCCAGAGTGGCTGGGGAAGCCCAGCCAGATGGGCGGGGTATAAAAAAATTATTATTATTATTATTATTATTATTATTATTATTATTATTATTATTATTATTATGATGTCAGAATATCCTACAGAAGGAGCAAAGGGCTTCATGGCCAGGAAGATGCATGATGTAGGACCTAAGCAGCACGTGGCCACATGAAAGTCTCCTTAGTCAGAGCATTGCTCTGTCTTGCCCAAGGCAGACTGAGCTACAGCAGAACCATCTCTCTCAGGTACCAAGAGGACAGTTCTTCCTGCCCGCTGCCCCCTTGCACTGGGAACAGCCAGAAATTTCCACATGCAAAGCCAGCCAGTCTATCGTGACGAGCCCTCCATGTGGGAAGCATCTGCCGAAAGCTACAGAGAGCGAAGCGCACCCCACCCCCATTGTTTTATTACTGGGGTCCAAATCTTGCATTACGCCTTTAGGAAGCTGTAGGTAAGCCCTGATCTCACCGCAGCTACCCTCTCAGTTTGGTGTAGTGGTTAAGAGCGGTGGTAGACTTCGTAATCTGGTGAACCGGGTTCGCGTCTCCGCTCCTCCACATGCAGCTGCTGGGTGACCTTGGGCTAGTCACACTTCTCTGAAGTCTCTCAGCCCCACTCACCTCACAGAGTGTTTGTTGTGGGGGAGGAAGGGAAAGGAGAATGTTAGCCGCTTTGAGACTCCTTCGGGTAGTGATAAAGCGGGATATCAAATCCAAACTCTTCTTCTTCTTCTTCTCATCCCCCACAATCTTCCACCTGCAATACAGACACCGCAACCCTTTGTAGGGCTGTGGCAAGAATCTTGCAAAATGATTTGGGGATGCTGAGCTCCAGCCAGGAAGGAGAAAAGAACAATGGCCACGAAACCGCCCTGTTTTAAGCACAGTGGTTAGAAAAGAAGCTACGTGGGAACCGAGTTCCGATTTTAGGGGAAATCAGAAAAGGCAACCTAGGGCAGGCTGGTGGTGGTTCTAGGTTAGAAGTCTCTTTTAATCCCTGGACCTGATGCGCAACACTCACCCCACCATTTAAAGCATGCTAGTCCTTGATGTACCTTCCTCCTCCATCTTCAGGATAGCTCAGTCCGCAGAGCACAAGACACTGAATCTTAAGGTTGTGGGTTCGAGCCCCACGTTGGGCAAAAATATTCCTGCATTGCAGGGGGTAGGGCTAGATGATCCTCGGTGGTCCCTTCCAACTCTACAAGTCTACAATTGTGAGCTACATCAGTCGCACTGCAGCAGCAGAGGGAGAGGGGGGGGAGAGAAAGCCTGCTGTCCGCAGACAATCCTACTCATCAGCCTCAGTTGTCCGCCTCTAAAATGGGAACAGAGATAAGCTTCCTCACCGCGAACAGAGATAAGCTTCCTCACCGCGACCGTCTGAAATGTCGCCGAGGTTGCAAAGCATGCAATGCAAATGATAGAAAACCAATAAACAAGCTTCTCAAAACAGGTCCAGAACTAAAAACGGCCTTTCGACTTACCCACCCTCGCCAAGCGACTGGGATCCCAGGCAGTCCTCGTGATGACAAAGGGAGCAAGTTCATTTCATCTCAGGCACCAAATCCACTTGCTGCCCTCTTCTCCTTTTGCTGGAGGTGCTCCTGGACGGCTCCCGAAATCTGCTGTGAATGAAAGGGAAAGGCGGAACCGCGGTGAGGCTTCTGTCTGTGACCCCTCCTCCTATCTGAGCCAGTAGGTCAAGAATCCACCCGGAGCGAACACTCTTGCAAAGATTATCCTTATTTTCCCATCCTCCTCTTCCTCTCCGCTGAAAGAGCTGGCTATTTCCTGCCGGTGGCTGCTCTCGGAGAAGCGATCTGCGCTCCCCTGATCTTGCATGAGCTGCCGGGGCCCAGGATCGTGCAGTTTGCAGACCCAAGCCAAGAGGCGAAAGAGAGATAAGATATGCACAAAATTTCCGTTTCCTCCAAAACGAGAGAAGCACAGCACCACACCTTCTGCCAGCACCTCCCAAACTCGCAGCACATGCTGTATTCCGGGGTTCCCTGATTCCGTTCCCCAAAAGCAGAGTGCGGCGCCATCCACCACGAACCGTTTGCACTCCACTTGCAAATTACGGAACGTGGTGGACACACACCATCCCTGCCTGTGTGCACAAGGCAGCCTCCCCTCCCCTCCCCGCTGCCTGATTCAAGGAGCTGCTTGAATCTGGTTTCATAACAGGCTCTTGACTAACCAGCAACTCCCTCTCTCACACACACACACCGCGGAATGGGCTTGCACGGAGAAGCTCACAGGAAACTGTCCTCAGCTGCCAATGCAGCCACCACATCTCCAAGAGCCGATGCACACCCTCCTTGCGGGCTTCCGAATCCTTCGCGGCGGAGAAATCAAGCAGCGCTCGGGTCCTATGGTCCCAACGCGCTGCAAACCTCAAACATTTGTGGACAGCGGGTCTCTGCATCAAATGTGTCTATCTGCGATTAAATGGAACTTCCACGTACGGAGGCACTGTACCTCTGGGTACAAGAAGCGGGAGGAGAAGAACAGGAGAAATGACCAGAGGTGCCCGGCTGGCCATAGTTGTGCAGCAGGACTGGACAGACCCCAGGCCTGCAGAACAAAGCAATTCTTATGCACTTAAGCATCAGAGCACATGGCTTTCATGCAGAAGGTCCCAGGTGCGATTCCCAGAATCTCCAGGTAGGGGCTGGAGAGACCCCTGCCTGAAACTGTGCCAAGCAGCTGCCAGCCATTGCGGACAATGCTGAACTAGATGGGCCAATGCTTTGACCCAGTATAAGGCAGCTTCCTAAGGTTCCTGTCATCATGAATCGTATAGTCCTTTTCATTTCAGCTTCCTTCACCCTGGGCCATGCTGGGTTTCACAAAATGCAAGGTGCCAGAGGTGGGATTCTTCGTACCTCCGCCTGCATGCCCAGCATCAAATGCACATGTAAGCAAAATAACTGAAAACTATAGGGCAGTGCCTTATTCTAGCTTAGGCTGTTTGTCCATCTAGCCCAGTTTTCTATACTCTGACCGGCAGCAGTTCTCCCAAGGTCTTGCAGGATCCTAGAATTGTAGAGTTGGAAGGGACCTCCAAGGCCATCTAGTCCAACCCCCTGCAATGCAGGAATCTCAACTCAAGCATCCAGGAGAGATGACCATCCAACCTCTGCTTAAAAATCTTCCAAGGAAGGAGAGTCCACCACCTTCCAAAGAAGTCCATTCCACAACTCTTACTGTCAGAAAGTTCTCAGTCGGAATCTCCCTTCTTGTAACGTGAAGCCATCGGTTCGAGTCCTACCCTCCAGAGAAGCGTTAATACAAGCTTGCTCTGTGTGATAGGCCTTCAGATAATTTGAAGATGGATAACTTATCTCCTCCTCTCAGTCTCCTCTTTCCTAGACTAAACATACCCAACTCCCTCAGCTGTTCCTCATAAGGCTTGGTTTTTTGCTGGGCAGAGGAGGGTCTTTCTCACATTCCCCTCCCTCACCCTCCTGAAAGGAGATGGCAGGGACTGAATTTGGCACACCTGTTGCATGCAAAGCAGGTGCTCTGCCGCTACGTGGTCCTTCCCTGGTGCGTAAATTGGCAAACACACATGGCAGGATGGTTAGGCACAAGACAAGATAACCACACACAGCCCACTCAAAGGAACCCTAAACTTAGTTCAAAACACACTTGCAAGCAGCCACGTTCCCAAACTTACATCTTAGCTTTCAGCACCCCACTGGCTGATTCGGCGAGATGACCCTGGGGGCATGGAGCAGGAGAGAAAGAACGCTCTTTTTTTCTTCCCCGCCGTGCAAACAGGAGACCTCCTACGCTTATCCACCTTTGGGCTCCACAAAATCCATCCTCGGTTTCTAAAAACCAGCGCTGCTTCTGTCTCAAAATGCAGCCTCTTCGATCAAGCACTCTCTCTGTGTGTGGTTCAGTAGATCAGTAAGCAACTTTCTTTTTCTTTTTCTTTTTTTTTTTGCTTCCGAAAGTTTCGCTCTGATTCAGAGGCAACGACAGAAAGAAAGAAATCCCCCCCATCTAGAAAACCTGCCTGCCATATGTTGAAAAGGCTCCCGGAACACTCGCTCCTTGCAAATGACAATCGCAGCTTTCTGAATCCGACAAAAAGGGTTCTCTGGCCAAATGCCAGGACAAATGCAGATTCCCCAGGGAAAATGACATGGCCTCCGATTAGCATACAAAAGCAATGAAATTGGCCACGTGCCTTGCTGACCACTAACAGAACCAACTCCTGAATCATCCTGACCAAAGGATGACTCCTTGCACATTTATTTCCTCTCCCTTCCAACCCCTCCTGCCGGGGTTACTGAGTGTCGGACCCTGTGCCACCTCCTCCCCACCCCAGGCTGGTGGAAATTCCAACCTGGGTTGCACCCTGCAGCCGTAATGATGCGGCCGTCCGCCAACCCCTCGCTTTGAGTCAGCCCTCAGCTATACACCGAAGGATATTAGTCAGGGGCCAGGCAGCGCGTGTTTTGTAGTGAGTAGCTGCTCGGGCTCTCGTGCAATGCCGCTTCCGAGAAATGCAAGATCCTGCCAACGCCCAGAGCACAGGAAAATTCCACAAACTGAAAGAGAGAGAGAGAGAGAGAGACAGAAAAGGAAAGACCAAAAGGAAAGGGGGGAAAGAGGGAGGCGGGGTGGGGTGGGGAGAGGAGAGAAGAGAAGAGAAGAGGGCGAACTGCAAATAAGTCTGGTGCTGGAATCCATGCTTAAGAAGTTGCTTTCGGAGCTGCTGCAGTTGGGAGTATCAAGGGAGGGAAATGTCACCCCACCCCACAAAATGAGATTTCTCCTGCGCGTGATGAGAAAAATAATTAAGGAAAAGAAGCGAATTAAATTGGAAGCTGGGGTGGTGCTGGTGTCGAGATTAACTCTTCTCAGGTTCAGATAAGGTGGGGGGAGAAGTCTAAGGTTTGGGGTGAATTAACTCAGTGTCTTGGGATGGTTAAGGGATGGTTTAAATGTATTTTAATGTTTGGTGGAAGCCGCCCAGAGTGGCTGGGGAGACCCGGCCAGATGGGCGGGGTACAAATAATAAATTATTATTATATTATTATAAGTGGGTCGCTGAAAGGCAGAGTGGCCAACCTGTGACTGTGGCGATGCTGTGACAACTAGCACACCTGGAAGGTGTTTGTGGCACTCCGAGGGAGACAGTGGGCAGGCTATGAAATAACAAGCCAGGCCTGCAAAGCCATTTTCTGTGCAGCTGCTACGTACAGACAAAACCAGAGGTGGTGTGGTGTAGTGGTTAGAGTGTTGGGAAGCCAGGGCTCAAAGCCCCGCTCAGCCACAAAGCCGACCAAGTGGCCTTGCAGCAGTCACTCGCTCTCAGTCTGACCTACCTCACGGGGTTGTTGTGGGGATAAAATGGGGCGGGGGAGAAGAGAGAATGGCATACGCCACCTTGAGCAACTTGGGAGGGAAAGTTGGATAGACATGCAATGAGGAATAAATGAATAAAATAACAACACACACACACGTGTGCGTGCGCGGTGGAGAGGGCTGCACAAGGAAGTAGAACACTCTGCTTCTGACATGCTTGCACAAATTGGCCTCTACCGACAACCGTGGTTTTGCACAACCTGCTTTTAATGAGGCCGAACTGTAGATGTGTGAAATGTGAGGTCTTCCTTGCACTTGATTTTTAAGCGGCAGGTGCAGCCAGGGGAGGGACTGCAGCTAGGACAGCGGGAATGGGGCTGGTTCCCAGCGCATCCTGTTCAGAGTGGTCTCTCTGCAAACAGCTGCTATTTGCTCCAGGAAAGGAAGCTTCCCTAGAAGTTTGGGGTGGGTGGGAGAGCCACTGGAGCAAAAAGATAAGGAAAAAGCCATCATTTGTTTTGCATTGATCTCTCTCTCACTCTGCACATGCATGCAAGCACACTCATCCTATTCCAGAATGGTAGACAGGTTCAGCTTCTGCAGCAAAAGCAGCATTCTCCTCTGACAAAGGCCAACAAGTTCTGAGTGGTGCATGCTCTGGTTATCTCCCGCTTGGACTACTGCAATGCGCTCTATGTGGGGCTACCTTTGAAGGTGACCCGGAAACTGCAATTAATCCAGAATGCGGCAGCTAGACTGGTGACTGGGAGTGGCCGCCGGGACCACATAACACCGGTCCTGAGAGATCTACATTGGCTCCCAGTACGTTTCCGAGCACAATTCAAAGTGTTGGTGCTGACCTTTAAAGCCCTAAACGGCCTCGGTCCTGTATACCTGAAGGAGCGTCTCCACCCCCATCATTCAGCCCGGACACTGAGATCCAGCGCCGAGGGCCTTCTGTCGGTTCCCTCACTGCGAGAAGCAAAACTACAGGGAACCAGGCAGAGGGCCTTCTCGGTAGTGGCGCCCGCCCTGTGGAACGCCCTCCCATCAGAAGTCAAGGGAATAAACAACTACCTGACATTCAGAAAATACCTGAAGGCAGCCCTGTTTAGGGAAGTTTTTAAACTGTGATATTTTAAATGTATTTTAATGTTTGGTGGAAGCCGCCCAGAGTGGCTGGGGAGACCCAGCCAGATGGGTGGGGTACAAATAAATAATAATAATAATAATAATAATTATTATTATTATTATTATAGATGAGAAAGCCTCCAAGCACCAGAACAGAGACTTGAAACTTGCGATTGTCCCCGTGATCTTGGACTCCAGCTCCCATCATCCCTGACCCCTGCCGGCTGGAGTCAATGGAATGATTTGAGCCCAACAAAACCTGGACAGACCCACAGGTTCCCCATCCTTCCACCAGAGCCCTCAGATGCATCGAGGTTTATGGGCTGTCCCTGCTAAAGGGGCGACTTGCGAGTCATTCCGATACTGTTCTCCATGCGCAGTTCAGTTGTCTTAGGCATAAACTGTAGACCATATGTGTGGTCTCAAGGTGTGGTCTGAAGTCACACGAGGCTGCCGCTACGTCTGGGTCTGCTCAGGGCTTGGAATGGTCCCAGAGCTCCCCATGGAGACAGACTGATGGTTAAACCACTCTGGGAATTGTAGCTCTGGGAGGGGAGTCGGGGTCGCCTAAGAACCTCTCAGATCCCTTAAGCCAGGCATAGGCAAACTGGTCCCTCCAGATGTTTTGGGACTACAACTCCCATCATCCCTGTCCACTGGTCCCTGTTAGCTAGGGATGATGGGAGTTGTAGTCCCAAAACAACTGGAGGGCCGAGTCTGCCTATGCCTGCCTTAAGCATCTACAGTTCTCAGAATTATTTGGGGAAGCCTTGTGGGATATCTTCAGGAAAGGGCTAAGGAGCGAACTCTACACAAATCCAGAGTAGAGTCCCTAAGATGGTTGGATGGCTCCTTGTACGCCTCCTTCCGCCCGCTCTTGCAGCTAAGCTGGTACCAAACATCTTGACCACATCTTGGACCACATCAGTGAGGCTGGTCTTGTCGTCTGGGCAGCCCAGGACCTCCATGCAAACTGCCCAGGCCTGCGCCCCAGGAAGGTCACTTGGGTGCTGCTAATGCAGGGGTTTGGCCTCACCCCGAGAAGCGCACTCCATTGTGTCTCGAGACAGGCGGATGCCAGCAACAACACAGCACATCCACGGCATGGTGCAAAGGTGGCGTAAGGGTGCCCTCCAGACCACTGTTCTTTTGCGGGACGGATTCAAGAGCATACCAGTTCTTTAGGTTTCCTCGGTTAAAATGGGCGAAACGGCTCTGTTGCTCTGACATAACAAATCCACGTTAAAAAGAAGAAGAATCGTAACTCGCTGTGCTTTGGAAAGCGATGGGAGAAACAAATGCACCATCAAATGTGTGAGATGAGCAAGTGACTAACGGGAGGATGAAGAAACACCCCACAAGCAAATCTGGATGAATACAGGGCGAGAAGGCCGGTGCTTGTATAACCGCTTTGTAAACCAATCAGAACAAGCGGATATAATCCAAGCCAGCTTTCTGCAAGGAGATTTGGAGAAACGCCCTATAAATAGGTCATCTGGAAGAGCCCTGACAAGTGTAAGACCAGACGTCACCAAACTACAGCCCGCGGGACTCACATTATCTGGCCCGCGGCAACCCCTGCTGCCCGCTCTTACCGGCACAGCGCGGCTGCCCACTTCCGGGTCGGTGGAGCACCGGAAATAGCTTGTGCGCATGCGCAAGCGTCATCTCCGGCGCACATCCGGGTCTGAGGAAGCCGTGCGCATGTGCACAAGCCATTTCTGGTGCTCCGACAACCTGGAAGTCCACTGGAAATAGTGTTTGCGCATGCGTAAGCGTAATTTCCTGTGCACATCCGGGTCTGAGGAGGCCGTGCGTATGCGCACAAGCTATTTCCAGCACTCCACTGACCCGGAGGTGTGCCGAAAATAGTGTGTGCGATCGGCACTGGAGGAACTAGCCCAAGGCCTGGTAGGTTCGCTGACCCCTGGTGCAGACAAGAGTGAGCTAGATAGACCAATTCAGTATAAGGCATCTTGCAGTTCATGCCACACACACACACCCTGATACCTTTTGCCCAAATAGCCTAATAATGTCATCCTCGGCATCAGGGGTTACTTCACTTTCTCATCTTACAATGCAGTAATAAGCGATTGTTTTGCATTCTACAGAGGATGGACAGGTCAGGACCTGTGCTCAAAGGACAAACGGACACAGATCGGACATCCAAAATGGCAACATTCGAAAGCCCAATGCGGGAAGGGGGCGTTTCAGCCTCACGAAATGTTCTGCAACTGACCCACTGGAAAGACCTGAGCAAAGGTACACCGAAGGGAAAACCGCAGTGGGGAAATCACTGAACGGCAGTTCATCAGTGCTCAGCCATGTGGACCAAATCGGGACAATGAGGTGGTTTTTTTTTAACACGCAAAATGCATTAATTGCCAATGCCGGGCTGTCACTAAAAAGAAACCAAATAAGTTAAAGAGACTGATCGCCTGGAAAAAGAAAATGCCGGGCTGTCGGCATTATCAACAACTGTCTTGGGAATTTCCGCTATCAGCTGCATAGCTATCACTGTCTCCGAACGTGATTGATTTCATTTGCCTCTGATCAAACTCCGTACAATGCCCACAGCATCACAAACCCAAGTGTGCATATGTACCTGCCGCTCAGCGTGTGTGGTGGCCGGAAAGCAGACAGTAGTTCCCAAAACTTTATGCCATAATAATAAATTGGTTTCTCTTCAAGGTGCCACAAGGCTCGGTTGGTTTTTACTAAATGGAAAATAATTTCGCAAGGTTCACGGTGATTCCTGCACTGCAGGGGGTCCGGTGTCTTTCCCAACTTATTCTGTGAAATCTGCAAACAGAGACGAGAGTGGGATGAAGCTACATCCCTGGCAATAATAGTTCTAATCACACTGCTTCTGAGGACTCCCTGGGAGGGAAACAAGACCGACGATCAAAATCCCCTTCTTTCCCCAAACCCTCCTCTCTCTGCCTCCAGTAGATGACCTGACCAGCAGGAATGCAGCTCTGGCAGGGTGCAAACATTCAGATCTTTTATTACTCAGATCAGATTCATGTCAGCCTCACTGACTAAGGGGAGTGAGCAGCACCACAAGTAGCCATTTCACTCACACCTGCCACAGAGATAAATCCTTATTCGGACCAGTCATTGATACTTGGCTAACGGAAAAGGATGTTGATTTTAGAAAAGAGAAGCAGGAGGCTCGCTACAGCGTTTTTTCGGCATTACAAGTGGTTTTTTTAAGCACTCGACGAGAATTAATTTTCCAGAAGAAAGGATTTCCCCCAGGGCATGTTTCAGCAGAGATATTTCCCTCTCTCCGGTTTTTGTGTAGAATTTGGTGTGTAAAGAAAATCCCCCTGTGCCCTCACATCTAAAACATGTAGTGAAATTGTTCTAAGTTAGCAGAGAGGACACAAATAGTTGCCCACTCATATGAGGAGGGTCTCCTTCTGAGATATATAGATCCTAGGCACGGAGGGGCTTTTAATCTGCAGGTGGCATTCACAGAATCATAGAATTGTAGAGGTGGAAGGAAGATCTAACCCAAACCCCTGCAGGGCAGGAATTCAACAAAGTTTTACTCAGAGTTTTGCTTTAAAGAAGACCTATTGAAATCAATAGGTTGAGAGTCCCATGGACTGCAAAAAGATCAAACTTATCCATCCTTAAAGAAATCAGCCCTGAGTGCTCACTGGAAGGGACAGATCCTGAAGTTGAGGCTCCAGTACTTTGGCCACCTCATGAGAAGAGAAGACTCCCTAGAAAAGACCCTGATGTTGGGAAAGATGGAGGGCACAAGGAGAAGGGGATGACAGAGGACGAGATGGTTGGACAGTGTTCTCGAAGCGACTGGCATGAGTTTGGCCAAACTGCGGGAGGCAGTGGAGGATAGGGGTGCCTGGCGTGCTCTGGTCCATGGAGTCACGAAGAGTCGAGCACGACTGAACGACAACAATTGAAATCAATGGGCCTGATTTCAATTTGTCAGTTTACTCTTAGCAACTTTTAGTCGCTGGATAAAAGTTCTCTCCCTCTCTCCTAACACTAGAACTTGTGGACATTCAATGATGATGGAAGATTCAGGAAAGATCAAATAAACAACTTCTTCATGCAGAGCATTGTTATAACCTATGGAACTCTCTGCCACAGGGGACACTGATGGCCACCAACCTAAATTGTTGGTGTATATACCTGCCACTTTGTGCCGTAATAAATTGGTTAACCTCCAGGTTGCCGCAAGGCTTGGCTGATTTTACTAAGAAGGGCTACCCTTCTGGAAAATATTTTGCAAGGTTCGTGAAGAATTATAAAAGCCACAATGACTCCTGAGCTGCAGGGGGCTGGGTTAGATTTACCCGTGGGGTCCCTTTCCAATTCCATCTCCGCAAAGGAAACGCAGGCTGAAGCCAACAGATTTTCAGAAAACAATCGCGCAGAGCATTTTAAAACTCCCAGGAAACCTTCAAAGAACGTGCAGGCCTTTTTCTGCGAAGAATGCAATATAGTAATAATAATAATAATAATAATAATAATAATAATAATAATAATAATAATAATAGTATATTATTTATACCCCGCCCATCTGGGGGGCTTCCAGCAGCAGATTAAATGCAAGTGTTCTGCAAAGTGGTATGCCACCTTCCCTGCTACATGCACCCTTGTTTGCAAAGAAGAAGAAGAAAAAAGAAATCCTGCAAGTTTAAAGCCCTGCTTTTCATCTACCCAACCCCAGCATTGAGGGTTCTAGAGCTTCCTGCCATAAAACCACAATCCGAGAGAACAAACAAGTCAAAACCAGGGCAAAGATTCTCTCACACCAAGCCATGTGTCTTGATTGCCCCAAAGTGAGTCTATCCCGGAACTTTAATTACCCCCATTAAAATCAGGGCGGAGAGGGGATGGAGATGGACCCAGGACGGTGGATGCAAGCTCAAAGTCTGGGCAGCGGGGAAGAAGTGCTCAGGATTGCCGCAGGCGAAGCACCCTTCGTCTTAACCGAAAAAGAGCCGCGACAGCAACCCACCAAAGAGTTATGTTCCTCTGTGAATTTAGAACAATCTGAATCACCATACTAATTTGCAGATTCATAATTTCTGTGTGTATGCTACTTTGTCTCCATCTCACTATATCATTATTATTTATTCAATTCATATACTTTATCAAAAGATCCCAGGGCTGTGTACAACATTAAAAACACAATACAGAACATCAGCGATGAAAACCTATTATGTTACACTGGGCGTGAATTGTGACATCAAATCTGTTGTCACTTTTGAACATTTGCACGTCGGCCTGTGCTTTCTTTTCTACGACTAGGCAAGACTTCCCGGAGATTTAGTTGAGATTCCTGCATTGCAGGGGGTTGGAAGTGATGGCCCTTGGGATCCCTTCCAACTCTAGGATCCTACGGTGCCTGTTTGCTGAGCTTCTTGTGGTATCGGCAATGCTGTGAACAGGCAGCCCTGCTCCGTACAAGGGGCTCGCTGGGCTTAGAAATGAATGGAAGCAACTTAGCTCATGCCCAGGGACAATCTTTTCTATCATTACTTCACATATTCCAAACTCCCAGCATGCAAACTCGGCCCTGGGTTATGTTTCAGGGGAAGCACAACTTGGATCCAAATTTATTCAGTGAACAGTGAAATCCTTTGCACATTGAGTTTTAAGTTAAGGCCCACTGGAAGCCTTAAGGTAAAGGTAAAGGGACCCCTGACCATTAGGTCTAGTCACGGACGACTCTGGGGTTGCAGCGCTCATCTCACTTTACTGGCTGAGGGAGCCGGCGTACAGCTTCCGGGTCATGTGGCCAGCATGACTAAGCCGCTTCTGGCGAACCAGAGCAGCGCACGGAAACGCCATTTACCTTCCTGCTGGAGTGGTACCTATTTATCTACTTGCACTTTGATGTGCTTTCGAACTGCTAGGTTGGCAGGAGCAGGGACCGAGCAACGGGAGCTCACCCCGTCGCGGGGATTCAAACCGCCGACCTTCTGATCAGCAAGCCCTAGGCTCTGTGGTTTAGACCACAGCGCCACCTGCGTCCCTTACTGGCAGCCTTACTCCCAGGTTAATTCAGTTTTAGGATTCCAATGCACCCATATCTCCTGCCTGGTTGATTACCTGCCGAGTGTCCTTCTAACCAGCCATAACAAATAGCAAAACAGGCTTATGGGAACAGGTGCGCATGCAGAAACACGGAGCCCCCTGCTTCCAAGGAAAAGTGATTTCCGCCCCCTTACTATTTCTTACCTGTCTTAATAGCACAGTTATTAATAACTCCAGTTATTATACTTGGCTGCGTTGCAGACCTGGCTCAGCCAGAGCAGGCCGAGTCCCAAAAGAAATCTGAAATGGTGCCCTTGCGTTGAAACGAGTGACTATGATAAAACTCAATTCTAGTTGACAGCCTCTAATCTAAATAGAGGCATGGCCAAAAAAATGTGTCCCCTCCTCACGACCTTTCTTGCCGCCATAGGCAGGAGAGGAAGGGAAGCTAAGGAGGGATGAACTTCATCCTTCATTCGTTAACATTTGTATCCTTCTTTTCCTATGATGATTACGATCCTGCCCTTCACAGAGGATGCCCTACTGAGTCTCCTTCCCCAGCATTAGTGAGAATACTAATATCCCCAATTCTGTTGAGATACAGTGGTGCCCTGCTAGACGAATGCCTCGCTAGACGAAAAATTCGCTAGACGAAAGGCATTCTCTAGTGGAAGGCTGCCTCGCAAGATGAATTTTCCTATGGGCTTGCCTCGCAAGACGAAAAAATTGCCGATTTTTTTTTTAAAAAAAATCGTCAAACTGCTCTTCCCCCGTTGGTGCTTCGCAAGACGAAATTTTCGCTATACGACAGCACTCGCAGAACGAATTAATTTCGTCTTGCGAGGCACCACTGTACTTTCTTCCACTCCGAAAGAGCTTGTGGGAGGGAACAGCTTGCGGTTTCCAGTTAACGTGCCTTCCCCCCCCGCTGCCACCCCCAATAGGCCTGGCGGTGCCTTCTTGTTCTGAGCTTAGCGGCACAACAAACCCTGAAACAGACCCACCTGCAATTCAATCCTCCCTTCTTCCCCTTGCCAACCAGAAGCCAGCCTCTCCCTTAATTCTGTGGCTCACGGTGCGTTTGAAAAGTTTGTTAAGAGAAAGGAGGGGGGAGGGGGGAAGGAGGCAGAAATGCAAGTCACTTCCGACACCCACCTACGATTATCAAGGGCAGGGGTAAGGTGTGTTTGCCATGGCAGGGCGCCCAGCATTCTCCTGCAACACCTGCGGAATCCCATTCGGATGGCTCAATGTTGCCGCGCTGGCACTCAAAAGTGACGAGGCAAAAAAATCTGGATTTTCCCCAGGAAGGGCAGTCGAGAGCCCTACAGAATATCTCAGTTGGTAGAACACGAGGCTCTTAATCTCAGGGTGTTAGGTTTGAGCCCCAAGTTTGGCAAAGGATTCCTGCATTGCGGGGGGTTGGAATGGATGACCCTCAGGGTCCCTTCCAACTCTAGAATTCTATTATTTATTATTCTATGACTGCGGCAGTCATACATGCAACGTGGGTGGCGCTGTGGGTTAAATCACTGAACCTAGGGCTTGCTGATCAGAAGGTCGGCGGTTCGAATCCCCACGACGGGGTGAGCTCCCGTTGCTCGGTCCCAGCTCCTGCCAACCTAGCAGTTCGAAAGCATGTCAAAGTGCAAGTAGATAAATAGGTACCACTCCGGCAGGAAGGTAAATGGCGTTTCCGTGTGCTGCTCTGGTTCGCCAGAAGTGGCTTAGTCATGCTGGCCACATGAACCGGAAGCTGTACGCCGGCTCCCTCGGCCAATAAAGCGAGATTAGCGGCGCAACCCCAGAGTCGTCCACGACTGGACCTAATGGTCAGGGGTCCCTTTACCTTTACGACTGCGGCAGTAGCGCCAATTGTGGGGGATTTGTGATCTTTATGCCCCCCCCCTCTCTCCAAAGGATGGGAGAGCAATTTGACTCCATTCACATTCAAGCGAAACCATACTCAAACTGAAACACAAGTTGGTTTTCAAGTCAGGCCACTTTCACACCATGCATAAAAGCACTATGACACGACTTTAAATGACTCGACTTTAAATGACTTTAAAGGAATGCTTTGATGGTGTTTCCTGCTTGGCAGGGGGTTGGACTGGATGGCCCTTGTGGTCTCTTCCAACTCTATGATTCTATGACTCTCCACCCCCCCCAAAAAAGAAAAGAATTTTGTGAGTTGTAGTTTGCTAAGGGTGCTGAGAAGTGTAAGGAGGCCCCCCTATCTCACCTCTGAGCTACAATTTCCAGAGCTCCCTGGGTAAGGGGGTTGGCTGTTAAAACCACTCTGGAACTGTGCCAGCTGTAGCTTTTGGGAGTTGCGGAACACCTGGAAGGTAGGCAAAACCTGCAATAGGCTTGGCGAGTAACCAGGAGTTGGGCCTCCAAGTCCAGCGCTCCAGCTACTCCCATCGCAAGGACGGACTATTCCTTGCAAGGAAGGAAAAGGGATCTGGGCCTGGCAGAACAGGTTATCAACAGTGGGGTGGTACAGCGATTGGAGAGCGAGGGAGCAGCGCTCTGCTTCCCCCCTCAGTCATAGCACACACATCCATAGCAGCTCCTTTGCCCTACTGAATTTTATTTGCAACTTTCAGTTCCATATGCCTGAACGCCAGTTGCTGGGCAGCAGCTGCTTCGAGGCTGAGCATTATAGGAAGCTGACTTAAACCAGCAATTTCCTAACGTTTTCTGGCTGCCACCCGCTTGGTTCCATAAACCCATCCCCAGTGGCTCCTACCCTATAAAAAGCTCGGTGCCCAGAGACCTGCACTGGTTACCAATCTGCTACCAGGCAAAGTTCAAGGTGTTTGGCGTCGGATTTAAGGCGATCCAGGAAATTTCCCCCGAGCAAAGCACTTTGGAACTCACTGCCGATTGAGACCAAGCAGGTGCCTCCACTGTCCTCTTATCAGGGCCGGCTAAAAGCTTTCTTGTTGAGACAAGCTGACCCGGGTGCTTAGAAAGTTGGCGTTAAAGTTTCAGCACTTTAACTTTTGTACGTTTCAAAGCAGGGTCGTGAATTTTTCTTGATGTTATTGTCTTCTCGTAAACCGCTCTGAGGCTTTTATGCAATCCAAGCGTTGTGTAAATTTTATGCGACAAACAAATAAAATTTAAAGCGCCATTCAGACTAGCGGTTCCGCAGCCCACTAAGGAAGAGAACACAGTCAAATTCAAAAAGTACCGATTAATTCAAAATCCAGTTAAAACTATTTAGTTTAATTAACTCAAAGAAATGGGTGGACTTGAGCCAGAGATGCCAGATTTTCAAAATCTGGTAGTCCTTGACCCCTCCAGCACCCTCCCCCTGTTGCCCCCTTGCCTCTCAGCACCCTACTATGTAACCCTCCCCCAGGAGGTGGTCAGAAGATTTGGTCTGCCTTGCTCTATACTGCCAACAAGGGCTGGCAGCAGCTCCCCAGGGTTTCAGGAAGGGGGTCTTTTCCAGCCTGGGCTGTAGACACCCACGACTGAGCCTGGGAACTTTTGCATGCAAAGAATGTGCTCAGTACCACTGCCTGAGCTATCGCCCTTCCCGCAAGACTCCTCAAAGACACCTGCCTGGCCACCGTGGGAACAAGCTCTCTCATGCTGAAGAATTCCCTTGCAAGCAGCTGAAAGTGCATGTTCGCAGGTGCCAGAACAACTTCGGTCAACAAAGCAGCCACATTTGAAAGCCTTTTGATTAGCTGCCGCCAAGGTCATTCGTGGCATGCAAAGCACAACACAGCGAGAAGGCATGGTTGAAGGTGTTCACACAACAGCTATGCAGCGACTTCTCCTGCATGGATGCTCGCAGCAGCAGCAGCAGAGAGCCTGCAGGTGTGTTTTCTTGACAGGTCAGGCGAGAGCTGCATGCAAACTGAGCCAAATGGTGCAGAGCAACCAATGGCACCTTAAACCTAAGTTACGGTCGCCACAATGGAATGTTTAGGCGCCGTTTTTTGTTTTGTTTTGCAATTGGATTTGTCATCATTGCTGTTCATTTCATTTCTATAGCGCTTTGTATTGTAAAGAACAAAACTCAAAGCTGTTTACAACACTTTAAAAAGCATCAAATAAAACAACCCAGAATAAAACGAATTCAAGCTTCGAGGAAAATATTTCAGATCCTTCTCCAAGCGACGTTTCGCTTTCCCCAGTTGCCAGCCTGGCATCCGGAGATGTCCACGTGGTTGCAACTGGAAAGGCAAAATGCACCTGGCTAATTTCTAACGCTGGTGCAGAGCGGCACCACTGGATCTGCAAAGGTTAGTGGAAAAGCTGGCCATTCCTGTTGGGTAAGTGGGTTAAAGCACTGAGGAAAGCAAGGCCCACTCTGCAGGAATGCGAGGTGGAGCTCCCTGGGACTGCACACAGGCAGCCTTCTTGGGAATCTCTTTTGGCCACGCCCCTTCCCCACAGGCCACACCTGTCGTTGGCCCTCCATTGTGCTCAAGGGTCTAGGCCTGGGTGGCATGTGGCCTTGGGCACCAGCAGCACCTTTTGATTGCCTGGGTGGAAGACAGGAAGTAGAAGCAGGAAGTTATGGTCCAGTTGGACACAGAGCAATGGTGGGAGGCATCATCTGGGGAACCCTGAAAGGAAGAAGGCTGAAATCCTGGGGAGTGGTGGTGGGACAACAATGAGTGGTCAGAGAGAGAAGCTGGAGAGGTAACAGGGCTTATTGAGCAGGAAGAGTCTGTGGCAGAGAGAAGGGAGTGAAGCTGAAGCAGGAGAGGAGAGAGGCCAAAAGGCAGGGAGGAGTCTGATTGGTCAAGAGTGATGGGTGTGTCCCCCTCTTGTTGCAACAAGCTCCCCTCCACCCAGATCTCCCAGAACCAGAAGAGGCATGAAATGGGCGGAGGAGAGGTTGATTGCACGCAGGCACAGTCTCCAATTGCTCGAGGAAAACACTGGAGAAGAGGTTGTGGGGAGTCTCAGCACTCTGCCAAGTCTGTGCAGATCCTGTTCTTGCAAATGGAGAGTTAAAACCAACCTGCACGGTGTGGTTTACTGCTGGCTCGCTCCTCGCAGAGGCCCACTGTGCAAAGGTAAAAGGTGCATTCGTTGCTCGGCCCACTTTGGCCTCCGGTCCTGCCCATGCGGCCCCCAGAAGACAATGTGGCCATTGGAGCTAAAAAGGACTCCTCAACCCTGCAGTGTGGGGAGATGTGCAGTGTTGGGCCAGGTGCCCTTTCTGCCATGCTGAGCACATACTTTGCATGCCAAGCTCAGTAAAGGTCAACCTGCCAGGAATGTGGCTTTTCCGCCCACCTTTGCTTCAGCCCAAATTTTGTACGAGCTGCCATCTCAGCGGCCACAAAGCCATTCACCTTGCAAAAAAAAGGATAAAGGAAAGAAGAAAACACGCTGATTCACCGCTATGCCAATGGGCAGAATTTCACAAGCAACAGGCGTCACACCCCTCTGTTTGCCTTGCCGGGATGGAAAGGGCACACGCAGGTGAAAAGCAGTAGGAGGGAGGGAGTGCTTAACCCTTTGCCCACCGGCTCCTTCTCCCCAGCAGCCTCCATGGCTGCTTTCCCTCTTCCCCCAAGCTGCCTCTTAAGACTAGAAATAAGGAAGGGAGAAGGTTGTAGGGCTGAAGAGAGAAGCAGAAGGGGTGGGAATGCGTAAGGACCATCCTTCTCACCTGCAGAATCCCCTCTGCAGTCGCCCTCAAAGTTACTGTTAACAAGGAAACACGTTTTTGCTGAAAAGTGAGATAAAGCTCCGTCCAAAAACAGTTGTGTAAACTGAACGGAACTGCTGCTCTCCTCGTCATCAGAAGGCGGAAAGAAGAGCTGAGGATAGTGTTTGCTGCACAGGGTGGATTTTTTTCTTTTTGAAACGCTGACATGGCAAAACAGTCGGGGATGGGTGAATTTGTCGATGTTGGGTTGTCTCAGTCCCGCCGCTCCCCATCTAAAGCTCAGTTGTCTACATCAATTTGCGATTCATCAGCATTTTCTCCTAATATACTCGTGTTTGGATGCAACTTTGCCTAATACAGTCATCTTTTTTGGAAAGAACGATCCCTGATATAATGCACGCTTTGAAATGTTGACGATTTGGAAACAGCGGCAGAGGAAGCCATGCGGGCGCCTGGAGCGGCGCGCCCAGGGTTGGGGCGAGCCACCCATAGGGGTGGAGTGCACCGTGGGGCCTCCAGAGCCTGCCTGCCTCCTCCCAGGTGGACCCAGGTGGACCATTTGGGCAGTGTGGAGCCTGCGTGCGCCCAAGCCACCGTGTCTCTCCCAGGAGAGATGCGTGGCTCGGGTGCGTTGCAGGCCCCGCAATGAGTGCCGCCTGGCATTTTGTCACCCTCCTCCCAGTGATGACAGGTGGGGCGGACCACCCCTAGCACACACCCCTTCCTCCACCCCTGGCTGGAAGGTGTGCAGAGGAGGGCAAACAAGATGATCAAGGGTCAGGAAACCAAGCCTTATGAGGAACGGTCGAAGGAGCTGAGTATGTTTAGCCTGGAAAAGAGAAGACTGAGAGATGTGATACCCATCTTCAAACATCTCAAGGGCCGTCACGTGGAAGAGGGAACGAGCTTGTTTTCTGCTGTTCTGAAGGGGAACGCAAATCAACGGATTCACATTACAAGAAAGGACATCAGGAAGAACTTTCTGACAGAACGAGCTGCTCAGCAGTAGAACGGTCTCCCTAGGGGGAGGTTGTGGGCTCTCCTTCCTTACAGGTTTTTAAGCAGACGTTGGATGGCCACCTGTCAAGAATGCTTTAGTTGAGACTCCTGCATTGCAGGGGGTTGGACTAAATGACCCTCGGGGCCCCTTCCAACTCTACAATTCTATGATTCCAAATTTTGCTTTTGCTGGTACATGCATTTTCAGGAACACTTTACCACAGTATACATTTTTTTGTTTGGTTGGTTGCTTGTTTCTCATTACTCGTCCGGAGAACTGTGTTGGGGGGAAAATCCAGGGAAATTCAAATGTTGGAAGAATGGTGGTGCTTTGTCCCATCTTCTGCTTTAGAAAGCGCAAGTCGGGTGGGCTCACCTTTAAATGGTATTTCTCCCCCATCTCTAGGGGAGGGGGGGAAAACACTTGATCACCAGATTCCACTTTTGTAGGGCAGGGTGTGGGCCCCATTTCAAGCCTGGCTTTGAGTGGGTCATGTCTGCACTTCTCCCGCAATTCCTTCTTTCCCGCTACTGCTTCCTGCCCACGCAACTGCCTCTCCGCTTCTCCTCGCTTGCAATCAACGTGCCCTGGAGTATTTGCCGTGTCCTTGGACAAAAGCCCTGACTGTGTGGGCCAGAGATGGAGACGGCTGGCGGGCGCCTCTCCTGCCCCAGCTCCGCCAATGCCCTCTGGCCTGCTCCTCCCTTGGCCACGCCAATCCTGGAACTCCCACAAGCAGCCACGGCTGCCAATTGTGCCAAAGATGCCGAGCGTTGGCTGATGTGATCAATTATCTACCAAGGGATTAGGGTGGGACGAGCCACCTCAGAGCTGGAGTCTCGTGGAATGCCAGGTCTCTGCCAAGCAGGAAGAGGAAGTCCTGAATGCTGGCAGCTACATGCTGTGGAAATCTACTCGGAAAAGAAAGAACAGGAAAGAACCCAACGCTCCTCCCTCGGCCCCTTCCAACTCTACGGTTCTATGATTTCCAATGGGACGCGGGTGGTGCTGGGGTCTAAACCACTGAGCCTCTTGGGTTTGCCAATCGGAAGGTCGGCGGTTCGAATCCCCATGACGGGGTGAGCTCCCGTTGCTCGGTCCCAGCTCCTGCCAACCTAGCAGTTCGAAAGCACGTCGAAGTGCAAGTAGATAAATAGGTACCACTCCGGCGGGAAGGTAAACGCGTTTCCGTGCACTGCTCTGGTTCGCCAGAAGCGGCTTAGTCATGCTGGCCACATGACCCGGAAAAACTGTCTGCGGACAAACGCCGGCTCCCTCGGCCAGTAAAGCGAGATGAGCGCCGCAACCCCAGAGTCGCTCACGGCTGGACTTAACTGTCAGGGGTCCTTTACCTTTACTTTTATGACTTCCAACAAGCGCACCGAGGGGAGTATATGGTAAAGTGGCTCATAAATGTCTTACAACGGATCGAAAGCAACTCCTGGAATCTGTAAAAATATCAGGATTCAGACCTACTGTAACAGCACATGTGAAAAGGATCTAGGGGTCTTGGTGGACCACAACAAAAAACAGCACTAATGCTATTCTAGGCTGCATCAACAGAAGTCTAGTGTCCAGATCGGGGAAAGTAATAGCACTACTTTTTTCTGTCCAATTCTGTGTCCAATTCTGAGCAACGAAATTAGGAAGGATGTTGACAAGCTGGAGGGTGTGCAGAGGAGGGCAACCAAGATGATCCAGGGTCTGGAAACCAAGCTTTATGGGGAAAGGTCAAAGGAGCTGGGTATAAGATAGCCATCTTCAAATATCTCAAGGGCTGTCACATGGAGCAAGCTTGTTTTCTCCTGCTCTGGAGAGTAGGACCCGAACCCATGGCTTCAAGTTACAAGCAAGGGAGATTCAGACTAAACATTCAGAAAAAACATTCTGACGGTGAGAGCTGTTTGACAGTGGAACGGTCTCCCTTGGGAGGTTGTGGACTCTCCTCCCTTGCAGGTTTTTAAGCAGAGGTTGGATGGCCATCAGTCATGGATGCTTTAGTAGGTGTGGCCTGACCAAGGCAGTTGTATTCACACAAGATCTGGAGAACCTCAGGTTCCGCACTCTTGCAGGAATGAAATCATACACCGATCCCTGGTTACCTGGGAGTAAACCCCATTGCATTTGATGAGGCTTGCTTTTGTGTAGTTACGTAAAGAGATGCACCGTCAGAATGATAAAACTGTAGAGTTGGAAGGGACCACGAGGAACAACTAGTTTAACCTCCTGCAATGCTGGAATCTTCTGCCCAACGTGGGGCTCAAACTCACAACCCTGAGATTAAGTCTCGTGGTATCTTTGCTCCTCATCCTTCTTTGTTTTGTCTCTCTTCTCATTTTAAATTGAGCTCTGCAGCCATGAGGCCTGCAAACAGACCAGTCTTTCCCCCATGCAAACCGAAGCCATGTTTTTTTAGGATTCTACTACGAATGTTCACGTTGCACCCATGTGCGCAGGAGACCAGCTGGATAAAGGCTGCAAGTTCTGACCCCCTCCCCAGTGCAAAGGAAGTTTAATATTCCCCCATGAAATGAGTGCAACAAGCAATTAGACACAACACGCCTCATTAATTCCAATGAAACTACACCACAACTTCCGCTCCGCTGTGCCCTTCGGATATATAGCTAGACTTTCTGCACGTATGTTATTTGCGGTACACAAAAGAGCAGCGACCAGCCTAAACAGGGGCCGAGTTGAGAAGAGACAAACAAGCGGGCTGTAATGTCTCCTAAACAAATTCCTGCAAACCTGCTCGGGCAGAACCAGAGTCATTTCTCCAGCCTCTTTCAGCCGACTGGCCAAACGGAAGCGAGGCGAGGAGACCGCACCCAAAGTTAAGCTGTGGGATGAAAATCTTAGCTTCTGGCCGTTTATTTAAAACTCCAAAGCCCAGGAACTGATTAAAAACAACAACAACACATGGATGGTTATAGTGACAAGGAGAAACAAGCATGACTCTCTTTTTTAATGTGGTTTATCGGCCTAATCTTGGTCTTGCGGGAAGAACACATGAACATTCCTAATGCAATCCTTCCACGCCTTCTTTTCCTGTAGTTAGCGCAGCTTAGGAATCGGTTAGGATTAATCGCCGAAAAAGCCTTCGGATCAGTCGCAAGGGCGCTGCAATGGTTTCGTTGGAGGACCGTTGTGCAGTTGTTGTTTTTTTACATACAACTTCTAGAGGGTTTGTCTGTTGCAGGGGGGAAACCAAGGCTACAAAACAGCCTTTTGTCCAAAACTACTGCTCTAAGAAAACTGGTGTCTATGTCATGTTGATTACTAAAATAATACATTTATTTCACTGACTAACTGCATCCTTCCAGGACAGACAGCAAAGTTGTAAAGTGGTGTTTGATGCTTTAAGCACAGGTTTGGGGGAACCCGGGCCCTCCAGATGTTGTTGAACTGAAGCTCCCGTCACTTCTGACCACTGATTCCTGCATTGCAGGGGGCTGGTCTGGATGTCCCTTGGGGGTCCCTTCCAACTCTACAACTCTTGTGTTCCTATGGCCAGGCTTGCTGGGGCTGATGGGAGTTTCAGTTCCACAGAATCTGGAGGGCCTTGGTTCCCCATACCTGCTTTAAGCACGCACACACAGCATACATCCCTATGTCTGAAGATTTTGGAAATCGAAAAAGAGACCGAAGGAAAAGGAAGGAAAACGATGTCAGACAGGTTAATTCAGGCTTGGCACTCCCCCTCCCCCTCATATATTGCTTTTCTCCTCTTTATTTACCAAACAAACTGCTTACCAAAAATACGATGATGAATACAGGCCATTTTGCGAAGCTTAAATTTAGCAACAGAGCATTTATCAGCATTTATCCTAATACTGACTGTTTTAAATCCAATAGGGATGTGATGGAGATTGAAATGAATGGATGGATTCACACGAATTTTGCCATTTGTGTTATGTGGGTGTTATGCAACATACATTTGATGTTCACATCTTCTGATTTTCCATTGAGTTTGGCGAAACTCATGCCAGTCGCTTTGAGAACACTGTCCAACCACCTCATCCTCTGTCGTCCCCTTCTCCTTGTGCCCTCCATCTTTCCCAACATCAGGGTCTTTTCCAGGGAGTCTTCTCTTCTCATGAGGTGGCCAAAGTACTGGAGCCTCAACTTCAGGATCTGTCCTTCTAGTGAGCACTCAGGGCTGATTTCCTTAAGAATGGATAGGTTTGATCTTCTTGCAGTCCATGGGACTCTCAAGAGTCTCCTCCAGCACCATAATTCAAAAGCATCAATTCTTCGGCGATCAGTCTTCTTTATGGTCCAGCTCTCACTTCCGTACATTACTACTGGGAAAACCATAGCTTTAACTATACGGACCTTTGTCGGCAAGGTGATGTCTCTGCTTTTTAAGATGCTGTCTAGGTTTGTCATTGCTTTCCTCCCAAGAAGCAGGCGTCTTCTAATTTCGTGACTGCTGTCACCTTCTGCAGTGATCATGGAGCCCAAGAGGCAAGATAGAAACAAATAATTCACCCTCTCTAACCCTGCACTTTCCCAGAACTTATTTTATAATGATTTTTGAAGTCCAGAGACTGAGCTCCTAAGTCTGGCTCCGATGTCTCATGCTTTGTTCCCTGCGGCACTCACTTTTCAAAAGATGAATCATTTTTAAGATTTCCATTTGAAAAGAGATGAATGTGATGATGGGAGCTTGGAAGCATCTGACCGGGAGTCACAAGGTGTAGGGTTCTATTCCTGGCTCTTCCCTGACTTTGGGGAAAATTCCTTTCCTTGCTGCGCTGGCTTTATCTCTACCTCCCGTTGGTCGTTGCCACCACAGGCTCCTGAGCAGCAAATGGGTGGTTTAATTAAAAGAAGCCTGCTTCTTGGGGGGGGGGGGAAGCAATGACAAACCTAGACAGCATCTTAAAAAGCAGAGACATCACCTTGCCATAGTTAAAGCCTATGGTTTTCCCAGTAGTGATGTATGGAAGTGAGAGCTGGACCATAAAGAAGGCTGATCGCCGAAGAATTGATGCTTTTGAATTATGGTGCTGGAGGAGACTCCCATGGACTGCAAGAAGATCAAACCTATCCATTCTGAAGGAAATCAGCCCTGAGTGCTCACTGGAAGGACAGATCCTGAAGCTGAGGCTCCAATACTTTGGCCACCTCATGAGAAGAGAAGACTCCCTGGAAAAGACCCTGATGTTGGGAAAGATGGAGGGCACAAGGAGAAGGGGACGACAGAGGATGAGATGGTTGGACAGTGTTCTCGAAGCTACTAACATGAGTTTGACCAAACTGCGGGAGGCAGTGGAAGACAGGAGTGCCTGGCGTGCTCTGGTCCATGGGGTCACGAAGAGTCGGACACAACTAAACTACTAAACAACAACAACAACAACAACAACACGTATTTCCATAGGTCCCTTCCAACAAAATCCAGCCACCTTGGTTAAGCACATCTGGAGAGCCACAGATGTCCCGCAACCCTGATTTCCTCCACCATCCTTTATTCATAGAAACACAGAATTGTAGAGATGGAATGGTCCACGAGGATCTTCTAAGTCCATCCCTTGGCAATGCAGGAATCTTCTGCCCAACATTGGGCTCGAACCCACGACCCAGAGATTTAAGTGTCTCATGCTCTACCAACCGAGCTACCCATCACATGAGGAGCTCAACTTGTGCTTTTCCCTTCACTTCATCAAATCTGGCCCTCTCTGAAAAAAGTTTGGACACCACTGCTGTAGAGGGAAATGAGGGCCTGATGGGGCTCCTCGACCCGGGAAGGTAACCCATCTGGGAAAAGGAAAACCCTGATCCAAAATCTCCGCTTCCTTGCAGGATATTTTTGGGAGAAGACAAGACTCAAAAGTAAAGCCTACACAAATCCGCAGATGGCACCTTGTGCGCCTCCTTCTGGCAACTCCTGCAGCCAAGCTGGTGCCAAACGCCTTGTTCTGCTTTCCTTTGGACCACAGCAGCAAGGCCGAGAGGGGGGTCTTGTCGTCTGGGCAGCCCAGGACCTCCATGCACACTGCCCAGGCCTGTGCCCCAGGGAGGTCACTTCCGTGCTGCTATCACAGCAGTTTTGCTTCACCTCCAGAGGTGCACTCCATTGTCTCTCGAGACAGACGGATGCCAACACTATTAGACAGTCTATTATCTGTTAAGGGATGCGGGTGGCGCTGTGGTCTAAACCACAGAGCCTAGGGCTTGCCGACTGGAAGGTTGGCGGTTCGAATCCCCACAACGGGGTGAGCTCCCGTTGCTCGGTCCCTGCTCCTGCCCACCTAGCAGTTTGAAAGCACATCAAAGTGCAAGTAGATAAATAGGTACCGCTCCGGCAGGAAGGTAAACGGCATTTCCGTGCGCTGCTCTGGTTCGCCAGAAGCGGCTTAGTCATGCTGGCCACATGACCCGGAAGCTGTACGCCGGCTCCCTCGGCCAGTAAAGCGAGATGAGCGCCGCAACCCCAGAGTCGGACACGACTGGACCTAATGTTCAGGGGTCCCTTTACCTTAACCTTTATTATCTGTTAAAACTCTGTGCATGTTCAAGCATGGGGAAGCCCAAGGCTGGGGGCCCTCCAAGCCTTTCCATCTGGCCCTCAGGATTCTCCCCAGCCACACCCTTTCTCCACAGGCCACACCTCAGCTGTGCTTTGCATCTTCCTGGAGCGCTTTTGCCTGGCTGGAGTGTGTCCTCGAACCCCGAGGACGATTCTTGCTCGCTCAGGTGGAAAACAGAAACAGGTGTGTGCAAAAATACCCGGCTGTGTAGGGAGATAAAATTTTACATCCGCTGCCCAATTTTGCCTCTGGATGAAAAAGGTCCCTTGCCCTTGCCTAGGGTGCTTCACAAAATAACAATAATCTCAGCATGTGGGCAGGTTCCTGTAGGAGACGGCAGTGCGGATATTAAGTTTCCGTTCAAACGCAGAGGTCAGGACTACAAAGTACATGAGCGGCGGCAAAAATCCTGTTGGCAGAAGGACATACGAGACAATGGGTCGAAGGCCAGCGGTTAACGAAGGCAACAGGCACGGCTTTCGATGAAAACACCCAGTCCTCACGGTGGAAGCTGTTCTTTAACAATTGTGCAATAATGGGGAGGGGGGAGAACGGTGGGAGGTTTTAAAAAGGACAAAGGCCGAGCGGTGTGAGCAGCAGGCAGGAGCTGGATGTACCACTGTCCTAAGCAAAGGGGACAATTCAGAAAGAATAATTAGCAGGCAATTTGCCTCCAAGATTCAGGTGGACAAATGCGTTTCTCAAATCTTCCCAAGGTTGTTCTGAGCCGGCAGCTTTCGACAGAACAACAAGCGCCCAAGGGGTTTGCCAGAGTTCAGGACTGACTTCACCCAGGAACTGTGCTTACAGATCAATGTGACCTCTTGCCTCTGTGTAATTGTTGCGGTTACACTATGTACCAGCACACAAACTCGCTTCCTTGAAAACGCACACACACCAGTGTACCTCTGCGTTGCATCAAAGCTCCAACCGCAGGAGGAGCAAACACACGGGAACTGAAATGCAAATCACAAACGAAACCAGACTTTTGGGGTACAAAGACGAGATGTAAAATGCAGAATGGAAGGGAAGGGTGTGTTTCTCGCCATTAATTTGTTTTTGTTAAATTTGTATACCACCCTACACCCGTAGATCTCAGGGCGGTTCGCAACATTAATGACATCACTGGCGCTGTCCAATAGACGCCCCAAATCATCAAGTCAGTAGCTTCATGCAGAGATGGATCCTACCGACTGCAGCGGCATCAGCCGGGGTGAAAACTGGTTTGAGCCATTGGTGTTGAAACACAGAATCAGGGGACGGGGAACGTTAATGGAGGCAGGGAAACACCTGTATTTTCTGAAACCGAAGAATACAAGAGCCTTCTCTTCCAACCAATATTCCACACATCAGGTGAACAAATACAGGGGAACAGGATTGTGTCAGACGACCCCACTCTTGACCTCGTGTATACTGCCAGCGTTTGACCGTTGAACCGGAGGCACAAACAGGTAGGTTGTACTATAAACACATATAAATCAAATCCCCATCTTCAGCTCAATGCAGGGCCGTCTTAGAGGGATCGGCCGCCCTGGCGCAGCGATCCCTCGGCGCCCCTGGCCTGCCGCCTCTTCGCCCGCCTCCCTCCCGCACTGGCCGCCCCTCGGGAGGAGGGGTGGGCAACGGGGGATGAGGGGCGTGGCGTTGGAGCGGGCGCTCGCGCGCCGGCGGAGGATGAGGGGTGGGCGGACGGGCGTCGCGCACCGGCGGGCGGGCGGGCTGCAAGCCCGCCTCGCCTCCCAGAGCCCCAGCTGGAGTGCTGGAAGGTCGCGCAAAGCCCCGCGCCGCTCCAGCGCTCCAGCTGGGGCTCCGGGAGGCGAGGGCGGCCGGCTTGCAGCCCCGCCTGCCCGCGGCGCGAGTGCCCGCCCCCATGGGGCGGGGGCGGGTTGGGGAGCGGGAGCCCGGTATGCCACGGGCTCGTGGGGGCGCCCCTGGGGGGCCCGGCACCCTGGTTCACCGCGCCACCAGCCCCTATGGATGAGACGGCCCTGGCTCAATGCGTGAAATTTGGGGCCAATCAATGCAATGGGGTCAGAGGGTGGGGTTAGCAAGCAAAATTCTCCTCCTCCTCCTCTATATACTCCTGTGTTGGTTGCACAAGAGGTATATTTGTGGAAAGAGATCGCCTTCAGTTCTTTAAAAAAAAAAACAGCAAGAAGAACAAAATAAGAAATACTTCAGCAATGAAGTCCGCACAACCAGCTTTCTATTTATTTATTTCAAACGCTTCTATCCTGCCCTGGCCTGCAGCTTACAAAAGCAGAAGCAACAATAGCACGCTCTCTCTCTCTCTCTATACACACACACACACAAACACTATTAAAACACTACTAAAAACATCTTCCGAACACACAGCAGCTATGGCAACAAAACTCAAGTTTGTTCCTCCTGCTCATAGTCACCAAATGCCTGTGCAAACATGTTTATTTCATTTAGATCTATTATTTGTTAAAATGTTTTTTTATTGCACCCTTCCAGCCTCCCCTGCGCTCCCCCTCCCCTGAAAGGCCCACAGTGAGTAGGGATAATGCCTGGGCCACAATTGAAGAGTATCACAGACTTGGAAGGGACTGTGAGGAGGGTCATCTTGTTCCCGCAAGGCAGGAATTTTTCACCCAACGTGGGGCTCGAACCCACGACCCTGAGATTAAGAGCATCGTGCTCTACCAACTGAGCCCCTTGGCAGAGACTGAGGTGGCCCTATAACAGCATTTTATTACAGACTTGAGTTGATTGATATGTCCTGCCATTTATACGCCCGGTTGTCCTTCGTTTTAATTAAATTTGCAAACGATCTACAGTTTAAATGGCTCTTCAGGCTTCTTATTCATGAAGTCGAACGGCTTACCCTGCTATCCAACCTGCGGGTTTCCCCCGAGGCGACCAGAAAAGGGAAATTCTTTTTATACTTAATTGAAATAATTTAAACAACACAACCATTTACCTGTGATTATGCTACGTTTGCGATGAAGACTTCACTGAGAAGATGAGTAGCTCGGCAGCCCATAATTTGCCTGATTGAAGGGGCACCTACTCCTTAGATGTCTCCAAATGAAGATTTCACCACAGCTTTTAGTCCTTTAAAGTTATCTGCAGTTCCCGGGGGGGGGGGGTTTGCACTGCCAGCCTTTTTAATGATCTGTTTTGCTTTGTATTGCTTAATGCAGTTGCTCATAGATTTGCAATTTCTAACTTATTTCTAATGAGGGCTTTCCTTTTTTAAAATAAATAAATAAAAGTGCCTATTACTGTAAGACGCCATGATAATTTAATTAAAGAGTGGGTCGCGAATCTTAATTTTAAAAAAACAAAAATCTAAAACGCTACGAGCGAACTATCTAATCTCTCCTACAGGTAGGGGCCCTTTCCAGCCTCGGAAAGAAAAGAATTTGCTAATCAGTGAACTTGGTCATGAAAACTCCCTTCCCTAAGAGAGATGGAACAGTGTGACCCTGTTTACCTGCTCAGCAATGAGTCATTGTTCTGGAGCAACGCACCCTCTCGCGGGTAGTAAAATGCGTACTCTTTCCCCCATTTACAATTTTTGGCACGATGCACCAAAACCGGGCTCCTCCTTGGACTCCCCCCACCAACCGTTGGCTTTGAACGATAAAAACCCAGCCTTATTCAACCCTCCTGGTCCCCACTGGATTACATGAAATTAATTATTACTGGAGGGGCGACGGCACGGTTGTGGGTCCCTTGGTGAACCTTAATAATAAGGCCTCGGTCCAGTATACCTGAAGGAGCGTCTCCACCCCCGTCGATCTACCCGGACACTGAGGTCCAGCGCCGAGGGCCTTCTGGCGGTTTCCTCGCTGCGAAAAGCCAAGCTACAGGGAACCAGGCAGAGGGCCTTCTCGGTAGTGGCACCCGCCCTGTGGAACACCCTCCCACCAGATGTCAAAGAGAAAACAACTACCAGACTTTTAGAAGACATCTGAAGGCAGCCCTGTTTAGGGAAGCTTTTAATGTCTGATGAATTATTGTATTTTAATATTGTGTTGGAAGCCGCCCAGAGTGGCTGGGGAGGCCCAGCCAGATGGGTGGGGTATAAATAATATTATTATTATTATTATTATTAGGAATAGGAATAATTTATTATTGGCCAAGTACATTTTCCAACATACTTGGAATTTGTTTCGGCTACATTGCAATGTAAACATACAGACACTGTTCCTCTCACAATACAAAGAAGCAAAGAAACCCCACCCATATTTTACCTCCCCTTAAGCTATACAACTACGAATTTAACAATTTAATGGCACAAGGGAAAAAACTATTCTTGTGCCTGGCCGATTTTGTATATGAAGTCCTGTAGCGACGTCCAGATGGAAGTAAATCAAGCAGATGATGACCGGGATGTAAAGGATCTGCTACAATTCTCTCTGCTCTCTTCCTAACTCGGGTAGCATAAATTGTCTCTATTGAAGGCAAGCTAACACCAATTACCCTTTCTGCAATCCTTACAGCTTGTTGGAGCCAGGATGAGCCCCTCATCCTGTTAATTGTTAATGATAATAACAATTTTTATTATTTATACCCCACCCATCTGGTTGGGTTGCCCCTTAAAGGACAGAGAAGGCCATACAGGGACGTAGGAAGCCATCTTATGCCAAGTCACAGAATCATAGAACTGTAGCGTTGGAAGGGACCCCGAGGGTCACCTAGTCTAACCCCCTGCAAGGCAGGAACGTTGGTCCATCTAAGATCAGTAATGCTGACACGGATTGGCAGCAGTTCTCCATAGTTGACAGCACAGCAACTGAAGAAGCTGCCTTCTGTTGAGTCAGGCCACTGTGAGAACAGGATCTGGGACCTGATGGGCCTACATTTTGGCCCGATCCTGCAAGGCTTTTCTTAGTTCCCATTGGGAACTGGGACCTTTCGCATGCAGTGAGAACAAGCATCTTATTATGAAGTGGCCCGAGCGTTCGTTCAACCTGCTCTTACTCATCCGGACGCCACTGCCGAGAAGTTCATACCAATACAGATACGAGCTGCCGGTTTTTCATTGTGGCATTTTATTAATAGACATCTCTCCTGACCGGGGGGGGGGGCATTTACTATTGGCCTGCTCGTGAGTAACAACTTGCATGCACCCCCTCAGTCACGGAGCACGCTTAAAATCCTTTTCGCCCCGGTGGACACTTTGGCATTTAAAACCAGGGAAAGGGTTCCCTGTGTTCTCTCCAAAATGTCGCCGTTAAATGTGCACCGTAATATTTATCTGAACTGCTTAATCTAGCCACAAAGTTAGCTAAGGCAAATAACTGTTCTTCTTGAGCAGGTTCCTTGCCACCCCCAGAAAAAAAAAACACACACACAACAGCGATGCATGTGGGTAGGGAAGCCACGACTATTTTTTTGCATTTGGGGCTCATCCTAGCACTTACTGGCAAGGCACAAGACAGTAAGAGCAAAAACCTTTGCAATCTCTGGCAGCGCCAATTAAAACACACACACCTGCCCCGGAATAATTTGCTTGCCTGTCCTAGAACAGATCTTCATTTTCCAACCAATTAAGCTTCGTAATACTGAAGGCGTTTACAAAAAATGTTCCAACAAAACATTGGCACCCGCAATCCAAATATTTGACTATTTCGTTCCCAAGGGGCTCGTTTATTAGCGGCACTGGAAAAGCTCACACGGGCTCATTGAAAACTCTTAATTATTAGGGCTGTCTGCACCCCAGGCTTAACAGAGACTTTGCAGCCGTTCATCCTCCTCAGGACGTTTCTGTGAGGGAAATGTTTGCCATCGGATTTGAGCGGGCTCTTGGCTGTGCTAGGAATCGCAGAATTGTAGAGCTGGAAGGGACCCCGAGGGCCATCTAGTCCAACCCCCTGCAACGCAGGAATCTCAACTGAAGCATCCAAGACAGATGGCCACCCAACTTCTGCTTAAAAACCCTCCAAGGAAGGAGAGCCCACCACCTCCTGAAGGAGCCCTGAGGAGTGGCAGGCCACAGCAGCAGCCACCATTTTGATTTCCCACAATGCCGAAGGCTGGTACTTTGAAATTCGCTATTTCCCCAATTATATTTTATTAAGTTTCAACATTTTAAACATGTGCAATTGATATACTGATTGAAAATGTATTGTGTTGCAACTGTAATGTAAGTTCTGAATATATATACAGTATTTTTTTTTAAAACACCATATACAATCAAAACACATTTTCGTCATTTCTTTTCATCAGCTTACCACCCCTTTTCCCATGGAGTTGCTGTTTCTCCCCTTCTGCTGCACCTTAACTTCCATCTATTAAATCATAACAACTGTGTTATAATCTAATTACTTCTGTTGCTCAAATCCTGCTCGCAAGTTCTCCATACTATAATATTTCTTTAGGTGGTCCGAAAAAAGGCACCCATTCTTCCATATAACACTTTTTGGAATTCATTCTACTGGGACGGCCAAGACTGTTAAAAAAAAACTGGTGTGCCCTTAGCTGGCCAGAAGCACCTCTTGAAAGACTCGTTTTGCCCCCAGCTCTCCACATTTCCTGGGTGAACGACGGTGAGCAGCCTGCATCGTTCCTGCCTCAATTGCCGTGCCTGATCGATGCCACCCTGCAAGATCTGGGCTCCTGGTCCTGCTGCAAAAATGGATCTGTGGAGTCTTGCTGAGCCACTTGCTTTGACTGCAGAGAGGAAGGAGGAGGGGAAGCATCGGCATGAAGGGGCTTCTATCTGCCCCCCCCACCATAACCAGAGGCAAGCTTAAGGTAAAGGTGGGGGTCCCATCGGCCCCAGACAGCATGGCCAATGGTCAGGAGTTACGGAGGTTGCATCCAATAACATCTGAAGAGCTACACGTTCCCTGCTGTGATGTGTGGAGAGTCAATATTCTTTTCTCCTCTGGCGAAAGGCCCATCGGGTACGCTGGACTGGGGCAGCAGAGACGAAGGAGACCAATAAATAAAAAAATAAAAATTCCCCTAGTTCATTCAGTACCTCTGCAACTAGTTACAGGTACAGGTAGGTAGCCGTGTTGGTCTGCCATAGTCAAAACAAATTAAAATAAAAAATTCCTTCCAGTAGCACCTTAGAGACCAACTAAGTTTGTTCTTGGTATGAGCTTTCGTGTGCATGCACACTTCTTCAGAAGCTCATACCAAGAACAAACTTAGTTGGTCTCTAAGGTGCTACTGGAAGGAATTTTTTATTTTATTTTGTTTTGACGTGTTGGTCTGCCGTAGTCGAAACAAACAAAAAAAAATCCTTCCAGTAGCACCTTAGAGACCAACTAAGAGCCTAGGGCTTGCCGATCAGGAGGTCGTTGGTTCGAATCCCCACGATGGGGTGAGCTCCCATTGCTCGGTCCCAGCTCCTGCCAACCTAGCAGTTCGAAAGCACGTCAAAGTGCAAGTAGATAAATAGGTACCGCTCCGGCGGGAAGGTAAACGGCGTTTCCGTGCGCTGCTCTGGTTTCGCCAGAAGCGGCTTAGTCATGCTGGCCACATGACCCGGAAGCTGTACGCCGGCTCCCTTGGCCAGTAAAACGAAATGAGCGCCACAACCCCAGAGTCATCCACACCTTTAAGATGCTACTGGAAGGATTTTTTAAATTTTGTTTTGCCTCTGCAACTGTGTTTCATGCCATCCTTTCAAACAGGAGAAAATTAAAGGGGTGCAGCTGGGGCAGGACCGAATCCTGCCCCTCCCTCCTGGTCCTCTGGGGTGAAAGGCAAGTTTTGTCTCCTCTTAGCTGTGCTCCCAGTTCAATTGCTGCCTGTTCAATTTGTCCCCATCCTCTCTAGAACAGCCCTTCAGGTGCTGGAAGAACACAATCACGTCTCCCTTTAACCTTCACTTCTCTAAGCTAACCATACCCAGCCCTTTCCAGATTCTTCGCCATCCGAGTCACTTTCTCCTTGGGGGGGGCACCCCCCATTCTGTCCATTTCCTTACTGAACATTTGGCACCTAGAACGAGACACGGTACTTCAGATGCGGCTTGGCCTGTGCAGAACAGAGTGGGGCTATTACTTCCCATGATTCGGACACTATGGGCAGCCCAAGATCACATTAGCATTTTTAGCAGCTGCCTCACACGGCTGGCTCGGCACACGTTCAGATTGCAATCAACTAAAGCAGAAGCAGGGAACTTGCTGGCCTTCAGGTGATGCTGGACTATAACTTCCATTGCGCCTGGCCGTTGACATCCAGCAACCTGGGGGGGGGGAGAGGCAGGCACAGGTGCCCCACCCCAGGACGAATGCACCTGGAAGTGCTTTTTTTTTTTACATGCATTGCAGCCAGTCTGTTATTAATTACTATCACTATTAATTTTATAAAAGCGACATTTTGCAAGGAATAAAATAAAAGCGACATTTTGCAAGGAAGTACTGTAGCCAATGATAATGTGGAGCATTCAAGTTTTTGAATGCTTTGGCTAAAAGTGGAAAACAAAACAAAAGCTGCGTTTTACAAGAAAGTACTGTAGCCTATGATAATCTGCAGCGTTCAAGTTTGTCTAAAAGTGGAACACCTTTTAGACACATTGGACAGCTAAAGATAAACAGAGGCACGTCCTCTAGGCTCCAGAAGCCTCAGCCTCTCCTATCCTACACTTGAGCTTTTGAATTTTGTACCAAAATGTGGGAAAAAACAACACCCCAGAAGCTTCCCCATAAAACGGCCCAAGGTCTAAAAACTTCCTTCCCACTTTTCCAAGAAACGGCAATTCTGTACAGGTCCAAAGCAGGCGGCACCCACCCTCACCACCACCTTCAGTGAACCTGGCAATTTCAAATAAAACCATCCCACTACGGTACAAAGCGATTCATAAGATCAAGGGGCAAATTTGCATTCTCAACGGCATCCAACGGGCCACGATGGGCTTCAGGTTTGAACAGCTCGCCTGCGTGGGAACATATGTTTGTTCAGAAACCTTCACTTGCTCCGAAGAGAGTTGTAAGAACCGTCGGTGGAGAAGAAGGCAGAAACAGAAGGCGTTACCTATGAAGCCCAAACGGCTCTCCTCCGCAGAGAAATACCTGATTTGTAACCGTACCTCCACGAGCCTTCTCTCGCTCTGAAAGGCGCCGAGACCGACGCAACAAGATGCTCATCTCTGCCATAAGACCGCCTAAACCACAAAATTGCTTTCAATGAGTGCTGGGGAGGAACTCACCAAACTGACCTTGAAGCACCTGGGCTTCAATCGCTTTCACCGCTGCCAAGAGCAGGGGAACCTGGGGATACATTATAATCACGAGAGGAGGAGAATCAGAAACCGCCGCAGTCTTTAAAAATCCTCCTCGCGAGTGTTTGGCAGCTTCGTGGGTCTTATTTCTCGAGTTAAGGTGTGGAGCAGGCAGGCATCACCCGTAACCGGATTCTAATTCTTATAAGGAGAGAAAGAGACGAGGAGAGGGAGCGGGGCCGGGAAACCACACACAAGAAGAACCATGGCACCTCGGTTTTCGGAGAAATGAAACACGTACCTGCGGGGGTGTACCTGACGATCTGAGCTGTTAAAGGAGAGGAGACCCAGCCGACGAGGAGCACATAATCCAAATGACAGGACGAGTTCCAGGCTGCAGCCCACAGCACACCCAAAGGTGTGTGTGTGGGGGGGAGAGAGCATGATTTGCATGTTCACTTTATAACGAAAGCAAAGTTCAGGTCCAAATCGGAATGGGAGGAGGACGTGTAAAACCTCTGCAATCCTGATCAAACTCGAGTTCTTGCTCCGTTGTGGGGGAGATGCCTCACACACACACACACACACACACACACACAATTCCCACGGGAAGACAGGAACTTGCACCCTGGCAATTACTATTATTTTTTTAAAACGCTATTTATGCCTGCGTGGGACAAACTGAGCAGAGCGACCAGGAAGTTCAGGGCAACAAGCGTCCCTCCCAAGAGGCTGGCAGGTTCTGAGCAGAAGCCCAGCAGCATTCATTGCCTTGGGTGGATTTAAAGTGGGAGAAAAGCCGTGCCAGGATACGGCCCTCCCTAAAGATTATATATACATATGCATATGCATATGCATATACATATACATATATATGCTGAAACGAGGAACTGAAAAACAAGAAGTCGTTCGCCTATTTTTAAAAGGAACTGCGTCAACAACTAGGGGGGTTGGGGTGTGTGTGTGTGTGTGTGTGTGTTTTTACAGTAACGCTTCAAAGCTTGGAGGACTCGGGAGCCGGGAAAGATACACAGAGGAGGCTGTCTGCACATGTCATTGCTGCTTCCATTATGTAACTCTCTTCCGAGCACTTTGGCAATCCAGTTTGTGTTCACTCTTAGCGGCCTCGTGAAGCGGATCAATATTGTTTCCACCGGGCCGATTAAGAGCCAGTGCTTCCCTCCGCAGTGCCGGCTGAATGGGACAAGAGCTTTGTACACGTGGCACTTTTGGGCGGCGCAGGAATAAGAAATGTGGTCACGGGGACGGGAAGCAGCTTCCTGAGAATCTGACTTTTCTGTTTCTGTTTTTGTTTTTTCCAAAAAGGGGGCAAGCAGCCAACTCCCAGGTCACCTCTGTGATGCCCCTTCTGTCCTATCCTCCACATCCGTCCCCTAAAACCACCATTAAACCTAGGTTATGGTTGCCACAATGCAATGTCTAGGTGCCATTCTCCCCCCCCCCATGGAATACAGTCATACCCAGGGTTGCGCATGCTATGTGTTGCGTACGTTTGGGTTGCGTTCGCCGCTAACCCGGAACGGCAACACGGAGCGCAGACGCTTCTGCGCATGTCCGCGCATGCGCAGAAGCGCGATATTGCACTCTCATAGAAGCGCGATATTGCACTTTCATGTGAAAGCGCCGCCCGGGTTGCGCACTGTTTAGGGTGCAAATGGCACCCCGGAACGATTTGAGTGCGCAACCCGAGGTACCACTGTACTACTACTAATAATAATATAATTATTATTATTATTATTATTATTATTATTATTATTTCGATACTGCATGATCTTTTAGAGAACAACTCTCAAAGCTGTTTTAAAACACCCAATAAAACAATCCAGAATAAAAGAAATTCAAGCTGCAAGGGAAATATTTCGGATCTTTCTCTAAACGACACTTTGCTTTCTCCAGTTGCCAACCTGGCATCCAGAGATCTCCACATGGTCGCAATTCGACCCGTGCCGGTCGCAAAACGCGCCCGGCTAATTTCTTACGCTGCTCCTGTGGTTTCCAGCAACTGGTATTCACAAGCATTGCTGCCTCCGAATGCAGAGGTAAGAGCATAACCATGATGGCTCGTAGCCATCCATCGCCCTCTCCTCCATGAATCTGCCCAATCCCCTATTTTACAGCTCTCTAGGTTGGTGGCCACCTCTGCCTCGCACGTTCCATAGTTTAACCACGCACCGCACAAAGCACTCTCTTTTATCTGTCTTGAATTTTACAAAACACTTCGCTTGCTAAATAGTCCTAAAAACGGCTGCACTATTTAATTATGTGGCGCATAAAACACACACACACACACGTTTCCTCTAATTGTTTCAAACGAGTGGCCTTTGTTACTTTGTTCCCCCCATTAAGTCGGAGAGGAAATTAGCCATGCCTAATTGGGCAGATTGCAAACCTTGAATTATTTAATATGCCACTGACACCTCTGTGGTTATGCTCCCTGCCTCCCCCCCCCCCGGGGGGGAAGCTATCTCCTTGTGTGTTCAGTCCCAATTTGGGGCAACTGTTCTTACAGTTTGGGGTTAAACCATACCCTTCAACGAAGAAAACAGTTCTGATTTTTTTTTTTAAGAGGCTTCAGAACATCCTTCAAACCCTGGGGCAAGTAGCAACTGCCCCAGAATGAGAAATCAAGACATTTATTGAATCTGTACACAGACATCCAGGTACTACCATGTCCAGGGTGCAATATCTGCTTTGCAAGATTGTGATATATCACCAGCTTGTACTACCAACCTTACTGCATGCTTGTGAAACATGGACCACCCATAAACACCATCTCCATCTCCTCCAAAGATTCCATCAATGGTGTCCCTGAAATTTTTTACACATCACCTGGCAAGACAGGCGAACTAATGTCAGTATACTGGAAGAAGCAAAGGTCACCAGTGTTGAAGCAATGATACTTCAACATCAACATCATTGGACTGGTCATGTGCGGATGCCTGATTATCGTCTTCCAAAGCAACTACAGTAGTACCCCGGGTTACACACACCCCGTGTTGCGGACGTTCGAGTTGTGAATGCCCGCAACCCGGAAGTGTTTTCAGAGCGCATGAGACCCCCGGATGTGCAGAAGCGTTCTGCGCACTTTGCGCATGCGCACAAGCGCTCAAATCATGCTACTTTCGGGGTTTTTGGTTTTTCCCCGTGCGTTTCCCCCCGCGTGTGTAACCCGGGGTAACACGATCTCTATCTGAAGCTTAAAAATGGAAAGCGTGTGCTGGATGGTCACAAATGATCGTATCTGAAGAAGTGTGCAAGGCAAACTAAAAAAATGTATCATACCAAGAACTGGGAAACAGTTGGTCTCTAAGCGCTCCAATTGGAGAACAGCCTTTACCAAAGGTCTCATGGACTTTGAAGATGCTCAAACTCAGGATGAAAAGGGAGAAACGTGCTAAGAGGAAGGCATGTTTGGCAAACCCTCACCATGATCAACTCCCCCGGAAACCTATGTCCCCACTGTGGAAGGATGTGTGGATCCAGAATTGGCCTCCACAGTCACTTACGGACTCAATGTTAAGACCGTGTTCATGGAAGACAATCTTACTCGGCTATGAGTGATCGCCAAAAAGAAGATCTCACCAGCTAACCGTCGCAATATAGAGATATATCGTGATGTCTGAAATAACACTGAAAAAGGCTGAAAAAGAAGCTTGGCTGTGGAGGGAGGGAGGCGCAACTAGGAGGAAGGGAAGAGGGTTGCATGCTTGCTGGGCAAAGGAGCTCCTGCCTAGTCCCCCAGTCCCATCCTCTGCAGCAGTCCAGCCCCGGCCTCAGAAAGGGGAGCCTGAGTGGGGTGGGTGGGTGTTTTGGATCAGGTTAGCCATATTGATTTGTATGCTGTCGGTAGATTTTTGTCATTGTCTTGTTGGGCTGCGTGTGCGATGAAGGGGGACCATACGGGGGTGAAGGTGTCTTCTTCTGTTTGTCCCCGTGCTAGTTTTAGGTTGCTGGTTGGTTTTTCCCATACTACTAGTAGGGCTGTTTCCCATACTACTTGGTACCATTGGTCCATGTACTACTAAAATTGATCTGTAAAAATGTTTTATGGAAAAATACGAGAGACATTACACACACTTTGTAAACCAAGAAAATCTTTAATAAAAAAAGAAAGAAAGAAAGAAAGGGGAGCCTGAGAAGGCGCTCCATCCCCCTGTCCTTTTGCCTTCTCCCGGGCAAGTGGGTGGGCTTCCTCCTTCCTCCTGGTCAGTTGCAGGAGGAGCGATCAACTGGGAGGGAAGAGGCAGCCTACCCCGCTTGCTCGGGCGAAGGCAAACCTACAGGCCGACGGGCGACAAGGCAATTGGAACTGGCAATACACCGCAGCTCCGCAGCCAACACCAACACAGAGCAGGCAGATAGGCTCTGCGCTGGCAGCAGCCAGAGAGCCACAAAGTACTGCCAGCTCAAAAAGTCCTAAACCGTTTAGGGGGGACCTGAACTTCATACAGGTTTCAGACGATGAACTGACATATTGCCCAGCTCTACTGCCACTGTCAGCCTTCTTGGCCACCTGAAAAAAGCCCCCACCACTGTGGGGGTGCCCCCTACCACCCAGGAGTGGGTGGCAAGTTCTTCTCCCTCTCTCATAACACTGAAACTTCCAGGTCAGGTTAAAGGAGGTACTTCTTCATGCAGCACTTGGCCGAACGGTGGAACTCACTGCCACAAGAAGCAGTGGCGGCTGCCACCTTGGACGGCTTTAAAAGAGAATTGGACAAAGCCATGGCTCTGGGGTAAAGGTATCAATGGCTACTAGCCAAGACAATTACGCTTTGCCTCCACAGTCAAGAGACACTAAATGCTTCTGAATACCAGCTGCTGGGAACCCCTGGAGGGGAGAGTGTTGGTGTGCTCGTGTGGATTTTGGCTTTTGATTTTGACCCAGCTTAAGCGCATGAGAAGAGCCTTTCTGGTCCGGCCAATGGCTCAGCATCCTGTTCTCACAAGGGTCAACCAGTGGGAAGCCTGTGACCTGGACAAGAGTGAAACAACCCTCTGCCCTTTGGTATCATCCGCGAACCTGGCCACCTTAAGTGCCCACCCCTAGCTCTAAAATGGTTTATGAACAAGTGTAAAAGCGCAGGTCCCAATACTGATCCTTGGAGGACTCCACTTTCTCTCAGAGTCGTGGGTTCGAGTCCTGCATTGGGGAAGAGATTCCTGCATTACATGGGGTTGGATTAGATGTCTACATTTCAGTAGCTCCCCTTTTCCTTAACTCAAAATACATTATGCAAAAGGAGAGGGTGGGGGAGCATACAGTAAAAGCAAAGGGGATTTTTATTTTTTTTATTTTTTTGCAGAATCCTCATTTTCTCGGCATCTGGGCTTGCCAACGTGCTGCAGAACGCCAATATTTTTAGCTCAGGGTACAACCATCCCTGCAAATATGCTCAGAACGCAACACGGCAGCTACTAGGAACAGATGATTTTGCAAGCGGCGCTTTTTGACAGTTGAATCCCCCCTCCCCCCCTTCTCCCATCTTTGCAGAAAACAAATCTCAATCTCTATTTGCAACTGAAGTGCTTCTCTAAGTGCTCCTCGTTAAAATAAGCTTGTGGCTTTCCTTTTTTCGAAAACAACCACCGCTAGGATTTCGAAAGGATTTTTCTTTAAAAGAGAGAAAGAAAGAGAGTCACTGCTGTCAAACAGAAAGTTCCCGAGTTGAATACAGTGCCGTTTGCCGCCTGAACATCGTGTTAACAACAATGACTGGGGCTATTTCGTATCAGCCCAGACTGCAAGCAGTGACTCATCGGCCTCTACCACAGATTCCCAAGCTGTGTGTACAAGCACGTCGGCGCTGGGTTGCAAAACTGGGCGACTGAGAGCCTGCCTGCTCTGTCTCTGAGTGAGTCCCTGCTCTGAGCTTGCCCTCTCTTCCCAAACCGAGAGACATGCTTAAGAGCAGTTGTTCACACAGACTTTTTCCTGTAAGACCAACTGCAGTCATTAACAGTTGTCAACGGGTTTTCCACACCTATCAGCCAATCACCTGTTCCCACCACCCTTCTGAAGTAATACCCCTCCCCACCCTCTCACTATATATAAGGGTCTGGTGACTTCTGTTTCAGTGTATCTGAAGAAGTGTGCATGCACACGAAAGCTCATACCAAGAACAAACTTAGTTGGTCTCTAAGGTGCTACTGGAAGGAATTTTTTATTATTTTATTATTTTGTTTTGACTATGGCAGACCAACACAGCTAACTACCTGTAACAGGAGTTTGGATTTGATATCCCGCTTTATCACTACCCGAAGGAGTCTCAAAGCGGCTAACATTCTCCTTTCCCTTCCTCCCCCACAACAAACACTCTGTGAGGTGAGTGGGGCTGAGAGACTTCAAAGAAGTGTGACTAGCCCAAGGTCACCCAGCAGCTGCATGTGGAGCGGGGATGCGAACCCGGTTCACCAGATTACGAGTCTACCGCTCTTTAACCACTACACCACACTGGAGGAGGGGGTTAGCTCACGGGGCTAAAGGTGTTTGGGAGGGGCAACCAGAATGGTCAGTGCAAGGGAAGGCAAAAGCATTGGGCTTTTCGTTTTCGCTTTTACAGCAAAGGGTCAAAGCATCTGTTGTGCAGGCAGGCCAGACAATACTAGAGCAGCAGGTCTGGGTCAATATAAGGAATCTTCCTGTCTCTATTCCTCCTTTGCTGGTTGGATGCAGAGGAATGGTGGGAGGTACCCGGTGGGAAACCCTTGGGAAGAAGGCTCAGATTCAGGGGACTGTTGGCGGGACGACGATGAGTGGTCAGAGGGAGAAGACTGGGAGGAGGAGGTGTAGGAAACTGAGGAGGCCACAGGATTTAGTGAGCACGAAGAATCTGTGGTAGAGAGAAGTCCAGAATCAGAGGCAGAAGAGGAGGCTAGCGAGCGAGGGGGTGAGGCTGAGATGGGTCAAGCTGGTGAAGAGTCATGGCTGTCTCCCACTCCTGCTGTGATAAGCTCCCTTCCCCTCAATCTCCCAGAACCAGGAGAGGCGTGTAGTGAGAGGAGCAAAGACAGGCACGCAAGCGCGGTCTCTGATTGCTCGGAAAAAACACTGGGGACTCAGGCAGCTGTGGGGAGGTGGGAACCTTTAGTCTCGGCAACTGATCCATTGGGGCAAGACCCGAGTTGCTGTGCTCATTAGGCCCGACACTCCTGTGCAGATCCTGCTTTGCTAATACAGAGTTAGCTCTAGTTTGCTCGGTGTGGTTTACTTTTGGCTCGCTTCTCTCATCTGCCAGCCTCCGTGAAGCTAGTATTTAAAAAAAAAAAAAAAATGAATAGGGGTACATATTCCTGAAGCAAACCGTACTGCCACATTTTGGAATGCAGCTGAGTGGGGGAAGCATCTGCTTTCCATGCAGAAGGTCCTGGGTTCAGTTTCCGGCACCTCCAGGTGGTGCTGGGAAAGACTCGCTTCCTGAAACCCTGCAGAGCTGCTGCCAGGTCAGTGCGGACAATGCAAGGCTAGTTGGGACTGATGGTCTGACTCTGTATAAGGCAGCTCTTGCATCTGTAGCAGCTGGCCGGTTTCCTCTCCTCATCGGTGTGGTGTCATTTCAACCGCCCTGCCAGCAAAAGAAAACAAGCTCTGCCTTTAAGCTCAGGCTGCTTGCTTGTTTGCTTGCAAGTGTCCACAGCGTCTGGCCACGAAAACATGGGGGGGAAGCGCATTTGCTCACATTTACCATGCCATTGGGGGCACTATTTTGGACCCTCCCATGCCCCAAAAACATAGTAAACTTGTGCTGACATATAATAATAATCAGGGACGTAGCAAGGGGGGGCGAGGGGGGCGGTCCGCCCCGGGTTCCATAATGGAGGGGGTGACAAATTAGCAATATTTTTTTTTTAAATGCCTGCTCCGAAGGTCTTATCTTACTATACTAGGGATTATATAGCTATATATGAAATTTCATGCATATCGGTTAATATCTTGACCCTCCTCCACCAAAATAGCTGTTCACTTGGCTGTTTTCCTATGTCGTGAAGGCTGAAATTTCAGTTCAGAGAACACTTACTGTTCCCAACCCTAACCCTGTGGAAAGCCATCTAATTAGACTTTGAGAGGTTTTTAGGAGGTAATTTAATTATTGTTTGATTTTATACCAATGTTATGTATCTGGTGTTAGCCACCCTGAGCCCGACTTTGGCCGGGGAGGGTGGGATATAAATAAAAGTTTTTTATTATTACTTGTTATTATTCCTTTGTAAGAAAATATGAAATAACGTAAAACCATTTTTGCGGGGGGGGGATCAATGGGGGGGTTGACAAGAAATTTTCCGCACCGGGTACCACCTGACCTTCCCATGCCTGGGGGGGGGGAAAAAAATTTTTTGCCCCCGGGTACCAATTTACCTTCCTACGCCTCTGATAATAATAATAATAATAATAATAATAATAATAATAAATTTTATTTATACCCCGTCCAGGACTGGGCTCAGGGTGGCTAACACCGAAGTATGATACACAAAAAACATAAATCAAACAATCGATTAAAATACATCTTAAAATCAAATTTGCAGCAGAATAAAATCAGATGGCAACCCACGGATTATAACTATAGGGGATGGGGGTCACTGAATGCTCACCAGGCCCAACTGTTTGTGCTGCTCTTATATGAGCCGGTGTAAAGGGTTAGGGAGGCCATTTACACACTGGGTCTTATAACAAAAAAGAAGGGGCGGGGTCAGAATGTGCCCCGACCAAAGGCCTGTCGGAAAAACTCTGTCTTGCAGGCCCTGCGGAAAGATGTCAAATCCCGCAGGGCCCTGGTCTCTTGTGGCAGAGCGTTCCACCAGGCTGGGGCCAGTGCCGAAAAGGCCCTGGCCCTGGTCGAGGCCCCTTGAGGCCCGGGACCTCCAAGGTGTTATTGTTTGTCCTCCGCGGGGCATACCAGGAGTGTGTGCCATCCTCACAGGGGGTGTGGGGGGGAGAAATACATCTCACAACACCTTCACCACAAGAAGAAAGGCAACCCACATTCTCATCATTTTGCCAAGTCAATGGGCCCTGATTTATCCCAAAGCAATTAAATGCAAAGTATCCCAGGCTGTGTCCAGAAAACTTGTTTACTGATCATTTGTCCTCATTCATCGGCACTATCTATGAAGCATTTCATTCTGATCTGCCTGCAGGGAGGTCACATGACATTGCATCAAGCAAATGTTAACCCACATTTCCCAGTGCGTTTCTCCACTACTTTCCTTACTGCAAAAAGTCCAGTTTGGAGCCGGGGGGCAATAATCGGGTTTCTTGTGCAAGAGCTCCGAGTTTACTGTCACAGCACAATCCCAAATATGAATTCCAGCTGAAGCAGTGTGGCTTCAGGTGGGATTCAAATAATTATTTATTTATTTATTTATTTATTTTTATTTATTATTATTATTATTATTATTATTTATTATTATCCCCAGAATCTCGTCATTTTGCCATGTAAACCCGGACCCAACTAACCACAAGTTTCCTAGACTAAGCAGAGGCTGGTTCTATCACGATAGCTTCTGCCTTGCTCAGAACTGGGGGGGAAATCTCAGTTTTTTGCCCATGCAAGAAGACATGCATTCCGTTCTGACATACACAGGTGTGCAAGAGGGTGAGTGTTTTGAGGGCATGACTGGTGGTTTAAATAAAAATAAATATTATCTCAATATAAACTGGACTCTACATCTTTCCCCCCCAGTAAGTGAAATGGGATATAAACATTGACTGGAATGACTGAGCTAGAGCTCAGTATGCAAACGGTTTGCAGAGGTTTCTGCACGCAAACACACACACACTTTTCTTGGGGGGGAAACGCTTGCGGAATCCTTAAGCATCTCTTTTGACACAGCAAAAGGCAAAACGGGGAGGAGGAATTTCAATTAGGCTGCGCCGTTTCTGGGCGTCGCTTTAACACTTGAGTGCCGACACCGAAACCCGACATGGGCAGCGGGTGCCGGGGAGCGGAGAGAGGAAAGGCAGTGGGGTGGGAGAAAAGAGATGGAATGAAATTCTATGGAAACCGCCGCCAAAAAAGCAAGCAAAAGGCGGGGGGGGGGGACAACCTTCCTGGCAAAGTCGCCGTTCCTGATGAACAGCAAGTATAGGAGGTGGGAGCGAGATGCGTTCAGCTTATTACAACTCCATCGAGGGCTCCATCGCCATGGAAACTGGCTCTCTGCAAGCAAAGCAACGTTCCCCGGCTACCAAAGTGTACATGTGCTTCTGTGCTCTCACGTGTTTGAGGAACAGGAATTCACAGGGCCACAAACGCTTCTCCTGTTAAAGTAACGTGCTGCACACATCGTCTGCGATCCAGGGCTTTGGCGCTCCAGGATCTCCATGCATACTGCCCAGGCTTGTGCCCCGGATAGCTCACCTGGGTGCTCCAAACGCAGCCGTTTGGGTTCACCCCTAGAAGCACCCTCCATTGGCTCTCGTGACAGTATACCTGAAGGAGCATCTCCGCCCCCATCGTCCAGCCCAGACACTGAGGTCCAGCTCTGAGGGCCTTCTGGCAGTTCCCTCACTACGAGAAGTGAAGCTACAGGGAACCAGGCAGAGGGCCTTCTCGGTAGTGGTGCCCGCCCTGTGGAACGCCCTCCCATCAGATGTCAAGGAAATAAACAACTATCTGACTTTTAGAAGACATCTGAAGGCAGCCCTGTTTAGGGAAATGTTTAATGTTTGATGTTTTATCGTGCTTTTAATATTGTCCAGAGGCCTGGAGAGCTCTCCCCCCCCCTCCGCCCCAGGGTTCCCCACCTTTGCTCAAAATTGCGGTGAAATTTTGGGAAACGGCAGGGGGAGAGAGCAGGAAAGAAGGAGGAATGCACACAGGAACCAGAGATGACTCGTTGTGCTCAGGAATTTCTCTTTTAACGTTTTGCAAGGCGACTAAGGAATACCTGCGGCGAAACCTTTGCGTCCTTATCTGTAGCGGGGTGGCAGGCAACGGCTCTGGAGCCTTAGCGACCGAACAGTTTGTTTCCTCCACAAGCACGGCACGAGGACACACGCAGCAGCCCCTCCTCTCTCGCTGCGCACTCAAAAAGCGCACTGCTGGGAATTGTGCTCAGCTTGGGGAAGGACGAGCCACGCAAACAGCCCACGCACAGCATGCAAGGGAACATCTGCCGCCCATATCTTGGACTGATTTAATGTGCTCTTTTCACTAACGAGGTCTGTATTTCAATGTCTGCCTAGCTGGGTTTAACACTTGTAAACCGCTTAGAAGGCCGTTTGGGCACCAAGCGGGATATAATGCTAGACCCAGCCCTGATGTAGACAATGAGGCATATCAGAAGAATTACGAAACGCAGCAGGACTAAAACATGGGAAGCTACCTAATGCTGAGAATTCTATTCTACCTTGGTCAGAACACACCTGGAATTCTGTGTCCTGCTCTGGGTGCCACAATCTGAGGATATTGGAAAGCTGGAACGTGTGTTGAGAGGACCCAAGTACAGGGGTCAGCAAACTTTTTCAGCCGTGGGCCGGTCCACCATCCCTCAGACCATGTGGTGGGCGGACTATATATTTTTTTTGGGGGGGGGGAATGAACGAATTCCTATGCCCACAAATAACCCAGAGATGCATTTTAAATAAAAGCACACATTCTACTCATGTAAAAACACGCTGATTCCCGGACCGTCCACAGGCTAGATTGAGAAGGCGATTGGGCCGCATCCGGCCCACGGGCCTTAGGTTGCCTACCCCTGCCCAAGTAGATCAAGGATCTGGAAACCAAGCCTGATGAGGAACGGTTGAAGGAGCTGGGTATGTTTAGCCTGGAAAAGAGAAGACTGAGAGTAGACAAGGATAGCCATCTTCAGATAGCTCAGGAGGAGGAGGGGGGAAAGCTTGTTTTCAAGTTACAGGAAAGGACATTCCGAGTGAACATCAGGAAGAACTTTCTGAGAGCAAGAGCTGTTCAACTCTCATTCCTTGGAGGTTTTTAAGCAGAGGTTGGATGGCCACCTGTCCTGGATGCTTTAATTCGAGATTCCTGCATCTCAGGGGGTTGGACTAGAGGGCCACCAGGGTCCTTTCTGCCTCTACAATTCTATTGTTCATAGCTCAAAAGGTAGGGCATCTGTTTAGAATGCTCAGTGTAAGGCAGGTTCCTCTGCTCCTATTCCCCCTCTGCCACTTCCACTGAGCTAGTGAAAAAACACAACAGGCAGCTGCTGCCAGTCAGAGCAGACAGTACTGACCTGCATGGGCCAATGCTCTGGCCTTGTGTAAGGCAGCTGCTTATATAACTGAGAAAGCCCTCTCCCTCTCCAGCTTGATGGGAGGACCTGGACGAGGTTCTTGATACCACCCTCCAGTTACACATGGAACTTCTCCAGAGAACAAGTGCTCTTTGGAGAAGATAGAGTTGTGTGATGTACAGAAAACAGGGGCCGCGTTCCCTTGAGCATTTGCCTTCTGCCTCTACTCAAGCAGAAGCTCCAGAGCATCCTAAAAACATAAGATCCGGCTGATGGGAGCTCTGGGTGAATGCCTCTTTTATTTACTCCAGAGCAAAGCATACACTGGGACCCGGGTGCCGCTGTGGGTTAAACCACAGAGCCTAGGGCTTGCCGATCAGAAGGTCGGCGGTTCGAATCCCCGCGACGGGGTGAGCTCCTGTTCGGTCCCTGCTCCTGCCAACCTAGCAGTTCGAAAGCACACGTCAAAGTGCAAGTAGATAAATAGGTACCGCTCCGGCGGGAAGGTAAATGGCGTTTCCGTGCGCTGCTCTGGTTCGCCAGAAGCGGCTTAGTCATGCTGGCCACATGACCGGAAGCTGTATGCCGGCTCCCTCGGCCAATAAAGCGAGATGAGCGCCGCAACCCCAGAGTCGTCTGCAACTGGACCTAACGGTCAGGGGTCCCTTTACCTTTACAGCATACACTAAATGTGCTGTGTTGAGTAAGCAGGTGCATGTTTTTGTGCACCAGGAAATCCTGTCACCTGGGGTTTAAATCCTGTGTAATTTACTCTGGATCTGAGAGGTGGGGCAACTATAATGCACCCCCCTTCCTCAGTTTTTCTGGTTACGGCCTTCATTCCTTGGTCCCTTACAAATGGATGGGTCAAAAGTCTCTGCAACCGATCCTGCCTACAATAAGATGCAGTGTTTGTCTCTGTTTAGGAGTTAAACTCCACCAATGGTAGCAACGTAGCCTTTGTCCCAAATGATAAAAATGGGGTGTGTTCATGCAGAGGGCATTCTAATGGCAAAGTACCCCTGACCATGTGCAGAATGCCTTCTGACAGGAAGATGAAAGGTACCACAAGTTCTCTTTCAGAGAGAGAGAGAGAGAGATTGTATATAAATGTACATAAAGAAGGAATAAGATTTATTTTTTCTGGCTTTACACACTCCTGTTCTGACAACAAAAACTCCGATAGGCTGGTCCCACTGCACACAGAGTACAAGAAAACAGATAACGCACTTTAATAAAAGAAATGCTTTTTTAAAGCACAGCTGGGGAAACATGTATACAAACGACAACCATCGAACGGCGGTGTTCATACTAACCTAGAAATTGCTATGAAGCGTTCTCTCCACTCGCACCATTTCACAAAGCACAATTTGAAGGCAGCTCTTCCTAAATATATATAAACGCTAATAAGCACATCTAATTGTTCAGGCTGCAGTTTCCCATCAGCAGGCAAGGCCACCTGTGGGAGGACAATTGGTCCTCTTGGTCCGTGGAAAACAAAACTGCAGCTTTGCTGACGGCAGATAACAAGCAAATCAACAAAACACAAAATAAAACAAACAATCATTTCATCAGTTTGTGGTCTGCCAGCAATAAGACGGCTGTGCATTAAGTGGCGCTGGGGAGTCGTATTTAGATGACATTTGGAGGAAATCTATGGGGTCCCTCAAAAAACCTCAAACAGTTTCCTGGAGAGAAAGCTCACTGGTCCTCATTCTTCCCTTACCATGGTGGCAGAAAACCCCAGGGAGGTGTACAACATTAATAACATACTTTATGGAGCATAATAATAGTTGCAGTTGTTGGCATTTGTCTGTCTCAAGAGACAATGGAGTGCACATCTGGGGGTGAAGCGAAACTGCTGTGCTAGCAGCAATGAAGTGACGCCCCTGGGGCGCAGGCCTGGGCAGTGTGTGTGGGGGGGTCCTGGGGTGCCCAGACGACAAGACCCCCCTCTCAGCCTCTCTGATGTGGTCCAAAGGAAAGCAGAGCAAGACGTTTGGCACCAGCTTGGCTGCAGGAGTTGCCGGAAGGCATCATCCAACCGTCAAAGAAGAAGAAGAGGAGTTTGGGTTTGATACCCCGCTTTATCACTACCCGAAGGAGTCTCAAAGCGGCTAACATTCTCCTTTCCCTTCCTCCCCCACAACAAACACTCTGTGAGGTGAGTGGGGCTGAGAGACTTCAGAGAAGTGTGACCTAGCCCAAGGTCACCCAGCAGCTGCATGTAGAGGAGCGGAGACGCGAACCCGGTTCACCTGATTACAAGTCTACCACTCTTAACCACTACACCACACTTAGGGACTCCGTGGAACCCTCGCACAAAAGGGTTGCTGCCTCTACTACAGGTGCCACACAGTACCCATTCCACATGTGCAACAACACGATTGCTCGGTGCACTTTGGAACTCCCTGCCTCTTGAGACCAAGCAGGTGCTTTCACCGTAATCTTTTCGGCACCTGCTAAAAACATTCTTGCTTAGGCAAGCCGACCCAGATGCTTAGAAAACGGGCGTGCATTTTGACCTCTTTCAGTACTGAACTTTTAAACCACCGCTGTCAATTTCCCCTCGGTTTAATTGTTCTATCTTTTTGTAAACCGCTTTGAGGCGTTCGGTTGGTGTTGTTTTTTCACATCAAGCGGTATAGAAATTTTATGAAATAGATAAATAAATAAGCAGAACTGCCTTGGATAAACACGGCTCTATCAACATACATGCAACTACAAAGAAAAAAGGGGAGATCATGGAGGACATCATCTCAAGCCAACTGCTCACACCTACTCTGGGGAAACTCACTGCTGCTTAGGAAAGCTGTGGCTTTAAGAAGAACCTTGAGTCATAGTTATTTATTGTCATCGATTAAAAAAAACACACACACACTCAACCAGAACACATACAAATTCCTCTCATTCAAGTAAGAACCATGAAGAAAGAGTAATCTAAGCCATTACTATTATGAATATTTTACCAGTGAAACACAAATCGTGGGTTCCTTTGTTCTGAGAATGGAACTATCCGGTATTACTCTAATAGCTTGCCAGTGCAGTATTAGGAACGGAGGAGGAAGGAGACAGCAACGAGGTGCAGTTGGACCATCAACATGATGCGGGTTGGGAGCGGGAAAAACAGGTGATAAAAAATATGACTCATAGTTACAGGTAGGTAGCCGTGTTGGTCTGCCACAGCCGAAACAAAATAAAATTCCTTCCAGTAGCACCAACATCAAACATACCATCTCAGGACTATTTAATTGCTCATCTTCTAACATTGTGTATGCCATCAAATGCCAACAGTGCCCTTCAGCTCTCTATATTGGACAAACAGGCCAAACCCTACGCCAAAGGATGTTGTTGTTGTTCAGTCGTTCAGTCGTGTCCGACTCTTCGTGACCCCATGGACCAGAGCACGCCAGGCACGCCTATCCTTCACTGCCTCTCGCAGTTTGGCCAAACTCATGTTAGTAGCTTCGAGAACACTGTCCAACCATCTCATCCTCTGTCGTCCCCTTCTCCTTGTGCCCTCCATCTTTCCCAACATCAGGGTCTTTTCCAGGGAGTCTTCTCTTCTCATGAGGTGGCCAAAGTACTGGAGCCTCAACTTCAGGATCTGTCCTTCCAGTGAGCACTCAGGGCTGATTTCTTTAAGGATGGATAGTTTGATCTTTTTGCAGTCCATGGGACTCTCAAGAGTCTCCTCCAGCACCATAATTCAAAAGCATCAATTCTTCGGCGATCAGCCTTCTTTATGGTCCAGCTCTCACTTCCATACATTACTACTGGGAAAACCATAGCTTTAACTATACGGACCTTTGTCGGCAAGGTGATGTCTCTGCTTTTTAAGATGCTGTCTAGGTTTGTCATTGCTTTTCTCCCAAGAAGCAGGCGTCTTCTAATTTCGTGACTGCTGTCACCATCTGCAGTGATCATGGAACCCAAGAAAGTGAAATCTCTCACTGCCTCCATTTCTTCCCCTTCTATTTGCCAGGAGGTGATGGGACCAGTGGCCATGATCTTAGTTTTTTTGATGTTGAGCTTCAGACCATATTTTGCGCTCTCCTCTTTCACCCTCATTAAAAGGTTCTTTAATTCCTCCTCACTTTCTGCCATCAAGGTTGTATCATCAGCATATCTGAGGTTGTTGATATTTTTTCCGGCAATCTTAATTCCGGTTTGGGATTCATCCAGCCCAGCCTTTCGCATGATGAATTCTGCATATAAGTTAAATAAGCAGGGAGACAATATACAGCCTTGTCGTGGCTGTACATAAATCTGACATCAGGAATCACAAGACAGAGAGAAACCAGTAGGAGAACATTTCAATCTCCCAGGATCTCAAAGTAGCTGTCTTATTACAAAAGAATTTCAGAAATAGACTGGAAAGAGAAGTTGCTGAATTGCAACTTATTAACAAACTTGAAAGGGACGTGGGTGACGCTGTGGGTTAAACCAGAGCCTAGGGCTTGCTGATCAGAAGGTCGGCGGTTTGAATCCCCGTGACGGGGTGAGCTCCCGTTGCTTCGGTCCCAGCTCCTGCCCACCTAGCAGTTCGAAAGCACGTCAAAGTGCAAGTAGATAAATAGGTACTGCTCTGGCGGGAAGGTAAACGGTGTTTCCGTGCGCTGCTCTGGTTCACCAGAAGCGGCTTAGTCATGCTGGCCACATGACCCAGAAGCTGTACGCCGGCTCCCTCGGCCAATAAAGCGAGATGAGCGCCGCAACCCCAGAGTCGGACATGACTGGACCTAATGGTCAGGGGTCCCTTTACCTTTACCTTACCAAACTTAAAACCATGAGAGACCTGGTCTGAATAGAGACATTGGATTCTTATCTCATTATACATGATAAAGCTATTTTTAGCCATCTCACCCCTTGCTTTTTCCTGTAAGACCAATTGCAGTCGTTAACAGTCGTCAACAGGTTTTCCACACCTATCAGCCAATCACCCATTCCCACCACCCTTCTGAGTAATACCCCTCCCCACTCCCTCACTATATTTAAGGGTCTGGTGACTTCTGTTTCAGTGTATCTGAAGAAGTGTGCATGCACACAAAAGCTCATACCAAGAACAAACTTAGTTGGGTCTCTAAGGTGCTACTGGAAGGAATTTTTATTTTATTTTGTTTCAATTATGACTCAGTTGACTTAAGAGGATTTCTAGTACATTCCAATGTGGCTTTCAGTTTGGTACCAGAAGCTCAGGGACGTGTGTCACTCCAGTCTTCTAGCTCTTTGTCAAGAGTTTCGCTGTTGTTCTTCTTTTAATGTTTATATTTTATTGAGATTATTATAGTATAAATTAAAGTATATTAAAAATAGAGAAAGGAAAAAGAGGAAACATAAAAAATCGTTTTTAAAAACACAGGAAAACAGCAAAAACAAAATAACAGTCAAATATACTGTAGTCAAAACAAAAAAACAAACAAACAAAAATTCCTTCCAGTAGCACCTTATGTAAATGGATAAACTAATTGTTTCGCTCAAGCCCCATGAACCCATGGGCCACTATCGTTTCAACAAATACGTTCCAAATATCTTTACATATGTCCATGTATAACTTTGCCTGAAAGTGATTCATTCCTAGGCTGCAACAGACTGGCCACTCTACTCTGCTTTGTTCAGACCACACCTGGAATACTGTGTCCAATTCTGGGCACCACAATTTCAGAAGGACGTTGACAAGCTGGAACGTGTGAGGAGGGCAACCAAGATGATCAAGGGTCTAACCTTACAGGGAATGCTTGAAGGAGCTGGGTATGTTTAGCTTAGCCTGGAAAAGAGGAGACTGAGAGGAGATATGATAGCCATCTTCAAATATCTCAAAGGCTGTCACATGGAAGAGGGAACATGCTTGTTTTCTCCTGCCGCAGAGGGTAGGACTCGAACCAATGGCTTCAAGTTACAAGAAAGGAGATTCCGACTAAACATTCAGAAAAACTTTCTGACGGTAAGAATCATAGAGTTGGAAGAGACCACAAGGGCCATCCAGTCCAACCCCCTGCCAAGCAGGAAACACCATCAAAGCATTCCTGACAGATGGCTGTCAAGCCTCCACTTAAAGACCATCCATAGAATGGGAACAGATTCCCACAAGCGGAGGTTTTAAAGCAGAGGTTGGATGGCCATCTGCCATGGATGCTTTAGCCGAGATTCCTGCATTGCAGAGGGCTGGACTAGAGGACCTTTGAGTCCCTGCCAGCTCTAAGATTCTATGATCTAACCATTAATCAAAGGGGGCCATGTTTTTGTCCTTCCAATGTGTCAATATCAATGTTTCTGCAGATGTGAAGGCACAGAGAACCCATTTACGTTGACCGATTGTCAAGCCCCATATATTAGGTGAATAGTTTAAGATGAGGTTTGTTGTGAGGAATTAAACGAGGCAGGCAGAGAACCATGTACCCAACCTTGAGCTCCTCAATGAAAGTGGGATAGAAACGCAATAAATAAACGAAAGAATAAATACCAGGAGACAACTGAGGCTAAGGAACAAGAGCCCCCAGAAGAACCTCCTACATATGTAGAGCCAGAATCTGGGCCCTCACAGGCATCTTCCCTTGCACAGGAGTAACCAGATGCCTCTCCCAGAACCTCAGCAGTCCAGCCATGCAGTGAGTGCACGACTGGAGGGCAGGAAACAGGGGTGGGGTCTAGAGAAGAATCTAGAGTGAGGTGGAGTGTGAGAGAGGAAGTCTGAGAATAGGAAATCAAAAAGGCTTCTCATAGTCTTTGCTGGAGCAAGTGGCTCACTTGGAGCTATCCGTGGTGCTGAAACTTCTCACCAGCCTTGCCTCCTCTTTCATGGAATCTGGCACTGGACCACTAGAATATGGCACCCCTGCTGCTCATTTGGCTCCCCCACATTCCCTTGATCCTCAGCTGTATCCTGTCATAACCTCCATGATGGGAGGTAGCCCACGCTGTGCCCAAACCAATGGCTTAAGGTTACAAGAACTTTCTGATGGTAAGAGCTGCTTGACAGTGGAACAGTCTTCCTCAGGAGGTGGTGTTAGAAACTGAGATATGAAAGCTAGGAGCTAAATGGCACCTCAAACCTAGGTTATGGGCACAACAATGGAATGTCTAGGCATGCTTTTTTATAACAAGAATACAAAGCTGAAAATGAATGAACTGCAGCTAAAATATTATGTTCATTTTTCACATGGTCTAGTCCTTCCCCTGCCCACCCCCCTAATATTCTTAAGAGGGTCTCTTCTCCAGTCTTCAGAGAGTAGCTGGAAGGGGGAGGCAGAAAAAGGTCCTCCTTTCCTTCCACTTTGCAGTTTTAATCTGAAATCTTAGATGCAGTACTGTGCCCAGAGCTAAGAAACTGCTCGTGCTAATGAAATTCCCTGTCACAAAATGCCCCTAGAATAATGGGAGTTTCGAACACTGGTGGGTGGGCTCTCCTTCCTTGGAGGTTTTTAAGCAGAGGTTGGATGGTCATCTGCCACGGATGCTTTAGCTGAGATTCCTGCATTGCAGGGGGTTGGACTAGAGGACCCGGGGATCCCTTCCAGCTCTACAATTCCATGATTCTACAAGTGCTGCTAGACTCCAATTCCCATCATTCCTGACTGCTGGCCATGCTGGCTGGGGCTGATGGGAGTTGGAGTCCAACAACATCCAGAGGGCATCCTGCTCCATGGCATGAGCTTCGTTATTGGCTCTGGCTTCCTATCTGGGCTGTAGGATCCATCCCAACCCATCTTTTGACTTATTAATTTATATACCCCTTAACGTCCAAATCAGTTTCTAAGTCTTTTGCAGGTGTATACTGTATATATAAAAAAACCAATTACACAAACACTAAATATAAATATCCACAGTTGAAATACACAACAAAACAAACACTAAAATGCAAACATCCATGATTAAAATGTGCTATAAATCAATCCCATTAAAACAACACAACAATTAAACAGGAGAGATGGGTTGAGAGATCAAGCGAACACATGTGTCCGTTTTCAAAGCTGGCACATCGGGTCATTTTGAGAGCACTCCTTAGTGACCCTAGGAACTGACCCTTCAAGGCCTCGTGGACAGAGTGTTTGATTTCTCCCACCCACCCCCTAAGAACCATTTTATTATGCACAAATTTACGCAATATGAGCTGTTCCTCCCCGCTGCTTCGTGCACACAGACACACACACACTGGTGCCATCCCACCCCCAATTTTCAGTTTAACCAGAACAACTCCATAAATCTCCTTCATCGCTGGGAACAAACCCCCTTCCAAATCTCACCTCAGCCTTTTGAGGAGGGGGAGAAGCACTTCACCAGGGGCGGGGGGCTGGGGGGCTGGGAACGCAAACGGCAATTCACACGCCGAGTAATAATCCGCAGCACTTTACGAAACCCATGACATTTCTATATATGTGCTCCTCATCCTTTGAGAGACAAGCAGCACACAGTCACCAAAAGAGGCTGCTCAGGAATCAGTCTTCAAAGCACACCTGCAAAGATTAGTTGGTTCGTTACTTTGTGTACCATGTGCAAGCCCACTCACACAAACACACGCTTATGACGTTTAGTGCTGTACGCACAAGTACATATTTTGAAGAACATCTTGGAAGATCGGGAGGCTGAAGAAGATCTTGCGCACTTGACAAAAGAAGAAGAAGAAGGGTTTGGATTTGATATCCCACTTTATCACTACCCGAGGGAGTCTCAAAGCGGATAACATTCTCCTTTCTCTTCCTCCCCCACAACAAACACTCTGTGAGGTGAGTGGGGCTGAGAGACTTCAAAGAAGTGTGACCTAGCCCAAGGTCACCCAGCAGCTGCATGTGGAGGGGCGGAGACATGAACCCGGTTCACCAGATTACGAGTCTACCACTCCTAACCACTATACCACACTGGCTCTGCACTGCTTGTTTCAGGCGGTCACAGAACAGTCAGGTTTTCTGAAATGTTTTGAGAACCCCAAGCCTAGATCTAAGCTTGCTATGGCTGCATAAAGTTGAATGGTTTTTAAATTACAAGGATGAGTTGCAGTGAGCCTCACGCTCCTGTGAGCTCCCCTCTCCAAGAACTCAGAAGCTTTCGCTTCAATTTTAGATTAACCGCAGCTTGCCATCTTAATCCAAACCCAGGCAAACCGTGGTTAGCCTTAATTACAGTTAGTAGAAACAAGCTAACATCAAACCATGGTTTACAAAACTGGCTTGTTTTCTGTAATCGCAGTTACAGAAAACCTGAAATACAGAGCTCAGCATAATACTGAACTGTGATCAATTCAAAACAAGCTTCTGATCTCAATCTCTCCCAGAGATGGGTGGGGGAGCCCACAGATCACCGTGGCTTGCCCTTGTAACACTAAACCATGGCTGGCTTTATGTGGGAACCAGGCCAAAGTCTACAACCTTCAAAGCCATGACTTAGCCCAATCATTGTGATATAAATTGAAGGTGACGAATCGTATTTCATTCATTTTCTATCCTGCCTCTTGCCAAGGTGAGTACCTTCTAAAAAAACAAGAACAAGAACAAAGCACAGACGTAAAAATATAACTGTTACCTCACACCTGCTTAATCCAGGTCATTAAACACTAGTTCCATGTTTTGTAGCTCCTCCAGAAAGTGCCCTCTTCCAGGTTGAACTTGCCCTAGTGAGAGTCACACAACTGTAAGGGAATAATCCAAAAGGAATCTCCCAGCTATTTCAACTCAGTGCACACGTAGGACAGTCAAGAAGGCACTCTTGGAGCAAAAGCCTGTCATAATAGGAGCTTAGGAACATACAATACTAAATCAAACCACTGGGCCCATCCAACTCAGTACTGACTACACTGACTGACAGCACCTCTCCATCTTTTCAGGTAGTGGACATTCTCAGGCATCCTGGAGATGATGGAAATCAAACCTGGGAAAAAGCTGCTCTCCCTTCCCAGGACCAGGAGAGGTATGAAGAGGGAAGAGCAGAGACAGACACAGTGGCGGATTCTCAGATTGTTTGGGAAGGGCCCAGGGGTGGATGAGATTTAGGCAGCTGTGGGAAGGCAGGGACCATCAGCTCCACAACTCCCTCATGGGGGCAAGACCTACCAAGACGACTTGCTGTGCTCAATAGGCCTGGCACTCCTGGGCAGACCTTGCTTCTTTTAACAAAGAGTTAACTTCAGTTGCTCTGTGCAATTTATTCCTGACACCGAAGCGGATGGGAACTGGAGTACAAGAACACTGAGAGGCCACAACTTGCCCACCCCTACTCTAGGACGAAACATAAAGCTGCATCCAGTAGGACACAGTGGCTCATAAATGGATTTTAATGGAGGCGCATTGGGGAAGATCAAGCCAGCTGCAGTAACATGTGTTTTCTTCTGCAGAGAGCAGGCGCTGCTTCTGTTTAAGAGGGAAAGTACACAGAGTCGTATCTTAAGCATTCGTGCCCCTGTTGCGGAGACGGTTTACTCATGCATATGGGATCAATTTCTCGTAAGCTGAAACAAGCGTGCAGAGAAGACTTTCAACAAGTCACCAGCAGACTGAATCACTACACCAGTCGGAATGATTTAGCAGCCCTCTTCCTCCAGAGGATATGTCTTCCCCACCCACTCACACTGTTTAACTGCCGCAAGAAGCAGGAGATCGTAAATTAAACACACTGCACATTGCAACATACACATTCTGTTGCCTTTTAAAAGGGCCCGTCTAATATCTTCTTTAGGGGGGCGGGGAGGAAAGGGAAGAGAACAAGAAACTTTCGTCTCCCGTCGGAAAGATGCTTGGAAGCAGCAGAGCAATAAATCACTTTAGTATTAAGCCAGAGATGTCATCTTAACGGCAAGCGAAAAGTTCTTCACAGTGAGTGCACAATATTGTGGCTTTGGGGTTTCTGTTTTTGTGGCTTTTTGTGTCAGAGGAATTGGTCCTATTTGCAAGCAGCACCCAGCTGGACAAGGAGACTTAGCTGTGTGACATTGCATATGTTTATGTGGAGCTGGGAAATAGATCTAATCCACGTGTGGGTAATCAATAAAAAAATCGACTGGGCACCTAGATTCAAAAGAATGGGGTCTGCACACTCTCCAGTGGGAGAGAGCCCCTGGCAGACTTAAAAACATTCTCAGAATAAACCAGCAGTATAGCATGGAATATAGGTTGTTAGAACCTTTTTCAGATCCCACGTAGTTTGCTTACAGCCCCTGGCAATGAACAGACCACATACTGTTAAGTAAGTTTAAAAAGCTTTACTTACAAAAAAACCCAAAGGTCTGTTCATGCATTGTTCCATGCAGCAGAAGCAGCAAGGAAAACACAGGTAGAATACTCTTGGGTGCAAAATACAGAATGCAGTTTGAAGCATGCAGTCTGAACTTGGGAATGAGTTCAGATGTGTCTGTGCTGGTCAGTCACGTGGCGCAGAGAGAGTGACAGAAAGGAAGAAAGGTTATGAATGGCTGCTAGCCATTATGGCTGTGTTCTATTTCTGCTGTCGGAGACAGTACATCTCAGTTGCTGGGGGGAGAGTGCTGCTGTGCTCAGGTCTTGCTTATGTGTTTTGCTATAGACACCCGGTTATTTTTATTCATTGTTAAGTATTAAAATTTGTATACTGACCTACACCCATAGGTATACGCTGTGAGAACAAGATAATGGACTAGATGGGCCACTGGTCTCTTGTTATGTTCTTACCGCATTGTCCCGAATATAAGCCGCACCCAAATTGGGGGGGAAGTGCGACTTATATTCGGGCCAATACGGTTATTAAATATCACCTACTCAGTTATACACACATATATATCCATCCTTTAGAGTACACACGCACACAATCCCAAGCATTCTAAAAACAGTTGCTCTAAAGATGGAGGAGGACTGTGTTGGTGATGTCACAGACGCTGGCCAGCAGGCACCCGACACAACGTCTTTTCTCCACCGCAAGCTTAACCAAGTTGCCAAGAGCCCGCAATATTGTATTTTTAAATACAACCCAGAGCAGAGAGGTGTGTGTTTGTTTGTTTGAAGGGCAGGGACAGCACTATTGAGCCACCTCCCAGTGGCAATTCTGTCTTCACTCTTAAATAAGAACAAACTGTCCCTGGAAAGAAAGGGAGGTTCCGAATGGGTGATCAAGGAGACAGCATGCTCAAATAAACACGGCATATTTCAACACAGCAGCTACGTTTCTCTCCCTGGACAGCAGGAGGGATGTGTGCACACCTGAGACTTGTACCACTTTGAGATTTCTCCCCATAAAACTAGCAAGTGAATAGTCCCTCAACACATCACATTCTGAGTCGCAGGCGCCAAAATCCGCATTCAGAATTACTGCCTTTGTTGCTACCGTTCAGAGGGACCGGCTGCCTTTCCCACAGAAATCAATACTTGCGTAAGAATAAACGAAGACAAAAAGGCCAGGAAACAAAACCAGGAAACGTTGCACAAAGCAAAACAAGGGAAAGCAGCAGTGGAAGTCAGCCAAGCAGTTGGGAAAGCTCTCTAGGCCTTCGCCAGTCAAGGGATTCCATAAATGCACATCTCTAGTTGTTTCCCCCCCCCTCATAATTCATTCTACTTCCACGCTTCCTATTTTCAAATTGCAAGGAGGAAATAGGATGAAGAAGGACCTTGAAATCTCTTGGACTAGAGCGGTTTCCCAAACTTGGGTCTCCAGCTGTTTTCAGACTACAATTCCCATGATCCCTGACCACCGGTCTTGCTAGCTAGGGATGATGGGAGTTGTAGTCTGGAAACAGCTGGAGACCCAAGTCTGGGAAACACTGGGCTGGAGCATTGGTTCACAAAGTGGACAAGGCTGCCCCACAGGGAGTGGGACTAAGAGGCAAGTGAGGAGGCAGGGGGATGCTAGAGGTGCAAATGACCATCAAGTCTTTGAAAAGCTGGATCAATACCATCAGTTCCGTCGAATTAAACTAAATTACTTCAATTGGATTTTGAATAAGTGTGCAATTAATTGTCACCGCTTGGATTTTATTGTGTCGTCAACTTCTTCTGCAGGTCGTGCAAATCGCTCTTCTGAATAATGCTTTTTTTTATAAGGTGGGGGGGCCCCACTGGAGATGAGTTTACGGAACCGAGGGACTGGCAGCCTCGAAAAGGTTGGAAACTGTTGGATTGGAGTGACGTTACGTCTACTGCACTTTGGTCCCACTGAAATCAATGGGATAAGCGAGTTGTGACTTTGGTCCCAATTATTTCAGTAGGAATAACAAAGGCAACCAGTGGGCAAAATGATCCTAACCCCGAACCACAGTAGCAGGGAAACAGTGGGGCAGGGCTGGCCGCTCCATCCAAAGCAGGAGGGTTTTCGGTATCTTCCTAAAGCAAAATGTACATCAGGAGGTATCGTTTGGTCAGAATCAAGGATACACTTCCAGAGTTAACGGTAAATACATTACAGTCGTACCTCCGCTCTGGTTACGTAAACTTTGGGATGCGTGCGCAGCAAACCCGGAAGTATTTTACCGGGTTTCGCCCCGCGCGCATGCGCAGAAGCGGTCCTCAGGTTGCGGAAACCTCAGGATCCAACCAGACCTCCGGAACGGATCCCGTCCGCAACCGGAGGTACCACTGTAATTCTGGTAAATGAGCCGCCATAGCTGCTAGAGGGCTCTGAAAATTTGTGTCCTGGGCTTTTTACTCTTCTACCCATGTACTCCCTGAAACCAAAGGGGTGCATTGGTGGCCTGATGTCCCCGTCCGTCCCCCCCGGTCTCCTACCTTGCTACCATGGTCTACTGGAAGCCTACTGAAGGCCTCGTCCAACAAGCCTTTTAAGCAAGGATCTTTCCCAGTCTACATCTGCATTGCCATCGTTTCTAGATGTCTTATTATTTGTGTTCTTTGGGAGGAAGAGTGGAGCATGAATTTATTAACCACCTGGCTCCCGAATGCTCCTACGATCTCCCCTCGAAATCAATCCCCGATTCCTGCAAACACGGCACACAAAACCTTCTCAATGCCCTACCTTTGGTTCGTTTGCGCCACGGCAGAAAATGATGGGACTTCCAACATGTTATCTCCTCAACAGTCGTGGACCGAGGTCTTGCTTATTCATGCCCCAAACAGTGCCCGTCTCTCTGATGAGCTGAAAGCGGTTACTTATGTGTGTTTTTTTAAGGCACACTTGTGCACCAGTTACCCACAGTGGGGGCCATATCACTATGGGAGGTGGAAGTGACGGGTCTCTACTCCTGAGCCACAGCAAGAGAAGTCCAAAGGAGCAGGGGGAAGTTTCATTAGGAAGAGACGAGACTCTTCGGCCTACTGCAGACAACAAATATAGCAGGCCCACGTTGCATCGAAAACATTCAGCTTGGACATTAAATTTTGTTGAAATTTTGGTGCATCGCTGGAATGGATTGTTCAGGTGTGGCTATGGAATCCTCCATCACCTGGAATCTATTTTCCAAATCCAGCAGAGATCCCCTTATGTTCCAGGCCAGTATAAAAGGAGCAACCCACGATCACCGCTGGAAACGACAAGAGGATAGTAGAAGTGGTCTTCCGGAGAGGGGAAGATGGGAGGAGATGTTAGCACAACCTGTTACTTCGTGCAACAGTCTTTAGCCTTCGAAATGATTCTGCGAGCAGTTGCCTAGGAAACAAGCATGGGGTTCTCCACTTGCAGGGATGAAATCCTTCCCTCCAACGTGAGATGATGACTCCTCACGAAGAGACAGAGTGTTCAAATGAAGAACAATGTGTGGGGAACCTCAAACCAACAGGTCCCCGAACCTGAAAGGGAGAAAGACACAATTACACGTGAAGGAATCCACACACGCACCATGTAGTCTAAAATCTGCAGGCCACTCTTTAAAATAACCATCACAGCTCGCTGGAAACTACTGGGATTCTCCCTACAGATGTTTTGGAATTACAGCTCCCATCAGGCTCTGCCAGCATAGTCATGTTGGGAGACCAAAATTAACGAGAAGGCACCTGGTTGGGTGCAGGTTGGTGTATAGAAATAAAACGGGGGGGGGGCATTGCAAAACCTGTGGCTTCCCAGATGTTTTGACTGCACCTGCCATCGGTCCAGCGGTATTGGGTGGAACCTGCTGTCCTTGAAATAAAACAACAGTGACGACATTGAGACTGAAGTTCCTAAGACTGTGAAAGAGATATCCGAAAAATGTGTAACAGAAATCATGGAATTCTGGGGTTGGAAGGGACACGGCTGATGACGACTCTATGACAGCCTTCCTTATGCTGGTTCCCTCCAGATGTTTTGGACTGGGAGCTCCATCATCTCCAGGCAGCGCAGCTGAGGAAAGCTGTTCTTCTGCATAAGGATGCTGAAGGCAGAGGACATTTCTGGATTTCAAGGCTTTTACCAGCACCACAGGACACAGGTGAGACTTTCCTTTGCTTCAGGTTACGCACATCATGGGTTACGAACGGGGCTCCGGAACGGATCCCGTTCGTAACCAGAGGTACCACTGTATATACCTCATTTTAATTCAATGGATTCATAAGCAAAACCGATTACGGACAATGCAACCACAAGAATGTCTCCCATACTGCAAACCTGTCCCTATTACTAAGTAACATTAAGGAAATTATTTTCAGATCCTTCTCTAAGGGACATTTTGCTTCCCCCATATTAATTTACCTACTTAATTTATATAGCTGCCCCCATAGCAGAAGGACTCTAGGGGGCTAATGTGGTTAAGAGTGTTGGACTAGAACCTGGGAGATCAGAGTTCGAATTCCCACTCAGTCCTGAAGATCACTGGGTGAGCTTGGAGTTAGTCACAGTCTCTTAACCTACCTCACTGGGCCGTTGTAAGGATTAACTGAGGAGGAGAGTGAACCATGTACTCCTTGGAGGAAAAGGTGAGATAAAGATGCAGTAAATGAGCTCTTCTGCTGACCTGCTTAAGAAAGCTGGGGGGGGGCAGCCGGGTGGAGATGTCAATCACCAACCTGGTATCCAGAGATCTCCACATGGTCGCAGTTCGACCCGTGCCAGTCACAAAACACGCCTGGTTCACCCTCTTGCTCACTGCAGGATCTGCAGTGCCAAGTTACAGGGGTCAGCAAACTTTTTCAGCAGAGGGCCGGTCCACTGTCCCTCAGACCTTGTGCGAGGCCGGACTACAGTGGTACCTCAGGTTACAGACGCTTCAGGATACAGACGCTTCAGGTTACAGACTCCGCTAACCCAGAAATAGTACCTCGGGTTAAGAACTTTGCTTCAGGATGAGAACAGAAATTGCAGCAGCGGCAGCAGGAGGCCCCATTAGCTAAAGTAGTACCTCAGGTTAAGAACAGTTTAGGTTAAGAACAGACCTCCAGAACGAATTAAGATCTACTCATGTAAAAACACGCTGATTCCCGGACCGTCCGCGGGCCGGATTGAGAAGGCGATTGGGCCAGATCCGGTCCCCGGACCCATGGGCTACAGCATCTCTGACACCCTCCCTCTCCTAAGATATCTCCAGCAAAGGGGGTCCCAGCACTCTGTTAACTGTTAAGACAGTCCTTCTTCCTTAATGTTGAGCCAAAAACCTGCTTTCCTGATATTTCTACTTAGTGGTTCTCAGGTGTATCGGAGAACACACCCTGCTCTTCCCCCCCTCCCCAAATCTCCTCTCTTCCAGCCCTTCCTCACAGGACTCACCAAACCCCCCCACCCGGGGGGGACGACAAAACAGTTCCAAGTTGGGACCTAAACGGCTGCGGAGTTGGAGGAAACCAGAAAAGGGCCTCTGAATATCATCTGAAGGGGACTGCAGAGTTCGTAAGGGACAAGGCGATCCTTTGTTGCGTGGATTGACTAGCAAAAATGTTCTTAACTGAGCTCTTTCAAGAGGAAATGTAGGATATAAATGGGATAAGTGAATAACAGCACCAACACCTTAATGGGGCCAAATTCCCACTGATTAAACGTGATCGCAGCAGGCTCACCCTGTCTTCACAAATGCAGCAAACAGGTGCCTTTGGCTACTTGGGAGGTTAGCAGAGGGCTTGGAAATAAGAGAATGCTGTGCCAACTACTGCTATGCTGCGGTCTTTGTGTCCACCTAGTGATAACTACCTGGCACTGCAGCTCTGCCAAATTTAAAACAAAATAAAAATTCTTTCCAGTAGCACCTTTGTTGTTGTTCAGTCGTTCAGTCGTGTCCGACTCTTCGTGACCCCATGGACCAGAGCACGCCAGGCACGCCTATCCTTCACTGCCTCGCAGTTTGGCCAAACTCATGTTAGTAGCTTCGAGAACACTGTCCAACCATCTCATCCTCTGTCGTCCCCTTCTCCTTGTGCCCTCCATCTTTCCCAACATCAGGGTCTTTTCTAGGGAGTCTTCTCTTCTCATGAGGTGGCCAAAGTACTGGAGCCTCAACTTCAGGATCTGTCCTTCTAGTGAGCACTCAGGGCTGATTTCTTTAAGAATGGATAGGTTTGATCTTCTTGCAGTCCATGGGACTCTCAAGAGTCTCCTCCAGCACCATAATTCAAAAGCATCAATTCTTTGGCGATCAGCCTTCTTTATGGTCCAGCTCTCACTTCCATACATTACTACTGGGAAAACCATAGCTTTAACTATACGGACCTTTGTCGGCAAGGTGATGTCTTTGCTTTTTAAGATGCTGTCTAGGTTTGTCATTGCTTTTCTCCCAAGAAGCAGGCGTCTTCTAATTTCGTGACTGCTGTCACCATCTGCAGTGATCATGGAACCCAAGAAAGTGAAATCTCTCACTGCCTCCATTTCTTCCCCTTCTATTTGCCAGGAGGTGATGGGACCAGTGGCCATGATCTTAGTTTTTTTGATGTTGAGCTTCAGACCAACTAAGTTTGTTCTTGGTATGAGCTTTCGTGTGCATGCACACTTCTTCAGATACATGCATGCACACGAAAGCTCATACCAAGAACAAACTTAGTTGGTCTCTAAGGTGCTACTGGAAAGAATTTTTATTTTGTTTTGACTATGGCAGACCAACACGGTTACCCACCTGTATCTGCCAAATTTGACATCCTTCTACCAGGACACCGATCTACCAGTACATCACGATATCTGAAATAAGGGTGGAGTTAGGTGGAGGAGAACAGTAGGGCTCGGTAATACCTGGTTTTCAACATTGTGATATATCACCAGCGAAACGTCACAATATACCGATACATTACGATGTCTGGAATAAGGATGGAGCTTGGTAGAGCCACTGGCTGACTTCACGGTTTCCCCTGCATCGTGGTTTTGGCATAGGACACATACGCATTGTAATTCGCAATATACTGCCAGGTCAAAAATTATGAAACCGATATGGCAATATGGACTTCAAGCCAGGTTGGGACGATATATCGCCCAGCTCTACTGTGGACCCCCCGTTTTTCAAAAGCCAAGCCATGCAACTCCTGCTTTTGAAAATGTTGGTATCTTTCTGGCAGTTTTTGTTATGTGAATGGTGCTGTGAAACCCCTGGGTGGGTTACGCGAGCCCCCTGCGGTTGGTGGACCATCAATTGGGAGCCATTGGCACTGTTGACCGGCAGTATATAGAATACTGAGTTTGTTGAAACAACCGTCTGATAGGGCAACTTCCAACTTCCTAAACTTTCACACATCTGCTCAGAAGTAGGTCCCACTGCGCTAAGTGCATATGATAAATGCAGTGTTCCGAATTCCCCATGCGCCGAGTGCATGTTGCTACTGGGGTGGGTCAAACTGCAACGATGTGGAGATTTCTAGGTGCCAGGCTGGCGACTTGACATCTCCACTGAGCCAGCCGACTTGTGCAAAAGACTTTTGGTGCTTCTGCACTGCAGCACAAATTGTGGACCCCTTGCTGGGCATCTTAGTCCTTCATCATCACACCAAGGAAAGTAATTCCAGGGTGGAGTACAGAGATATTCGACTGGGCTGCAGCCTTTTCACAAACTACCCAAGTGAAACTCACAGACCACGGTTCAAAAGCCCCTGCCTTAGTCCCCAGTTGATACCATTTCCATTTCCACTGAGTTTTTCTCCTTCTTGCATACTGGGACAAGTGCACTGTTGTAAGAGCAACCTACAGTCAAGCAGTGCAGTTGTGATCACAGAAGGGACCCTAAGGGTCATCTAGTCCAACCCCCTGGTGAATAGACATTCCGTTGCGGCAACCATAACCTAGGTTTAAGGTGCTGTTTGGTGCCTTAGCTTATAAATCTGAGTTTCTAGCGCTGGCTAAATGCACGTGATATTGCTGCAGTTTCATGGTGTGAGTGGACTTCATAGCTGGCTAGTAGATACCGATGCTTGGCTACCACAATTTGTACAAGCCCTTTCCATTTTCTCACCACGATAATCTATCACGTCCTGAACTTCTATCCTGCCTCCCCACCTTGCGGTCACCTTTTCGCTAAACAGAAACGGACAGCTAAGAAGAACTCTTTGCAGCAAGGCAGGAAAAATGAAACAGAGCTGTGTGGGTGTTTTCTTTCTTTCTGAGAAACTGGGGTTTTTTGGGGTTTTTTTTAGATCTAATCTGATGAGAGAGAGAGAGAGAGAGAGAGAGAGAGATAGTTGCTCAGGAAACAAGCTCATACCGGAAGCCAATGACCTTTTACCATTCTTGCTATTTGTATATCATGCTGTTCTGCATGGCAGAGGAACCTGCACTTATGTGGATTTCTTGCCATCTGACCTTTCGGTTTCTGAGCTTCCAAGGCATCTGAACCAAAAATCCTGCACGATACTGGTAAACGAGCGAGTCACACATAATATCTAAGCTTAACGCAATTTCTCAGCGCTTGATGCCTACACCAGGACATGTGAAATGATTCCCCTGAAAAACAGTACAATGCATCTTCTATCTTAGCGGCGTTGTATCCATCAAGTCATATTCACATGTGCAAGTTGCTGCTTGCTGCATCAGTTGCTAAGTGACCAGCATTGCACCTGAAGCCCTCCTCACACAGAGACCACCTCCAGGAATCTTATGCGCCGTAAGCTTGTTCAGCTGGAGAACGTTCAGTGAAGGAAGTTTTGCAAACGTGGGTGTCTGCTTGCTAACAAAACATCTGTTCTTTTTAAAAATATTTTTTATTGAAGTTTTCTTGGTTTACAAAGGTATGCGCAATGTCTCTTTTTCCAAGTTACATTTTCCATAGGTCAGTTTCATTTCTTGAGACGTTAGGGTTACATTAGGAAGAAGAGTGGGGAAGGACTTCCGGCGGCTGGCGCAATCATGGATGGTCGTGGGCTGCTTCGGCTGCGAAGCACCCAGTTCATCCCGGGGGTTAGGAGCCCTGCAGCCGCATAGCGGGGCTTCGGTTGGGGCACGGGAAGAGCGTCCCGTGCCCTGGGCTCCCCGGCTGTGCCCGTCGTGCTCCGAACCCTTCCCCCGCGCCCTCTGTAAAGAGGGAGTGGGGGTGAAGGGACCACGGAGTCGGGCTATAGGGGAAATGCCTCAACCGGGATGTTTACATGCGGCGGCAAAGTCCGTGATGAGCGTCTCTGTTCTACCTGTCATTAAGGAGTTGCTAAGAAACCAGAAGCTGTGAGTAATTGACTGACTCTTTGTACTTCGGGAAAAGCTCTGGGATCAAAAGAAAGGCAGCCCGCCCCTCTCCCTTCGGGTGGTGGAAGGAATTAACTCTTTAAGTGACTGCTGCTACACTAATCAATTGAAAGTACTTGGAATTTGCAAGCTGAGTCTGTTGAGATCCCCTCTCGGGGGTTAACTGAGGAAAAAATATCTCCATTTGAAGTTTTGGTCTTTATACTCCGGCATCGGAAGAAATGGCGGCGATTTGGACTTGCGTAGGAAAAAATTGAGACAAAGGAAGGACAAGACAGGAAACGTAATTTGATACCCACCTCCCTTCTTTGAAGATGTTGGACTTTGCTCTTATGTTGGCACAGAAGGATTGGGAGGTAGAGGAAAAGATTACTGTCTTTCAATTGGAGCTGCTTGATCGAAAATTAAGAGCCTTGTGTGGGATTATAAATGGAAAGAATTTGCATTCCACAGAGGAGGCATTCCAAAAAATTTATTCAATGGAAACAGACTTTTGCAAAGAGCTGGAAGATGCGCTGGAAGGATGGTTTGAGATGGCAGAGCAAATCCGATTGGAACAGGGACCGATTTCAGGGGGTGGCAGAAACCCTGAAACGGAAAGATTTTTAATATCCAGATTCCGAGGTGGCAGCTCGGGGTCGAGGGACAGAGAATTAAGATTTTTACAAGGAGAAGAATTTTGGTACAAAGTCACGGAGAAGCTCAGAATGCAGAGGATGATCATCTTGGAGCTCGATGCAGGGTTTGTTGAGGCTGCAACCTGGATCTGTGGACATTTAGAAGCATATAATAGGGGATTCGGTTCCGGTGAAAGACAGGAGAAGACAATGGACAAAAGGGGAGTGGGTTGAATTAATTATTGTATAACATAGATGGTCTGCCATGGTATCCGAAATCGGAGTGTGAAGTGTTGTTAAGTTTATTTTAAACAAGTAAGGAGATATTGAATTTAAGTTAAAGCAGCATGTTAATTGATAGAAGAAATAAGTTTAGCTCTAAGAATATTTGGTTAAGTTTTAGGTTATAATGCTAAGATTAAGACAAAGATGTTTTTTTTTCTTTCTTTATTAAGTTAAGTTAAACTTTTATAGAGAAAAGTTGTTAAGGAAATAGTAATTGTTTTAAAACCGAAGGTGTACAGGCGGGGGAAGTCAAGCGTCAAGATTTGGAACAAGAAATTTTTTTTTTCTAGCAAGGATATACAGATAAGAAGAAGAATCCTGACATTATGTGTATTTGTATTTGTTTTGATATTTGTAGGTGTGGGGGTTGGGTTTGTGTTATTTTGTGAAAATGCCAATAAATTCTGTTTAAAAAAAAAAAAAAAAGGAAGAAGAGTGGGGAAGAGGTGGAGGGGGGAAAGGCGAGTGGGGGTGGGGTCGGGAGGCAATGTTTCTATTTTGCTTAATGTATGTGTGGGGTTTTGTTTCAGCGTCATTTGTGTGGGTTCTCTTTGTTATTCGCTTGTGTTCCTTTGGTGGTGAGAGAAACTGGGGTTGGCCTAGGGTGCGGTTGCTTGTTTGTGATTGGCTGTGGTGAACTTTGTTTCCGTGTGTGAGTGGGGTGGGTGGGTGTTTTTGAATCAGGTTAGCCGAAGAATTGATGCTTTTGAATTATGGTGCTGGAGGAGACTCTTGAGAGTCCCATGGACTGCAAAAAGATCAAACTTATCCATCCTTAAAGAAATCAGCCCTGAGTGCTCACTGGAAGGACAGATCCTGAAGTTGAGGCTCCAGTACTTTGGCCACCTCATGAGAAGAGAAGACTCCCTAGAAAAGACCCTGATGTTGGGAAAGATGGAGGGCACAAGGAGAAGGGGACGACAGAGGATGAGATGGTTGGACAGTGTTCTCGAAGCGACTGGCATGAGTTTGGCCAAACTGCGGGAGGCAGTGGAGGATAGGCGTGCCTGGCGTGCTCTGGTCCATGGGGTCACGAAGAGTCGGACACGACTGAACGACTGAACAACAACAACATAGCCATATTGATTCGTATGCTGTTGGTGGATTCTTGTCGTTGTCTTGTTGGGCTGTGTATGTGATAAAGGGGAGCCATACCAGGGTGAAGGTATCATCTTCTATTTGTCCCTGTGTCAGTTTCAGTTTATTGGTTAGTTTTTCTAGTAAGGCTGTTTCCCATGCTATTTGGTACCATTGGTCCATGCTTACTCCTGACAGGTCTCTCCAGTGTCTGGCTATGGTGTTTCTGGCTGCTGAGAGTAGGTGTGTCATGAGTTCTTTGTGATGTGAGTGGGAATTATTGTCTTGGAATATGTTTCGTAGGGCCAGTTCTACCCCATCCCCACTAATTCCACTGGCACACCACCCACTATTCCATCACGCAGCACAAAACCTCCAGATAAAAACCTGGCAAACCAAAGACGTATACTGCCTAACAGACTTCTATAAAAACAACAAACACTTGCCAACACAAGAAATACAAGACAAACTAGAGGACACCCAAATGCCCTGGTTAACACTTCACCAATTACATGCCATCATAAACAACCCAGTAGTAAAATCAGCAGCAGCTAGGCCCCTGACAACCTTCAAAAACCTCATCCTAACAACAAAAGGACATGGCAGAGGGATGGTATCTGCAATATACAAAATACTACTCCAAAACCCCATGAACCTCTTAGACGTAATCAAAAAACAATGGGAAGATGACATAGGTGTGGGTCCCTGGGTGAAGCTTTGGAGCAACTTCAAGGGCAGCGCCATGCCTGGCACACTGCAGGACCCACGCTTGATGGTATAGAAGCATGAATGAGCAAAGCATGGTCCCACCTGTCAAAGGAGAAGGAATGCCTCTTTATTAGCCAAAGGTGATTTTTAAAAGGCATTCACGACAACTCTCAATGGCTTCTCAAGAATATGTTTTAATTTGCTGGAAGCAGGGCCGTCTTAAGCATATCCGGCGCCGTGGTTCAAAGGTCCCTCCGGAGACACGCACACACACACACACACACACACACACACACCCCGTTTCCCAGAGTTGTCGACCTTTTCCCAAGCCTCTGCGGGGATCGCTCTCCTCCCACGGAGCCTTGGGAGGCAAGCTGCACACCCGCCAGCCATATGGTTGATGGGGCACAGCTGGTGGGCGTGCAGGGAAGGGGGAGCGCCCTGGCGCAATGTGCCAGTGAGCCCAATAGGAAAGATGGCTCTGGCTGGAAGCTGACCAGGGTGGCTGGGGCAACCAGGTGACATCGATAGATAGATAGACAGATAATTATTATCTGGTGTACCCCCAGGCTTGTTATTGGATAAACATGTGGTTTTGACCTTTAAAGCCCTACGCGGCCTAGGACCCTTGTACTTACGGGACCGCGTCTCCTGGTATGTCCTGCAGAAGACCCTAAGGTCCATGAATAATAATAGCTTAAGGGTCCCGGGCCCTAAAGAAGCCAGATTATCCTCCACCAGGGCCAGGGCCTTTTCAGTGATGGCTCCGACCTGGTGGAATGCTCTGTCCCACGAGACTAGGGCCCTGCAGGACTTGATCAACTTCCGCAGGGCCTGTAAGACAGAGCTATTCCACCTGGCCTTCAATTTAGCCTGATCCTCCATTCCTTTTCCCCTTCCCTTTTTCTATGAAGAAACCCTACTGAGACCCCACATTAATTTTCTCCCCTGGTCTCCTTGCTGGCCCTAGCAGGATTAATCTGGCCAGTTAGCCCTGGTGATGCCACATTTATGTTGTATTTATGCTGTTTTTAAACTCGTTTTTAAACAATGTTTTTATGTTTGTTGTTAGCCGCCCTGAGCCCGGTTTTGATCAAGAAGGGCGGGGTATAAATAAAAAATTATATTTATTATTATTATTATTATTATTATTATTATTACTACTACATTCAATAAGCACACGGGAGATAAAATTTTGGCAGGTTTCCTACAGACATGGGAGGAGAGGAGGACCACACGAAAAGTCCTTCCTCTAATCTACGCAAGCGTTAAAGATTCAGGGGCCCTGTCCATCTTTGCATCTGTTTGCCCTTGTTGGTTTTGGCACACGTTCTGTTATTTGCCCAGCCAAAGAGATGCTTCCTTTCTTCCTTCCCCGCCATTCTAATTTCTAATCAAGATTCGCACTTCTTCCGTTGGAGTGGAGACAGGGTTGTTTCGGAAAGACTTGTGCTTTTGAGCCAATCGTTGTTTGCTTTTAATACCGATGCACAATCTGCTTTAATAAATTGTGTTTCGCCTGTGCGTTCATATGTTGTTAATTTCTTGGCGGGTTCTAGAAACCCGCACTAGGGGGCCCCTGAGAATTGCATAGCTATGAAGTTTACAACTGAATCCTAAGCCGGACCCATCTGCCAAGCCTTCCAGGGGACAAAGTGTGCCTCAACCCAAGGGAGGGTCATCTAATCTGCCCCGCAGACTAGAGTGATGGGAATTCCTCCTATTGCTCAACTACAGTTGTTACTGGAAATTTGCTCTTTAAGTGACTTAGTTTTTAATAAATGTCTTTACTGGTACGAGACAATGGGCTTGCTTATATGCTCAGTTCGAAGAGACTCTTTAAAATATAAAGTAACAGTGAGGGTCAAACCAGACATAAATGCAGACAGCATCCTTTGTGTTTATTGTTGTTGTTTTCAGATAGCAGCTGTGGGGGGGGGGCTGATCTGGATTGGGACCTGCTGTGATAGAGGTGAAGGGGATTTAACCCTTTCCTCCGCATGGTGTTCTCAATGAAAATCACCCAGCACCTCCAAGCCTGCCATTTGCATGAAGACATGCTTCCTTCCGGGACTGGCCTCCTAGTGGGCATTCAGTGTCACTGGTCCCGTGCTCTGAACGTGCTTCCAGCAGAGATACAGCAGGCACCCTCGCTTTTTATTTTCAACTCTTCCAAGAGCTTTTTTTTTCTGTAGATAGATCTATGCAACTAATTTAATATTGTCTGCCACTGATCTTAATAATTTTGGACCTCTTCGTGGTGGTTTTGTTGTATATGCTGCTGTATACCACCGTGTTATATTGTATGGATTGGAGGTATAGGAATACTTTTTTAAACAAATAATTGGCAATAAGGAGGGGACAGGGATTAACATTAAGACCATGGCATGGAGGTGTGGAAGAGTTAATCCCATACGCATTCCACAGCTGCTATTTAAAAACACAAGGGTAAATACAAAGAAAAATGAATTTAGTGAACACATAGTTCTGCCCTGATTAGAGCTATCTGAAAGATCAAGGGAAGAAAATATCAGCTACAGGAACAGGAGAGCAGCTATTGATCAATGGAGACCATGGCGTCCTTGGGTTGCGGTGCCACCCACAGCATGGCATAACGTAGCTGTAGAACACCATGCAAGCACATCCATCCCTGATGACTGACGCATTCCTTCCCACACCATCGCTGGCAGGAACACACATCGCGGTTGCCGTGGGGATCGTGCTTGTCGCATGACTTCCCCCCGTCACGCAAGTCCCCAGGCCACACCGCTGGGTGGGGGACTGGGGATGCTCACCATTGAACAGGAAAAGCCATGCAGAAAGAAACTTGCAGTGATTAGAGGTCCCTGGGTGTCGCGGACCAGTCGGACGCAGAGGAATGGTGGGAGGAACCAGCTGGGGAACTCCCAAGGGAAGGAGGCTCAGAGCCCGGGGACTGGTGGTGGAACAACGGTGAGTGGTCAGACAGAGAAGATGGAGAAGACCGGGGGAAGGAGGTGTCGGAAGCTGAAGAGGCAACAGGGCTTAGTGAGCAGGAAGAGGCTGTGGCAGAGAGCAGTCCAGAATCAGAGGCAGAGAGAGGAGGGGGGCCAAGAGGCAGAGATGAGTCAGGCTGGTGAAGAATCCAGGGTGCCCCCCCCCGCTGCGACGGACAGCTCTTCTCTCCCCCCCCCCGGTCTCCCCAAATGAAAAGAGGTATGAAGAGGGTAGATGAAAGTCAGACAAGAAGAAGGTGCCTCACATTGCTTGGGACAGAACTGGGTGGGGAGAAGCTGTAGGAAGGCAGGGATCGCTGGAATTGCAGCAACTGAATAGCGATTTGCAATTTTAGCGATTGTACGGTAACTTCTGCGGGCTTGCAAGATCAAAGGCTTAAACTGGCTCGGAGTTACAATTCTACCAACCGCAGCGATTTTCAGCTTGTAAATCAATTTTAAGGGAGTGGCTTATATTTGGGTATTGCCGTTTTTTCTCTCCCCCCCCCCACCTGCATTTTAAAGGTGCAGCTTATATTTGGGCCAATTCAGGGCCCAATACGGTAATTCAGGGAGGAGGAGGCTACTAGCTATGTTCTGCCTCCACAGTAGGAGGGAACAATGCTTCTCAATACCAGTTGCTGGAAACCACAGGAAGGGAGGGTGCTCAAATCCTGCTTGCTGGTTTCCCACAGGGACCTGGTTGGTCCCTGTGAGAACAAGATGGGCCACTGGCCTGATCCAGCAGACTTACATCCTTGCATTGAGCTGCCTCCACTGTTTGAGAGAACTGGGCTTTCCTTCTCTGGGATTCTTGAGTTCTGATGTGCAATAAACCAAGGTCCCTGTCTATGACCATTAACATCAGGAAATACACATCAGAAGTCGGTGGTTTCCATCTACCAAGGGAATACACACACCCTTCCTTTCCCCCCACCACCACCCCGTATATTCTGCACAGGAAGAAACGGAGAACTGTTCGTTCCTAGTAGGTAAATTCCCCTGCCAGTGATGTCAAAGGCTGTGTTCTCTCTCAGCTCTCCCAGTTGGGGCCTCTGCCCTTCTTCCCTTTCCTCTGTGAATTTTGCAGAGGCAAGGAACTAAGCAGAGTAATTTCAGCTTTTCTTTTCCGTGGAGGGTGAGGTGCTGCATTTCCAAAAGCTGTATAACAGGCAGAAATCCACCGTGGAAGCTTCCCCCCCCCGGAAGAAATTAAAAAGCTGCATCTGTTAAGTTTCTGACTGTCGTGCTGCTACTCAATGCGTGGAGGGTCTATGCCCGAAACAGAGAGCAACCGTGAAATATATGAGCAGGGGCAGCACGATTCCCTGGATTTGGATTAGGGTTGTTTACATTTCTCTCGAGACTGCTGGGTCTTTACAGGGACTCTGGTGCCACTGAGCAGCAAGCAAAGCTTCACCTGCTGAATTTCTGCCTGACACACACTTATCAAAGGCAGAATAGCTTCACCGGGGTGAGGGGGAATTGGTAAACCTGATTTTGGGTGCCAAAAAGGAGAAAGAAAGAAAGAAAGAAAGAAAGAAAGAAAGAAAGAAAGAAAGAGAGAGAAAATAAAATACGGTCTTAATAATAAACGTAAAACCATGCAAGCTAGTAAAGGATAACAAGAGGAGAGTGGAAAAGAGGAGACTGGGAGGAGATATGATAGCCATCTTCAAATATCTCAAGGGCTGTCACATGGAGGATGAGCCAGCTTCTTTTCTCCTGCTCTGGAGGGTGGGACTCAAACCAATGACTTCAAGTTCCAAGAAAGGACACTCTGACTAAACATCAGGAAAAACTTTCTGACAGTAGGAGCTGTTCAAGAGTAGAACGATCTCCATGGGGGCGTTGTGGGCTCTCCTTCCTTGGAAGTTTTTAAGCAGAGGTTGGATGGCCATCTATCAAGGATGCTTTAGCTGAGTTTCCTGCCTCGCAGGGGGTTGGACTAGATGACCCTCCGGGTCCCTTCCAACTCTACAATTCTATGACATGGAGCCTCTAGCAGACAAAAGCTCCTTTGAAGGCACACTCCCCATGTCAATCAGCTGATTGGCACTGATGGAGCAACTTCAAAGGGGGATGCTGTAACCCCCAATCAGCTGGTTGGTGGTTTTTTAGGGTGATTGACAGGTGTCTGCCTCTGCTCATGGGTGGATCCAGTTCCCTATCCCTGCTATAGAAAGTTATTCTGGATTATTGCCCCACATCTGAGAAATTCCCTCCTCTTGGAGACTCGAGCATCTTCTTGAGCATCTTCCAGAGTCTAGGCTGGCCTGGTGCCCAGGATAAAGACGGCATGGTATATAGGATTACCCATTTGTGGTTTTGTTTTTTTTTCAAATGGCCCCTAGAGCTTGATGTGCAATCATTAGTAAATCAAAAATTTAGTTCGTTATCACATTTTGTACTGTTAGGTAAAGGTAAAGGGACTCCTGACCATCAGGTCCAGTCGTGTCCGATTCTGGGGTTGCGGCGCTCATCTCACTCTATAGGCCAAGGGAGCCGGCATTTGTCCGCAGATAGCTTCTGGGTCATGTGGCCCTAGTTCGTTATCACATTTTGTACTGTTACAAGCATTTTATTTAATCTCAGTGGCGTTTGGGTATTCTTGGTATGGCATGGGTTAAAATTTCAGCAAAAATTATTCAACTTCTAAAAAGCCAAATTACAGTGTATTGTAGGATTAATGATGCATTAGCCATTTCCTTTTCGGGTGCCTTTTGAATTCTTTCGACTTTTGTTTTGATAAAAGTAAGGAGTTTGAATTTGAAACTTCTGAAAACTTGGCACGTCCCTAGCTCTCGATGTGAAGCCACAGGCATCTCTTGCGTAAGGAGAATAATAGATATTTTTTACATACTTCCACAAAGCAAAGGCATAATCGCTATCCGTCATGGGCCTTTTAAATTTACCCTCGGTATTCATGATCGTAACTGCTCCATAAAACAGTACAGTACAAACTGTGCTTCGGGACACCATAACAACAGGATGCCCTTCCCCTTATTTGGAAAGGTGGACAGAATTTCAGGTTCAAAAAGGAAATAGTTTTCCTGCATTAGAAACAAACAAACATCAATTCGATAAAACCAATGAAAGCAGCAGCAAGGCAGATATCAAAAAATGGTATTATTATTTTTTACTAGCAGAAGTGTGTTTTAGGAAAGGAAGAGCATAGCATCGCAATTATTTTATCCGATAGGCAGCCCACAAATAGCTGGAAATGTTATTAGTGTGCTAGCAAGCCCGCCAACTGCTTGAAAAGAGAAAATGGCTAAGGCTGCAATCCTATACCCATTAGCCTGGCTGGGAGAAAGTCCTATTGAACTTAATGGGACTTTCTTCCAAGTAGACCACTTGGAAAGCGAGGTTAAGAATTTCTCTAGCTGAGGTTCTCATATCCTCATTTCCAGACACTGGTTGCAACGCCTTTTGTGGCACCAAGGTTGTGAAATTCCCTTCCTGGCGGAGCCTGTTATGTCCCCGTTCTTTTGCCCTTTGAAAATGTTCTTATTCATGAAAGCCTTTTCTCGTGCTAGGCAAAAGATTCCTGCATTGCAGGGGTTGGACTAGATCAGGGGTGGCCAACTCCCAAGAGACTGTGATCTACTTGCAGAGTTAAAAACTGGCAATGATCTACCCTCTTTTGGGGGGTTCAGGTCAAAGTTGTTGAGCTTCTTTTTATGGGCTGCATGGCTAAAATGTTTAGCTTTTTTAGGGGAGCCAAAGTTCTTTGGCTTCTTTGGGGGGAGCCAGTGATCCATCAGTGATCTACCACAGATGTTCAGTGATCTACCGGATAGATCACGATCTACCTGTTGGACATACCTGGACTAGATGATTCTTGCAGTCCCTAACTGTACAATTATATTATATTATTATTCTAGTTGCTTTCTTTAAAACAAAAATGAAACTCAAAGCAACTTACAAATAAGGGAACATTAAGAAACAAATATAAAAAGAGAATAACACAACCTAAAATACATAGGTACAGATAGATAGATGTACACAGATGTACACAGATATAGCAGATACAACTACACCATACCCTACTAAAATTAAGATCCAAAGACCTGGGCGAACAGGTGTGTTTTTGCCCGGCACCTAAAAGCAGCTACTGAACAAGGTGTGCCTTACCGACGACTGCATTCCACAAACAGGGGAGCCACCACTAAAAAGGCCCATTCTCATGTCGCCGCCCTCTGCACCTCCATTGGAAAGGGCCACAGGAAGAAGGACTTCAGGTGCGGAACACATGGTCAGGGTTGGTTCGTACTGGGAAATGTTACCCTTGAGATGCTGAGTCATATTAAATTCTGTTAGCTGTGCCACTCTGTTATTTACATTGGATTGTCAGTTCACTGGTATGGTTGTTTTTAGGCAAAAAGCATGAGCTGCCTTGCAGGGAAGTTTCTTCTTTTTTATTAAAAACTTATAAATCTATAAGAATAATTAGGGTTGCCATATTTCAAAAAGTGAAATTCCGGACAAAAATGTCCAGAAATTTACAGAAAATTCTGCCCAGATGCCACTTTTGAAGGACAGATCCAGGTATGACCGGGAAATTCCGGACGTATGGCAGCCCTAAAGATAATAATCATAATAACATAATAATAGTAATATTGTTGCCTGCTACAATATCCCCCCTCCTCTTTGCAGCAAGAGAAGCAACCATCAGGATGACCCCATTCCCTGGTCCTCTCACCTGCTTCTCTCTTCAAAAGGGCTCTTCACAGCCAGCAAGGGGCAGTTGACGGCAGCATCAGGAAAATAATGGGTGCCAGTGTTAGAAACTCAAGATATATAAGCTAGGTGCCAAAAGCCTCCTTAAAGCAGGGTTACAGCCGCCAAAATGGAATGCCTGACTTCCATTTGGGGGGTCCAGAAGGCTCAAAAGTCTTATTTTTCAGCAGAAGTTCATTCTGATTGTGCAGATAAAATATAATGGGCAGAATTCTACAGGGTGTGTTCTTAGTGTGTGAAAACAGGCAAGATCCAGAGATCCCCAGGCATGCACGACCCAGATGGTGTCAGGCCAGGATGGTGCAGGCTTCCAGATGGCATCTTCACTTAAGCCCAGGCAAGTGATCTATACTTGGTTGGTGCAAACCATGCAAATGCACCTGGGGAATTTCGAACATTTTGTGGGACAAGCCATGGTCACTTTGCCTCCTGCCAAATCCAGAGATTTAGAGGCAGCTATCATACAGTGTCCAGATTATAACTGCTTAGACATATTCAAAATATTGAGGCATTTATGCATGCTTTTAAACAAACAAATATCCTCACACAACAGTGGCCAAACCCAGAACAGATACCTAAGAGACCCCTGTAGCTTTAAGGTAAAGGTAAAGGGACCCCTGACCATTAGGTTCAGTCGCGGACGACTCTGGGGTTGTTGCGGCACGCATCTCGCTTTACTGGCCGAGGGAGCCGGCGTACAGCTTCCTGGTCATGTGGCCAGCATGACTAAGCCGCTTTCTGGCGAACCAGAGCAGCGCACGGAAACGCCGTTTACCTTCCCGCTGGAGCGGTACCTATTTAGCGGTACCTATTTATCTACTTGCACTTTGACGTGCTTTCAAACTGCTAGGTGGCAGGAGCAGGGACCGAGCAACAGGAGCTCACCCCGTCACGGGGATTCGAACCGCCGACCTTCTGATCGGCAAGCCCTAGGCTCTGTGGTTTAACCCACAGCGCCACCCGCGTCCCCCGCCCTGCAGCTTTAACCACGATGCAAAAGAAAGCGTTTGAAACCTCTCTCACCACAGTTCAGAACAATTTTCTTGCATTCAGAAGGTCCCAGATTCAATCGCTGGCAGCTCCAAGTTAGGCTGGGAACATTCTCTGCCCTGGAACCCTGGAGAGCCACAGTAACCAGTGCAGGCGATACAGATCCAGACAGAGAAGTTTCCTCCGTTCCAAAATCTCCTCCTCGGTGCAGAAACCCCACTATCCTCCTTTTCGCAGCTGCCCGCCTCCCTACCTGCCACATTGTTTCGCTCTGCTCAAATGTGACCAAACAGGTGTTTTTCTCATGAGTCACCAGCCTGCAGTCGGCTATTTTGGTGCCGTGCAAAAAAAAGCAAAAGGGGGGGGGGAGCATACAGTATAATGGAAACCTTCAGGCCCGAATCAGCGGCGATAGAGCTACCTGGTGGTGGCTGTTTTAATAATCTTGGCAGCATCTACTGAGGTTCCTGCAAGGAATCTGGCTGGCCAGCAATAGCCCACTGGAGTACGAGACGGAGACAGCAAGCCAGTGGGATTCATGCTGGCAGCAGCATCAAGGGTGCAACTGCTATAAGTGGGATTCTGCTGGCTTGAGAAGGGTGCAAATCCAGTCCTGCGGTTGCAGAATGAATCCAGTCCTGCGGTTGCAGGATTTTCTCCTGTATTTAGCAGCAAAACAATAAAGCAATGCTTTAGCCCAGTATGGAGAAAAAAACACGTTAGCATTCCCTAAACGAAGTCTGCAAATCGAGACCCTCTTAAATGCAAAGGAGCATGAGCTGATCACAATGTGGCAATCCTAGTGAAACACCAGGGTAGGGCCATTGGCTGCACAGATCCCCTTGCAGCCTCACCTTGCTTTTTTGTTTTGCTTGAAATCTGATGATGCCTCCTGCTTGCCTGAATGGAAGACAGAGAAGGGTGTGTGGGATGGGATTCAGAAAGGACCCTTCTGTTATGTAGTAACTCGATAGCCAGGCCTTTGGCTGATTAAACCATCTATGGCCTTTTTAATTGTGTTTGGGGGGAGCGAGGCGGTTATCGGTTGTTGTTGTTGCTATTATGATATGCATTTGGGGTTTGCATTTTGCATTTTTAGGCTGTAAAACCGCCCTGTGATCTTCTCCGGACAACGGGCAGTATATAAATTTTACTCAGAGTAGTAAGAATTCTGTGCAAGTATTGATGTTGCCTCAGCTGCTCCCACCCACTTGTGGCTCTGGCGCTTGCCTACCATTGGCATGTGGCCCCCAGAAGGCGGCCCAGGCGGCAATACAGCCCTTGGGCTGTATCAGGGTGTGAGAAATGTTGCTGGACTCCAATTCCCATCAGCCCCAGACACCATAGCCAATGGCAATGGACGATGGGAACTATAGTCCTAATAACAGTACATGTAAGGGCAGTTTCCCCAATCCCGACTCTCTTCACAAACGCAGCAAGTTGTTCTTGCCATAACAAATGTTGCACACAACAATACTACTACTATTATGATTATATTACGAGTTGCTAGAATTCAGGGATCATTGGGCTCCGCTCCCACAGCTAGCGCTGCAACATTTCTTTCCGCAGCCATTGTGTCAAAATAACACAACATTTCCTGAAGATGAGGGTGGGTTGGATCCAATCGGCAGCTAAGGGAACTTCTCGGCCATATTGCTTTAAACAGCCAGCAGGCGGGTACTCGCCAGGTGCAGCTTTCCCTGACACAGACAAAAAGCCACAGCAGCCATTTCCACCTGTTGAACATCTGTCTGCTGCAGCAACTGAACATGCAGTTTAAAGGGTTTTGTTGTTGTGGGAGAATAAAACTGGTGTTAAAATTAACAGTATTCTGACAACAGGAGCCCATTGATGGCAACTAAACGTTTATTCATAATCATGAGGATTATTTCGTTTCTTCAGAGTTTTGTCCATCCGTAAGAAGGAACCCAAGAGCAGGCAGTGCCATTATTGTTGGCAGTGTCTTGCATCTCTCTCTCCACACACACACATATATTTATAAATGTGTATCTATCTACATATATATATTATATATAGGGATATATGTAGATATACATAGAAATGTGTGTAAATCTATATACGTGTGTGTATGTATAAATATAAATAGATCTACGTGTGCGCGCGTGCATTTAGTATAAAATCCAATAAAATTCTAGGACCAGGATGTCTGAGGTAAAACGCCATAAACGCTTTTTAGCTCCCCTCCTTCCCTCCCGCCTTCCTCCCAGCCAATCAGAAGCCTCGTCGCCACAAGGCGCGGGGTGGGGGGGGTGGAGGGAGCTAGCACGAGGGAAGTGAGCGAACGAGCGAGAAAGGGGCGGGGACAAGGGCGGCGCGAGGCCCTGCCGCGTGACAAAATGAGCCGGCGGCACGAGGCCGGACCACAACAAACACTGGAGAAGCAGGCAGGGAGGGGAGGGGGGCGGGAGGAGAGCGAGAGACGTACTTGAGGAGGAGAAGCCAATCAGCACACGCGCGGGGGAGAGCGCCAGGGAAGGGGGGAGAAGGGGGGAAGCTGAGGGCGTGGCTCGAAGGCAGCGGCGCTAGGCTCTGATTGGCTGACAACAGTGCGTAGGGAGGAACGCAGGCGCGGGGGGGGGGAGAGAGGAGGGTTTCGATTAGGCGGCCGCGAGTGTGTGGGCGGGCTCGCCGGCGGCGGTGCCGCAGTCAGTGCGAGGTGGCGCCGGCCGGGTTTGGGAGGCTGAGGGCGGAAGCCGCTGCTTGGCAGCGGGAGCTGCGTTCGTGTTGGCTGGGAGCGCAGCGGGGTGGGCGGGGCTTGCTCACGTCACCGTGAGGAGGGAGGGAGGGAGGGAGGAAAAGCCCGGCTGTCAAAACAAACTCCTGAGGCGATCCATACACATTCACACGGAGGAAGAGACACGGTTCTCTCCTCAGACACGCGAAAGCCGCTCGTTCCCAAGACGCGCCTGAAAACAAGTCCGACACTTTCCCCACACAAAAGTCTCCCCTCACAACAAAGTAACAACAACAACAACAACATTCCTCACGTTACGCGTCAGGAAGCCAAACCCGCGTTCGCGGGGCGCAGGACAGGCAGGCGCAGAAAGGGAGCCAATCCGAGGAGGCTGATACTCGCAGTTCCAGAGCAGTTTGCCTCATTTCGGGTGCACTTGTGAACCTCGCAACACGTGAAAGGGGTGTGTGGGGCCCCCTAAGGGCAACAGATAGATATTGCTCTGTGCGTGCGTGCAGCGAACTAACAAGGCTTGCCAGCTTGCAAATTTTTTATACAGTATATATAAAGTGCGAGGTATCCCACAAAATACGTGAAGGGAAGCCTAAATTGCGAAGGACTTTCCAGCCCAACACAGAGCCAGGAAACATTGTCCGTGTTCTGGGGGGAGAATGCTGGAAGCAAACACCTTCCACGCATCCATACCGTCCCGTTGTTCCACAAAACAAATGCCCCAAACTCAACACAATGCCTGAGAATACATCAGGGACTGCAACGTCTGCCCCCCCCCACTTTACAAAAATGCCCTTTTGACTTTAATGCCACCGTCATGCAAGAGAAATGAAACGAAACCAGGGCTTCCTTCCCTCTAGAAAGCAGCCCCGCAAAATGAAATCTCTTCACAGCACCTGTTCTCTCTTTCTCTCCCACAAAACAAGACGACACAGCAGGGCAAACCTCTTCACAACCCCGGGGGTACATTGCTACGGATCGGTTTCTGGAAAGCATGCTATGAAAGGCAGGGTGCTTTTGGGCACAGCTTCCCCCTAAGAAGGATACCATAAACCAATCTGGGTACCATCCCTGTGAGAACATGTGCAAAATGATGTTTTTCTCGAGAGGAACACTCCCCGCGTCTTTCTGAAGCATATCTGGCCATGTGGGATCTGGTGCCTCTTTCTCAACCTGCGTATTTATGGTGGCCCACATATCTTGTGCTAACCAAGGAGCATCTCGGAACAAGAGGATGATGATGATGCCATCCATCGGCTAGTTTTTATGCAGCAGATATGAGATCGCCACGCACCACAGCCTTACAAAAATGGCGCCGGCCACCTCCGTGCACCTCTTATCGAAGGACAGATCTTCACATGGCAGCACCATGTGCGTTCGTTCCAGTTCGCAGCAAACAGCACTTTTGCAATTTCTGCAGGACCCCACACTAGAACAAGGCTCGCCCTGGCATGTGTACGGATGTGCTACAAGAGTTTGTGCATGTTTGCCCTGTGTTCATGCACACATGCGCACAGGTAGCCAAATCCTCTCCCGCCCACCCCCTTCCATTTCTGGTAACCATTTTCTGTTTCTGTTGCTTCCCCGGTCGCATCCAGCCCCACGATTTCTGCATTATCCTCTGTGCCTCGTAACACCGTCATCACCTTTGCCATTAAGAACCCTGGACTCCCAAACACAAATCACTCCCCAGTGCAGCTCTCGAATCTTAACACAGAGCCCGCAACGCACAACAGCCCACGTTTCGTACAGAAGATCATACGCATTAATTAATCCAGCACAGCCACACCCTCCTTCAATACAAAATAATTCAGATTACTTTCCACCTTTTTCTTATGAAAACTGCTTTTCAGCCAGTCCAATAGGTGTAAAGCACGGTAGTTCAGACGTTAAAAAACATGTATTTATGATAATATAGCCTGTGTTTGTACCCTCAAAACCTGTCGCTCCAAAATTAGCGCCCTTCCTCTATGGAGAGACCTCTGTGGTTTCTATAAAAGAGTCCTTTCTCCCCAGAATGAGCCACACACAACAACAACAAACTGGCCCTTTGCCCTCATTTAGCAGCTTTTCGCCAGGCACAAATCAGCTGGTTGGAATCTGGATGCATTGCTTCCCAGCCTGCAGTGAGATGGTTATTTGCAAGCTCTTTCCCATGCACAGGACTGAACACCTTGTACTTTGCCACAAACCATCCTAGCTGTGGGTCAGTAGTGCTAGGCTAAAAACGCACACACACGGGTCAGTTTGCCGTGGAACGTGCACAGCCGTGTGAGGAAGCTTGCCAGCAACACACAAACACACACACACACAATCAGACCAAAGGCCCTTTTACATTCAGCCTAAGCCAGTCGGAAAACAAATGGCCCCAAATTTTCCCCAGGCTCTTTTGTGGGGGGAGGCTTCATACTCCCAATTAAGCTGTGTTACCTAAAAAAAATCAACTCCTTGTCTGTATATATACATGGTCTTTAATCTTAAGATACCAACACTGTTATTGCCATAGCAAATAAAGACCCCTTAACTCATCTGTGTTTGACTCCTGCTCCTTTATCCTGAGATTACCCCAAGGCAACCCGTGAACATCCAATGCCCCACTCCACGCGCACAGGGAAATGGCATATTTCATACTTTTTGCCTTCTCAAATGCTTCACACGCACACATCGGTCAGACAGCAGCACAACCACAAGCCTGCCTTCTCTTCTAACCAGCCAATCTGCAAAACCCTACCTTCATCCCAGCTTTAAAGGGTGGTTTGTTTTACCGGGGGGGGGGGAGAGGAAGGTTGTGGTGGGACCCAGTATTACAAATATCTTAGAAAGGGTTTTATTAAATAAAAGAAGACGTCTCACCACAGGGGAAGAGAGGAATCTAGGTTATTTTCCTTTTACTGGAAAAGCCTAATCACTTCCTCATAATTCAACTTCTCCGGTTTCATTGCCACAGTTTTAAATAACATGTAACCCAAACTGAGATGAGCTAGGAGGCAATTGTGTGTGTGTGTGTAAGTAAAAACGAGAGAGAAAACAGACCTATGTATGCATATGTATATGTGCCTTTAAGACTGTTCAGTTAAATGTTCCAGCTTTGGACTTCCTCAGTAAACCTCTCTGTCTCTCTCTCTCTCTGCATGCCACTGGAGGCAAGCTGTTCCTTGCCACCAGAGAACATTCGCAGAGGGGAAACTTGCATCAATTAATTAGTGAAATGTTTGCACAGGCAGCTCTCTCTGGATGCAAAACGTACAAGTGAAGTTGCTAAGTATTACCCTGGAAGGCAAGGAGGCCTGGGGAAGCGGTGGAGGAACAACCACAGACACCAGGCAGGCATGCAACACTCTTTTAATATCTAGCCTGTTATTCAACACAACAAGCACTTCCTGAAACATCTCCACCCACAATTAACCAATCCATTGCCTGCACCTCCCTCCAAGCGGTTGGGTAGGGGGGAAGTTTTCTCTTAACTCATGTCAACACAACCTCAAGAATCCCAGTGGGCAAAAAGCATCTGTCTGCTTCCCACCCCCCCCCACCCCGCAGGAAGCACATCACAAAAACCACCAGCGAGAGACGTACTTGAGGAGTGTGCCTGCCCCCCTCACTACTACCATTCACTCTCCTCTTTCCCCCAACCCCAACACCGCTGTGCCACATAAGCAGCCAGCTGTCAACACCATCTAACCTCATGCACGCCCAGCTGTCGCTTCCACAAACCCCCACAAACCTCCACCCTGTTATTAAGGCGTTTTGCATGTCACCAGCGATATGCCTGAAACTGCAGAAGCCTTAAGGGGACCAGAGGCCGAGGAGAGAGCAAGACTCCCCGTGCCTTTCCTTGCAGGTGCCTGGGAGAGGGAGGGTCTTTCAGCAAAGGTCTACAGAGCAGCACCCACCGAACGCCCCAGAGGCTCTCTCCTTTGCCCATAAGTTCGGCAAAAACAACCACAACCCACCAGCCCAGCGTTCCTCCACTCGCTCCTACTGTATGTTAGTTAACCCCCTCTTTGCAGATGTAACCTCCACTTCTCCAAAACTCCCTACCGTACAGCTCCTCTTGCTCTCAGCAAGGCTGCGGTACTGTAAGAGCAAAATGAGAAGCGGACCTTAAGCCTTGGATTTCCTGGGGCAAGGGTGGGGAAGAGGGCCATACAGTATTTCCTTTTCTGCCCTTTCTCTCTCTGTCTGCACATACACAAAGAGCTTTTTTTTAGGTAAGGAAGAGCCCAAGCAAAATGGGGGAGGAGGGAGTGATAGGGATTCTGCCAGGGCTATAGCTATGGGGCGGCGGGGTGTGCGTGTGTGTGTTTCCTAGCTGGATTTTTGCCCCAGCTGAAGCTTCCAGAGGGGCGCCATTGAGGCTCCCAGCCTGTGTGTGTACGCAAAGGTACATGGGGTGTGGGAGTGTGCCCCAAACTGGGTCTTTGACCTGGGTGAAATAAAGCCTTGTTTCGCCCATGGATTGTGCCTTGAAGAAGCAGGGAGAGAGTGTTTCCTTCTCTACCAGAAACTCACCCGTAGGCCTCAGGGACAACCCCCTCCCCTCTTACCGCCTCCACACCGAAATGCAACGCAGGCACAGTAACACCTGCCTACCTTGCAAGGTTGTTGTCAGGAGTGCAAGCAAGATAACTGATGTCAAGTCCTAGCCGACTACTCGATGCCCCTGTACAAAAACACTGCTCTGGCTTATTAAAACACCTGGATGTTTTCATATGGGGAGGTTAGGGAGATTGCAATACTTCTAACAAACCCCTTTCCTTGGAGAAAGATGTTTTGCGGCTAACCGGGAAAGGGGCATGGTGTTTTCCAAATGGTAAACAAAAAACAAGCCCAACATTGGAGGTGTCTTGGATTGTTAAACTTGAGGAGGGGGCAGGTGGGGAGAGGATGCCTGGGGTTGCAAAGACACCTGCTCTTTCACCCCTGGTGGAGAGTTCCGGGCATCAGCTAGGAGCCCCTGCCCACCTAAGGAAGTGAAGGAATCTAGGGATGGATGGGGCTGTCGGTGCTGGAGGAGATCTGGGGACTGTTCTCATCTCTTGAACCGGGAGGTGTTTCCGCCTGGGAGGAGGAGGAGGAGGGATCTAAGGATGGAAACAACCTCCCTCCCGCCCCTCCTCCTCCTCTGTTTACCTCAAGTTTGAATTTTATCTGCGCAACATTAGCTGGAATGCGGACATCGCAGGGGGGGAGAGGCGCACGCACGCCACGCCGCCCGCAGGAGGGGCGCCCGCCTAGCCCGGTGCGCCCGGAGCCCCGCGCGGAAGCGGAGCCGCCAAGCAGCACCACGGCCACTATGGAGCAATCGCCTCTTTAAAAAAAGAAAGATAATTTAAAAAAACAACAACCCTACGAATAGCCCTGCCTTCGCTCTGCCTTCCTAGCGGAGCCAGGGGGGAAACGGGGCATTGCCAAGAGGTGGCGAAACGAAAACGCAGCGTCTCGAAAACGGACCCAACGCAGAGCGCCATCCTTCCTGCCCGGGGATGCGCATCTTTGCCTTTTCCTCAATCCTTTTGCGCGCCCCCCCCCCACCGCTCCCAACAAATCCTCCCTATAAATAAACTCACCTTCGCGATCCAGACGCGGGTCTCCCTTCTTCCCAAACAAGATGAAAAAAAAGGAAGGAAGTGGGGGGGGGGAGGAAATAATTTTCCCCAAGCAAAAATTTCCAAACCCCGTCGTCTTCCACGCGGACCCCTTTTTTCCCAGCATTGCAGGGGGCTGGATGATCCTCGGGATCCCTTCCAATCCTATGATGGCCAGGCGCGCTAGCCTCTCCGGCCCGGAGCAGGTGCAATTCCCACGCAGGCTGGCGCGCAAAGTTCCTCTCGCTCCGGGCTGGGAAGAAAGCCGGGCGGCCGGCTCTCCTGCTGCCCTACCGGTAGCGACGCCCCTTCCCCGAAGCCGCACCGGGTTCCTAAAGGCTGTTGCCGGCGCGCCCGAGAACTTTCTCCGCCTCCCGTGCGCGCCGGCGGTGCCCCGCGCGCCTCTCTCGCCGCCGCCCGGCGCTCGGGCACTGCTTCCCTAGCTACAATGTTGTTTCATTATATCGTGGCCATCATGTGACGCCGAGAGGCCTCGCTATGGAAACTTCGGGGACTCCCACGTGACTCTGCAGCAGGAGCAGCAGCGAGCCAAAAAAAAAAAAAACAAAACACCAAAAAAAAAAACCCAAAACACCATCATCTTGCCTAACCCCCGCCAACGCAACCCGCCGGGCTGTTTGCAACAGACCACCAGCACTACCAAGTTTTGTCTGGAGGAAAACAAGGAACAGCAGCAACAACAGAGGGGGAAAACCACACCGCTGCTGGAAGGAGAGATCAGAAACGGGAGAGAATCCAGCGCAGATGCCTCTCCAACAAGCAAGAAGAAGAGGTGTACAGTAATGAGCAAGCACATTTGCAAAGGGAGGGGGGCGCCCCTGGAGAGTGGGATGCTAAGGGGTCTCTTTAAGCAGCAGGAATAGCTTTCCAAAAAGTTAACAAGTAAAAAGGAATTGATGTTGGGGTGGAGGGGGGATGCATTATTATCCTGTGGAGTAATGCAATAACGATGATGATGATGATGATGATGATGAAGATAACGGATGGGAAGAAGCAGTAAATGGGTTGCTTGTTTCCCCCCCAAAAAAACAAAAACCTGCCTGTGTTCTGCTTGCTAGGTAGTGGCATCACTCGGTTTGCCACAGGCCTCGGATTGCACACAGGGTCTCAGCACAGCCCCTCTCAGCAACTTGGGGAAAGGTGCCTTCGCGCATAAAGAAAATGCAGCTTTGCTCTTCCCGCAGCTGTATTGGGCCTTTGCAGTGCTGACAGAAGCAGAAACGAGGAAGGAGGAAAAACTTGTTTGTGTCGAAAGAAAGGGGGAGAGAAGTTACAGCCTGAGCAGATGGGACCTGGAAGATTTGCTCCGCAAAATGTCGTTTCTATAGGCAGTGCTGTCAAGTATCCCGTTTTCCCTGGGATTCTCCCTTATTTTAAGCAGTTTCCCGCTGCTCTCCCTTATTTTTTATTTCCCTTAAATTTCCCGTTTTTAATGGAAGCAGCTCCTCCCCTGCTGGCCAGGGACTGGGTGGGAAGACCTCGCCTACTTGGAGAGAAAAGCCTCAGCCCTCAAAGCAAGTGGGAGCCGTTTCCCGTGCTTACAGGGGGGTGTATTCCTCCCCCTGCATCAGCCCCTATCCGTTGCCGCCGAGCCCCTCAGCCGGCCAATAGGGTTAGCTGGCGGGCGGAGCCTGGCTGCCTTTGAGCAGCTGCTGCTTCCTGTCCTGTTTTGATGGGATCAGACAAGAAGACGATGGGGCTCCATCGCGCGGAGCACATGGCTGCCCTCCTCTTTGCTGGCTGCCCTCCTCTTTGCTCCGCTCCGAGCCCGAGCCCGCTTGGAGTTTACATTGCTGCTCCGCCCACTTTTGCTTCTGGCTCCGCCCACCACTGACATGTGACTGTCCCCGGGATAGGTGAGAACTGCTGATCCCTTATTTTCAAATCCGAAACTTGACAGCTATGCTATAGGATGCATCTCGCAGTCGATAGTTTTGTTTTAATGCAGACTCATAAAGGCAAGAAATGTGTGCCCTCGCTTCTCGGGACCATCCAGTGTGTGGTTTATAGACCTGAACCTAGACTTGAACCTGGTTTATCCCCATTGTTTAGGAGCATAATCTGGAGAACCATGTTGGCTGTCTCCGGTTTAGGGACTTCAGACTAATACACATATGCTTTCAACATCAACTGATGACTTGTTTGTCTTTACAAGCCCACATTTAAAACCATGGATAGAACATTAATATCCCCTGCAAAGGTAAAGGGACCCCTGACCATTAGGTCCAGTTGCAGACGACTCTGGGGTTGCGGCGCTCATCTCGCTTTACTGGCCGAGGGAGCCAGCGTACAGCTTCCGGGTCATGTGGCCAGCATGACTAAGCCGCTTCTGGCAAACCAGAGCAGCGCACGGAAACGCCGTTTACCTTCCCGCCGGAGCGGTACCTATTTATCTACTTGCACTTTGACGTGCTTTCGAACTGCTAGGTTGGCAGGAGCAGGGACCAAGCAACGGGAGCTCACCCTGTCGTGGGGATTCGAACCGCCGACCTTCTGAGCCCAAGAGGCTCAGTGATTTAACCCACAGCGCCACTCACGTCCCTTAATATCCCCTGTGTTAAAAGGCCCCTCTAGTCCAGCATCCTCTTACAGAGGCCAACCAGATGCCTACAGGAAGCCCACATCAAGCATAAATTATTTTCATCCTTGCCTGCTCGCACATTAATGCTCACTGTTTGATGCACCAGCAAGTGGCGTATATGAGGCCAATCAGTTCGGTTTCAAGCCATATAGACATGGAGAAACTGTGTTTCAATCCCAACACAGCCATGGGTTTATTTAATGGATTTGAACCTGTCTCCCAGTCTCAGCCTTATTTTGATGTAAAATGGGAATCATGATCTACCGTACTTCAGAGTGGTAGCATGGGGACTAATTATATGAGACATCAATTAGATGCTGCCTGTAAGATCATTTAGTTTTAGCACATCTAAGGAAATTCTGCTTGTGGCACCGCACCCCACATAATATCATAGGTAGTGACCCCAAAACATTCATTTTCTGCTGTTGCCTCTACTGTGGATTGCTCTTCCCTTTGCCATAAATGAAGCTGCAACTATTATTTGCTTCAGGTGTCTAGTAAAGGCTTGTTTGTTTGTTTGTTTGCCTAGGCTTTCCCTGACCCTTAAGATCAAAATGATGTATTTTATGTGTTTGAATCTTCTTGTTTTGTTTTGTTCCCTTTTATCAGTTTTTGTACCATTGCTTTATTATTTTAGGTTGTTGTTTTTCTGTTTTAATGGGAATTGGTTTTATACTGCGCACAGTATATACTATATACAGTAAGAGATTTGGAAATGCTTTTAAATCACCAAACATCTCCTTGTCATAAGCTTGAGGAAATACCTGGTTTTTCAATATAAACAAATAATCAGAACTTCATTATCCAGGTCCCTAGAAAATGTGGTCCCATTCATATTTCTGTTAAACTATGTAAAATATTTCTAGTTACAGGTAGGTAGCCGTGTTGGTCTGCCATAGTCAAAACAAAATAAAAAATCCTTCCAGTAGCACCTTAGAGACCAACTAAGTTTGTTCTTGGTATGAGCTTTCGTGTGCATGCACACTTCTTCAGATACTGCATGCACACGAAAGCTCATACCAAGAACAAACTTAGTTGGTCTCTAAGGTGCTACTGGAAGGATTTTTTATTTTATGTAAAATATGTTATCCCAGCAAAATAGTATGAAGCAGACCTATATTTGTTAACTCCCATGCCTTGAGAAATATTAGCAATCACATTTGGAAATATTAGCAATCACATTTGGAAATATTAGCAATCACATTTGGAAACTTAACAAAAAAAGTTTTTTTTTTTTGTAAGGGTATGAGCAACAGCAAAGTGTGCCATGTTATCGAGACTTGGGGAAACTATGACAAAATTACAAACTGTTAATCAAGGGTGGAAAACAATAATGCATTGTATTATGCAAAAATATTAATTTGATGATAAGTGTTTACTATGGTCCCATGTGATGTAATCCTAAATTCCTGAGATGCTGTTTGTTTATTGGATTCTATGAGTTGTCTCATAAGACTTTTTCTGTTGATCACAGCAGCAGCAACAACAACAACAACAACCTGTTTCAGTACTAGGTTAATACCTCTCTTGTTTCTCCAAATTTCTCCATCTCCACAATGTGTTTTAAGTTTCCACAACGAGGTTATTTAGCTAACTAGACTTTTGCACTGAGCAGCAAGCTGAAAGGTTCGGTGACGTTTCTGAAACAAAACATCTCCCTTCCACTGAAAGGTGTTGTTCTTTCCGAACCTTACTTTTTCCACGCACCCAGCACATTCTCTCGCACCCACTAAGACATTCCCATTCCCAAATTCTGTGCTGGGGAACTCTTAAGTGAGATGCAGGAGGAGTCAAAAATGGGACTTGGAAAAACTAAGCTGGCTTGTTATAATTCACGCATAGCAGTATAATGGTTGGGAAAGCAAGGCCTGGTGCAACATTGATTCCCTCCCTAGCCTCTTGCCAGTATCTGGGGACTGGCATCACCTCAACAGATGGATTAAGGGGTCACTAGGATTTCCAGTGCAACTGAAAGGCATGAGAGAATCGCAGAAGCATCTCCCCAGCCCAGAAACCACTGCCTCGTCCCTGAGAATTGACTGATTAGTAAGGAGAAGACAACTTTCTCCTAGTCGCAAGGATGAAGAGAGAGGGTTGAGGAAAATCTGCACGCATCTTTCTGAGCGTAGGCATGCCTCAAATTTTCCTCCATATATTTTTTTCAATTCCCCAAGTATCAAAAGCTTGGGAAACACAGCAGTCGGAAATCCTGCTTGCCGAAATCTCTGTGCTGCGGAGAGCGGATGGGGCGAGGGTCGGCTGATCTGTGCGGGAGATCATTCGCGCTGTTGCTGTTCCTACGGTAGTGCTGAAGTTGACTGCTCTGCTGAAATAATGTGTCGAAGGGGGAGAGGTGGTCCACGTTCCTAAACTGCTTGCCGGAGTCAGAATCTCTCCCTCTCTCCCTCCAGATCTTCAGCTGCCGGGCCATACCCATGGAGGCTGCCATTGTGCAGGCCTCAAAAGCTGCAAGGAAGGCCGTTGCGGAGATCTCGGATCATGCTCTAAACCCTACCAAGCCAACGTTTTGCTTGCAATGACTTGACCCCATACCTGCTGAGCAAACAAAGGGGCCAAGTGGAACTAGGTCAGGCAACTTCGTGTTGATTCAGCCCATAACCCTAATTGCATCGAGTCACATAACAACACATAAACACATACACACAAATAAATCTCATGAAGAGACCCATGCTGAACTCTAACAGCAATATTCCCCTGTGACAGCAAATAACGTTGCTTTTTTCCATTTAAAATGTGTATACATTATGGCAGAAGTATTGGCGGTTGGCACTGAGGAAGACTGAGTATGTTATTAGTGGGAGAAATCAGACTATCGCATTACATGACTTTTTCATATTTTTGGCAGGCGCGGCTGTAGAAAAGCTACATTGTGCGACGGTCGGATCCCTGCCACTAATAAGATATTCGGTCTTCTTCAGTACGGGTCAGTGCTGGACTTTGGACAGTTGGAGGGAAGAACCATTTTTGTCCGATTTCCTTACAGCAAAAGAGTGACCCCAAGTTTGCAGTCCTTTACCCATTTACCTGGGAGTAAGTTTCAGAGTAGGCATATATAGGATTGGACTGTAGGTGTTGCATTTGATCCCAGAATCTTTTCCACAAAAGCACTTAGGATCAGCATTCCCCATCCTGGTGCCCCTCATGGGTTTTGGACTCAGACTCTCATCTGCCCCAGCCAGCATAGCAAACGGTCAGATATTACGTTGAACAACATCTAGATTTGGGAAGTGTGTGATAGCCAGAGATATGTATGGTTTTACCTGACGCAATGTGGACTAACCAGAAGTTGCCTCTCCTGCAATCCACTTCCCCTTGAGCTGGGACAGGGAATGCATTCCCCCCCCCCCAAATGATGATTTCTGCTGTGGTGTATGCACCACCTAAAAACAACAACCCAGAAGTATAATTTTCACCCCACCCATTTCAGGAGAATTGTTTTCAATAATTTGCAACTTTGCACCAAACTGGCAGCACAAAATACTATGCGTGCCTCTGCAGAAATAAGTCCCACAGAGTTCAATGAGACTAAATGCCAGATAAGTGTGTAACAGCTTGCCACCCCAAACAATTTGGAGAAGGTTCCAGCCTAAGCATTACTGACATCTGGGCCCATGTTTCCTGATTTCTCTTGCAATCGGGTAGTAAACTGAGAGTTTGCTTTTTAACTAGAGTCTGTATCTGCACTTGGTGTTCAGTGTGGGAAACTGTATTCTGTTCATCCGGTTGGAACTTTCAGTGGTTTTCAGTGTGGTTGACAGAACATGAGGTGTTGGGTATGCAGCTTAGGTGGCCTAGCAGGTGTTCATGGAACCAACTAGTGTGTGGTTCTGTTTAGTCCTCGAACGGCAACCCTAAAGCGTGCTGAGCCAGTGTGGTGTAGCGGTTAAGAGCAGTGGACTCATAATCTGGTGAACCGGGTTCGCGTCTCCGCTCCTCCACATGCAGCTGCTGGGTGACCTTGGGCTAGTCACACTTCTCTGAAGTCTCTCAGCCCCACTCACCTCACAGAGTGTTTGTTGTGGGGGAGGAAGGGAAAGGAGAATGTAGCTGCTTTGAGACTCCTTCGGGTAGTGATAAAGCGGGATATCAAATCCAAACTCTTCTTCTTCTTCTTCTTCTTCTTCTTCTTCTTCTTCTTCTTCTTCTTCAGCTGGCAGTTCTGCAAAGCATCAGGGTTCCCCCAAGCAAAGTTCTCCAAGGCTCCATCTTGTCCCCAGGTAGTGGTGGAACAACCGTGATGGTTAAACTAGGATCACAGAATTTTGGAGTTGGAAGGGACCCCAAGGATCGGTCATCTAGCCCAACCTCCTGCAATGCAGGAATCTCAGCTCAGGCATCCAGGGCAGATGGTCATCTAACCTCTGCTTAATAATAATAATAATAATAATTTATTATTTGTACCCCGCCCATCTGGCTGGGTCTCCCCAGCCACTCTGGGCGGCTTCCACCAAACATTAAAATACATTTAAAATATCACAGTTTAAAAACTTCCCTAAAAACATCCAATGAGGAGAATCCACTACCTCCCAAGGGACTCCATTCCACCATGTCCTATATCTATATTTCTATCACCATGATATTCACAGTTTTATTTTCCGTCCCTTTCCAACCAATCCCTAGCATGGTCTTCACCGTGTTATGTAATGTAAACATGCTGATACGTTTGGAAAGACCCGCTGGTTCTTGAAACTTGAGGCCGTGCACTAAGGGAGAATTTCCGATAGTTCTGTGATAGATGCTTGTTCAGCTTTTCCTTGACAACAGGAGAAGGAGAAGCTGCAAACTTGCTTATTCATCTCTCTCTCTCTCTGTTCTTTTAAAATGTGAGGCTTTTAAAGCAAGGTCACAAAAGCAAATTATGCCTTGGAGAAGCACAGCCAGGCCAAAGCAGCTTCCCACACCCCCATTCTCCCCCCCCAAAAAAAAATCCCCAGTACTAATTTTGCTGCGTCATATCAAGTGGGCAGAGGAGAGAATTACCTGATCACAAGATCTGTGCAGGATTAGAGCGTGGTGGAAGGAATGCCAGCCAGAGAGAAGACAGCCTGCAGCCCAGATGAACTCGAAGGTGCTCCAGGGGTGCTTTTGCTGTCGAGAGGAGAGGACTCCAAGAGAGGAGAGAGAGAGATTGAGGAGAGACAACACTGTGGTTTCCAGGGATGGCTGATCTGCATAGCTTTATCTTACCCTCTCAAGTCGAAGCATTTCAGGTTTCAGCCAAGAAGGGAAAGAGGAAAATAAAACAATACGTCCCTTTAAAAGAAAAAAGAATCTCGTTTTGGATTTATTTTTTTCCTTTCGCTCCTAGTGTTTTAGAGGCCCTTGGACAGATTTTTGTTGCTGCTGCTGCTGCTGCTGCCATCCCCTCCTCCTGCCTCAGCTGCCAAGAATAAAATAAATAAATAAGAGGGCTTGTTATAAAACCATTTCAGCCCTGCCTTCCGAGCCTATTTAGTTGCGTTTCTCTTTCCTCGGTGGCGGTGCAAAAATAAAATAAAATAAATGAATTACCCGGAAAAGTGTTGAGTCAGAAGCCGGAGCGGGGGGGGGCGGGGAGAAGAAATCTGGAAAATTGTGCCCCGAGGCCCTCAAAAGTCATGGATTCGACACAACGCAGTCCCGGCCCAAGACATTTTGAGGCCCGAGGTGCTGGGAAATCCAAGTGGCGGCCCCTTCCGCTGGTTAACAAGGGCCCCAGTGCCCACAGCGAACTTCTCCTGTTCCTCATTTAAGAGAATGGGAGCTGTCCTTGTGTGCCATTAACACAGTGAGATATAGGGAGCCTCTGGCCTTCCCTATGTTAATGGGACTCCCAACTCCCATCATCCACAACCAGCACGGCTGATGGTCACAGGAGTTGAAGCCCTGGAGAGCCATATGTCCTTGAGCCCGGTCTTAAACTGTTTTCCTAGGAGAAGGCGAGAGTTGTGTACAAGGAGGCTTCAGCTACAGGAAATCCTCCTGTAGAGTATAGCGTTAAGCCCATCTTCAGTTTTTCTTTAATGTCAGAGGCGTCACCAAAATCTGTCAGCCAGGGCAGTTTGCATCACAGATTTGTTCCCACTGAGAATGACGCCTGAATGTGGTCTTCGCCGAGTTAACAAACTTGCAACTATGCTGCTTAATAAATACTTGCACGACCAGATGCGCCTCCTCTGTATTAAAAGAAGTTCTTTGCACCTAGAAAAATAGCATTTCAGGGAGGAGGTGAGGATAAAACGCTGCTTTTGTGCTCTCTGTCTCCGCCTCCTAGTAGGGATATTCGATCCCTTTCTGACAGCTGAACTCATCTGTATGTTTTGGCAAGAACTTCCGATCATGAAAGGGGACACCAGTGTATCACAAGGCTCTGCCTGGTGGAGTCATGCAAGCTACTTTGGGGCTTGTTTACATTATCAGTTATGCTGCAATAACTGATTTATGTCCACTTCTGATGGTGTTTACAAGACCAAAGGTTACTCAGAGACTGAAAATGGTTGAGAGTGTGTGTGTGTGTGTGTGTGTGTGTGTGAGAGAGAGAGAGAGAGAGAGAGAGAGAGAGAGAGAATGAGAGAGGGATAATCTGAATGACTGAGTGCCATTGCACAGAAAAGCAGATACTGCCTTGGCTTTCATTGACAACCGTGTTAAGACAGGTGTAACATCTCCCTAGACCTGTTAAGGCTAGTTTTGTAGCGCCCTCGCCAGATCAACTCCAAATGAAACTTCTTCCGGGCACACACTCAGAAACAAACAAACAAAAAACCTGCTCTGTAGCTTTTGGGAGCGTTTGAGATTTGACCTGGAGAAATGCTGGGTGAGGACCGTGGTGATTGGCTAGCATCTGGGACATCACCAACACAGCACTTTCTTCCCCACCAGCCCCCCCAATTCTCAAAGCAGCTTTGCAAATAATTGCAATGTGTATATATAATGTTTTGCTATCATTTGCAGCTAGCTCCTGCTGGGCTGAAGCTTGCAAGTGGCGTGCACAAATCTTCTTTATATAATTATGTATAATTATATTGTAAAACTTTAATACGGTCAAAGACCAGCAGAAAAATAATACAATTCAATTCTTAAGTTAGATTTCTCTATCTTGTAGTAATATTGGATATTACACAGTTTTAAAATTGGCTATTAAAAACATGGCTATTAAAAGCTGCGTCTCTGTCGCCTCTCCATCTGCTATAGGTTAACTGGGATCATTATCTTTGGTGGTTGCTTTCATCATGGCATGTATATAATTATATTATATAAATATGGTAAAGGACCCTGGACAGTTAAGTCCAGTCAAAGGTGACTATGGGGTTGTGGCGCTCATTTCGCTTTCAGGCCGAGGGAGCCAGTGTTTGTCCACAGACAGCTTTCCGGGTCATTTGGCCAGCATGACTAAAGCGCTTCTGGCGCAACAGGACATTGTGATGGAAACCAGAGCGCATGGAAATGCTGTTTACCTTCCCGCTACAGCAGTACCTATTTATCTACTTGCACTGGTGTGCTTTCGAACTGCAAGGTTGGCCATTCCATGAAAAATGAGCCTGATAAGAATGCTAGATGAGCGCTGGACTTTGGTGAGGAAGATTCCAAACGTGCAGTCTAACCATTTTTTTAAAGCTAAAGACAAAAGAAGTTTAGTTTATGGACCTTCTTTTCAAAAGTCCACCCACGTAGTCTTCACAGAAGTGTTCAAGTTAAAAGTTTTCTGATGATTGTCCCACCCGTGACAGCATTTTTTCCTTAATTTTGTATCGTTAAATTTCTTAAACTTAATTCCTGATTGCATAGTTGTAACCAATAAACATTGATTTAAACAGATATGCTGAGTTTATCATTGATTCACCTCCCAACTCACAGTTTTTCCATAAATCAAACTTATCTCAAGCTCCATGTCCTTTTTTTTGTCCCACCCGTGACAATACTTTAACATTTAATAAAATTGTCAAAAATATCTATAAAAATAATAAAAAATTAGTAAAATGTTCAGTATCTTATTAAGAACATAGTTTAAATTTTGGTTGTTAATTTTTATGTATATTTACATTGTTACACATGTGTGAATACCAAAAAACATGGTCCAAGTGTCCCACCCGTGACAATGGAATGGCCCTATTGTTGTTGTTGTTGTTATTATTATTATTATTATTATTATTATTATTATTATTATTACTCCATTGTGGGGATTCGAACCGGCAAGCCCAAGAGGCTCGGCGTTTTAGATCACAGCGCCACCCTTGTCTTATTATTATATATCCACCTGAAGAGTCAAGCCCTCCGCCTGCCACCCGAAGGTGGGGTGTGGGTCAGGTAGACCTGGAGAGAAGGTCAGATCTGGTGGTCTGGCACCCCCAGTTCCCATGGAGGAGGTGGAACCTTTTGACAACTCCATAATTCCAGTGCTCAAAAGCTTGCACTGGCTGCCCAAACTGTACCGGGTGAGATTCAAGGTTATTGTATTAATTTACAAGGCCCCTTAACGAGTCCAGGATACCTCAAGGACAGCCTAATCCCTTACTTACTCAGCCTGATCACTGAGGTCTTCAGAGGAGTCACTGTTGGTGGTTCCCCCATAACCATTGGGACTGTGGGCCCAACTTCATGGCACAAGGATGCTAGGTTGGCTTCAACTAGGGCCAGGGCCTTCTCAGTACTGGCCCCGACTTGGTGGAACAGTCTGGCACAAGAGACCAGGGCCCTGCGGGATTTGGCATCTTTCCGCAGGGCCTGCAAGACGGAGCTGTTCCACCTAGCCTTTGGGTTGGTTTCAGTTTAACCCTGATGTTTCGTTCTTTTGGTGTGATTGGTGGGCTACTTAAAAATGAGGCTGCAGTTTAGATTTAATTTTAAATTGTATTTTAATCTGTATTTTAATGAATTGTTTTATGTTTTTGTTGTGATTTTATTGGTGTTAGCCGCCCTGAGCCCGGTTTGGCGGGGAAGGGCGGGGTATAAATAAAAAATTATTATTATTATTATTATTATTATTATTATTATTATTATTATTCCCGGTTGAACTTCCATTGCCTGCTGCAGAGCTTATTTCAGCAGGCATTTTCGCAGAAGTTTGACATTCATAGTTCAAACCCATTTTTCTATATTGTGTTTCTCGTACACGGCTAGGGGATGATTGTAGTTAAGTGGCATGCAAATTCTTAAAACAAACAGCAAAAAAATAAAACGGAAACAGCAGGGCATGATGCAGAAATAAAAAGAAAGGATTCCTCTGTCCTATGGGGTTCCAAAAGAAATACAAGGCTCCACCCTGGCGTTCATGAAACATTTTTATTCTGACCTTGGAGCAGGAAGAAAAAAACATGTCGATGTGTAGTAGATCACAATCTTAATTTTCATTCTGAGCAACTGGCTGGTAGTCTGTGAACAGGGAACCCATTACTGATGACAAGGGCTGACATATTGTAATTGATGTGAAACATTTTTTAATGAAAAAGCAACAACAACAATTAATAATAATAATAATAATAATAATAATAATAATAATATTTATACCATGCCCATCTGGCCGGGTTTCCCCAGCCACTCTGGGCGGCTCCCAACAGAATATTAAAAACACAGTAAAACATTAAAAACTTCCTAAACAGGGCTGCCTTCAGATGTCTTCTAAAAGTCAGGATAGTTGTTTATTTCCTTGACATCTGATGGGAGGGCGTTCCACAGGGTGGGTGCCACCACCGAGAAGGCCCTCTGCCTGGTTCCCTGTAACCTCACTTCTTGCAGTGAGGGAACCGCCAGAAGGCCCTCGGAGCTGGACCTCAGTGTCCGGGCAGAACGATGGGGGTGGAGACGCTCCTTCAGGTATACAAGACTGAGGCTGTTTAGGGCTTTAAAGTTACAGGTAGGTAGCCATGTTGGTCTGCCATAGTCAGATACACTGAAACGGAAGTCAGTGTATTTAAGGGTCTGGTGACTTCCGTTTCAGTGTATCTGAAGAAGTGTGCATGCACACGAAAGCTCATACCAAGAACAAACTTAGTTGGTCTCCAAGGTGCTACTGGAAGGAATTTTTTTATTTCATTTTATTTTATTTTGACTAGGGGTTTAAAGATCAGCACCAACACTTTGGAATTGCGATCAGAAGCGAACTGGGAGCCAATGTAGGTCTTTTAGGACCGGTGTTCTGTGGTCTCGGCAGCCACTCCCAATCAAACTATTGGGTGGTTGCTTTTCACGCCAGTGTCACAAAGCGAGAGTGCTGTTGCGTTCCACTTCTGCTTCCAGGCTTCCCATAGACATCTGGTTGGCCCCTATGAGAACGGGGTGCTGGAATTCAAACCCACCCATGAGGCAAGGTTGGGTTCTCCCACCAAAGAGTACTTGCCCCCAACTTGAGTCTTGGTTTCCAACACCTTAGATGATCCTGGCTGCTGCAGTATATAGCTCCAGTTTTACAAGTGCTCTCTTGGGTACCAACTTTTTCTGGCCTCACCAGACCCTCCAAGTATCCCTACTTTTCAGGGACAGTCCCAGATTTACAGAAGCCGTCCTGGTTTCTGATTTGATCCCGGAATGTCCCGCTTTTCCTTAGGACATCCCTAATTTCATTGGAGAAATGTTGGAGGGGATGGATTTATGCCAAGTCCTGATGTTTCGTTCTTTTGGTGTGATTGGTGTGCTACTTAAAAATGAGGCTGCAGTTTAGATTTAATTTTAAATTGTATTTTAATCTGTATTTTAATGAACTGTTTTATGTTTTTGTTGTGATTTTATTGGTGTTAGCCGCCCTGAGCCCGGTTTGGCGGGGAAGGGCGGGGTATAAATAAAAATTATTATTATTATTATTATTATTATTATTATTATTATTATTAACTATACAACCTTTGGAAGACATCAGAAGGCAGCAGTGTATAGGGAAGGCTTTTAAAAAAAAGTTTAATGTTTTGTTATGTTTTTATATGTGTTGGAAGCAGCCCAGAGAGGCTGGAGCAATCCAGCCAGATGGGTGGAGTATTATTATTATCATCATCATCATCATCATTATTATTATTATATAGGCTGCCCCTATTTTCATCAGTGAAATGTTGCAGTGTGGGTGTGCCACAGGTGCCTGGAAGAGAGATTGGCATGTACTGTACTACCTCGGCAGTTCAGAGTAGCAGGAACATCTTGGCAACCACGTAACAGGGAGCAGCAAAGAAAGAATGCCCGGTCCACGGAAGAAGAAAATAGAAAAACCCATTTCAAAACAAAAACAGGGTCCTCCCCAGTGTCTAAAAGATGAGGGGGAGCAAGACGAGTTGTGATGAGCGAGGTCACAGCTAAGGATTTCAGGGGAGGGTGGGAAATCTGGATGCTTTTCTTTCCAGCAGGCTGTCAACAATGAAGTCAAATAAAGCTCTGTTTACATGCAACGGGCAGGGATTATCCTTCTCATTCCTAAAGTGACGCAGCAACAGCTGATGCGGTTGTAGTTGGAAGAAAGTCCACCAGCATGACACAGGGAAATGCGCCGGCCGGCCGGCTGTTTCAGCTTCCATCTATCCAGGACTGATAAGGGGGAAATAATGATCGGCTCCCTGCTGGGTGAATTAAGTGCTCGGTCAGTTTTTCAACTGGATCCAAGGCTAACATAGCATCCTGCCCCACACTGGGATACCATTGCTGGTTTACCTCCCTGGGACACCCATGAAACACAAGCAACCTGTTGCATTCTACTTACTTATCGCAGGAGATGCCACCGCCATGCCCTCTAGGTGTGTTGGACCACAGTGTCTGCAGAGGCGCACATTTTTTAGGGGGCGCAACTAGGCGCCCCCACGACAGGCACGGAGCCCTGGCAGCTGAGTTGCAGTGGTGGGCAGGTTGCAGGGTCAGCCAACTTTTACAGCGGGGGGGGCCGGTCCACTGTCCCTCAGACCTTGTGGGGGGCCGGACTATATTTTTTTGGGGGGGGATGAACGAATTCCTATGCCCCACAAATAACCCAGAGATGCATTTTAAATAAAAGCACACATTCTACTCATGTAAAAACACCAGGCAGGCCCCACAAATAACCCAGAGATGCATTTTAAATAAAAGGACACATTCTACTCATGTAAAAACACGCTGATTCCTGGACTGTCCACGGGCCGGATTTAGAAGGCTATTGGGCCGGATCCGGCCGCTGGGCCTTAGTTTGCCAACCCATGGTCTAGTGGGCAGATGGACGGAGGCAGCGGGCAAGGAGCCTGTTGGAGGTGGGCTCCGTTCACCGTCCGTGCGGGCCCCCTGACGCAAACCCCCACCCCAGCTGCCCAGTCCACCAGGGGGCTGCAATGCTTGCCCCGTCCCGGGCACCGGCAACCCACGCTACGCCATTGAGCATCCGTTAGTTATGTATTCCACTGTTAGTCTTCCTTTACTCCAAGGAGTTCAAGGTGGTGTGTGTGGCTTCTCTCCTCCTCCCCGTTTTATCCCCACAACAACCCTGTGAGGTTGATCTAGGAGGCAGGGACTGATCCAAGATCACAGTTGAGTTTCTTTTCTTTTTAAAAAATACTTTAAAAATTTTCCCCCCAATATATACCCATCCCCCCGCCCCCCAAAAATGAGTTACAGAAACAAAATCCCAACTCGCCCTCCTCCAGGATGGATCAATCCAGTTAAGTCCAATCTGTGATTTTCGTAGCTGCCAATCTTCAGGGTTATCTGCAAAGTGTTTTTTCATAAGGATGCCTGTATCTCAACAAAATCGTCCACATCATTTCTCTCATTCAATGCATGTAATCTCTTTGTTAATGGTTCTGACGCAGCAATAGACCATACATTCTATTTCCAATGAGAGATACGCAGATGTTCCCATCCTTTCTGCTTCTGTTCCACTGGTAGGCGTGACGCTGCTAAAAGAAAATGAATTATCTCTTCATAACAAAGGTCAGATTGCCCTTCTTTAAAATTAGTTAACCATCCCAAATGGGGTACATTCCACAGGCTGACCTGCAACATGAGGTTATTTCTGCAAACACCTTCTGCCAGAAGGGCTTTAGAGGTTCACACGACCTGGTGAGTTTCATGTTTGAATGGGGATTTGAACCCTGAACTCCCTGGTCCCTAGTCTAGGGTGGCATCATCCTGTGTTCATTCCTTAAGCTCTGCAGTCCCAGCATAAGAGCTGGTTTCAGGAGGTGTGGGTGTGCTCACCACTCGCAAAAGCCACCTCTTGTGATGCTCAAAGCGTGAGCGCGGAAATCAGACGAATGAATGACTTGCTAAGTCTGTTTCATGGTTTCTATCCACCTGAGAAGAAGAAGAAGAAGAGTTTGGATTTGATATCCCGCTTTATCACTACCCGAAGGAGTCTCAAAGCGGCTAACATTCTCCTTTCCCTTCCTCCCCCACAACAAACACTCTGTGAGGTGAGTGGGGCTGAGAGACTTCAGAGAAGTGTGACTAGCCCAAGGTCACCCAGCAGCTGCATGTGGAGGAGCGGAGACGCGAACCCGGTTCACCAGATTACAAGTCTACCACTCTTAACCACTACACCACACTGGCTCTCCTGAGGACCCAGCGCTGCAAACCCTGAGGCCTGTCTTTGTTTTATTACCCAACAGTTTGCAATTCAGAGACTAGTTCTGCCACTGCAGGCAATGCTTCCTTCCCTGCAATCTGTGGGTGCACCTGGGTTATCCATGACCGCAAAACAAATGTGTTTATACCTGCGTGTGTATGCGTGTGTTGCGAGTCTAATATCTCATCTTAAAATAGCAGCGATTGAAGCGGAGAGGAATAGGAGGCAAGCTGCGACGTCTCTCTGCTGGGGAAAAGGCAGAGGAGTTGCGAAGTCTCTGGGCTTCTGAAAGACAAAAATTGTCACTACCAGCAAAAGGTTTCCACGTCTCCGTCTCTGCTCAGCATGGAGTCCAGTTTAGCTGTTCTAAGACACTGTGGCCAAAAGAAAACAAACATGATAAAATCAATACCAGATAATACGCACATTGTGACAGTCTGTAATTAAGTTAGAGCATTCTAACCCTTTGGATTTTATTTTTTTAAAAGGCAGTCAGGGATGCCATTTTGTAAGAGGTGGAATTGCAGCTGAAGCTTGAAGATTCACAGTGGGAAAGACTTCAACATAGGAAGGCCTTTAAAGTGAGAAGGGCAGGTGGGAACTTAGAAGAGGATCCAGGAAAGAAGAAAATGGAGCGAGGAAAAGGAGGGAAGATATTTAGCTGCTGTGCGTGTGAAAAAGGTAGCAAAAAAGATGGGGGGGGACAAAACAGCTAATTCTAATTTCATGTTAGATAAGATAAGATTTTTTATTGTCATTGTACAAGTACAACGTTGTACGAGTGCAACGAAACTGAATGCCATCCCATAAAAACAAGACAAAAAACACATTGTCAGCCACACATGCACATACATACACACCCATCACAACTCTCCAAGGTCATATTATCTGGTTACAGCATTTAAGATGGTTATAGCTCTGGGGTAGAAACTATTTTTTAATCTATTTGTTCTTGCTTTAATTGTTCTATATCTCTTGCCCGAAGGCAGTGGTGCAAAAAGACTGTATCCCGGATGAGATGGATCCTGTAAAATATTGTTTACTTTTTTAAGGCAGCGGTAACTGTATAATTCTTCCAAAGATGGGAGAGGGTGACCAATAATATTTCGGGCCTTCCTCTCCATGGCTGTGCAACTGGAAAACCAAGCACAAATACAATATGTAAGAATGCTCTCTATGGAGCCTCGGTAGAAGGACACCAGCAGTCTCTCACTCAGATTGTTCTTCTTTAAAAGTCTGAGGAAATAAATTCTCTGCTGGGCCTTCTTTACCAGAGCGGTAGTATTTGCGCTCCAGTTCATACCCTGCTCGATAGTTAGCTCAGGTTGTCTTAGAACCATACAACTGCACAGCCAGAAGGGATCCTGAGGTAAAACTAGTCCAGCCCTCTGCAACGCTGGAATCACACCTAAAGAATCCCTGACGAATGGCCATCCAACCTCTGCTTCAAAAGCTCCCATGAAGGAGAGGCCACCACCTCCGAGGGAGACCGTTCCACCGTCCTACGGCTCTTACTGTCAGAAAGTTCTTAATATTTTGTTGGGCATCTCCTTACTTGTCATTTGAATCCGTTGGTTCAGATCCTCCCCTCCAGAACAGGAGAAAGCAAGCTTGCTCCATCTTCCATCTGAAAGCCCTTGAGATGTTTGAAGATGGCTGTCCTATCCGTTGCCCATATTTTATCAGTGTGGGTTTTTCATTTTAAGACTGAGAGTACTCCTCTTCTCCAGGCTAAACATCTTCAGCTCTCTCAACCGTTCCTCAGAAGTCTTGGTTTCCAGTCCCTTGATCATCTTGGTCTCCCTCGTCTGCACACCTTCCAGCCTGTCAATATCCATCGTACACTTGTTGACCAAACGTTTTGCAGCCATTTTGTGGTGGCTTTTTATGAGCTGTACAGATAAGCTCTTTGAGTCTTCTCTGAGGAATGCAAACTTTCCGTGAAGCCTCTTCATTTATAACATGGCACTAGAAGAAGAGGGATGCGTGTGGCGCTATGGTCTAAACCACTGAGCCTAGGACTTGCCGATTGGAAGGTTGGCGGTTTGAATCCCCGCGACGGGGTGAGCTCCCGTTGCTCAGTCCCTGCTCCTGCCAACCTAGCAGTTCGAAAGCACGTCAAAGTGCAAGTAGATAAATAGGTACCACTCCAGCGGGAAGGTAAACGGCGTTTCCGTGCGCTGCTCTGGTTTCGCCAGAAGCGGCTTAGTCATGCTGGCCACATGACCCGGAAAAACTGTCTGCGGACAAACGCCGGCTCCCTCAGCCAGTAAAGCGAGATGAGCGCTGCAACCCCAGAGTCGTTCGTGACTGGATTTAACTGTCAGGGGTCCCTTTACCTTTACTTTTTTACTAGAAGAAGAAGCCCTCTTGAGCAGCTGGCTTTAAAATGGTGGTATTTGGCATACAAAACCAGGGAGAGGCGTTCCAGGACTCAGCTCATGTTAGTGAAGTGGAAAAAAACAAGGGCGTTAAAATCAAAACAACTGCTCAGCAAGAGAAAGGAAGAAGGAGCCTGAGCTTGGGAAACCTCTGAACTTTCTAGGGGGGAGCACAAAGGGGGAAACAAGAGAAGAATCTCCATGTGTAACCAGCGTGGTTTAATGGCTAACACGTCAGACTCGGACCTTAGAACCCTAGAATCATAGAGTTGAAGGGACCCTGAGGATCATCTAGTCCAGGCACCCCCAAACTGCTGCCCTCCAGATGTTTTGGGACTACAACTCCCATGATCCCTAGCTAACAAGACCAGTGGTCAGGGATGATGGGAATTGTAGTCCAAAACATCTGGAGGGCTGAAGTTTGGGGATGCCTGATCTAGTCCAACCCCCTGCAATTCAAGAACGTGCAGCTGTCTCTTTCACGGATCAAACCTGCAACCTTGGCATTATGAGCACCACGCTCTAACCAACTGAGCTATCCAGCTGCTAAGTTGAAACAAAGCCATCTGTGTAAGTCCCCGTCTGAACTACACAGTGGTACGATCCAAGCGTTCGCTGGGGCAAAGAAGGGGCTGTTCACAATTCCTAGCTTAGTGTAACAGTCAATCCCTCTTCCCAGGGAACTCTGGGAATCGTGGCTCTCAGCACCCTTAACAAACTACAGCTCCCAGGATTCTTTGGGGGAAAACCATTGCTATTTAAAGTGGTATCATTCTGCTTTAAACGTAGAGCGCAGAGGGAGGGCCTAATTTCTCTCATCCCAGCTTTAGGGCAATAGTCTGCCTGGTTAATTCCATTGTCTTTTATCGGGAAGTTTATGTATGAGTTACCCCGCTCTCGTTTCATGACATTTCTCTTCTCCCCTGGTTTAAAGAGCTCCGTCACTTGCCTTCATGTGAGAATGAGGTAATGCTGCAAAGCTTCCGCTCTTCCAGTAAGTAGCGAAAACTTAACACCTCGGTAAATCTTCTGCCGAGCAGCGATGACAAAACCAGGCCTTAAGGGACATGGCAGGAAAGCAAGGAATTTGCAGCGTGTCACCCGACGGGCTTGACCAACCTAGTCCTCACCCAGAGCTACAACTCCTGGAGTTCCACGGTAAAAGGAACTGGTTGTTGAACCACTTTGGGAACTGTAGTTCTCGGAGGGGAACGGGGTCCCCCAACAGCACTCAGCATACTGAACAAACTGCCGCTCCTCCTGGGATTCTTGAGGGGAAGAGCCATGGCTGTTTAAAGTGTTATAATAGTGCTTTCAAAGCATAGTACAGTATGCCCTTGGCTTCAGTTGACACAGAAACTGGTGTTGTGTCCAGCAACTGGAAGGCTGAAGAGGTGGGCTTTATCTACTCTGGCCACACGCAAACCACAGATGCAGGAGATAGGACCAGCACACCCATGAGGCGAGGCGAGGAGACTGCCTCAGACCTGTCCACCTGGACTAGCAGATCCCAATGCCATTCTTTCTCCCTGCCTTCCCCCCTTGTGCCGGATATTGGTTTTCCCTAACCCTTTTCCCCCCTCTGGTGTGGAAGAGGGCGACCATTTTGGGGTCCGCCTCAGGCAGGGACGGATGTACTGCGGAACTGTTCAAGCTTCAGGGCCCCAATCCTGGGGCAAATTTAGTCCACATTGCTTAATTTTTTGGGTCTAGTAGACCCAATTTGAGTGGAACAACTCAAAAGGATTGTTTTTGTCGTACATATTTCAACAACCCCAAAGTTTTGAGAGTCAGCAGAGCAGATGTTGCAAAGGTGTGTTGATCTGAACAATCCCATCGAAGAAGATGACCTCGTTGCTGGTTGCGAAGGGGCCCCCATGACAGTTTGAGCTTCAGGGCCCCCCAAATGTAGGTCCGTCACTGGCCTCAGGTGCCAACGTGTCTTGGGACGGCCCTGCCTGGTGATAAAGGAGTTTCAGGGATTCCTTACCCATGAGGAGAAACCCCCCTCATGAAGCGGATGGTGGCCTGTAGAAACAGGTGGTATCATGGCTTTTGGGGTCCACGGCAGGTGGACAGAAGGTAAAATTGCAACTACCCGTTCTTCAGGACCAGTCTGCTAGATCAGGCCCATGGCCCATCTAGTCCAGCATCCTGTTCTCATAGTGGCCCGACAGTTGCCTGTGAGAAAGCCACAGGCAGGATTCGAACACAAGAGCCCTCTCCCCTCCTGCGGTTTCCGGCAACCGGTATTTAGAAGCATTGCTGCCTCCAACTGTGAAGGCCGAGCACAGCCATCATAGAATCATAGAATCATAGAGTTGGAAGAGACCACAAGGGCCATCCAGTCCAACCCCCTGCCAAGCAGGAAACACCATCAAAGCATTCCTGACAGATGGCTGTCAAGCCTCCGCTTAAAGACCTCCAAAGAAGGAGACTCCACCACACTCCTTGGTAGCAAATTCCACTGCCGAACAGCTCTCACTGTCAGGAAGTTCTTCCTAATGTTTAGGTGGAATCTTCTTTCTTGTAGTTTGAATCCATTGCCCCGTGTCCGCTTCTCTGGAGCAGCAGAAAACAACCTTTCACCCTCCTCTATATGACATCCTTTGATATATTTGAACATGGCTATCATATCACCCCTTAACCTTCTCTTCTCCAGGCTAAACATACCCAGCTCCCTAAGCCGTTCCTCATAAGGCATCGTTTCCAGGCCTTTGACCATTTTGGTTGCCCTCCTCTGGACACGTTCCAGCTTGTCAGTATCCTTCTTGAACTGTGGTGCCCAGAACTGGACACAGTATTCCAGGTGAGGTCTGACCAGAGCGGAATACAGTGGTACTATTACTTCCCTTGATCTAGACGCTATACTCCTATTGATGCAGCCCAGAATTGCATTGGCTTTTTTAGCTGCTGCATCACACTGTTGACTCATGTCAAGTTTATGGTCTACCAAGACTCCTAGATCCTTTGATGGTGTTGATGGTGTTTCCTGCTTGGCAGGGGGATTGGACTGGATGGCCCTTGTGGTCTCTTCCAACTGTATGATTCTATGATTCTAGATCATGGCCAGTAGCCACCAAGATCCCTCTCCTCCTCCATGATTTTGTCTCATCTTCTGTTAAAACCACCCAGCTTGGTGGCCTTCACTGCCTCCTGTGGCAGAGAGTTCCATAGTTGAACCATGCACTGCAGATCTGTCCTAAAACATTCCACATCCAGCTTCATTGGGTGCCCTCGGGTGTGATGAGTGAGGGAGAAAGCTTCCACTTCCTTGAGGAAATGCATAATCTGTTGTGCTTTTTCATGCAAATATCAAAGCACATGGACACTCAGGGCCAATCCATACTGTATATGCAAATGTCTGGCTCATGTATATAGAACCTTTACCCTCAATAATAACGAAACTCAAAGGTGAAGAATACTTTTATTTTTATAAATCTTCATTGTCTGCAAAGGGAATCTTTGTGTGAGTTCATACATTGGAGTTGTGGTGTGCACTTGCCTCGAGTCCCGTGTCCAGTTCTGGGAGCCACAATTTAAGAGGGATGTTGACAAGCTGGAAGGTGTGCAGAGGAGGGCAGCCAAGATGATCAGGGGTCTGGAAACCATGCCTTATGAGGAGTGGTTGAAGGAACTGGGTATGTTTTGCCTGGAGAAGAGGGGACTTAGAGGAGATATGATACCCATCTTCAGATCGCTAAAGGGCTGTCACATGGAAGAGGGATCAAGCTTGTTTTCTCCTGCTCTGGAGGGTGGCACCCGAATCAATGGCTTCGGGTTACAAGAAAGGAGATTCCCACTAAACATCAGGAAGAAGTTTCTGACAGCAAGAGCTGTTTGACAGTGGGGGCCTTCCTCAGGAGAGGTGGACTCTCCTTCCCTTGGAGGGTTTTCAGCAGAGGTTGGATGGCCATCTGTCATGGATGCTTTAGCTGAGATTCCTGCATTGCAGGGGGTTGGACTAGATGACCCTTGCGGTCCCTTCCAACTGTATAGTTTTACGATTCTATGTATCTCTGTCCTTTTATCCTTCCAGGCTGTGATGCCTTATGGTTTAAATATTTGATCCTTTTTGGGGTGTGTGTGTGGAGGTTCCAGTTACAGGTAGGTAGCTGTGTTGATATGCCATCGTCAAAACAAAATAAAAAATACAAAAATTCCTTCCAGTAGCACCTTAGAGACCAACTAAGTTTGTTCTTGGTATGAGCTTTTGTGTGCATGCAACTTAGTTGGTCTCTAATGTGCTACTGGAAGGAATTTTTTATTTTTTATTTTGTGTAGTTGTTACGTTTGCAATTTTTAATTAATAAAAGGAGAAAAGGAGAACAATGAAAGAAAAAAAAAGAAAACAAACAGGATTTTTCTCTAGATACTTTCTCAACACCTTGCTTCATTTTATAAACTTCTAATGCTCTCAAGCACAGCAGAAAAACAGTTTCCCCCCCACCCCCCCCCAACCCTACGGACCCCGGTTCTGATTTCTCCTCTTTCCTCAGAGTCCTGGCAAGGACGGCTAAAATGCTGAATCTCCAGCTCGTACCCTGAAGACTTGGCAATCGTGGGGCTGAGCACGAGCGAAGGCTGTGAGTGTGCTGGATGGGTCTCTCTGCCTCTGAGTGACAGGGCTGCAGATGGAGTTACTCGCATGCGTCACGGGGAATCGTGAGTCAGCTGCTCGGCTGTCAGGAGCGAGCGGGAGCCAAGGCTAGGAAACCCAGCAAGGCAATCCGGACAGACTCCAGAGGCCAATGCAGAGCATTAAACCCTGGGTGGGAAGGGAAGGGGAAGGCGAATGGCCGAGTCTCCAACTCACGACTCAGATGGGCAAGCAGAACTGTTCTGGGGCAGCGGGCGACAAAGCTCAGAGACGGCCGAGGCAGCTGGAATCTTTATTTGTGCAGCTCGAATCTTGCTGCCTTGAGTCCGCCTTGCAAGGTTGTTGGGATGAGAGGAGGATTCTGCAGGAGGAAGCATTGTGAACATTGAGCCAGTGTGGTGTAGTGGTTAAGAGGAGTGGACTCGTAATCTGGTGAACCAGGTTCGATTCCCCGCTCCTCCACATGCAGCTGCTGGGTGACCTTGGGCTAGTCACACTTCTCTGAAGTCTCTCAGCCCCACTCACCTCACAGAGTGTTTGTTGTGGGGGAGGAAGGGAAAGGAGAATGTTAGCCGCTTTGAGACTCCTTCGGGTAGTGATAAAGCGGGATATCAAATCCAAACTCTTCTTCTTCTTCTTCTTCTTCTTCTTCTTCTTCTTCTTCTTCTTCTTCTTACCTGGGAGAAACATCCCCTGGAGCCTTCTGCATAGGATTCTGCTGCATGGCTTGTTTAATAAATTATTGTTTCTTTGCAGAGTCTCCTGGACACTTAACAGAGAGAGAGGGGGGGAAGGTGTCCAGATGCCACCTCAAACTCCCGAGACTCGTACAAGGAGGTCCACCTTTGCCAGAGAGTGAGAAGGGCATCGGTTTAGGCCTAGCCACTAGCCAGTGATGCCTAGCATGCTCACTAGGGACCAGTTTGAATGTAACACTAAACCTCTTGGGAAGTGGTGGGCTCTCCTTCCTTGGGGCTTTTCAAGCAGAGGTTGGATGGCCATCTGTCATGGATGCTTCAGCTGAGATTCCTGCATCGCAGGGGGGTTGGACTAGATGACCCTCGGGGTCTCTTCCAGCTCTACAGTTCTGTGATTCCAAGTTCATGCATTTTGTTGAAGCCATTGAACGCAAACGTTTTAACTGGATTTTGAATACATGTGCAACTAACTGTTACTGTTTTGAATCTTATTGTATTCTCTTCTTTCATGGATAATGCAAACCACTACAGTCATACCTCGGCTCACAAACGCCTTGGAAGTCGAACGTTTCGGAAGTTGAATGGACTTCTGGAACGGATTCTGTTTGACTTCTGAGCAGTGCCGGATTTACATATAAGCTAAACAAGCTATAGCTTAGGCCCCCACTCTCTTGGGGGCCCCCCAAGGAAAACAACAACTGGATGTACATTTCCAAAATATAAGATAAAAAAACAAATAAAATAAAACCTACATACAGCAACAGTGTTTTGTGTTGTGTAGGCTCCTATGATGTAAGTCATGGGCCCCGCCTGCTAGCCTGCTCCCTAAAATATCACTGGTTTGCTCCTTTCTATATATAGGGTGCCTACATTCTGCATGTGCAAATGGCTTTAGATACCTATTAGGTCCATAAATTACCATATATAGCATATATTCAACACAAAAAACCAGCGAGAATTTGTTGTTGACAAAGGACAGCTGGACATATAAAGGGCCCCATTGTAGCACCCTGCTTGTGGTTAACACTTAGCTGGAATGAAATCTTCAATGCAATGCCTCACCAGTACTTTCAGTATCTTAGGGCCTCATCAAACCTAAATCTGGCCCTGCTTCTGAGGTATGACCGAATTCTGAATATTGCTTTTTATAGGGTAGGGGGCACTGGGGATGAGCTTATGGAGCCAAGGGGTGGTGGCCCCCTAATCTTGGGCCATCAGTAATCTGCAGCCTTGGTCTATTCTGATCCTGGCTCCTCCAATTCTGAGATGGATGGACTTCTCCCTAAGATTTAATGAAGGTTGAAAGGTTGCCTGCCCCCAGCCCCCGAGAGAGCTGAGCCCCCATTTTAGTTTGGGGTGGAGCCTGGGCTGAAGTGGGTGGGCGTGGCCTCCAACTTGAAGGGCGGGTCTTTCTGCACCAGGGGGTGGAGCCAGAGCACCAAAGGTCCTATAAGAAACTGAGCCCCAAATCGTGCCCACCTCTACCCACTGTGCTGCAGGTGGCAAAGGGAAGGCTTTCTGTTTTGCCAACAGGAACCTGTGCTTTCCTCCTTCCTGGTCTCTGAATTATTTAATGTCCCGGCTGAGGAGCACATGACCCCAGCCCAAGCCGGCTGTCAGAGGAGCAACAGCCTTTGATGCACTAATTGGAAATTTCCATTCTTCTGCTCAGAGACCTGCAAGGAAGGAGGCGGGGGGGGGGAGGAGGAGGAGAGAAGACACACAGAGAATCAAAACAAAAGAGAAGTGCTCAGAAAATCGCTTTCCTCGCCCAGGAAATTTCCATGCTGGAAAACTTTAATCAGTTCTTCCCCCAGTTTGGAAGAGATGCAGGTGGAGAATCAGCTTCCTGGCTGTCGTTATTTTTTTTCCCCCGCGGCTGCTTTTGATTTCTACGTACTATTTAGAAAACAAAAACCTTGCACTTGAAAATAGGGACTTCCTATTCCTAATAATAATAATAATAATAATAATAATAATAATACCCCACCCATCTGACTGGGTTACCCCACTCACTCCAACATAATAAACCATTAAACATTAAAAAAAACTTCTCTATACAGGGCTGCCTTCAGATGTCATCTGAAGGTTGTATAGTCACTCATATCCTTGGCTCAGGGGTTGCATAACTCCATACCTTCCATCATTTATCTGATGAAAATAGGGACATCCTAAGGGACGCGGGTGGCGCTGTGGTCTCAACCACAGAGCCTAGGGCTTGCCGATCAGGAGGTCAGTGGTTCGAATCCCTGCCACGGGGTGAGCTCCCGTTGCTCGGTCCCTGCTCCTGCCAACCTAGCAGTTCGAAAGCACGTCAAAGTGCAAGTAGATAAATAGGTACTGCTCCTGGCGGGAAGGTAAACGGCGTTTCCGTGCGCTGCTCTGGTTCGCCAGAAGCGGCTTAGTCATGCTGGCCACATGACCCTGGAAGCTGTATGCCGGCTCCCTCGGCCAATAAAGCGAGATGAGCGGCGCAACCCCAGAGTCGTCTGCGACTGGACCTAACGGTCAGTGGTCACTTTACCTTTACCTTTAAGAAAAGCAGGACATTCTAGGATCAAATCAGAAACCGGGAGGGCTTCTGTGAATCCGGGACTGTCCCTGGAAAATAGGGGCACTTGCAGGGTGTGTTATTACAATCATGCAGTGTATAAATCTTCTGAAATGCGTAAGGAAAAATTCAGAGTGATTCTTACAAAAAAGTTATTTTTAAAAAAATATTTATTCAGCGCTAGTGCTAAATGCTTATGACTGCCCATTGCTACCCATGAAATATGTATTTCTCTCTCTCTATATATATACGCATCCTTTTTTTAAAAAAAATGTGTTTGGTGTTTGTTTAGGATCAGAAGTGTAGACTGGAAATGTTTAATTAAAAACTGCAGCGCTAAAATGGTAGTGACTGGAAAGTGTCCCTCCCCCCCCTTCCCCCACTGTATGTTTTCAACTGCAAGTGATATAGTGTTTTAGCACTGTAACACTGGCTAATTTAAGCAGCATTCCACCAATATTTTCGTAACAATTCTAATTGGAAAAGTATTTTCGCTCTAATTAAGAGACTGGTTATGTTTTATTTTACTAGGAAAAAACGAACGTGGCGATAAAACTGCGTCTACCACAAAACCTACGGCGAACGTGTGCTTAGCTGCGATGGGTTCGCTTGCCTGATACATCGCTGCTCACATCGAACACACACTTATTAAAAAAGGATCATGCTACAGCTATGGAGATCATGCTACCCACTGTCCTCCTACAAAAAGAGACAGACTTTCTGCAGTATGAAAAAGAATGGAAGAAGTATTAAGTAGTGGGTGGACATAGCAGACGACACAGTGATTCTCCAAGCAGCTCTCTTTATTCTCAGGCTGGAACAGAACTGGACTGAAGGGCTCAGCCAGCCTGCTTATATAGTACTCAGTAACATGCAACAGTAACAACTCTCTCTAGCTACCCAATCCGTGAACGGCACTCTCAATCCTTCATTTGCATGTTGTGGACCTGAGTGAGAACTGCAGTCACGGTGGGCAGAGTGAAACTATATACGCAACACCCCTAGTGGCCTAGGGTGAGAACTTCAGTACATAACAAGAAGCACTGGGAAAACATAGATCTACAAATGGGTGAAGGAGGGCCGGTCCTGCCATTAGGCACAATGAGGCAATGGCCTCAGGCGGCAGTTGCTGGGGGGTGGCAGTGATTCACAAGTAGGAAGAGTTGTTGTTGCCAGGGCCAGATTTAGGTTTGATGAGCCCCTAAGCTACTGAAGGTAATGGGGCCCTTTATATGTCCAGCTCTCCTTTGTCATCAACAAATTGTAGCTGTTTTTTGTGTTGAATATCCAGTCATACCTTGGGTTACAGACACTTCGGTTTGCATGTTTTCAGGTTGCGTACTGCACCGAACCCAGAAGTACCAGAACGGGTTACTTCGGGGTTTCGGCGCTTGTGCATGCGCAGAAACGTTAAATTGCACTTTGCGCATGCGCAGAAGCGCCGAATTGCGACCTGCGCGTGCGCAGGCGCTGCAGGTTGCGAACGCTGCGGGTTACAAGCTGTGCGGGTTCCCGCACAGATCACGTTCACAACCCGAGCGTCCATTGTATGCTATATGTCTATGATAATTTATGGACCTAACAGGTGTCTAAAGCCATTTGCACATAGCAAAATATGTATTTTATCAAAGTAATTGTTGAACTGAAATACAATTAAGAAGTAAAATTCATGTTAAATTGCTGTTTTAGGGGTTGTTTTTAAAAGTCTGGAACGGATTAATCCGTTTTGCATTACTTTCTATGGGAAAGCGTGCCTTGGTTTTGGAACGCTTTGGTTTTGGACAGGGTGGATTTGATTTAAATCAAACTGATTTAAATCACGATTTAAATCACTAGTCCAGGGCCGATTTAAATAAAAAAAATCCTGATTTAAATAAAAAAAATCTGATTTAAATTTAAAAAAAATCCGATTTAAATCGATTTTTTTTTATTTAAATCGGCCCTGAGCCTTACTGACTAGTGATTTAAATCGTGATTTAAATCAGTTTGATTTAAATCAAATCCACCCTGGTTTTGGAACAGACTTCTGGAATGGATTAAGTTTGAGAACCAAGGTACCACTGTATATAGAAATGAGCAACCTAGTGATATTTTAGGGAGCAGGCTAATATCACAGGAGCCTACAAAACACAAAACACTGTTGCTGTTATGTAGGTTTTTTTTTTATCTTATATTTTGGAAATGTACATCCAGTTTTTTTCCCTTTAATTTTTTTTGGGGGGGCCCCAAGAGAGTGGGGCCTGTAAGCTATAGCTTGTTTGGCTTATACTGTTGCACTCAGGTCCCGGGACTTCGCACAGAGGCAAGTGGTTGGCCGCCGTGAGAATGGGATGCTAGAACCTTTGCCCTGATCCAGCAGTGCTTTTCCCTGTGTGTTTTCAAATGTTCAAAGAAATCCAACGACCAGCTCTTAAGATCTTCTTGAAACAGTTCTGCCCGGGCATTCGGAAAAGCAGAGATTTGGAATATGAAGCACCTAAGGGAGAAAAGGGCCGGAGGGCGCCTTCTGCTCTGTGACTCCGTGGCAGAGAGGGCTTGCCAGCGTTAGTTTTGGATATTTGTGTTCCAGTCTGATGCAGGAGCACAGCAATAGCAATGAGGTCAACCGGCTCTGAGTCGCATGCGGGTGGGGAGAATCGCTGAGGTAAAGTTCGAGAAAAACGGTGACACCATCCCCTCCCCCCCCCCGGCTGCTGGACAGCTCATGTTTTCCTGGAAAAACTCAGTGTTTGTGCGATAGGCTAATTGTCGGGCAAGGATATCAATCAGGCAGACAAAGTAACCTCCTTTGTGAGAGAGGCGGCTTGGCCGGAGGGAAGAGCTCAACATCGCACCAAGGCCTCGTCTATAAGAATATTTCTATACCTCCATGTCTCTCTATATATATATATCTCTATATATATATATATATATATATGCGGTTTATAGCGAGGAAACACAAAGAACCTACAATAAAAACCATTTAAAAGTAATCTATAAGACCCATTGGAAGGTGGCAACAGATGTAAAGGCCTTTTCTGTGGTGGCTCCCCATTTGTGAAATGCTCTCCCCAGGGAGGCTTGCCTGGCCCCTCCATTACCTATCTTTACGGGATTGCATAACTGAACGGTTTCGTGGTGCTCCTCACAAGTAAAAAGGCGGTGACTCAGTGTCTGTATATTTACAAGCAGTTTTTTTATACAGATATGTACAAGTCAGAGCTCGAAATTCCATGACCGCCTTAGTCACTCTCAGATCCTGGAAGTGGTGCTTTGTGAGAGCGCCTCCAGAAGAGAAACCTGGGGACCCCAAGTCTCCTCCTTTCCATATGAGCCCCCTACGTAATTGGGGCGACGGGACTACCAGCTCCCCCTCCGTTCCTGAACTGCTTATTGGGTGTTCGGACCCCGCAGCATCCGACAGCCCTTCCTGTCTCTCACTCTCACAGGATGTCTCAGGGCAGTGCTGGGTACTCTCAGCATCAGGGGTCCCTCCCTCCACCTCCGCTGGCTCTCCGCTGCCTCTGGAGGTTCCCCTGACAATAACTCCACATCTGCCTGTTCAACTGCTCCAATCGGGGGAATAGACACTACTACAGGTGCCACATAATACCCCTTCCCCGTTTGTAAATTCTCAGTCATCCAGTTTGGCAGTTCCAAACTTTGGAACTCCCTGCCTCTTGATATCACTCTACTCTTTTCGGCGCCTGCTGAAAACATTCTTGTTTCGACAAGCCCTACTTGGATGCTTAGGAAGTTGAGGCAATTTTAACCTGCTTCTGTTTTTTTTTTTTTTTTTTTTTTTAACTCATGCGGGTTTTAAACCAGAGGCCTTTCTGCTGGGCATGACCAACTATGAAATCCCCAACAAGGACAGAACATTTTTTATGTATGCCACAACAGCTGCTAGGATTCTATTAGCTAAAAACTGGAAAACTGAAGAATTACCAACAGTGGAAGATTGGCAGATGAAGATGATGGAATATATGGAACTCGCAGAACTGACCGGGAAACTCCGAGACCAGAGGGAAGAAGCGGTGCAGGAGGATTGGAAGAAATTTAAAGACTATTTGAAACAGCATGAAAAGATTGTTATCTGAGAATGAAATCAGAGGACATATAAGGTTACAGTTATGAAATTAGTTAGTTTAAGATAGGAGATAAGAATTAGGTAATAGTATTTCATTTTTATAAGGAATAAGATTAGAAGAGAATGATGATTATACAATGTTATGAAATTACTGAAGAGGATTTGCAATGAACGCAGAAAGAGAGGATGTGAGGAGGTCCCCAAATAATGTTAGGCAATATTATAAGGTTAATTAAATAAGTGTTTGGGTTTTTGTTGTGATTTTTAGTTTTGTTTCTTTTTGCATTTTTGTATTTGTATTTTTGTTTTTTTCTGTAATCTTTGTAGTGTTTTGTTGTGTTTTGTTTTTGTTGTATTATTAAAATTTAATAAATTCTTTTTAAAAAAAATAAAGTATGGGTGTGATTTCCAGCCTGCCCGCCCCCTCTTGATGTTACAGCTTTATCTTTGGTAAACTGATGTGAGGTTTTACACAATCGAGCGGTGTATAAAATTTACGAAATAAATAACTGTATAAATAAATATACTTTGGTGCCTCTTTGCCTAGGCCTTTGGCGAATTAAATAATCTGTGGCCTTTTCAATTTGGGGTGGGGGTTGTTAGTTTGTTTGTTACGATGCTATGCATTTTTAAAATGTTTTTATACTTTAAACAGCTCAGTGATCCTCATACAAAAGGCGGCGTATAAACTGAATAAAGAATAAGAATAAGAATTAACACTAGTTAAGAGGACCAAACTAGGACCCAGGAGACCAGGGTTCAAATTCCCATTCTTCCAGGAATCTCCCTGGGCGACGTTGGGCCAGTCACTGTCTTATCACAGACTAACCTACCTCACAGGGTTGTTGTGCGGATTAAATGGAGATGGGGGCAGAACCATGTACGCCACCTTGAGCTCCTCGGAGAACAAGGTGGGATATATATATATATATATATATATATATATATATATATATATATATGCAACAAATAAGTGAGATAAAAACAGGCATCCATTACCCATTGCCTGCAAATGTAAAAAATAAAAATTAAAAAATCAAGATAAGCCTAAAAGGAATATTTCCATGAGCATTACTCCTTGCTACTTTGGGAATTCTCTCCCTGCTTCTCTCTCCCTCTTTTTCCAGTTTAGAATTAACCACGTGGCGGCAAACATCTGCATTGCAGGGGGGGGTTGGACTAGATGACCCATGAGGTCCCTTTCCACGCTGCAGTTTTATGATTCTGTTTTTCTAACCCTGTTGGTGTCGTGCCCAGGTTGGGTATACGTGTGTGTACACACAAACACACATATTATTATTATTTTTGTTACCCCCTAAGTCCATCAAACCAGTGATTCATCCTTCTCATCAGCTGAACTTTGTCTCTCCATCTGCAGGATCTCATTTTCAGCTGGGTTCCTGGTAATATAACCAACTCCCTGGCAGATGCTGCGCTCTCCCCCCCCCTCTCTCTCTCTTTCTTTCTTTCTTTCCCTCCCCACTGTCCGCCTCCCACTGTTTTCCTCCTTGTTGTTCTGGATTGCAATGCAAAAGTCTGCATCCCTTCTGGAGGCAGCATCCCTTCTAGACACTCAATCACTTCTTCTTTTTATTAAAGATTTTCCTGATTTACAAAGGTAGTGCAATGTCTCTCTCGTGTTTTTCCCCACGTAACATTTTTACAAGTCAATTTCGCTCACTTCTAAACAGAACGGGGAAAAGGTTTGCCCTGTTTGTCAGTGCACGAGGCGGGGGCATTTGGGTTAACTTCTTAATAATACGGGCTCCGGGTTGATTTGAGGCTAGTTGGCTATCTCCCTCTCCCACACAGACACACATGTGTATTATCGCCCCTGTCTGAGAGATAAACTGGAAGCCAGCTCAAATGCTATTGCTTGTGCCAATCGCTAATAACTAAAGGAGTTTGGCTTTTGGAGAGGAAAAAAAAATCTGTGTTTGATTTGCATCAGGGCTCCACAATGGCTGGCCCAGAACATGAAAGCCAGGGTGGTCTCTGGTCTCGCACCTTATCTTTCTGTGCTTTTTTCCTAATAGCATTCGGTTAAGTGGATGTTTTTCCTCTCGACCTACCCTGGTGTGCTTTTTATTGTGGATATTTTAATTGTTCATTCCTCTCTAACGGTTTTGATGGTGGGTTGTTGTTTTTTTTAACATAACCTGTCCTGTCAGAGTGGGGATATGAACCACTGGCTTGAGAAGTGGTGCCTATCCAACATTATCTACAATCCATATCTGTCCTGTATCTATCCTGTTGTTCCTTATGAAATAATGCATTTTGATGCATTTCTGCCCAAAGCAGCTTTGGTCCGAATTGAGAATGAACTAGCTGCGTTTTAAGCTGGTAATGTGCACACAGCCAAAGTCTCCCTAGTCCTAGACTGACGCTCTAACCACTACACCACACTTCCCCAGGTTCCATTCCCAGCTGCAACTAATCATGGAATATTCATCGCTTCTGACCTGTGCTGCTTCCTTCCTTCCTCCATCATAAAAAGGCACTTCTTCATGCAGCACACAGTTAAACTCTGGAACTCACTCCCACAGGAGGCAGCGATGGATTAGACACTTCCTGGAGGAGAGGACTATCAATGGCTACAAGCCACGATGGCTATGCTCTGCCTCAGAAATAGTGGCAAAGTTGAGTCAGGCTGGTGAAGCGTCACGGGTATCTCCCCTCATCGCTTGTCTCACAGAAGCAGGAGAGGCATGAAAAAGGCGGAGGAGAGTTTGGTGATGCGCAGATGCAGTCTCGGATTGCTTAGAAGAAGCCCTGGAGACGAGGGAACTTGTACGCCTGTGGGGAGGGAGAGGACAGGATCACACTTCAAAATGACCTTAACAGATTAGAGAACTGGGCCAAAGCAAACAAGATGAATTTTAACAGGGAGAAATGTAAAGTACTACACTTGGGCAAAAAAAATGAAAGGCACAAATACAGGATGGGTGACACCTGGCTTGAGAGCAGTACATGTGAAAAGGATCTAGGAGTCTTGGTAGACCACAAACTTGACATGAGTCAACAGTGTGATGCAGCAGCTAAAAAAGCCAATGCAATTCTGGGCTGCATCAATAGGAGTATAGCATCTAGATCAAGGGAAGTAATAGTACCACTATATTCTGCTCTGGTCAGACCTCACCTGGAATACTGTGTCCAGTTCTGGGCACCACAGTTCAAGAAGGATACTGACAAGCTGGAACGTGTCCAGAGGAGGGCAACCAAAATGGTCAAAGGCCTGGAAACGATGCCTTATGAGGAACGGCTTAGGGAGCTGGGTATGTTTAGCCTGGAGAAGAGAAGGTTAAGGGGTGATATGATAGCCATGTTCAAATATATCAAAGGATGTCATATAGAGGAGGGAGAAAGGTTGTTTTCTGCTGCTCCAGAGAAGCGGACACGGGGCAATGGATTCAAACTACAAGAAAGAAGATTCCACCTAAACATTAGGAAGAACTTCCTGACAGTAAGAGCTGTTTGACAGTGGAATTTGCTGCCAAGGAGTGTGGTGGAGTCTCCTTCTTTGGAGGTCTTTAAGCAGAGGCTTGACAGCCATCTGTCAGGAATGCTTTGATGGTGTTTCCTGCTTGGCAGGGGGTTGGACTGGATGGCCCTTGTGGTCTCTTCCAACTCTAGGATTCTATGACTTTCCATCTTGGCAACCTACTGGGGGATGAGCTGCTATGCTCATTAGGCACGATACTCCACCAAGTCTGTGAAGATTGTGGTTTTGCTAATAAAGAGTTAACTCCCAAATTGAATGGTGTGATTTATTGCTGGCTCGTATAGGCACCTAGCCTAGCACGATCAGGTCCCCTTAGAGAAGTTGATCAGGTCCCCTTAGAGAAGTCTTCTTTAATATTTTCCAGAAGAGAGAGAGAGAGAGAGAGAGAGAGAGAGAGAGAGAGAGAGAGAGAGAGAGACTGGCGAGAGCACTGATTTGTAAAACTTATTGGAGAGGCTTTTTGCACCCTCCGTTCTGCCTGACAGGGGAAACAGCAAGTGGAAGACCGAGTGAGCGAGAAAGACCAATCTCAAACAAAAATGAGTCTAATTGCTATTGCAAAAATTATTGGTGTTGGATGGGGTTTGGGGCTGGGGGGGAGAGTGCATCTGAATGCTTTCCAGTGTTTTTGCAGCCCAGTCAGAGGTGGGTTTTAAAGCTCTTGAAAGACACACAAGTGCAGCAGGATATCTAAAAAGGACAGTAAGGAAGGAGCTGTCAAAAGCCCTTAGCAAAGCCTCTCACCTTCAAAGCTGAGACAGGCCTTTGGAAACCCAGGCACATTTATATTGTTAGGGAAGAAATTCACCTCGCCGCCTCGAGTCTCACTTTCCTGATGCTAATGTATGTAGGAGAATTGCTAACCCTAAATTAGGTTCCCCAGGAAGCAGCACTTTTGTTCCATCCCCTCCCCGTGACCTGACTGCAGCCACTTTATCCATCTCCCACTAACTCCCCCCTTCTCTGACGTGCCCCACAGGACCCATTTACTGAGCCTTCACCCTGATTTGCTTTCACAAAGCTGGTGTAGAGGTTAGACAACGTCCAGTCTCATACCTTCCAACATTTCTCAGCTGAAAATAAGGACATTTCATACTCCCCCCCACTGACCCCCCCTTGATCCCCCATTTTTTTGTCGTCCTCCTGCTGCAGAGCATTTCCTATCAGAAGAAAGCCGAGTGCCGCCACCCCCCTTCACCGATGGGACAGGGCACACACACCCTCCACCGTTCAGAGAAAACCCCTAAAACCCAATTTCATTTCATTTCATTCTTTGGTTGTTGTTGTTGTTCAGTCGTGTCCAACTCTTCGTGACCCCATGGACCAGAGCACACCAGGCACGCCTATCCTCCACTGCCTCCCGCAGTTTGGCCAAACTCATGCCAGTCGCTTCGAGAACACTGTCCAACCATCTCATCCTCTGTCGTCCCCTTCTCCTTGTGCCCTCCATCTTTCCCAACATCAGGGTCTTTTCCAGGGAGTCTTCTCTTCTCATGAGGTGGCCAAAGTACTGGAGCCTCAACTTCAGGATCTGTCCTTCCAGTGAGCACTCAGGGCTGATTTCTTTAAGGATGGATAAGTTTGATCTTTTTGCAGTCCATGGGACTCTCAAGAGTCTCCTCCAGCACCATAATTCAAAAGCATCAATTCTTCGGCGATCAGCCTTCTTTGGTAGATTTACAAAAAGAAAAACGCACACCAATGAATAAATTTTTGGAAAGGGGCAAGATTAGACGCAGAGGCACAAAGGCCTAATGAGCAGAGCAGCTCACCCCACCCCCTGGTAGTCTTACTCTATGAAAATCAGCAGTCTGGGAGTCATTTTGGACTCACAGCTGTCCATGGAGGCACAGGTCAATTCTGTGTCCAGGGCAGCTGTCTACCAGCTCCATCTGGTATGCAGGCTGAGACCCTACCTGCCCGCAGACTGTCTTGCCAGAGTGGTGCATGCTCTAGTTATCTCCCGCTTGGACTACTGCAATGCGCTCTATGTGGGGCTACCTTTGAAGGTGACCTGGAAACTGCAATTAATCCAGAATGCAGCAGCTAGACTGGTGACTGGGAGTGGCTGCCGAGACCATATAACACCTGGTCCTGAAAGACCTACATTGGCTCCCAGTATGTTTCTGAGCACAATTCAAAGTGTTGGTGCTGACCTTTAAAGCCCTAAACAGCCTCAGTCCAGTATACCTGAAGGAGCGTCTCCACCCCCATCGTTCAGCCCGGACACTGAGGTCCAGCTCCGAGGGCCTTCTGGAGGTTCCCTCCCTGCGAGAAGTGAGGCTACAGGGAACCAGGCAGAGGGCCTTCTCGGTAGTGGCACCCGCCCTGTGGAATGCCTCCCATCAGATGTCAAGGAAATAAACAACTATCTGACTTTTAGAAGACATCCTGTTTAGGGAAGTTTTAATGTTTGATGTTTTATCGTGTTTTTAATATTCTGTTGGGAGCCACCCAGAGTGGCTGGGGAAACCCAGCCAGATGGGTGGGGTATAAATAAATTATTATTATTATTATTATTATTATTATTATTATTATTATTATTTGTTGTTGTTGTTGCTGTTGTTGTCAAGACTGAAAGTCCCTGCCTCCTCACATCCGCTGCCCCCCTCTCCAGGGCTTTCCCCAAGCAATCAGAGACTGCGCCTGTGTGCCGCTACGCCTCTTTCAGCCCTCTTCTGGTTCTGGGAGACAAGTGAGGAGTGGAGCCTCTCCACCAGCCTGACTCAGCTCTGCCTTTTGGCCTCCCTCCTCCCCTGCTTCAGCCTCTGCTTCTGGACTTCTCTCTGCCACAGACTCTCCCAGCTCACTAAGGCCTGTTACCCCTTCAGCTTCCGACAGCTCTTCTTCCTCATCTCTCCCTCTTCTCCCCCTGACCACTCATCACCATCCCACCACCACTCCCCGGACTCTGAGCCTCCTTCCCTTGGTGGTTCCCCAGCCGGTTCCTCCCACCATTCCTCTGCCTCCAACCAGTCCTTGGACACATGAAGGCATGTGAGCTGGGAGGAATAATAATAATAATAATAATAATAATAATAATAATTATTTATACCCCGCCCTTCCCGGTTTAAAAACCAGGCTCAGGGCAGCTAACAGCAAATATAAAACATTGATTAAAATGTGACTTAAAAACAGCATAAAACAGCATAAAATACAACATAAAATGCAGCATCAATATCAATAAAATTCAAAAATTCAGGGTGTTAAATCGTGGGTGGACACAGCAGACGACACAGTGATTTCCAAACAGCTCTTGTTTATTCTCAGGCTGGAACAGGACTGAGCTGAAGGGCTCAGCAACCTGCTTATATAGAACTCAGCTACAAAGCAACAGTAACAACTTTCTGCAGTTACCCAATCCCTGAACGTCAGTTTACAATCCTTCATTTGCATATGCGGACCTGAGTGAAAACTGCAGCAGAATGAACTATATACACACACCCCTAGTGGCCTAGGGTGAGAACTTCAATACATAACACAGGGGTCTTTTTTTTTTTGGGGGGAACCCCAGTCAGTAGACATCAAATGATCACCAGGGCTAACTGGCCAAGTTGGTCCTACTAGGGCCAGCAAGGAGACCAGGGAAGAATTTAAATGTGGGGTCCCAGAAAGGGTTTCTTCATAGAAGAGGAAAGGGAAAAGGGAATAGAGGATCAGGCTAATTCAAATTGAAGGCCAGGCGGAATAGCTCTGTCTTACAGGCCCTGCGGAAGGAGATCAAGTCCTGCAGGGCCCTAGTCTCGTGGGACAGAGCATTCCACCAGGTCGGAGCCATTCACTGAAAAGGCCCTGGCCCTGGTGGAGGATAGTCTGGCTTCTTTAGTGCCCGGGAATGAAGACTGGGGTTGCTTGGGCAGTGCCCTGCCTGTCCTTTTCTAAAAAGGAGGAGGAGGAGGATGAGGATGGGTTTGTTCTGCTAGGTTGACAGAGCAGTTTAATCCACTTCAATTGCAAACGTCTAAACGTCCTGTCATTCTGGAGGGGACTGTTTTATCTCTTTCTATTTCTAAATCGAAGCTGCAACAGCTGCTTCCCTGCTCCTCCCCATGAGCTGAGGGCTGAGTCATTCCAAGAGTCTGGAGAGAGATTTCCAGCCATTAAGGAACATTAAGCCCCGGATCACCCCCAGTTGCCAGGTGACAGGTTCATTTACAATAACCAAGATGGCCAAAACTCACAGCAATGCTGTTCTAAAAAGGCAGTTCGGCATTTTATGGCGTTCTGGAGGAAGCATTTTGAGAGCCGCTATGAAGGGATGCGTGAGTGGGGTACTCATGGCTCTCCGTTGATGGGCTGACAACAACCTGGCACAAGCCATCTCCCTTCTTGTACTAGAACAGGGGTCAGCAACCTGCGGCCCATGGGCCGGATGTGGCCCAGGAATACCGTTTTACCGGCCCATGAGCCGCCTGCAAACCAAGCCACCCGCTTGGCAAGTCTTCCATGCACAGCGCTAAACCAGCACAGCGTGGCGCAGGGACTCGCCAAGTGGTGCCGGAAATGGCATCTTCGCATGTGCAGATACCAGAAACTGCGTCTGCGCATGTCCAAACACTGAAAATTGCTTGTGCACAGGCACGATTTTTGGCATCTGGGCATGCGCAGGCGCGATTTTCAGCACCACGGACATGTGCAGATGTGATTTCCGGCATCGCGCTGCACCATTCGGGCCCACAGACGATCTCCGTGAAAGTGATCCGACCCTTGGCCGGTAAACCTTGTCAACCCCTGTACTAGAATATCCGTGGTCCCCAGAAACATTTCAAATTTACAAAGCAAGGGCACATATTGTGACTTTGCATTTACAGTATATACTCTTTGCTAGAGCGTAAGAACACAAGTAGAGTTCTAATGGGTCCGACCAGTGGACCATACTGCTCTCAGAGTGGTGAACCAGAAGTCTATGTATGGGAAGCCATTGAGAAGCACCTCATCACAACATCCCTCTGTCCTCCTGTGATTTGGGTTTCACTTAGAGGACTTTGGGTTTTTGTAAATATTATTGCAGATCAGGGAGGGGGGGAAATCCTGCAGATTGCCGAGAGGACAAGAACAGATTACAATTTGTACTTGTTTTAACTGCTCTGGTGTTTTAAGCGATGGAACCTTGCGATGTGTTTTAATGCACGCTTTATTCTGTGTTGAATTTTCTTGCTCTGTGACCGTAATACATGAATATGACTACTACAATAAGCAAACCGATGAACATTGCACCAGCAATGTATATTATATATTAAATAGTGGGTGGACATAGCAGACGACACAGTGGTTCTCCAAGCAGCTCTTGTTTATTCTCAGGCTGGAACAGGACTGAACTGAAGGGCTCAGCAGCCTGCTTATATAGAACTCAGCTACAAGCAACAGTAACAACTTTCTGTAGTTACCCAATCCCTGAACGTCACTTTCAATCCCTCATTTGCATGTGCGGACCTGAGTGAGAACTGCAGCAGAATGAACTATATACACACACCCCTAGTGGCCTAGGGTGAGAACTTCAATACATAACATTATATATGCAGTATTGGAAAGCTACCCTCTCTCCATTTGGCATCTTGTTCCTGGTCAGTTCAGATGCTGTTATTTCATATACGTACGAAATTAGTATGTTTTCTGCATCACTTCACACCTGGTTCCATTGAACCGCATTGGCTATTTTACTGCCCATTCACCCAGTTTGGAGATACCCCTTTGGGGTTCCTCCATTCAGTTTTAACCACCCCGAACAATCTGTTATCACCAGCAAACTTGGCCATGTGGCTGTTCATCCCTAACACCACCATGAGTGAAGAAGTTAAAAAGCTTTTGGAACGGATGTCCAAAAAGGAGACTTGCTTCTGGGAAGACTTAGCCTGATGCTGGAGATTCCCCCTACTCCTTCAAAGGCAGCTAAACCAGATTGTTGATCAATATCTTCATAAATGACTTGAATTGAAGGGATTTGCAGATGACACCAATCTGGGAGGGGTATCTAATGCGACATAAGACAGGATCGGGATTCAAGATGACCGTAACAGATTGGAGAATTAGCTCCAAACTAACACAATGAATAAGGGACCCAGGTGGCGCTGTGGGTTAAACCACAGAGTCTAGGGCTTGCCGATCAGAAGGTCGGCGGTTCGAATCCCTGCAACGGGGTGAGCTCCCGTTGCTCTCCCAGCTCCTGCCCACCTAGCAGTTTGAAAGCACGTCAAAGTGCAAGTAGATAAATAGGTACCGCTCTGGCGGGAAGGTAAACGGCGTTTCCATGCGCTGCTCTGTTTCGCCAGAAAGCGGCTTTGTCATGCTGGCCACATGCTCCCTTGGCCTATAGAACGAGATGAGAGCCGCAACCCCAGAGTCGGACATGACTGGACCTAATGGTCAGGGGTCCCTTTACCTTTTTAACCATTTGTTGTTGTTGTTGTTGTTCAGTCGTTCAGTCGTGTCCGACTCTTCGTGACCCCATGGACCAGAGCACGCCAGGCACGCCTATCCTTCACTGCCTCCCGCAGTTTGGCCAAACTCATGTTAGTAGCTTCGAGAACACTGTCCAACCATCTCATCCTCTGTCGTCCCCTTCTCCTTGTGCCCTCCATCTTTCCCAACATCAGGGTCTTTTCTAGGGAGTCTTCTCTTCTCATGAGGTGGCCAAAGTACTGGAGCCTCAACTTCAGGATCTGTCCTTCCTAGTGAGCACTCAGGGCTGATTTCTTTAAGAATGGATAGGTTTGATCTTCTTGCAGTCCATGGGACTCTCAAGAGTCTCCTCCAGCACCATAATTCAAAAGCATCAATTCTTAGGGACAAATGTCAGGTTCTGCACTTAGGCAGGAAGAACCAGATGCACAAATATAAGATGGGGGACACCTGGCTTGCCAGTAGTACATGTGAAAAGGATCTAGGGGTCTTAGTAGACCACAAGCTTAACATGAGTCAACAGGGTGATGCAGCAGCAAAAAAGCTAATGCTATTCTAAGCTGCATCAACAGAAATATAGTGTTCCGATCAAGGGAAGTCCAAGTACCACTCTATTCTGCCTTGGTCAGACCCCACCTGGTGTATTGTGTTCAATTCCAGGCGCCATAATTTAAGAAGGATATTGACAAGCTGGAACATGTGTAGAGGAGGCCCTGATGATCCAAGGGCCTGGAAACCAAGCCTTATGAGGAACGGTTGAGGAAATTGGGTATGTTTAGCCTGCGTAAAAGGAGAGGAGACTGTGAGGTGATATGATAGCCAAATATCTGAAAGGGGGACAAGCGTGTTTTCTCCTGCTCTGGAAGGTAGGACCCAAATCAATGGATTCAAATTACAATAAAGGAGATTCTGACTCAACCCCAGGAATAACTTTCTGATAGTAAGATCTGTTCAGAAGTTGGTGGACTCTCCTTCCTTTGAGGTTTTTAAGCAGGGGGATAGATCATGGGTAGGCAAACTAAGGCCTGGGGGCCTGATCCGGCCCAATCGCCTTCTAAATCCGGCTCGTAGATGGTCTGGGAATCAGCGTGTTTTTACATGAGTAGAATGTGTCCTTTTATTTAAAATGCATCTCTGGGTTATTTGTGGGGCATAGGAATTCATTCATTTCCCCCCCCAAAATATAGTCCGGCCCCCCACAAGGTCTGAGGGACAGTGGACCGGCCCCCTGCTGAAAAAGTTTGCTGGCCCCTGAGATAGATGGTCACCTGTCAGAGATTCCTGTATTGCAGAGGCTTGGACTAGATGGGGTCTTTTCCAATTCTATGAGCTGATAGCTTCTAAGAGCCACAGGTGAAGAAGAGTTTGGATTTGATATCCCACTTTATCACTACCCGAAGGAGTCTCAAAGCGGCTAACATTCTCCTTTCCCTTCCTCCCCACAACAAACACTCTGTGAGGTGAGTGGGGCTGAGAGACTTCAGAGAAGTGTGACTAGCCCAAGGTCACCCAGCAGCTGCATGTGCGGGGAAGCGAACCTGGTTCACCAGATTACGAGTCTACCGCTCTCAACCACTACACCACATTGGCTCCACACTGGTGAGCGATGAGCGTGTAGGATAGGGACCAAAGGTGGAAAAACTACCCCAGAAGGAGCATGATTTGGTAATGCCCTGTCACCCCGAAGTTCCTATATGAATGAAAATAATCACAACCGTGTATTAATGCGTTGTCAATAATTAGGCACTTAACTCTTCAGTAAGTTAAATATAATTACAAACTGGAAAAACTCCTAGGTCAGCGGTTATTGCGGAACCGAAATCAAAAGCCCCAATGAACTCTTAATGACGCATCATAATTTTAAACACTGTTTGCCTACTATAAATATCAACTGCACTCGAGGAGTCCTTCATTTCCTTGGCTTCGATCCTAGACTGAATGGGTCAGTCGGAATGGTTACCAAATTAAGTAGGAACAGGAAAAAAAAGAGCTATAAAAGGCATATGAGGATCTGGAATTATTCTTATTTCCTTCAAGCCAAAGAACAGCAAGAAAAAAATGTAGGGGGAAAAACATCTGTATTTCTTAGACTGAGGTTAGGTTGGGCAGGGAGTAGGACTAGGGTCATTTTGGGTATTTGGGAAGCGGGGCTATTTGATGGTAAGAAGACTGGGTGGGAACAGGGGGAATAAATGGAGAACGAATTGTTACGATATTTTTTTTGGGGGGGGGGTTAGTCTGGATGATGCCCTGGGTCCCTTCCAAACCTGCAATCTTGTTTCTGTGTGGTAACTATTGGAGGTGGCTTGCCAAACCCATTGAACAAGATCCTATGACCAGAAGGGCATCACAACCTGCTGCTAAGCTAAGTACCCCCACTTGCATCTTAAAAGAATAAGCTCTGTTACCATAGAGACAAATGGGGGGGGGGTTCCCACCTCTTCTGGCTGGATGGGATGTCATTCTAGCAGAGGCGCAATTGCCTCCTGTGTGCAATGTGCATCATGTGTGTGCATGTTCGAGTGATGCTGGAAGTCGGAGACACAAAGACTTGTCTGCTCTGTGCTGGGCCCAAGGCTGTGATTTGGCTGCTTCTCTGGAAACCTAGGGACGCGGGTGACGCTGTGGTCTAAACCACTGCGCCTAGGGCTCGCCGATCATAGAATCCTAGAGTTGGAAGAGACCACAAGGGCCATCCAGTCCAACCCCCTGCCAAGCAGGAAACACCATCAAAGCATTCCTGACAGATGGCTGTCAAGCCTCCGCTTCAAGACCTCCAAAGAAGGAGACTCCACCACACATCAGAAGGTCGGTGGTTTGAATCCCTGTGCGGGGTGAGCTCCCGTTGCTCGGTCCCTGCTCCTGCCAACCCAGCAGCTAGAACGCGCGTCAAAGTGCAAGTAGATAAATAGGTACCACTCCGGCGGGAAGGTAAACGCCGTTTCCTTGCGCTGCTCTGGTTTGCCACAAGATGAGTGCTGCAACCCCAGAGTCATACGTGACTGGACCTAACGGTCAGTGGTCCCTTTACCTTTACCTGGAAACCTAACAGAGAAGCAAGATCTGTTGGGGTGTTAATTCCGCATCCTATTATCCATCCTACACTCAGGTTATGTGTGTGTGTGTGTGAATAAATCCACGTATCCTAGCGACGCCACAGTTTCTGCTGATGTTCATTCCAAGGAAACTGAACCCTGGGTAAGGTGCTTGGAACCCTGGGAGTCTCTCCCTGCTCAGAGATGGGTTGATGTGTAATAATATTTGGATGGAAAGGTTGATTGTGGAAGAGACGAGCTCTTGCTGCTGATATGTGCCACCGATGTGCTTCGTGTTTTGCAGTGCGAGCAAAAATATCGGGTCCGGCCCTGCAGAGTGAGGAGGTGGGGTACCTTAAGCCCTAGAGGGGTCACAAGTCCAGCATTCACTAATGTTTTCTTCTGGATTGTTTTATTCGATCGTTGAATTTAGGCTGTGAACCTAATAATAATTGTAATAGTAATATTTGTTGTTGTTGTCGTCGTTGTTGTTGTAGGCAAAACATCAGGAAAGCTTTCTAAGCATCTGCGTGGGCATGTCTGAGCAGCAATGCCTCCAGCAGGCAACGGAAAGAACGCAGCGCAGGCGCCTACTTGGATATCAATAGGCGGGGAGTTCCAAAGTGTAGGGTGCGGGCACACATACTGCATACAAATAATAATACTAATAATTAAAAAAAAAACATGCCCTGCAAACCACCCGACGGCAATCTGACCCCAGAAACACTGAGCACGGGCAGCAACCGAGCAACACCCCTGGCAGATGTGCAAACACGTTAGCAGCTGGGGGCAAGCGGCAAAGTGCGCGGCGGCCCCTTTAAGAGCGGCGATGTCGCTCTCTCTCTCCCCCCTCCCCTCGGTTCGATCCCTCTCGGTCCTTTTAAACTTCCTCCCTCCGGCCAGCGCAGCCTACGCTTGCGAGCGTACGCTTCCGGTTCCCAAGCGAACACCTCCCTCCCCGCGTCTGCTGTGTTGCGTGGCCAAGCCCCTCAGAACGCCGCTTGGGCTAAACGCGTCAATTCTCCGGCCTACCCTTTGCCCCGCTTTGCTCCGAGCGGAATCCGGAAGTGTGCGCGCGCTCTCTCTCTCTCTCTCGCTCGTTCGACAGCCGCCCGCGCGTTTCACCTTACCTCTAGGGCGCCTCCCTCTCCTGTTTCCCCGTCGCTGCTGCTAGGGACGACAAGATGGCGGCGGCGGCGGGCCCAGGCTTCGGCCCGGCGGGCGCCCTCGAGAGCCGCGTCCTGGCCTACACCCTGCACCGCTGGAGCAGCTTCTCTTCCACCTACCTGCCCGAGTGAGTCTCCGCCCCCCCCCTGCGCCCGGCATGGCGGAGGCCAGAAGGGCCTGGCCGAGGGAGGGTCGGTTGGGGCTGCGGGGCCTCCCTCTCTTCCCTGTGGTACTTATGGGGGAGCGGGGAGAAGGCGAAGGGGCTCCGGAGAAGGAGGGAGAAAGCTGGAGGGGGGAGTCTTTCTGTGGGGTGCTGGGTCTTTGGGGAAGTTGGCTTTGGGTAGACTTGGGGGGGGGAATTCGGGTTTTTTTTTGGGGGGGGGTGGCCTTCGGAGTGTTTCTTTGAGGGGGAGTTCTTGGGCAAGTTCACATGGGGGGGATTAGGTCATGGGAGTTGTTTTTGAAGTGGGGGTGGTCTTCTTCAAGAGTTGTTCTTGGGGTGGGTGGCCTTTGGGGGGTTCGTTTTGGGGGGCAGGGGCGACCTTCGGAATTGTTCTTGGGGTGGTCGTCTTTGAAGGGGTGTTCTTGGGGGGACTTCATACCTTTTGGGGGGTTCGTCATGGGGGTTGTTTTGAGGGTCTTTGATGAGTGGTCTTCAAGAGTTGTGTGGGGGGGGGCCTTTGAAATTGTTCTTGGGGTGGTCGTCTTTGAGGAGGTGTTGGAGTTCACATGGGGGGGATGTCATGGGAGTTGTTCTTGGGGTCTTTGAGGGGGTGGTCTTCCAGAGTTGTTCTTGGGGTAGGGTGGTCTTGGAGGGGGTTTGTCGAAGGGGGCCTTCAGAATTGTTGGGGTGGTCGTCTTTGAGGGGGTGTTCTTGGGGGAGTTTACACACCTTGACCTGTGAAGTGTGGTTGGCCCCCTTCCTCACTTTTTTTCAGCAGGTTATTGAAGACCTCCTTATTCTGGAAGTTTTTGACAATGGGTTTATTTTATCAGATAGGTGTTTTTTTTAATGCCATGGTTGAACAAGGCAGCTGCTGAATTTGCTCCTTTATTCTGTAACCGTTTGATATTCTGTGAAATTGTAATGTTCTGTATGGCTCCAGCTATCCTGTGTGGTAGTTTTACACCGGAAGTGAAAGATAGAAATGTTTATGAAAACAACCAAAATTGGAGAAATTGAGGGGCTTGGGCAAGTAATTCAGACATTTGAGAAAGCTCCGTTGCAGGTCTGCATTTAAAGTTGAGGTGTCAGGTGGGTGGGTTTCATTAATGTCTCCCCCCCTTTCTCTCTCCATTTTTCTAGCACTGGTGGAAGCTGTGTTTGGTTCTGGTTTCATGAGTCTCTTAAGGAAGGCATGGCTAAAGGTGGAAAGGAAGTGAGCTGGGCATGTGGTCTGTCACCAGAATCCCCATGTGACGTTTTGTTTTCAACTGCCATTTAATGGGGCCTGTAAAACCCTGGTAATGGGGAAACAACCTGCAAACTTTGTGTATTTGATGGAGTGAGCTTCCATGATCCAGGCCAGGCAGCTGAAGATCTAACAGTTGTGTTGCTTTTTAAGGTACCACAGAGCCATTGGTGACTCTGTATTTTTCTCCTCCCTTCGCTCCCTACAGCACACCTAACATGTTTGTACCTCTGAAATGTGTGCATTGAAAACTGGCAAAAGGGTAGTGCAGTATTGTGCTGGGGAAGTGAGGGTGCTGGTAACCTTGGTTCCTGGTACTGTATGAAGGAGATGCAAGGAGCAGTGAACTTGTTGGAAACCACAGGAGGAAAGAGTGTCCTTGTGCTCGAATCCTGCTTGCTGGTTTCCCACAGGTACATGGTGAGAACAGGATTCTGGACTAGATGGGCCAGTGTCCTGGTCCAGCAGGCTCTTATTATGTTCTTAGGTTAAAATAAAGCAGAGTGTTCTGAGTAGACTATTAAGGACCAAGGAGCAAGGGATGCAATGTGGAGAGCTGCAGCAGAAATATGGAAAGACAGGTATAGTAGGGGTTGGTTGATGTGCAATGTGAGAGGAAATTTTGATTATGTGGGGGCTGATTTATGCAGACACAGGACGTGGCGGAGTAGGACAGTAGACCTAATGTAGTGGTGTGAGGAGTAGTGATATGGTGATATACGGAGCAGAGGGAATAAAAAATGAAAGCATGGTTTGCAGGAACAAATGGTCTAACGAATCTGTCCTTGAAGGTCCCAATTGCTGCTGCAGAAACTTTTCACCTTGTTGCTGTGAATACCTGTGAAGTGTATCACAGATGCCACATCTCCTTTGCACTATTCATGCATGTAAACTGTTTTGAATTTCTGCAAACATTCGTTCTCTAAATATTTCTAATTGCTTTGCAAAATATTGTCTCGTGTCTTTGTTATGCCCAGTATGACAGGTCTTGCCAGATCCTTTGCAGGTTCACTTTGCTAGTCTGCCTTGAAGGGCATGTTCTTTCACTTCCAAGTTGACAGGGACCATGAAAACATGGGCTTCTCAACCCTATGTTTCCTTTGTAAGACAAATGTCGGTGGGGCATTTTTTTTAGGGGAATCTTGGTGGTGATTGTGGGAGAAGGTCCTTTAATCCTTCCCCTGATGACTGTCTGCAAATACCAATCCAGGATGTTTTAAAATCAAGCTGGATTCTGAAAACAATTGATTCCAGATTGTGGTGTTTTGTGGACTGGCCTTTGAAGAAGGGGGGCATTTGCAGGGGACTGCTGATGGACGCAGGTGGGATTAAACTCCCCCCCCCATCTCTTGTTCCACACAAGGCATTCCCCTCACCCACCTTTTGCATTACTGTATAATCAAACTTGGATTTGCTGATACGTCAACTTCCACTCTGAGCAAATGCTTTGGAAGTGAGGAGAGGCAGGTGGGTTGAAAGTGAGGCAGGAGTGAGGTGTACAAGGCAGAACCAGAGTTACCTGGTGTGGAGAGTTAAAGCAGGGGTCAGCAACCTAAGGCCCATGGGCCAGAAGTGGCCCATGGAGGTTGTTTGACTGGCCCACATGAGCTGCCCTGAACTGAACTGCCCGCTCGCGCACTGTGCTAAACCAGCACAGCGCAGCATGGGGACTCGCTTCTGTGGTGCTGGAAATCACGTCAACACAGACGCTGAAAATCACTCGTGCGCACACAATCCGGCCCACAGAGGGATCTCTGTGGGACCGATCTGGCCCAGGCAAGATAAACCTTCCTGACCCCTGAGTTAAGATGAAAATAATGGAAAGCTGATGAGGATTCATGAGGTCAGGGCAGGCTAGGTCTGGAGAAGGAGAATGAAAGGCTATTTGATGGTAGGGTAAATTTGTTTTGCTGCAGCAAAATAGGAAAAGTGTTTGGTAAGGTTAGAGCCAACAATAAGAAATGTTTAAATTTTCTGGTGCCAATAACCCTAGTTGGTGTAGGATTTCCCTCCTACACAAATTTGGGTAATTAGCATCAGAAAAATATTGGTTTTCATCATATCCCCCCCATGCCCTAGAGAATGATCTAATTTGGCATGTTTATTTTACTTGTATTTCCTAAACAAAGCTAAAAACTTGGAAGCAGCCAAACTTGCCTAATGTTTTGTTTAGCACCCATTCATCATTTTTAGTGAACTTATGAAATGGAAAGGTTTCCATGAAAAAATAAAGGACTGGGAATTTTTCCATCCTAGGCCACTGCTTAAAGCAAACGTGAATGGGAACGCTAAGGGAAGGAATATAGATATAACATACGTGTAACCCCTTAGGGTCTGTCCCCAACTGAAATGAAATCTGTAAACTGTGTGAAAAGGTACTGGTTTTCAGAAGAGGACCAGAATGGATGCCTCTGAAGCTGAGGCTGTGGGTAAATGGGGAACGAAGTTATCTAGTACTTTGACTTGTGCATGTTACAGGTAGGTAGCCGTGTTGGTCTGCCATAGTCAAAACAAAATAAAAAATAAAAAAAATTCCTTCCAGTAGCACCTTAGAGACCAACTAAGTTTGTTCTTGGTATGAGCTTTTGTGTGCATGCACACTTCTTCAGATACACTGAAACAGAAGTCACCAGACCCTTATATATAGTGAGAGGGTGGGGAGGGGTATTACTCAGAAGGGTGGTGGGAATGGGTGATTGGCTGATAGGTGTGGAAATCCTGTTGACGACTGTTAACGACTGCAATTGGTCTTACAGGAAAAAGCAAGGTGTGAGATGACTTGTGCATGTAGCCTTTGCATGACTGCTGCAGCTTGTGCATGATTAGTTTACTACAGGCACGTCCAACAGGTAGATCGTGATATACCGGTAGATCACTGGGCGTCTATGGTAGATCACCGGTAGATCAGTGGTTCTCCCCAAAGCAGCTAAAAAATCTTGGCTCCCCTAAAAAAAACTCAACATCTTTGCCCTGCACCCCCTAAAATGACCTAAACCACCAAAAACAGGGCTTTCCTTCCTAAAAAAAGGAAAAAAAGCTCAATGTCGCTTTCCTACTCCCTAAAGAAGCTAAATAACTTTTACGTGAATCCCCCCAAAAGGGGGTAGATCACTGCCAGTTTTTAACTCTGTGAGTAGATCGCAGTCTTTTGGAAGTTGGCCACCCCTGGTTTACTACATAAGGGTATTAGCATCCAATATCATTGTCTTTCTTAAAGGTGTTCAACCAAAGCAGATGGTGAAAAAGGGTTTTTTTTTTAACATTAATTAGAGCTTGATTCTCTCTTTAATATTGGTAGACATACTTTGGGGCTTGGGTAAGGGTGATGATTGTGTCTTTTTTTACCACTCAGCTCTGCATGAGTTTGTGCACATGAGCAAGAGAATGCAGAACTAGATTCCTGTGACATTAGTTCACCTTTCACTTTTGGACTCTGAAGTGAACTTGGACTTGCATGAGTGTGTGCTGCAAGTGTTTTCTTGCTTGATGTTTACTGTTGTAAGTGAACTCTGGACTCCATGTGTATGGGATTTTGTCTTGGACAAAAGATGCCTTGAACTGGAAAGCTATTCCTATTTGTTTTGCTCACTTGCATGAAGGGAGGAGTGATGGGGCTGAATGCATTTTTTATTCATATCTTGGCTTGTGCCTGATTGTGGCCACTATCTTTCTCTATCCAGACTCATGTTGCATGACTGTGCATTTAGCACTTGCTTTTCAGGTCTTGCTCTTTAAAAAAAAGGAACTGCCATCCTGTTTAATGTCATTGTACAGTTACTGAGCCTCAGTCCTTTTCACCATCAATCTTTTATTAGCTGTGACGTTCAGGTTTCTGGAAGGTTATTGACAAATGCACAGTAGCATGGAGTAAGCAATGAGATACCCAGTGGAGTGCAGTAATGATCTCCCTTTGAGAGTGGTGGTTTGGGACGCAACTCAAAACACAAACAATGCAAGTAAAAACAAGGTGTCTTGTTGCTTAGGCTGCAAAAAAATATTAGCTCTGAAATGGCAAATGCAAAGTGCTAACAGTACAAGGGGGAGGCAGAATTTTGAAATGGACGTGTAGGAACAGGAGATGGTGTGGTTCAGAGATGTCATTTAACTCTCCTGGTGCTTGAAGCTTGCACAAAGTTAATGCAGTTCCCCAGGGACACGTTTTATTGGGAAATTTTGCAGAAATTGCATCTACATTATCCTTGTGGCCTTGCACCACTGTGTTTGGATTTGGTGACGCTCTGGAGGCTTCCTAATAATATGTTGAGGTACAGTTAGTGTGATTGTATTGGTTATCTCAAAGGGAATTGCTGCTGTACTTAGAGCCATGTAAAAGCTAAACCTGCTAAGTATGGGTGACCACCATGGTCCACATTTAGTCTTTTACAGTTCTCACATGAGCCATATTCTGCCCCCATAACACTGAGGGACCAGTTTCAAATATGGCGTTGTCAGCACTCATTGGCTGATCAAAGTGAGATTTTTAGTTGGGCTTGTTTAGCATCCTCTCCAAATTTGTTGTTAAGACAACAAATGGTGAGAGAATAGAATATAATTTGGTACAGCTATTCCGGAAGTAAGTTTTGAGTGCTGTACAAATACCAGCTTGATCTCTGCGCTCTTTTTTATTGGAAGAGGAAGAATGTTGCAAAACACATTGATGAAATTTCTGCCTTGAAAATGGATTTTAGAATGAAAACAATGTTTAATTTTAGCAATTCTTAGTTTCTACTTCAGCTTAATATCCTAATTTCAAGGAGACCTGGGAAAGTGTTAAGCACTACTATCTCCCTTGAGAATTGGGAACATCTTGCATGGTTTCGGTCCTAGTTGTACCTTTGTGCTAAATTCCATAGTAATGGAGTTGGAGTCCTGGGTGTATGGAACTGCATTATAGATGGGTTTGGAAGCCAAAGAACATTTAGTTTGTTTCAGTGGTGTGGGGTGGAATATTTTTCCATTGCTTAATTTTTCTGCAGAAGATGTTAAGTTTCATGAGTGCATTGGTAACAAAGAATGGATGCCAGTCACAAATAAATGTTATGTTGCATAAGCTTGGCAGGTCCAAAGGTTTTTAGCTTTGTTTACCAATTACAAGTAAAATAAACATTCTAAATTAGACCACTCTCTAGGGCAGGAGTCAGCAAACTTTTTCAGGAGGGGGCCAGTCCACTGTCCCTCAGACCTTGTGGGGGGCCGGACTATATTTTTTTGGGGGGGGGAATGAACGAATTCCTATGCCCCACAAATAACCCAGAGATGCATTTTAAATAAAAGGACACATTCTACTCATGTAAAAACACGCTGATTCCCGGACCATCTGCAGGCTAGATTTAGAAGGCGATTGGGCCAGATCCGGCCTCTGGGCCTTAGTTTGCCTACCTATGCTGTAGGGCATGAGAATTTTACAAAGCAAATTATGCTAATTTGCATAGGATAATTTCCCAGAAAATTTTCCAGTTCAAAATTTTCTGGACTTGAAACACCAGAGGGGGAATATTTCAGTAAGAACTATTAAAATGCTAGTGGAGGAACAACTGCTGTTTCTTGGTAAGCTGAATCACAGAGGTGCTTTGTTTCAGATGCATATTTGCTGTGTTTTACTATTTCCATCTTGTAAGCTTCAGCAGTGTAATCAGGAATTGCAAAACTTGAAATTCTCAAGTCTTTCATTGTCCTTTTAAATCTGTAGAAAGGTTTCTGAAGGCTGTCATTTGGGGGAGAATACTTCTCCCTGCAATTTACCACCCTGTAATTTCTTGTCATTTGCCCCCACACATTTGGCATGGAGAAACAAATAAGCACAAAAATGGGATAAATGTTTGGATTTGTCCATGACAATATCTCTGTCAGTGCTGTGGAAGCTCAGGAACTTTCTATTTGTTTAACTAGCACATTCCCCGCTTTTCTAAATGGGACACAAGGTAGTATATTTATCCTTACAAAAATGATGCAAGGTTGAGATAGATTAGGCTGAGAGAGCACTTTGGACAAGTCACTGCACATAGAGCTTCATCACAGGAGTGAGAATTTGAACTGAGGCTTGTCTAATCTATGGTAAGCCCATTATCTATTATTTGCTTGCTGCCCTTTCCTGGGGCATGTAGCATCTGTACACCTTCTGTGTACAGGAAGGGCTGTTCCTTGGCACTTCTTTCTTGGAGTTCCCAGCACAGAATTCAGTGTCCCTCACTGTAATCTTTGTAAATATGTCGCCAATCAAAGGCAGAAGGAATCCAGGGGGCGGGGGGGGGGGACCAGGGGCCAAGGGGGAATTAAGAAAACTTGCAGAAATGTAATGTGAAAGAGAGCATCAATACATTTTGTGAGCTCTTCCCTTTTTTGCAGGGTATTTTTCATTTTACTAATTATAGAATCATAGATTCATAGAATCATAGAGTTGGAAGAGACCACAAGGGCCATCCAGTCCAACCCCCTGCCAAGCAGGAAACACCATCAAAGCATTCCTGACAGATGGCTGTCAAGCCTCCGCTTAAAGACCTCCAAAGAAGGAGACTCCACCACACTCCTTGGTAGCAAATTCCACTGCCGAACAGCTCTCACTGTCAGGAAGTTCTTCCTAATGTTTAGGTGGAATCTTCTTTCTTGTAGTTTGAATCCATTGCCCCGTGTCCGCTTCTCTGGAGCAGCAGAAAACAACCTTTCACCCTCCTCTATATGACATCCTTTTATATATTTGAACATGGCTATCATATCACCCCTTAACCTTCTCTTCTCCAGGCTAAACATACCCAGCTCCCTAAGCCGTTCCTCATAAGGCATCGTTTCCAGGCCTTTGACCATTTTGGTTGCCCTCTTCTGGACACGTTCCAGCTTGTCAGTATCCTTCTTGAACTGTGGTGCCCAGAACTGGACACAGTATTCCAGGTGAGGTCTGACCAGAGCAGAATATAGTGGTACTATTACCTCCCTTGATCTAGACGCTATACTCCTATTGATGCAGCCCAGAATTGCATTGGCTTTTTTAGCTGCTGCATCACACTGTTGACTCATGTCAAGTTTGTGGTCTACCAAGACTCCTAGATCCTTTTCACATGTACTGCTCTCAAGCCAGGTGTCACCCATCCTGTATTTGTGCCTTTCATTTTTTTTGCCCAAGTGTAGTACTTTACATTTCTCCCTGTTAAAATTCATCTTGTTTGCTTTGGCCCAGTTCTCTAATCTGTTAAGGTCATTTTGAAGTGTGATCCTGTCCTCTGGGGTATTAGCCACCCCTCCCAATTTGGTGTCATCTGCAAACTTGATCAGGATGCCCTCAAGCCCATCATCCAAGTCATTGATGAAGATGTTGAATAAGACTGGGCCCAAGACAGAACCCTGTGGCACCCCACTAGTCACTTCTCTCCAGGATGAAGAGGAGCCATTGATGAGCACCCTTTGGGTTCGGTCAGTCAGCCAGTTACAAATCCACTGAATGGTAGCATTGTCTAGCCCACATTTTATCAGCTTCTTTACAAGAATATCATGGGGCACCTTGTCAAAGGCCTTGCTGAAATCAAGATAGGCTATATCCACAGCATTCCCTTCATCTACCAGGCTTGTAATTCTGTCAAAAAATGAGATCACAAAGTCAGCAGAAGAATCCATAAAACAGCACACAGCAAAACCTGCCTTGATGCCCTTAAAGAAGAGGGGGGAAATGGTGTTGGACTGGCTACAGCTGTTGCTCCTTAGCTCATCTGTGTAGGTTTGCGCAGCTGAGTCTGTCTTCTGGAAAAAGTTTTGCTTCAAAAGTGAAGGCTCTGTCAGTTCATACGTAATAATTTTAAGTTACTTGTGTTAGACTAGAGAGTTAGATAAAACGATGAAAGGGTGCATTTTCCTCCTTGTTATAAATGCATCTTGCTTTTTGGTTTTGGGCTAAGTTTTTGTTCCATGCACCTAAGCAACTCAAGAACTAAGGCAGTGGTTTCCCACCTTTTTGGACCTGGGACCTACCTCTAATCCATACCAGTGTTTGAGAACCCATTTCTCAATTTTTGGCCATATATTTACATGGTGGTAGTGGTGGTGTTGTGACCCATCTTGGATTAGATTGTAGCCCGCTAGTGATTCCTGATCTGCCAGTTGAAGACCAGTGCTGTAGGGTATTCTAGCAAGGTTGGCCTAAGACCAGAGCCCACAGAAAGTAGATATTGCATAATATCACAGCAAGAATACGGCAGCTGCTAGTTGATCTCTCAAAATGTCAGAGTGTCTGGCAGTAAGGCTGTGTTGCTTTTGCTAGAACTTGAGAGGATGACTCTCTGCCAGGAGCTATGAGACAGGGAAATACCATTTGCAAACCTAGCCTTACCTGAGTTGAAGTGTTGACTTCGATTACTGTTTTCAGCCATGCTCCAAAAAACCCACCCTTTTTCTTTTTCTTGTAACTGAAAGTAATCTAGGTGCCATTATTTATTACTAATAACTAAAGTGCTGTGTCATTGGCATATATAATAAATGTACAAAATCAAAATAAGCAAAAAGGAGCTGAGGGATAAAAAGTTTTCTTGAAAATTGCAGGCTTCCTAACATACAGCTGTTGGTGTCACCATGTAAATGAGGAAGATTAATTTTTTTGGTCCTTGTTATGTATGGAAGATTTTAATGACTTAACGATTCTAATCAATTATGTCTGAGAACGCCATTCAAGATTTTCAAAGGACAAGATTTGTTACTTGAGTGCTTCTTTAGTCAATTCCATTTCTTGTCTCCTTTGCAAACATGCCAGTGTGTTTGAAAAGTAAGAAAATTGCAGTGATGCTGTTTTCTTCAGCTGTGTCTTCAGAATAAATGGTGAAAAGCTTATTTTCTAACAATTTAGGGGCCTCACAGGTCCCTCCCCAGTATTAAATATGAGCACATTGACAGCTCTCTGCTTGGCACTGTGAGTTGCAGATGTTCCTGGATCATCTCATGTTTTTCATTTCGTTTAATAAGAATTCTGTTTTATCCATGATATAGCCCTCCAGGTACATTAGACTGGGAGATATGTAACTTGCCAGGGCCACCCTGCGGTCTTCACGGTTGAGAGAGAATTTGAATATTCTTACTAGGAGGGCTGCGGACTTTTCTTTTTTTTAAAATTAGTGCTTGGTCTAGGGCACCTCTCCAGCCTATGGGCACCATTTGAGGCCTTCATGGACATCATGTTGATGACCTTGGCCTGCATTCAGAAAAAAAACAGGTGCAGGGCCAAGTAGAGATATGAAGTACTGAGCCACAGCCTTTCAGCTGACCACCTGCAATTTCTTGGACCACAATTTGAGAATCTTTTATATGCTGCTTCTGCTATGGGCATCTTCATTGCACACAGACAAAACTCACTAAGACCCCAAAACATAACTTTATGTACTAAAAAGCATTCTTACAATTAAGAGTGCAGGATTTTTTTGGGGGGGGAAACTGACTGAAGGGTGTGTGGATCTTTTTGAAGGAGATGCATTACTACTTAGAAGGGTGCACACTGATATTTTAGCAACTGGAAGTCTCTGGCTCCCTTGCGGATACCAGAATTAAGGCAGACTATAAAATGCCCCATAAAACGATTGCAGTGCTTTGAGCATCACGAAAGTACTGCATAAGAAGGCTTAAGAGCCAATTGAACATTGTTTGGCTTTTTAAAAATAAGATGATGTCTGCGTTGTGTTAATTTAGAGCTCTGTTGCAGATGCAAATGCCAGGCCTAAACAATTATCTGCGAGAGATGCTTTTATTGGGCATGGGCATGGATCTTCCTGGAAACCTTGCCTGCTTAGGTTGAAGCAAGACCTGGATGGGAGCTCAAAAGATCTTGCTGCAAGCGAGACAAGTTTCACTCACTCCTGTTGCTTAGTGTTGGTTTGTAGAATACTCACACAATGCTGTCTTCTAATCTTGGTTGGCTGATGGTAATCTGCCCCTGTATAAGGCCTAGTGTGGGTAGCAATCTGCGTTAAACCTCCAGTGTTAGAAACTCAGGTGTCAGGGAACTGCCACCTGGCCCGCTGAGGGGACCCGAGGAACTGTTGGGATACAGGGAGCCCCAACGCCAACTGAGCAGCAGCAGTACCTCTTCCAGCGTGAAAAGCAGCCACACCTCCAGTGGGGAGGAAGGGGAAGGGGCCAGCCGGGAGAGGAGAGGGCTTGGGGATGCTGCAAAGAGCCCCAGCACCTCAGCCAGCCAGGAGCGGCAAACAGGGAATCTGGCGGGGAGACGGCTTGGGGATGTTGCAGAGACCCTGCGCTCACCTCGCTCGGCTGGTCAGGAGGGAAGCACGCCATTTCCGGTGCCCCAATTGCGCAGAGGGGTGAAATGCAAGGAGGGTAGGAGGAGATTTGGGGTGCCGAAGCTCTTATGCTGGGGAAGGAGCCGGAAGGGGCCACTCCTGAATTCTGCTAGTGACTGAGACAGACATGTACTTGTAGCTCTGCACTGTAAATAGTTTGCACAATAAATCTGTAAACAGACAGGTTGGGCTCCTGCCTCGTTACTCGTGAGTCACATGGACCTTACACCAGGTATACAAGCTAGGCGCCACATGGTTCCATAACCAGGGTTATAGTAATCAAAACGGAATGCCTTGTTGCCATTTTTGGGCCAGGTGGCTCAAAGGTCGTGTTTTTAATACAACTTTTTAGTTCCTGAAACTCATTCTGATTGTGCAGATAAAATATACTGGGTAGAATTCTGCAGAATGTGTTGCTAGTGTAAGAAAACTGTCAAGATCCAAGGATCCCCAGGCATGCACCTCTAGATGGTGGAGAGGTCAGGTCCATCCTGGCGACCAGGTATCTTCACTTGGTTGCAAGTGGCCGATAGCCAGGTGCAAAATGCTGGTGAATTTTGAATGCTGTTTACCTCCAAGGTGTTCAAACTGGCATGTTTGTTAGATTGGGATAATGCTATTTGCCCAAACGCTACTCAGTGAACTTCACAGCTGAGCAGGGATGTCAGCTTGGGTTTCCAAGGCTTGCTACACAGTCAGTTGTGCAGACTCCAGAACCTTGGTAACTGGCGTCATAGATTGCCAGGTACCCAGAACTGGTCAGGCTTTATTTCTATTGCTCGTTCTTAGCAGTATCTTGGGCTGTAGAGCTTAGTTGGCTGCGAGCTTGCATTAATCCATGGGGGAACATCTTTCAGCCTGAGGGTCACATTCCCTTCTGGGGGCCGTATGTCAGTGGTTGGTAGGACCAAAGCAGTCAGAAAACAAGCAAACAAATGTGAACTTTAACTTTGTATAGTAGGACAGTTTCCACACACCCTTGTACCCTCTACTTGGTTGTCCATCTGAGCAGTCAATAAGCTTTATTGGAGAGTGCACAGAAAGCCGGGAAGGGGTGTGTCCTGGGGAGAGTGTGGAGGATTCTAAGGTCCAGATAATAATCGTAGAGATGGAAGAAACCATGAGGGTCATCTAGTCCACCCCCTACAACACAGGAATCTTTTGCCAAGCTTGAGGCTTGAACCCATGACACTGAGATTAAAAATTTTATGGTCTACCCACTGTGCTCTCCCATGTCCTAGGACAGAGAGGCCTAGAGGGCCTGAGCTTCCCCATCCCTGCATTAAACAAAAACCCTTTCACCAGTTTGAAAGAGGTCCCTGGTAGTTCAAAACGTTTATGTTTCTAGTCCTACTTATATAAATTTTAGGTGGCAGCAAGAAAGTGCATAGAGGAAGCGTGTAACACAGACATGCATGCTCCAAAACAGCTGTGTTTTCTTTGAAATGTTTTTTCTTCTTAACTCAGTTCTATATTGATTGACATTAAAAACAAACCAACAAACCAGAATGCTAACTTCAGTTACGTACAGTATTTTTTTAATGTTGTTCGTGCTTCTTTGGAATTAATCCCTGAGATGTGTGTTTATATCTATGGTTAGCTTCAGAATAAGAGCGAAATCATCGTGGCCAGTCCATCATGAAACAATTTGACCTATTGACTTAAAGCTCTCTGTGACTTTAGCTTTGCTAGATGTTGATGATGATGCATACTGCTACTTGGCAATGAGTAGAGCCAAAGGAATATGGAAATAAATGCCTCTTCAGGCCAGGATTGCAAAGCTCTGCAAATCATTTTCGTAGCTTGCTAGAAGCACACCCATTTGATTCTGTCTCAACACTTGGGCAGTTTTATGTAGCTCTTTGAGATTATAAGAAGCACCATCGAAATAGGATTTAAACGTTGAGAGTGGCTCACCAAACTGGAATAGTGTTTAGGTTAGGTGGCCTCTTCACAGAGAATGCAGCTCTAACATGTTCCATTGCAGTACAGTTTGCTCAGTTGCGTGAAACAAAAGAGAAGTCCCTAGCTTAGCAGGTTTGGCTATGGAACAGAGCAAGTACATCTATGTATCTTGGGTCTCTCTTCCTCCCTTCCCTGGTTGCCAAATGTTATTTAAGACATGCAGAGTTTTCTGAGATGGAGGGGTATTAAATACAGATGATACCTTGGCTGACATTTTGTGCTGTGTGTTAAAATTTCTAGAGGGTTAGCTTTATTAGTCTGTTACAGCAAACCCCAGAAAGAGTGCTGTGACACCTTAAAGACTAATGCATTTATTTATTATGATGTGGTCCATGAAAGCTAATGCCGTAATAAATACACTTGTTCATCTTTAAGGTGCCACAGAACTCTTGGTAGCTTTTGTTCTGTGTGTATTTCAACTGTTGGAAGTTTGAAACCTAGGTAAACAGGTTCTCATCTGGTTGCTTGCGTGAGAAGAGTGTTTAGGTTCTCAAAGAGGCTTTAGTAAAGTTTAATTGCTCTGGCACCTTTTATTTACAATTTTATGGGTGAACAGTGACTGTCTTGCATAGACACACCTCAAAGAGCCCATCCAGGGAAGGGCAATAGCTCAGTAGTAGATCATTTGCTTTCCATGAAGAAGGTCCCAGGCTCCACCCCTGGGATCTCCAGGTAGATTGGGAATGTCCTCTGTGTGGAGCCTTGGAGAGCTGTTGCCATCCAGTAATCTGACTCTGAATCAGGAGCTTCCTATGTTCCATGGTCTTTAGTGGGGGAAATGACAAAGATTGAATCTTCCAGATGAAACATTCCACCTGTCTCGGCTGCCTACAGGTAGCCACAGGGAGGATAGTGCGTCTTCAGACGACACTTGTGCATATGGGGAAGGAAAAAAAATGCATTGGGTTGCAAAGTAGTTCTTACTCAGATTGGGTTTAGGGAAGGAGTTGCATTGACCTCTAGTACAGAGTATTAAGTGGGTAACATACAAATGCTTTGAACCTCTCTTTGTGTATGTGTTTTTAGGAATATTTTAGTAGACAAGCCCAATGATCAATCTTCGCGGTGGTCTTCTGAAAGCAACTACCCTCCCCAGGTAAGTGTTTGAATTTTCCCTCGGTATCTCAAACCCTTCAGTGACTACCACCACCAATACTTCTGAGTCTATTATTTATCTGAATAAATGGTGCCATTATTGCAAGACCATTCTTTCTGGATTGGTTTTTCAGAGGGCCGGATTAAGTTGGTGTTTTCATTTAAATTCCGAAGGGTGTCTCATTGGTTTTGTGTTCTTACGATGAAGTCTTGGTGCTCTGCTCTGAGACCCTGGGGTAGAACAGGAGGAACCAGCATGCTGAGGGATCCCTTGATGAAGCAGGAGTGGTAAAATAGCTCTCCATAAGACTGCTGGAAATAGCCAGCTTTTCAATGTGTGTGCATGTTTGTTTACATTTGTGGCAAGTATCAATACACTAGAACGAGAATCTATTCTAGGAATGAGACTGCATTGGGAAATTCTGGGCGCTTTGCGTCCCTCCACGGTGTCAACGAAGAGAAGCATTTCTTCTCTATCTTAATGTACTTTCTCCTCTTCATGTTTTGTTGCAATTGCTTGGACATGGGTGTGTAGAAAGATTGGCAAGGTCTGATTGATCCTTTTGGGAAGGGGGCACTATTTCTGGAGGGGTAACGCAGGCCTGCTGCAAAAGGGCCTCTCCTAATTATGATTAAGGCATACTGAACAGGTAAAACAACTCTGTAATAAAAGGAAACTGATTCCTAGGTGTCAGCATAATCTACCTTTGTTAGGCAAGTACTGGGGACATTTACAGTTGCCTGTCTTCCAATTACTACTTTATTAGCTTTTCCTGGGGAGTAGAGGAAGTCATGGTGCTGGGATAAGGGCACCACAGCGGAGGAAATAGCTCAAGCCAACATTAATATTATTGGGAATAAAATTAATCTGGATTCTCCTCAACCCCCACTCCCTTTGCCACTTGCAAATAACTCATCCAGTCCCTGAAGAAGCACTGGTTTTAATGTCCATGGCACCTAAGCTACTGGAAAAATTCTAGCTTGTTTATTTTTAGCATTAATTTTGAAAAAAAAAAACCCCAACATTTCTGAATGTAGGTTTTCCTAAGCTAGTATTTCAGCTAAAAATAACCAGCTAAATAGTCATGTTCTGCTCTTCCTGCATGCATCTACCAGATGGTCTTTAATAGTTCTTCTTGGCAGAGATTCCTTTTTGTGATATTCAGCAGTGTAAAAATGATATGTTAACATTGTCTTGAGAGTATTATGTAGTCTTGAGTTAGTATGATGCCCTAGAGGCCTTAAGTGAATTTGGTGGATGGTGGTGGTTGGCATCTCTTGACGAGTGGAATTTAATTTTTGAATGTTTGAGTGTATAATTATTAGGCTGGATCTTGCCAAAAAGAATGACCAAATGAGGAGCATACATCTTATTTCCCCTCTTACAGGGACCTGGCCATCTAAATTTTTAAGGCGAGCAAATACATTTTGTAAATCAGGCATCTTCGCATGATACATCTTGGTTAATGTTGCGAGGTAGTCTTTGCAGTGGTATTGACCATTGGAGCAAGTGGCAGGCAAAATATTTTAATCTCAAGGCAATTTTCTTGGCCACAGTGATGCACTCAAGCTATCTACAAACAAGCATATTTATATACTGTGGCTCAGTGCACACTTGAGGCCGAGCCACAAACCATGATTTTTGTTTATTGCTAGAGCTATCATTTATGTTGCAAGTAGATTTAACACCCAAGGATTTTAAAATAATTATTTTTTTGAGATGCCTATCTCGCAGTCATCACCTTCAGGGTGGCTTACAAAATGTACAATTTTTAAAAATGTACTAATGCAGTCCTGCAAATGAAATGCAGAACTGCGTCATTATAACAATCCAGAGCAGGCAGAAATTTCCCAATTAAAAAATGTGAATGCATCCACAATAACATTTATATCTAAAGACATGATGCGTGGAATAAGTTTAGAGGTGTGTATACACAGTCGTTGCCTACTTGGAGCCCCCTCCCACCATGTTTTGGGCTACCACTCTCATCAGCCCCAGCCCCAGTGGTAGTCCAAAACATCTGGCGGTCACCAGGTAGGCTGCTGTATGCCATTCACATACACCCAGCAGTGAGCCAAGATGGTCTGGGCTGCATCTCCTTGCCATGGGCAATGCGTGTTCCATCACAAGCCTGTCTTTGCTGCCATGGAAGCTGTCAAAGACTTTCCTCCCAGTTTATTTTCATTAGCGTGGCAAGAAACAGCGCAGAGCAGAATTTCCACACCTACGAAACACGTTCTGCTTACATCCTCTCTAGGTTTGTTTTCAGGTTCTAGTTAGCTCTAGGGCTTGTTTGCGGTGTGATACACTTAAAACAAGAACAAAGAACCATATGCATTCTTTTCCCATCCCCTATAGTATCTGATCCTGAAACTTGAAAGGCCTGCCATAGTCCAGAGCATCACATTTGGAAAATATGAGAAGACCCATGTCTGTAATTTAAAGAAGTTTAAAGTTTTTGGCGGGATGAATGAAGAAAACATGACAGATCTCTTATCAAGGTAAGAAGGATATTCAAATGTGCTTTGGGCATTTGCTTAATGTCTTCCATTGTAGGACTGATAAGGCGGAGTATAGTCAGCCGTGAGATGTGCTTTAGTGCATGATTCTCAATCTTTCCCCCTATAGACCACTTGAAAATTGGTGAGGGTTTTGGCAGACCTCATAATTACTTTTCTGCCTTCTGTAGCAATTCTAATGCACCGTGTGCTAGAAGCTATGTGCTTTTTTATTGTCATTGATTGCTGCTTTTATTACATATTGCATTCCATAGAATTCAAATGGCAATATGGTAAAATACAAGAAACAAAAGGAATGAAAATACACTTAAAATATATGAATATTTAATTTGATGAATGTGCCATCTCCCGTCTTCATAACAACAACAACAATAATAATAATACATTTATACCCTGCCCACTCTGGGCGGCTTCCAACTGAATATTAAAACAATACAGCATCAAACATTAAAAACTTCCCTAAACAGGGAAGTCCTTTAAAAGTAAAATAGTTGCTTATTGCCTTGACATCTGCTGGGAGGGCATTCCACAGGGCAGGCGCCACTACCGAGAAGGCCCTCTGCCTGGTTCCCTGTAACCTCACTTCTCGCAGTGAGGGAACTGCCAGAAGGCCCTCGGAGCTGGACCTCAGTGTCCGGGCTGACGATGGGGGTGGAGACGCTCCTTCAGGTATACAGGACCAAGGCTGTTTAGGGCTTTAAAGGTCAGCACCAACACTTTGAATTGTGCTCGGAAACGTACTGGGAGCCAATGAAGATCTTTCAGGACTGGTGTTATATGGTCTCGGTGGCCACTCCCAGTCACCAGTCTAGCTGCCGCATTCTGGATTAATTGCAGTTTCTGAGTCACCTTCAAAGGTAGCCCCACGTAGAGTGCATTGCAGTAGTTCAAGCGGAAGATAACTGGAGCATGCACCACTCTGGCAAATCCATCACAAATCCATAGACCACCTGAATGAAGCTCATTCCACTGGGAACTCCCTCCCTTCTGCCTGGTTTATGCTTTAACTCCCTCTTCCCCATTACTGTTGGTGATAAAAATGACATTATTGGTGTGAGGCTGTTCTCTGTGTTCTTCCAGATACCTTAAAGCACTGGTTTGGTGAGCCAAATATACACTTTCCCCAATGAATCAAAAGCAAATTCTTTTTGGTTTACATGGGACAGCTTCAGGTTCATCCACGTTTCCATCTGAATTCCAGAAAAGCAAGCTAACTCATTTCAGAATGTTGGACAGCTCACTGCTTTGCAAGCCACTGGCAAGGCCAAATCTGTTGCCTCGGGCAAAGCTTCTTGGCAGATCACAATTCTAGAAGCCTAATAATACAAGTGAAACTCGAAAAATTAGAATATCGTGGAAAAGTCCATTTATGTAAGCAATTGTTTTCATTAGCTACTGGAGTTTAATATATGAGATAGACTCATGACATGCAAAGCGAGATATGTCAAGCCTTTGTTTGTTATAATTGTGATGATTATGGTGCACAGCTGATGAAAACCCCAAAGTTGAGATTGTTAATTTGGGGTTCTCATCAGCTGTACGCCATAATCATCACAATTATAACAAATAAAGGCTTGACATATCTCGCTTTGCATGTCATGAGTCTATCTCATATATTAGTTTCACCTTTTAAGTTGAATTACTGAAAGAAATGAACCTTTCCACGATAATCAAATTTTTCGAGTTTCACCTGTACATTCACTTGAGCTCCTTGGACTTTTCTGTGCCATATGGGCTTTGTTTGTTTTTGTGTGTGAGAGAAAGAAAGCATTAATTTATGTGTTCCCTTCACATTTATAAAGATAGCCGGCTGGCTTTCCTGTGCAAGACCTTAGCAGGTGGCGGGGTCTGGCTGCTGACCTGAATGTAAAACTTGGCCACTTCTTGAACCTGAACTAGTAAATGGTGCAATGTGGCTTTAGGTGCCACAGCACTTAAAATCTCTGCTCTGCCTACCTGCCATAGAAGAGAAATCCCTAGTTAAGCTCTCTCTATGCCGCAGAGCAAGCTCTGCAAAGAGGAATTGGGTAGGTTCATATGGGTGTAGTTGGTCCCTGCCCTACAAAAAAAACAAAAACAAAAAAAGAAAACAAAAAAAAAACTTGCAGTGATTGGAGAGCCATAACCAGTGGTCTCCTGATCCTTATTCCTCACTATAAATGTTCTCTGAGGGTGGTGATGGCATATTTTGTAGCAGCATGTCTATTTACAAATTGAAGTAGTGAAACAAAATTTATCTCCTACTTAGCCATAAAAAGATTTATTAACCTTGTGTCCTTCCCTCCACAGTGGCTTAAAGAATGACTATAATAAAGAAACGTTCACCTTGAAGCATAAGATTGATGAGCAGATGTTCCCTTGTCGATTTATTAAGATAGGTAAATATATCCTCCCCCCCCCCCCGGAATACGTGCTATTATCAGAAGTTTGTCCTTGCTGTCTGGTAGTCACTGCCACCAAACCTGGAAGATTCTATATAACCACCATGGCTGATGGCTGTTTATAGGCCTATATTTCATAAACTTGTTCAGTCTAAGCTAAGGGCTGTTGTCGCATTTGGTGGCATCACAGTTCCATGCATTAAATGATAGCCATGTGAAGCAGTACTTCCTTTGTCACTCCTGCATCTTCTTGCCAGTGTATAAATAGATTTTTTTCTCAGCGTTATTGAGAGCACCTTGGTGGGCAGTGGCCACCAAGGGTGTCTTTCTAGTCATGCTTTGGTTGTTCTTGGCCTCCTTAGAGATGGTCATGGGCCAAAAGGGAGGAGATGGGTTCAAATGTTAGCAAGTGTTAAGTGTTTTGGGCCTTTGGGTTAAAACCAGTCCCATGAACTCTGCCTGGAATGCTTTGGGGAAAGTGGGTCAAACTTTGTAAAGTGTATAAAACACTTAGAGTAAAAAAGTGCTATGTAAACAACCCCTTCGGAAATTGCAGTTGAAAGACAGGGAATAAATATTGGATTGTAGCCAAATGAGTTCTGCTCAGAGTAGACCCATTAAAATTAACTGAAGTTACTCATGTCCATTGATTTCAGTGGGTCTGCTGTGAGGTTGAGCTAGCATTGGATACAGACCATTTAGAAATAAATACTTTAACCAAGAACTTTTACTTTCCAAACATTGTCCTCAATTTATGGCAGCTTTGCAAGGCTTCATTTTGGTCTAAAATAATGTGGTTGACCGAAACGCCAGTTGATGCTAGACTCGTATAAGAACGGGAATAACACTGTGAATTCTTGGCCCTCCTGCTTGAGTGGGGACAATTCTTGCAAATGGGTATCTATCTTGAAATCTGTGGGATGCTGGGCAGCAATCTCTGGATTAAGTGAATTAGATCTGTTTAATAATAAAAAAGGACATTTGCTTTGCCTTATGCTCACTGGGTGGGCTTGCCTGTAAAACATTACAAGCTGGCAAGTTTTTTCCTAATCTGAGCTCATGTCCTGATTATATTTGTTTTGCTTTAAAAGAATTTGCGCAACAGATGAGCAACTACACCAGTACTCTTTGTTTTGCTTCATTGATTACTTGGGTATGTTGCTCATTGATCTCCTTCTCATTTTAGAATCTTGATTTCCCCCCCCCTTCCCCACTTTCACCCCTTATTCACACTTGCTTGAATGGTGAAGTTTTGTGTAGATTATCTAATTATAATATATTTAGGGGAAGCAATATCTTGTGTGGAATAATGTCAGTATTTGTATAGAGGCTGCTTATATGGGAAACTATAGTTTTCTCCCTTCATGCACTCTTCCCACCCCCCTTGCCAAAAAAGTCCACTCTGGTGCTGGAGTTTGATAATACACAGTATATTAGCCTTCCTCCAGATGTTTTGGACTACAACTTGGAGCTACAATGTAAAACAATTGGAGGGCACCAGGTTGCTGTTGGGTGAAATAGGCAGTTACAAGTGAAATAACCTTGGAAAGAAATGGCCACTCTGAGTGGCGCCATCATTCTTTTGAGTTCTGTTTGGTCATCCATTATTCTGGAATCCTAAATTACAGAATCCTAGAACTGTAGAGTTGGAAAGGACCCTGAGGGCCTTCTAGTTCAACTCCCTGCAATGCAGGAATCTCAACTAGATCATGCATGACAGATGGCTATCCAGCCTCTGCTTAAAGCCATCCAAGGAATTGCAGCGGTCCACACTGCAAGGTTCCTACACACTGTGTTTGCAGTACCAAAGTGACCTCTATGGGCTGCAAGCCTGGGCAATCAGTGTGGAAGTCCTGGGCTACCCAGATAGAATCATAGAGTTGGAAGAGACCACAAGGGCCATCCAGTCCAACCCCCTGCCAAGCAGGAAACACCATCAAAGCATTCCTGACAGATGGCTGTCAAGCCTCCGCTTAAAGACCTCCAAAGAAGGAGACTCCACCACACTCCTTGGCAGCAAATTCCACTGACAAGACCAATGTCTTGGCCTCATTGATGTGGTCCAAAGGAAAGCAGAGCAAGACAAAATCGAAAATTCTTTCCAGTAGCACCTTCGAGACCAACTGAGTTTGTTCCTGGTATGAGCTTTCGTGTGCATGCACACTTCTTCAGATACACTGAAACAGAAGTCACCAGATCCTTAAATATAGTGAGGGAGTGGGGAGGGGTATTGCTCAGAAGGGTGGTGGGAATGGGTGATCAGCTGATAGGTGTAGAAAACCTGTTGACGACTCTTAATGGCTGTAATTAGTCTTGCAGGGAAAGGCAAGTGGTGACGTTTAACACCAACTTAGCTGCAGGAATTGCTGGGCGCGTCCCTAATTCACCAAGGATTTGAGACCCACTGGCGACCCTCACCTGGTTTAACCGGCCAGACGAAGCTGTTCCTGGAGTGTGGATGCTGTGCATGCCGACAGCTTCTAGGAGCCACAGATGAGAGTTGAGTGCAGGTGGGGGTCCGGTTAATGGTGGTTGAACTACCCAGAAGGAGCAGGCCATGTCCCCCACCAGAGATACTGCCCCTTCCTTAACACCCCCTACGCACTACTGACACTGTGCCATACCAGCACCAGCCTGACCTGCCAGTTAACCATGGTAGCTGAAGGAAGCATTCATGTTCAGGGGCTGTACACTTTCGTGCCAGATGCCGGTTGCAAACGGGGAGAATTGCTGCTTTCATGCCTTGCTTTGGAGCTTATAAGCATCTGTCTGGATGACACTGGCGCTGGAACACTCTGGTGAGATGGACCTTTGGGTCTGCTCCAGCAGAGCGGCTGTTAGGTTAAAATAAACTGCGATACAGTGTCTGGAGGGGAGAGGTCAGGAAGGGGGACTTGGTTATGGAGAAGGAGGTTCTAAAAGACCGACGGAATGGATGATTCTCTGCTCTGGCGCTGTGGATTGAAGATGGTAGGGTAGAGATGATCCAAGCTTGAAAAGACCCACTTGATTTTCGGTGGATCTGAAGGTGTTCTCAGCCCGTGACATTCACAGCACAGCCTGTAAGCTGTCTACGTGCAGTGCGTGGGCTGTACTGGGAACATGGCTCGTTAGCAGTCGCTCCGTCTGTTCTTTTCATTCCAGGCTCTTGGGTCTAAAATGCTAAGATGTAGGAAATGCCCTTTCTGTTAGCCACTTGCCACGGGCAAACGTCTTTTAAGCAGCTGGTGCGAAAAGCCCCTTTTGATGTGAGTGCGCGAAGAGGAGTTCTGTGCAACTCAAAAGCTTGCTTTTGATTTTTAAGGTTGGCTAGTTCAGTCGGAGGGATTGCTGGGCTTGCATTGTGTTTCTCACTGTGTGGATCCGATGTGAATGCAGAGGGACAAACTGTGCATTACTGTAATCTCTGTGAAAGGGAAATGGTGGTGTACACACAATTTTGGGTACGCACAAAGTGCATTGCAGGTGTTTTTCATGGCAGGTACACTGTGTGATGTGGCTCTCATTCCACCCTGGAACCTTGATAATTATCCCTCTATGATTGGATCTTTATTAGGGCTAATGTTTTGGAAAAACTACTATTGCCAGGATCCTTTCTGAGGGAAGCACTGGCACTTAAAGCAATCAGTCTTGTCGGGCAGAACACCAGACACTTAAGATTGCAGAACCAAGAATTTGGTCTAGAACACCTGCTAAATCTGGACTGCAGGGAAAAATCCATAGTGATGGGCGAACTCCCCACTATTACCTTATTGATAACTTTATGAAACATGAAAAGCAACCACACTGGACCATTTTAACTGCATTTGCTTATTGCTGATCCATAGGCAACCTTTGTTTTTCAAAGTGCACCGCTTAATTTAATTCTAAGCTTCCATTTTTGGAGCTGGGAATCACTAGCTGCCAGAACTGGGAACTTGGCCAAGATAAGCTGAGTCAGTGGCCCTTTCCTTAGGTGCCACAGAAGTACTTTACTCAAAATGATCAAAGGCTGGTGTCAGGAATATAATTGCTTCCATACAAAACTGTGGCTGTGCGCCTTCATAGCTACTTTTCACACAATACTGCAGCTCTATTATTTCAGATTTATGCAGAACCTCCAGGACAGGACTGAGGTGTCTAAATGATGTATTCTTCTAAATGCTAATGGGATTCTTTGGGTTTTGTTTGTATTTTAACTGCTTGTGCACCCGCACATTCTAGACCATAGTTGTCAACTTTTCCCTTTTTTAAGGGAAATTCCCTTATTCCGAATAGGATTCCTCGCAAGAAAAGGGAAAAGTTGACAGCTATGTTCTAGACAGCTGTATTTTAATGACAGGAATCACAGGTCTCCTGGAGAGCTGGCTTTTCAAAGGATCCTATCAAAAGACCTATCTGATTATTTTTTTTAAAAATCATTTCCTCCCAGGAACTTGGGCCCTTTTTACCTTACACCATCTCTGTCGGGTAGGTGAGATTGAGACACGGTGACGGGCTGCTTCTAAAACTTGATAGTATTGTATTTCTTCTGCAGTTTGAAAGTGCGCTTTATGGATCACAGTTTATGCACCATTCTGCATGTTCTGGAAGGTGGCCTTTGCCCACAGGTACTCAAAATCTTAATTTGACGCAGAGGCTTAGTTTCGGCACTTTAGACTTTAAGCCTGGGGTATGTGGCGAAGGGCAGTGTGTGCAGTTAGCCCAAGCAGAATCTGCACACCTGGAAGTCAAAGTGAAGGGTTTTCCCAGGTGAGAGGATGTGGCATTTTGAGCTTGTCTGTGGAAACTTTCAAGTAATGATCTGGCATCTAAGGATTTTGAGGATTGGCTGGGTAGGGAGAGGGAGAGAGCTCAAACAGAAGTGGGCGGAAATCTAAAGAAATCATAGCTGGCACACATGGCTTCAGTACATGGCACATAGATGGCAATTGCAGAATGCACATGGAATTCAGAGGCCCTGAGTGACTGGGATATGCTCTATAGGACAGGGCAGTGGATTTCTATCTTCTGGGTGGTAGGGAGTGTGCACACAGGGCACAAACCCTTCAAAAGGGGGTTGGGCTTGCATGCACAGTTCATACCTGTATAACCCATTAGTGACTGGGGCCTGTAAGAGTGGCACATGTTTTTACCGTGGGAATCCTATGAGTGAGTTCACTGTATTTGATGCACATTTAAGCGGTGAATAGTGAGATGGGCAAAGCTGCCTTGCAGGCCGCTTGTCTTCAGTTGCTTGGCTTGAACTGTAACACTAAATGTTCGAGGGTCCCGTGGATTCTGGTACCTCCTTCCCAGAGTGAGATAATGCAATGGAACTGGGCTACACAAAAGCAGTCCATGTTATCCTCCTACTGTTTATGTACACTTAACAACTGTTGCATTGCCCTATTTTCTTTAACGGCCCAGTGGTACTTCAAAATTGTCTGGGAGGAATGATGGCAGACAAGGCAGTGCCTGCCACCTGTGGTCAATAGAAACCAGCATGTCAGTACATAATGTCTTTTTCTCCTTTCTTATTACTCCTCAGTTCCGTTGCTGTCGTGGGGTCCCAGCTTCAATTTTAGCATCTGGTACGTTGAACTTAACGGCATCGACGATCCGGATGTGGTACAACCCTGCCTCAATTGGTACAGCAAGGTAGGCTGCAGAACTGCTGGAGGTTTTTGTGAGAGAAAGAAATTCAATTTTCTGGTTGGTGGATAAGTTACCATGTTTGAATTCAAGCAGTCAACTATTGTATGACACCCGCAGCATCAATATCATTATTTCTATAGACATAGCTGTTTGACGTTGGTGCTTTAGGTTTGGCAGTGTCTCTGTGGATCTGGGGAATGCTTTGGAAAAATATTCCACTTTTTGTGAGAAGCGTGAGCATTTCATAATGGAAGAACTTTGGCTTTTGTGTGATAGCATATTTATAGCTTGCCTCAGTTCCAAAAGAAGGATATTATTTAATAAGAACGACAATGATAATGATATTATTGTCCTGGTTTGACCTTTCTGCAATTGAAAAAGATCCCGAGTACCTAGTATAATGGGGGGGGGGGAGCCTATACATGCAATTTCAGAAAGCTTTTGGCAGCCAGAGTAGTCAGTAGTGGTTAGATAGACCAACACTCTGCCTCGGTATATGGAAGGTTCATATATTTCTGTAGGTAGTTGATGGATGTATCTTTTTGCCCAGTTTTTCCTTGGCTCATGAAATCAGATCCTGCTTGATGTGTTTGAAACCCTTGATTCCTGTTTTATATTGCTCTTGTTTTGATTTTAGGCTGTATTTTTTAATGATACAGTTTTTAAAAATATTGTACAAAGCTTGGAGATTTTTAAAACATTAAACAGTTTATAAATGCTTCTAAGCATGCATAGTTAGGGCTGGTTTCTGAGCTGTCTGACAATACGGAAATTGCAATAATCGTTTTAGGATTAAAAATATGCATGATGAAAGCAGTACAGTGGACACTCGGGTTGCGAATGCAATCTGTGCGGGAGGCGTGTTCGCAACCTACAGCATCCGCAGTGCTGCGACTGCGCACGCGCGGGTCATGATTCGGTGCTTCTGTGCATGCGCAAAGTGCCGAAACCCGGAAGTAACCCGTTCCAGTACTTCCGGGTTCTGCGCTGAGCACAACCCGAAAACGCGTAACCCACAGCATTTGCAACATGAGGTATGACTGTATGGAACGTTTAAATTTCCTGGCTATTAGACACTACCCGAGAGCTTTTCCTTTCCAAGGGCCCTCATGGTATAGCTGATAAAGTGGTTGATGTGGACCCAGGAGATACAGATCCAAATCCTCACTTGGGCATGATCCTACCTCGCAAGGTAGTTGTGCGGATAAAATTGGTGCAAATGCATCAGCACTGCAGCTAAGCAGGTCTGAGCATGATCAGCGCCTGGGTGTCTGTGACTGCCTGGTTCCATGGTGGAAGGAAGGCAGGATATAAATGTAATTTTTAAAGTAGGCAACTAAATCAGTAAGAAGACATATGTGTAAAGTTAAAATTGGGCATTGCTTTCTCTCATCCGCTCCCCGGGGCTTAGGTCCCTGTTTAATCGAACCCAATGCCGGAGGTATGTCTGGCAGCATTTGGCTGGGAGATCCACAGTGCTGTTCTCATAAATTTCCTTGTGTTCCAGTAGTACCGTGAACAGGAAGCCATTCGCCTCTGCCTGAAGCACTTTCGCCAGCACAACTACACAGAGGCCTTCGAGTCCCTGCAGAAGAAAACCAAGATTGCGCTGGAGCACCCCATGCTGACAGACCTTCACGACAAGCTAGTCCTGAAGGGCGACTTCAATGCCTGTGAAGAGTTGATAGAGAAAGCTGTGAATGGTAAGGGCAGAGCAGGGAGCAAGGCACGTTTTGAATTAGATTGGCAAATGAATGGATGTCTTGGCTCTAGCTGGGCTTTTTGGGGTCCCTTTATATTCTTGACCTCTGTAAGTCAATGAAACAGGACCCCTCACCTTCCCAAGCTTCAGTCAAGGGCTGGGCAGTATTTCAATAGATCGTCCAAACGTGATACCGGTTTCATAATTTTTCACCTGGCAATATATCACAAATCTTGATGTGTGTGTGTGTGTGTGTGTGTGCGCGCGTGCTATGCAAAAATCACAATGTGGGGAAAACCGTGAAGCCAGCCAATGCTTCTCTCAGTTCCTGCAACCCCTGTTAACTGTGCCACATGCAGGGAGCATCGAATCACAAGAGCCGGCACTGGCAAATAGCACAATGCAGGAAAAACCGTGAAGCCGTCAGTGACACTGCATAGTTCCATCCTTATTTCAGACACCGTGATATATCGGTACACCACGATGTTTAGATAGTGTTGAAAACCAGATATCGCCAGCCCTATGTCACATCAGATGGTTGGCAGTGCCAAACAATTGCAAGTTGCTTTGAGACCCTTCTGAGTAAAAGAGGGATGAATGAATATGAATAATATAAATACAGTCCTCTTTGCACCTTGGCAGGCAGCCAACCTCGGAACAAACTTTACAGAACTAAATCTTCCTGTTAATGAACTCCCCACTTGCCCCACTCAGAGGAGTATTCCCTAATGTGGCTGCATGTCATGTCCATCATGTCAAAAGTACTCATCATGTGTAAGCCTGGCTCTGGCTGACTATGCTGCAGCTGCCCTGGAGGCAAGCTGTTGACTCTGGAGGGAATAGCAGGGGAATGCAGAGAGGAGTGGCTAAATTTCTGCATCCCTCTGTTGTTCTCCTGATCTTATCTTCCCTTTAACAGCCAATAGCCCCCTAGGGTTTGTGTGAGGGGAAGGAACAGGGATAATTAGCTGTTAAAGGAAAGATAAGATAAGCAGAGAAATAATGCATGAAAGAAGGTGGTTAGAGGCTCCTGTTTCCCTGCATGCTTGCTTGCCATCCCCTCTAGATTCCTCTGTCTTTCTCCTGGGAAGTGCCATAGTTATTGGATCTGGCTTGCATGTGGCTGCTTGTGATGTGACAAACGGAATGGGTAGCTGGGATCTTGGAGTTCCAGTGCAATAGGAGCTCCACATTACTGACTTATCAGGACACCTTGCCCCAGCTAGATTTATTGCCGTGGAGCCAAGAGCATTTTGCCTTTGGGAAACGATTTCCAGATGCAGCGCCTCTGAGGGATGTGATTTACGGGTTGACCGTTGAGTCTGGGAAACAAGGGGGTTGCCTCACCATCACAAGGGTGAACATTTTTGAAGCTTGCAAAATACAGTTCTCTATTCCTATTCTTGGAGGTGTGTGGCCTGGCCCACAACGTCTCACTGTAATATATGGTATTGGCTGGCCACTTGTATCATGTGACTTATTCAACTTATTCCTGGTCACACAGGTCAGGAAGCCTAAGCTAGCTTAGCAGTGTTGACTGCAGCCTTTTGGGTTTCAGGGCTGTTAACAAATGGCAGGTGTCTCCTCCCCTTCCCTCTCTGGTTAAGGAGCAGTGGGTGGCGCGCCCGGTGTGTGGGGAGAGAGCCAGGGACAGGAGCAAGAAACACTCTCCCCAGTGAGAGTGTTCAGACTGCCTTGGAGTGGACTGTAACCAAAGAAGTGTTTGTCAGTGGCTGGGACTGAGCCCAGGGATGCTTTTTCCACAGGTGAATCCCTCAACTGCATGAGCTAAACCCAGGGCAAAGAATGAGGCAGCTGTTTACCAACTGGCAAAGCCCTGGGCAGCTCATACATAAACACCTCCTTGTGGCTGCGTGCTTCCTTGAAGATCTTACTGAGATGCCAAAGCACCAGTTTTCTTACCAAGTCCTCCTCCTGGGAATTTCTCAAGTTCCCTAGGCCTACATTTCCCCCTTGCTTTAACTGGCCAAAGCAGAAATGAAGCTTTCTGGAAAACTAAACTGTTGGCTTTTGTACACATGGCTTGGAAATGGGTTTGGGCTTGCACTTGTGCTTGAAAGTGCCATATATTTATTTTTCTCACAATATTGCAGAGGGTGCTTGACTGGGTGGAGAGAAGCAGTGAGGAACCCAGGGCTAGAGCTGGCTGTAGCCGGGACCAGTCCATGGCAGGCTGACACCCCTTTGCCCTGCATCCAGATAATGTGTTTTCAGTGTCTATTGGCCATCGGCCACGCATGCTTCCTCAGTCCCCCTCCCCTCCGGTGTCTTCTGAAATTCTCAGAAAATGTGCAGATGGAAACTCAGGCAGCTGCCGGACTTCCTCTTGGAAATAATAATAAAAAAAGGTTTCCTTGAAACTCAGCTGTTTCACAGCCGGGGCTTAAATACCTCATATTTGGATTCGTTCCTAGAGCTTCCAGGCAGCCTATATTCTGGCTAGCTCTCAAGAAAGTTCAGTCATATGGTAGAAATGCCAAATGCAGGGTTACCTTAATAGTGTTGCTTGGAAGCGCCTCCAGATGCAGGCACCAAGCGTTCCAAATAATTCATCTCGCCAGAGCTGTGAAAACTTGTAAATTCACAAACACCCACCCGCTCCTGCCCCTGAGTCAGGACTCTGGATGACTTCTTGCCCATTTCCGATGACTGCGTATCTGTTGGCAGAGGACTGCTAGGGGCTGATTCTGATGCAATGCTTTCCCTTTTCCAAGTAATACATGTGGAAAATGTACATATGAATGACCATTCCCTTGGCTTTTGTAAGAGATGTTGGTCCCCATGACTAGACAGGAAGTTATTATCTTCTTAGCCAGCTAAAGCCAAGTGGGCTTTCACCAATTCCCCACATGGATGCTCATCTGAAGTATGAAAGAATTCTCTAAATTGGTTATAGGCAGTCCTTTTTTTAAAAAAGGAGCTTGTGCTGTTTGGGGAATGTGGGTATTGATTACAAAGTGATGATAATAGGGGAGACAGCTAGATCTTGGCAACTGGTTGCAACAGGCCTCATCTTTTCCTTAGCTTGGCACAAGTGTTTGGTAGGGTTTATTGAGTCAGGTTTATTGAGTTGGATAGGCATAGAGGAGTGACACAAAGGACATAAGGGATCTGGAGGTTTCTGCAGTGGCTCCCTGTCTGGAATGCTCTCCCCAGGTGGGCTCACCTGACACCTATACACCTTTAGGTGCCAGGCAGAAATATTCCTCTTTAACCAGGCCCTGTGCTGATAGACATCCAATGCCCTTTTAAAATATGTTTTTGTTTTTATTATGTATTTTGTCTTTATATTGTGATTTTATGTTGTAACCACCCTGAGATCTGTGGGTACAGGACAATATACAAATTTAATTAAAAGAAGAAGAAGAAATAAAATAGCCTTCATGATCCATCAGAAAACAAATCCCAGTTGGGCAATATATTTGCCGAAATCTTTAGTTCTAATGAAGTATGGCAACCTTTCAAGTTCTCCAGAACACTTCCATCAGGAAAGATGTTACACAATGCAAGCAGTGAGGAGGACAAGGAAAAACAACATGCAACAATTAGCTTTGAGGTCAACTTGCAAGCTCTGTTCCAAAATGGAGATTGTTGTCTGAATAAGTCTCAGATCTCAGGTTGCACAACTAGTATTCTGGGCATAAAAAGGAAATGGCGGCTTCCCATCTCTTGAGAAATCATAAAGTCTGGTTTGTAACCCAGATCTGTGTCAAACCTTAAAAAAAAACCCTGCACAGGTTCCTGGGATAGGCAGATAGCAGAAATAAAGAGGAACGTGGCTGCCTTTATTTTAACAAAGCAGCCTGACATTAATTTACCAGGCTGCAATTTAGTTGTTTCCAATAAAAGAGGAGGTAGAAAACCTCCAGACATTGCTGGTCTATAACTCCCATCATCCCTGACCTTTGGTCATGCTGGTTGGGGCTGGTGGGATTGGAGTTCAATAACATCTGGAGGGCCACAGGCTAGCCATCTCTGCAATAGACATATTGACCAGCTGGGGAAAGTGGTGAGAGTTAGTGGGAATACTGTATTGTCTGTGAAGCAGAGCTAGAACAATAGAATTGTAGAGTTGGAAGGGGTCACAAGGGTCATCTAGTTCAACCCCCTGCAATGCAGGAATCCTTTGCCCAACCGGGGCTTGAACCCACTACCGTGAGATTTTTAATCTCATGCTCTAATGACCGAGCTATAGTTTTGTATAAGCCTATGGCATCCGGTATTCCCAGGCAGTCTCCCATCCAAGTGTTAACTAGGCCTGACCCTGCTTAGCTTCCAAGATCAGATGAGTTATCATGTGTGTTCAGGGTAGTATTTTGACATAGGGTCTGCAACTTTTCTGTATTCTGGCTTTGGTAGCAATGTGGGATGGTCAGGGAGCTGTGTCTACCCCACTCTTGGACTGGTTAAGGGGGAGAACTGGCTCTGATGTAGACTTAACGCATCATCTGTGACCCCCCCCCCCGCCTTCATTTCTTCCCTGGGTCTGAGTCCCACTTTGTGTCTGTGAGCCTTGGTAAGTTCACACTGCCCCTGAACTCCCCACTTTGTAATGGGAGAACAAGCCTTGAACTGTTTCAAGCTGCTATCGGGTCAGTGATTTTGCCTTTCTGAGCCTGCCAAACATCTGTTTCCAGCTCAGTTATGTGTACGCTCTTGAAAAGACTGCAGTGCATTGTGAAATGCTCGGTTAGCAGCAAGCTAAATTTATTTAGATCTGAAAGAATTGCTCTGCTTCTTGAGAAAATATGTGCTTAGTCTCAAAGTGCTAGGCAAACAAGTTGCTACTTGAGGAACTGTCCGTATGTTGCAGAAGCCGGATAAGGGGGCATTTCTTTGCTATTTCTCCTCAGTTCTCTGCTTAGAGCCCCTTCCCCAACCTGGTGCCCTCCATATGCTGCTGGACTACAACTCCCATCATCCTTGACTATTGGTGATGCTGTCAGTGGCCAATGAGAGTTGTAGTCTGGAACATCTGGAGGCCATCATGTAGGGATGCTGGTCAGGGCTGAATAGGACGCAGTCTTTTGCGTGTGTGGAGGCATCAGATGTTGGAGATCTGTGGAATGAGCTAGATTAGCAGGAGAGTCTTTCAGAACTGGAGGGCTGTAGCTTGGTAGTGCAGCATCTTCACTCCTCATAATGCTTGGTTTCCTTGATCATCTTGGTCACCCCCTCTGCACACCTTCCAGCTTGTCAACATCCTTCTTAAATTTTGGTGCCATTGATGAAACCCATCCTTGGGGAGGCTTGCACAGTTTTCCCCCCTCCTGCCCTTAGCTTCAAGATGTATGCTCTAGGAGACCTCTAGTTTCTCCAGCTAGAGGTCTCCTCTAGCCATTCTTTTCTCTTAGCTCCTATCACTTGAATTAAAGGTAGGCAACTCAGCCTGCTTAAAAAAAAAAATGAAGAGAGTTGGTAGGTCATTTGTGCACATCCCAGAAATCCCCTGCTCTGCAGCCAAGCCACTTCAAGAGGCACCAGTGGCCCTTCTGTGAAATGATGAACTTGCGATGTCCCAGCAAGGTACATTTTGCAGAGCACCTAAAAGTCCCACTCCTGGCACCAGCTGCCTTAAGTAACAGTCTGTCCCAAATTGTTGCTGATGAGGGCTTTGGAGACATGTTTTGGTAACCAAGGCGGTTGAGAACTGTTTCTAAAAATCAGCCGAAAGCCTTATTTTTAAACTGTTTCGTTATAAGTGTACGATGGCCCTAAACAGATGCAGGTCGGCTCCTCGGTGCAGAGGACGGAGGAATCCAGTTCATTGCGGTGACATTTTTCCTCTGCTCGGTTTGGCAGCGAGAGGAATGGGAGGAGAGGGGTCAGGTGCTTTCTACAAGATTCAACCAACTCACCCTCCCTCCCTCCCTCCCTGGCCAGTGCCAGCTCAAAACAAGCCTTTGTTGGTGTTTAGCACAAGGAGATTGAAAGCGGAGTGGCTGCCAAGGGAGAAATATTTCTGGGAAGAAGCCTGGAAGAACTCCAGGCCCAGCATCCTGCGCAAGAGAAGCCGGGTTATAAGGAAGTCACAAACACAGCTGGAGGTGGGAGAGCATTGTATGGGACACAAGTCATCCTGGGGGGTGTTGATTGGAGATCCTGACCCGACCCTTTAAAAAAGCACCATGCTGCGTTTTGGTCCTAGGAGCTGCCAGGGGAATTCTGCAGGCATGAGATGCAAAGGCTTTTGCGCTTCGAAGCATTCTCATCCATCCTCAAAACAAGGACAGGATCCAGCTTGCCTGAGCAGGAGCACACATTCTGACATCCTGAGCCGCTAGCGATGCTCTCCAGCAGTTTCTCTGGCTGAACTCCCCTCCTGTCTCCACATAGTGAGATCTATCCTAGTCAAAGGGTATTATTACTGTTGCCATTTATTTAAAGTGGTGAGCGGCTGATTAAAAGGAAATATGCAATGGAAGCAATAAAATACCATAAATCAGGGGTGGAGAAACTCAAGCCTTGGGGCTCAATGTGGTCCTCCAAGCCTCTCTTTCTGTGCCTTAGGACTGCCTCCAGTCATGCCCCCTCACCTGAAAACCACTAAGTTTGGCTCCCCACCTTTTCTGAGGAGGTATATCCTTCTTACTTGGCACGTTTTTGATTCTGAGTGATACCTCATCATACCACTTGGTGGTTTTCCACAATTTCTGTTACCAAGATATTCTGCTCCAAAATGCTCAATGTGCATTTTGATCAGTTTTTAATTCATGCTATTTACTTTTTAAAGGTATAGTATTTAGCACAGTTTATTTTTTTAAGTGATGTTTTCTGTGAAGCGGCTGGCTGCTGACGTTTTCTCCTGTTTTTGTCCCCCCCCCCTTAAAACAGATGGCTTGTTCAACCAGTACATCAGTCAGCAGGAATACAAACCACGGTGGGGTCAGATAATCCCCAAAAGCACCAAAGGTGAGACAATACTGTATTGGATTCGCTGCAACGCAGTCTGTAGCGGGCTATTCCTGGAAGATCTTCAGAAGCTAGTGCAGAATGTGTAAGAATCATGGTCCAAACAGGAGCTGACCCCAGGGATTTTAATGCCTCCTTGCACTTCAGATCCCATAAGGTCATGAAAATAATACAGTGACCTGGTCAGTGAGAATACCCTCCACCCTTTTCGTTTCATTTTGTTTTCAGAAGAGGAAAGTGTCCTTTCAAGATGCACATATTTCACATGGGGTTGATGGGGGGAAAAGTTGCATTATTATCCCACCCTAACTCCCCAGGCTCTCAGTATGTGGTCTTCTCAAGTTATCCCTGCAACAACCTGGGGAGGGACTAACTCAAGGCCATCCAATAAACTTTGAATCCAAGTAGAAATTCAAACCTAAGTCTCTCCAGTCTCATTCCAACACTCTAGCCAGTACAGTGTATCATGTTGGATTTCAGCATTCTGTTTTGACTCCTGCATATTTTGTGTTACAATAGCCAGTGCTGCCGTTTTCATTCTTGGAATTATGTAATTTTGAGCATCTTGAATGCAGTTAAATACGTGCGTGGGGAAACTCACAACCATGTAGAATAATGAGGATTTCTCTCCCTTAAACTCGAACAAGGTGATGGTGAGGACAGCAGGCCTGGAATGAGAGGCGGCCATCAAATGGTCATTGACGTGCAGACAGGTGAGCAGCCTTTAGTGTTTTTTTCTTTTTAAAAATAAAACTATAATTAGTTTTGCACCTGGCTATAGAGCTCATTTCTGTGGGTGACCTTATTTCAAGGTTCAGCTTAAACTGTTGAGAAACCAGCAAAAGGGAGGACCATAGCTGAATTAGGCAGGGAGCTTTTGGCCCCAGCTCCTCCCCCTTCCAGTGCAGTGGTGCAGACAGATATGTTTAACTGGAGGAACGCAACACGATCACAGACCAGAAGCAGATTCACTTAAAACAAAATTGTTCTGCAGCATGCAATGTTGGGATCAGGCTCTTGGGGCTGGAGTTCTCGGGACCTGTCTTACTCAGACCCACCTAGTTTTGCAGCCTGAATTATTGCCAGGAGTCCTGCATAGCTTCATGGGAACTCCGTGCAGACTTGGCCCCAGAGGTTTCCAACCTTTCCTGTGTGAGGCAGTTGGTTTAGCTCCACTAGGCTTCCTCTGCCTGTCTCTTCCTCCTTTCTTCCTGGACCCTTCTCTCTGCTTGCCTACATACTTTGTTTGCCTGGCCTACCGAATCTTCGTACATGAACAACCCTGGCTGGTGGGTAGGACCGTGCCCGTCTGATCCTAGCCTGGCATGTCCTGATTTTGTCTGCTTCATGCCCTGTGCTTCTTGAGCTTTCCTTCTGTCAAGACAGGTGTGTTGAATCAGGGACTGATTCAGGTTCATGGCTCTGGAGATCAGTGTGTCGTCCCTTGCTCAGTGTACAAAGCAGTCATATTTCGGGCTTGATTTAACTAGTTATTTTTTAATTTGGTGGATCAGTTGAGGAGCCCCTAAGGGTCAGGGAAGGCTGGTTGCCTTTTTCTGAGGTTTCTGCGACTGTTTCAGCCAGAGACGTGATGTCACCGAGTGGGGTGGACATCTGGCTGAGGACCAGGAGAAAGTTCTCTTTGAGGTCCTTGGCGGATGGAGTTTTTACTTTGTGTTTTGGGGTCTGATTGCTGGGAGGAAACCTTTCTGCTGGGGAGATTGACTAATGGTCTGCAGTTATTTTTTGCTTTCCATTACCTCAGTCACGATAAACATTTTTTTTTGTGAATCCCAATTTTCTTTGGTGCTTGCGTAAATAGCATTCTTATTGGGTAATTTCGGATTACCCAAATATGTTTTGGTATCCCAGAACCATCTGTTTAAGAGGTTGCTCTAAAATAGACTCACTCACCCTTCTTATTTTCATTGAACACTGAAGACTTTATTCAATCTTAGCTGTAGTTTTTCAGGTCACTGTGGTCATAACAGCTCCCCAGTTTTGTAAGCTGTTTTAAGGGCTTCGAGGAGCACTGTAAAAAGTAAATAAACCTCTGAATAGAAAAGCCATTTCATTCTGAAGTATAGCTTGCTTGCTTTTAACCTCTACCAGAGAGTTTTCAGGGTAGACATATGTGTACAAGGAATGCTGAATTAAGAGAAATGACCTAAAGTAGGCTGTATATTCTGGCGTATAAGACTACTTTTTAATCCAGGAAAATCTTCTCAAAAGTCGGGGGTCGTCTTATACGCCGGGTGGAGAATCTGCGGTCGAGTATATCTCAAACTCTATATTTTAACTGGAAAAGTTGGGGGTCGTCTTATACGCCCAGTTGTCTTATACGCCGGAAAATACGGTACTAAAGTATGGCTGCATTTGGGCTAAAATGATGGGCTGGATTTTTAAACTTTTGCTGCTCTCTGTTAAAAATTGTAAGCATTCTTTTATAGGGTCTAGATTAGGAATTGTCTTATACTGCTGTTTCAGTTTTAACTTTTTAGATACTGGTTTAGATACTGATTCTAAGCTACTTTGGACAAACTTTTGTTTCGAAAGGCAGCATATAAACCCTATAAACAAATGAAAAACAACTTTAAAGCAATCCAAGGCCTTTCTGGTTATATATATGCCTCCTAACCGTTCTTCCTTATTTTCTTTCCTCCCTCATGGTTTGTTTTGTTAGTTCATAGTATTTTGTGTGGGGACACTGTTTTATCATTTTTGTACAGCTTCTAGTTAACAGCCACATAATAAATAATAGTTATACCATTAAATGCCAGAGGGATTGTTAATGCAGCAGGGAAGCACCCTCTAGTGGACAGAAAGTGGAATACTTTTTAACGTTTTTATTCTGGCAGAAATAGAATAGGAAATTTCCTTCTGACGTGCATGACAGAAGTTACTTTGTAGGGAGGCCAGTTTCTGGAATTCTGCAGTTTGTCTCAACAAATTATGACATACACCCGCTGCCGTTTTAAAACTGCCACGTGTTCAGGGAAGGTTCTGGTGACCAGTGGCTATTTGTCTGATTTTTCTGGCCAAATTACCAGGACATTTTGTGCTCCCACTATTTCAAGCTTGTTTGACACTTTTTGGGATGTGTGCAATCTGGAACAATCCAAGTGCGATTGAGGAATTTTAAAGGTGTGTCAGTCGCTTCCAGAATTTCAAGGTGGACTGCTCTTGCTGCTTGCTGCTCTCCTCTCAGCAGCCCCTCACCACATTTGCAAGTCTGTATTTCCTGCCAGCCCAATATTCAGTGGCTGTAAGTGATTTACCGGCCAACGAGAAGCTCTCCTCTGCTTGCTACCACATCCCATAAGTCTCTGATAAAGCTGAGCTACATAGCTTTCCGTCTGCCACTTTGAAGATGCACATTTCAATTATTCCAAGCTGAAAAAGTGTTAGCTGCCTTAATGTCATCTGGAAAACTTCTAATTTGCTACGTGACCTTTGGGGCCTATTTTGATCACAGGAGAGCTTCCCCTTCTGCTCCCTCCCCATCCTAGTTTTTCTACTGTCCGAGACTTACCTTGATCCATGGAACGTGACATTGGCCTTCTCTATCCTGAACAATCTCTTGCTAAATGGAAATTCCGTCTCTATTGCATTGGACTTAAGCTTCCTTTTTCTTTAGTTAAGAAGGGACCAGAAGATTTTCCCTCTGGAATCTCGCTGAGGAACAACACATCCCTGGTTTGCTTGAGGCAGACGGACACCTGTACTTTATTTCTTTTCCATAAACATGCCCCTCTTCTTCTCGTTATGGGCATAAATCCCAAAGACTGGTTCTGGCCATTCTAGCGCAAACGGCTGCCTAGGGTCCTAGAGTTGGAGGCAGCCTCCCACCACCACCGAGATAAAAATGACACGATATTGCTAAGCTATGAATAGCAAAGCGCCTGGCGTGGGGATGAATCAGCACTTGGTTCACTAGCCAGCTACCTGACGGAGGAGATCCCCCCCCTGCCAATTTATTGCATGTCTTGCGGGCATCCATTTTAATATTTTGCTTAGTGCCTCGCGAAGCCAGGAGACATCACTGTAGACGCTTTGTTAGGGGCAACCGTGTGCGTGTTTGCTCTCACAGTGCTATGGAATTGATGATAATTCCTGTCAGAGGAGGATGGTTACGTAACCTGTCAGCGTCGCTGCAAGCAGCAATACGGGGATGTGCTTTCATAACCGGAGGTCAGGCCTCTGTCTCCAATGGCATCAAGCAAGCTTAAAGCTTAAAATCTTAGGGAGCATCTCCTAGTCTGTAAATCCTGCCCACCTTCCAAATTAAGATCTCCTAATCGAGCTGACTCCCAAGTACTAGTGGTTTGTCTTTTTAACAAGAAACAGGGCTTCTAGCATTGTGTCTCTAGGATATGGAATTCATAGAATCGTAAAGTTGGAAGGGGTCCCAAGGGTCATCTAGACCAACCCCCTGTAGTGCAGGAATCTCAACTGAAGCATCCCTGACAAATGGCCATCCAACCTCTGCTTAAAAGCCTTCAAGGAAGGAGAGTCCACAGCTTCTCAAGGAGGTCCGTTCTACTGTCAAACAGCTCTTACTGTCAGAAAGTTCTTCCTTCCTCTCCTTGAAAGTTTTGAGGGTATCACCCCTTTCTTCCTCCCACCCCCAAACTGGGAAGTGAAACTGCATTTGTTTAGATGGTGGTTCTAGAGCAGGCAAAGGCAAACTCGGCCCTCCATATGTTTTGAGACTACAATTCCCATCACCCCTGACCACTGGGATCATGGGAGTTGTAGGCCGAAAACATCTGGAGGGCCGAGTTTGCCTATGCCTGTTCTAGAGAATAGATAATGCGTCTGATTTTCTGTTAGTAAAATGGGTGGTTCCTGTATTCTGCTGTAGTAATTTTGACGTTAGATAAATTGGAGTTCTTGTTATTAATTACCGGTATACCGAAAAAAGTACACCAAGAGCTCTGGCCAGAAATTTCAATGCTAGGAATAAATCCTACTCGTGAGTTGCAGTCAAATAAAAGTATATATTCTGGTAAGAATTACAGGCTTGTAAATTCTAACAGAAAGACAGCTTTAAAGTCACAATAGTATAATTCGTTACAATGTAGAACATAAGAGGTTTAAGTTAACAACAAATGTAAGTCCGTATTCAAAAGTACTCAAAAGGGTCGTTTTGTGTGTAGAGCCGGAGTCAAGAGTCGATTCAGAAAAAGAACCCAGGACAGGGCCCTGTTTCGGTATGAGCGCCTTCATCAGCTAATTTGTGAGTTCGTGTTAATTTGTAGAGCACCATGTGGTTCTATGTTTTTCAAATGTAGTGTCTACGTATGAAGCGATCAGTGTGTATCTATCTCTACACCACAAAACAACCCTTTTGAGTACTTTTGAATACGGACTTACATTTGTTGTTAACTTAAACCTCTTACGTTCCACATTGTAACGAATTATACCGTTGTGACTTTAAAGCTGTTTTTCTGTTAGAATTTACAAGTGGTAATTTTGACTGCTGTTGCATGGTTTGATCGTTGGGGGTTTAGTATTCCCTTGTTAAACAGTAGGAGTTGTAGTTCAGTGGCACCTGCTTTGCATTCCAGTCCCTGACATCTGCCTGGAACCCCGGAGAGCCACTTCAAACTGGCCTGAGATCTTTTGATGAAGGGTGGTATATAAATCAAATAAATATGTCAGTCGGTCAGCATGGATTACGATGAGCTAGCTGAACCCGATGGTCTGATTCCGAATAATGCAGCTTCCTAATGTTCCTGTGTTTTACTGCTCTAAAAATGAGGTTACATTTACGTAAGCAGCTGTGCTTTATGCTCCTATAAAAGGAAAGCTCAGCTGGTTAGACTATGCTGGTAATGCCGGGGCTGCAGGTTTGATCCCCGTATGAGACAACTGCATATCCCTGTATTGCAGGGGGTTGAGCTAGATGATCCTCAGCCCCCCCCAACTCTCTGATTCTATGAAAAGGAGTTGGTACATGCTCTGTTAACTCAGTTTCTTGGCTATATGCATGTTTTGCATCGCAGAAGCAGACGCTACTGGTTGTGATGTCAAAGTAGCTGGGGTGGCGTCAGGCAGGGACAGTGCTTGAAAGGTATGTATTGGAAGAATAGGCTTCAGAGACTGTAGAGCCTATAAGTGGAAGACACAGGAATATTAGCCTGTTTTGAAAACGCTCACTTGGGAGCAGTGCGTGTGTTGTGTTCTGGTGAAGCATATCAGGCAAATGGTTAATTACGGACGAGGCTGACGTGACTGTGATTGTGCGAGCAAAGGTTGACTGTCAAAATACCTCCCTGCCACTTGGGCCTTTTCCATGAAAGAAACAAATGCTTTTCTTAGAAGGGAAATTTCCGAGGAGCGTTTTAACAACCGTTAAATATTCTGAAGATGTACCAGTAGAGGAGACGCAGGCAATCACCTTAAGGACTCAGCAGAATGGCGTGAAAGGACTTGAAAGAAAAAGAGCTCTATCTTAAACATGGGGAAAGAGCTTTCTAATTAAGAGCAATTCACCAGTGGAATATTCTGCCTGGCAAGATAATCCTTCATAAGAAACGTGGGTGAAAAGGATGGACAAGACACTTGTGGAGAGATGTTTAAGGGGTGGTGGGAATAAAATGGTCTTCCTGGTTCTGATTTATTTTTAAATGAGGGCTTCGAAATTTGTAATGGGGCGGGGGCTATGTTCTACCTCCACTGTCAGAATGCTCCTGAATCCCAGTTTCTGGAAACGGCAGGAGCAGAGAGTGATGTTGCGATCCGGTCCTGATTCCAGGCTTCCTATAGGCCTCTGGTCGTCCACTGAGAGAACAGGATGCTGCGCTCGACGGGCCATTAGCCCATTGATTCAACTGGGTTCTCTTTCCATTGCTATGGGGACTGATGCAAATTCTGGAGCAAGCATTTGCATCAAGATAAGACTTCATTACAAAGGCAGCGCTTGTTCCGTACTTCTGAAGTTCAATTGCAGACCAAAAATAACTTTTGTTATTTATAGTATCAGCTAAGGAGACAAGAAGAGAGAGAGGCAAACGTTGCTCATTCCGCTGCGGAGGTATGCTGCCTCTGTCTTTTGAGCTGAGGGTCAGTTGCAAAGTGAGATGCAAAGCAAGCTTGCCTCTCTCCTGTCCCTTCTGTGATCTTATGAGTTCAGTCTAGGATGGCGATGGATCCAGTTCTTGTGGATGCTATTTCCACCAGCTCCCACCAGATTCAATTCAGGTTTGTGATCGGTGCAGCCTCTCTGTGCTTTGCATGGCGTTTTGCCCAAGGTCCAGTAGGATATGCACCACGTGCCAAATCCCTGTGTTTTTTCCTCAGTTATCAATCGGGCCATTGTGGCAAATGTGGGTTTTGTGAGCTGTGAGAACTTAGGCACACAAAAGGACTTGCTCTTTGCAAGGAACATTGGCTGCCCTGTGCCCAGAAAGGAAGGGTAATTAAAGTTAATGACCCAAGGTAACCTCCTGGTGATGGTGCCAGTGGCAGCCACTAGCACTGCTGCAGACAGGGGTCAATAATTCCTATCCGCCTCCTTTTAAAATCCCTTTCTAAAACAGATGCGTTATTGCTGTCGGGTGGAAAGCTGCCCAGATGTCTTTGAATTAATATGTTAATATTTTATTTCAGTAAGTAGTTTTGGCGTGGAATCATTCGGGTCGGCTTAAGCACCTACCCCGACAAAGCAGCCATTTCGCCCCAAATGTCTTTAGGGAACCCTTTTCACACCAGCCTGTCTGCTAAGACAGAAGGCTCTGAGGCCTGCCGTCTGAGAAGAGAGGCCAGGAAACACCCAGCACTTTCTCTCCCGTGTCTGCGTGTTGCTTGAGAAGATCAGTTGTGGCAGGCAGGTGTTCTGCTGCCCTCCAGTGTTTTAGACTACAATTCCCATCAGCCCCAGCCAGCAGCAGTTGCCAAAAGATGCTAACTTAAAATAAATAAATAAAAATAGAGCTGCCATTTGATCCTGTTGCAGGATTTCTTTTTCTATACATTGCAGGGGGTTGGGACTAGGTGACCCTTGGGATCCCTTCCGACTCTACAATTCTGTTATTCTTCTCTTACCTCTTTCACCTGTTTTGTGGTAGTTGGGAGGCTCTTAACCAGTGACCTGGGCAGCACTTGTGTAGTGTTTTTCATTCTCTAGCAGTAGAAAAAAAAAAGCAGTAGTGCTCTGGCTGGAGAAAGCATAAAGCCATTGGGAAGCAGGTTGCGGTAGAAATTCCCTTGGCACAATAGCTCCTCCAGCTGCCATCACGATCTCCCTACTCCTCTTCCTCCTGAGGTCCACCACCGGCTTTATTTGTGGTTGTGATTCCGCTCCATCGCTCTTTCCAAAGTGGTTTCCTTCTCTGATAGGTGTAAAACTGAGCCACACTCAGGATAAAGGTTTGGGAACTGGAGGAAGTGTGCAACCAGGTGCCAAGTAAAAACTGACAAATTCCCCTACCACTTCTGGATAACTGATATTTTACAGGGCCAAGTGCAGGCTTCTGTATCTGCCCCTCGGATGTCTCCCATACTCCACTCCAGCCCTACTTTGTACTCCAATTGTTTTCACCTATAACTCTGATAATGCCTCCTGCTTGTCTGGTTGGAAGATAGAAAGGTGTGTGTGTGTGTGTCTGTAAATAAAAGACCCTACAGCAAATATAAAATTTGCATTTGTTGCTTCATCCACTTTTGCTTCTGGCTATGCTCACGTGCAGCATCTGGACCTCCAGTGGCTGCCTAGAAAGGAATGTGGCCCTTGGGCTACAAAAGGTCCTCACCTCCCCACTTGCTCACCTCAGAGTCCTTTCTTTCCAAACCGCTTAGGAAGTATAGGAAGGGGGATAAACGTTTAGATGTTTTGGGAGGGCGTGTAAGCAGAACTGGCCTAGGTGCTACCACTTGCCAACCTATAATGCAATTGTCTTATGACTGAGATGAACTCCCTCCCTTCACTAAAGTATAGTCTTAACTCAGAAACTGCAACTTCACTTTGCTCTTTGTGAAGGAACGTAAGAAGTGAGGACATCTCTGAGGGCCTCTGTGCACTTACTTGAATCCTAGGCGTGTAGGAGGTTCACTTGAGTGTCCATCAATCCTTTCTTTTTTATCTGATTGGACAGCATTGTTTAATCCCACCTCTCTTTGGTCCGTTAGAGCTACTCAGTGCCTCTCCTAGCACAAAACCAGATCCTTTTCATATAGATAGTATCAAAGCCTATATGCTTCTAAAACCTCCAAATGGTTAGGGACACGGCCCACCAGGAACGTCTTGACCAAGCCCCATTAGAATACAGCTAGCTTTTTACACTAAGAGTTTGCCACCAGCTTCCTAGTGGATAAGCTATCATATTCCGAAGGAAGTGATAGGCAAGTTTTCCTTGAAATCGACCAGTTGAAATTAAGGAACATGACTAAATTAGGTCCATTAATTTCAGTAGGCCTCCACTGATTTAAACTTGGTTGAGTGCCACCCTGAAATTTGGAAAGTGTTTATAGATGTTGCAAGCAAACATTCTAATGATGATCTCATGCTTCAATCTGTTTTGTTCACAAACTAATGCCCTTTTTTCCTGAAATTTTGATTAGAAACAGTATATTTGTTTGGCGGCTGGGACGGGACTCAGGACCTTGCTGACTTCTGGGCCTACAGCGTGAAGGAGAACCAGTGGGCGTGTATATCAAGAGATACTGAAAAAGAGGCAAGTTTCAAGCATTTTCTTATGAGTGCGCCATGTGACCAGAGCCTGGTGTTTGCCAAGGCAACACAATTCTTAAAAACACCCTGATTGTAACTCAGCCTTGAGCCAGCAGTGATGCCGGAAACTTAACATTCCCATCCCCTCCGTGCTTGTTCTAAGAGAATATGAAGTCATGACCCTTTTTGGATTTCAAATGCATTTCATAATAGTTGATGGAAAAGTTTGGCCGTTCCATTGCCGAGAAATAAACAAGATGCTTTGGCAGAACAGAATGATTTTTTTTTTTTTAATGAAGAGTTTGGAGCTGATGGGAGACATCAGTACCGAAAGCTACTACTGGATGTCTCCAAATATACACGCAGGAGAAGCACTTAACTAAATGAAACTTTGGGAAGAGATGAGTATCTGGATGATTTTTAAATGGGTTTTACTCAAGTAAAACTTGGAAGACTTTTCTCCCCTCCCCTCTCCCAGGGATTGAACTGGTGCAGCAGAATGGCTAAGAGAGAGCGAGGAGTGAATCAGGGAGTCCTTGGCTTAGCTCTCCTCCAGGCAGTCCAAAGGTGGCCTTGGACAAATCTCTTTCAGCCTCGGGCTTCTGTATCGGGGGTATAATACTGGCCTGCCTTCCAGGATTGTTGCAGAAATGGCACAAAAAATTGTAGGCAGAATATGTTGGACACTTGAAAGCAGCATGTAAATACTAAGGCTTAGTTCCTAACCAACCTTCCACTAGTGGGAGCATCTCAGGAGCAGAGTTCTGCTCATGGGATGTATCTACCAGTGGAAGGTGTAGGGGAAGACTTTGATCAATTTCCCATTGTTTTTATACCCTTGGAGGGTTGGGCCACAGTGTGAGCCAGTGTGGTGTAGTGGTTAAGAGTGGTAGTCTCATAATCTGGTGAACCGGGTTCGCGTCTCTCTGCTCCTCCACATGCAGCTGCTGGGTGACCTTGGGCTAGTCACACTTCTCTGAAGTCTCTCAGCCCCACTCACCTCACAGAGTGTTTGTTGTGGGGGAGGAAGGGAAAGGAGAATGTTAGCCGCTTTGAGACTCCTTTGGGTAGTGATAAAGCGGGATATCAAATCCAAACTTTTCTTCTTCTTCTTCTTCTTCTTCTGTTAGAAACTCAGGTATATAAGCTAGGTGCCAAATGACTCCTTAAACTAAGGTTGCAGTCTCCAAAACAGAATGTCTTGTTGCCATTTTGGGGGCAAGATGGCTCCAAAGTCTTATTTTTCAGACAATGGACTGAATGATTGACATGGCTAGTTAAGATGACAACTTTGAGCTAGGTTAAGAGCTTTGAGAACTTAAAGAAGAAAAGTCACTTGATCCAGGGACAGTCCACATGTCTATCGACCTATTTCACCCTCTTTTTCTTAATGCTGACTGCTCCTGCTCAGGCTGCACAGAAAAAGCATTTTGGTTCTAGAAATTCATTCCAGTTGTGCTGATAAAATACAACTGATGGGGTAGTAGCATGTGAAAACAGTGCAGATCCATTGATCCCCAGATGGTGGAGATACCAGGCGCCATCCTGTCGCCCAGGCATCTTCTTTTGGTCGCAAGTGGCTGACAGCTAGGTACCTGGTACCTGGCTAATTTCGAACACTGTTGGGCAACCCTCTGAGTGCCACCTACTCCCTTGTATACTGTGCTGGATCCCCATTCCTTCTGCAAATGGAAAGAGGCCTCTTGATCATAGATGGTTAGTTAAGGAGGAGATCTAAGTATATGCTGTGTGTGTGAAATCTGCGTAAGCCAGTATTTTATTATTTTGAAGGAGGGTATGGTTGTAGCTCTCCTCTTGCAGATAAGGAGAAAACTCCCTACTAAGAGCAGCCGGTGTGCTTCTGGGCCAGGAAACTCACGCTTCTGGACTGTGACAAAAATCTCAAGGCCAACTGCAAAGGTCACGGTTGGAACGGGATAAATAAGCTCAACAAGGGAGATGCTTCCAATGTTCCTGCAAGAGGAAGGGCAGCTTGTTCATAAACAAGCCACTAAAAGGAACAATCTGTTGTACTGAGTTGTTGAGAATATCAAATGGATTCTAAGAAAAAAAATGTTTTGCTTTTGAATTATAACATGTTTATTCAAATCCTGAACCTCAGCGCTGGTATTGCACGTGAGGCTTAGGCTGCAGTCTTGTTCAGTTATTTGTGGGGTAAACTCCAGTGAGCTTAGTTGGACTTACTTCTCAGTAGTCACGGAACAGGCTATTAATTTCCACTTTAAAGGCTGTGAATGGGGATCTTCTTTGGTAGGCAACTACAGCTTACCAGAAAGCTTTAGAATAAGTTATTCCTCTTGGTGTCTCCAGATTTGTAACGCCCTTAGTGGGAATATGTTGAAACCCCTGCTCTGCATCACCTTGATCTTGGCTTCTTGTGCCAGCTTGCCTGCAGGATCAAAGCATGGGGCTGGGAAGAAGAGAAGAAGGTACATTTGACCAGAGTTTAGATGGCTTGACTTGGGTTATGTGCCCATTACTGTAAAGAAACAACTGAGGCCAAATTGTAGCTAATGCTTGAGGATGCTCGGTCAAGCTTATTTCCCTATATTCAGTTAAGATCTTGCAAGATTTGCAGCAGGCTGAGTTGGTGGCCCGGGCTGTCCTGTGGACAGGGTTGGGGAGAGCATGCATGTTTGTATAGGAAACTAGGATGGTATTCCTAAGACAGAATGTCAACTAAGATGGCACATACCTGTGCCTCTCAAACTATGCGATGTCCCGGAGCTGGGAGGAGCTAACAGGGTGTGGCAGCACGAGGAAGGAGCAAACATTGTAATAATTGGGGACATTTGAGATCCCAGGAGGGGGTGGGATTCCATCCTGCTGATAGGCTTCACATTCAATGAAACATGAACAGCCAAATGACATGGGCACCTTAAAAGAACCGACACCGGGACCAGAAACCTGAAAACTGAACCCAGAGCACGGAAGAACATTTTTCACTTTTTTATGGTTAATATCCACCACCGTGAGATGGCTGTGCATGGCTATAGATGCAAAGCAGGCAGTAGTGTAAAGCGCTTTAAACAAAGGGACCAAAGGAAGTTTGGGGACAACAGTCAGTCCATCCTATTTTACCAAACAGGTGAGAGAACTTGGGGTAGAACAGGGCTTATACTGCAAGCCTGTTGAGTCCGCATGTGAACAAACCTAGACTTGATTGATGATCAGCCATGAAATTTAGCAGATGACTTCAGGCCAAGTCTCTTGACGAAGGACTTGTTCACGTGCATCTCCCTCGGTGCCTTAGGAACACTTTCAGCTCCCCTTTGAACTGCCACCATTGTGTTGTCAGGTGACGTGAAAGCTTTCAGCTGCATCTTCCTAGTATATGCAAGTGATCAGGCAAGGTTGGGACAAAATGGAGAAGGTGTGTGTTCGAATGGCGGTGTGCCTATAGCCTTCAGTTTGGTAGTGGCTCCGTTATAAACTTGGCTTATTTTTTTGAGAGCGAAAAATTAGGCAAGACTGCCAAGGGAGTCAGTCCATTGTAACAGAACGGCTGAAAAAGAAGCCATGGGGGACCCATTGCTGAATCCCACTGTGATCTATTTTGCATTTCTTCCCTTTTGTCAGAGCTGACTGAAGTGGGCCGAGGGGTGTGGTACCATCCTCTTGGGATTGCACCACTGCAAAACACCATTGAGGAAGAACTTAATTTTTGAATGCTCACCCCAGAAAACATAACACTTGGAAAAAGGCTTGGCTTAGAACACTTCTCTCCCAACCATCTTGAGATGAACTTAATCGTTCCTCATTGCAGCTGTTTGGCGTCCCTAAGGTCTTGTTTGAACATTTGGGTCTTTGGTTCTGCATTTATGCTGCCCTGAGGATAGAAAAGTGAGCGCATGGCTGTTGGAATGTTGGAGGAGGATAAAAATTGTTGTCTGGTGACGGCTTATGATACAGAAGCAAATGTTTGTTTTTGCAAGGACACGGCAAAGGTTGATGTCATTGTATCCTGCTGGTAATGTCTCTCATGCAATAGAAGCCTCTCGTGACCTAGACTTCACGGTGGATCTGTCTCCAAAGGAGCTTGCTAGTCCTAAAGCTAGCTGGAATCCCAACATTGTGTAACAAGGTGATCCAGTGTAAAGGGGGCACAGTATAGTCCACAGTTTTTCAACCTTGGGTCCAGATATTGTTGGATTCCAACCACTCATCCTCTCCAGCCAGATGAGACAGTGGTCACGGATGATGGAAGTTCTAGTCCAACAACACCTTGGAACCCAAGGTTGAAGAAAGCTGATATAGCCAAATGTATGAAAGTAAAGCTTCTACACCCATGCACAGTTATTATGTAAGATTTCCAAGAGGAGGAGATGGGTTTACTAGTCAATAAAAAAAATAAGATTACAGACTGAAATGGCAGCATTGTAATCATGTGTGATTTTTATAAAGGGACATGGGTCAGGTTTACATATTATATTAAATGCAGTGCCAAAAAGACAGCAACTGAATGTTTCATTCTTCCCTCCCTCTCTGTAGCATCTACAGGTGAAACTTGAAAAATTAGAATATCGTGGAAAAGTCCATTTATGTAAGCAATTGTTTTCATTAGCTACTGGAGTTTAATATATGAGATAGACTCATGACATGCAAAGCGAGATATGTCAAGCCTTTGCTTGTTATAATTGTGATGATTATGGCGTACAGCTGATGAAAACCCCAAAGTTGAAATTGTTAATTTGGGGTTCTCATCAGCTGTACGCCATAATCATCACAATTATAACAAATAAAGGCTTGACATATCTCGCTTTGCATGTCATGAGTCTATCTCATATATTAGTTTCACCTTTTAAGTTGAATTACTGAAAGAAAGGAACCTTTCCACAATATTCTAATTTTTCGAGTTTCACCTATAGGGTGACTTACCCACATATCTTGATGTTGAATGTCTCCCAGGAAATTTAATGCAGCACAGCAGCTTGGACTCTTCAAATAGGTGCAGGGGAAAAAATTTCCACCCCGCAATTAATTCTAAAAATGAGGCAATGCCAGCCGAAAGCTTGAAAAATATTTCAGATTTCTTGGCGGCAGCATCAGTTTAGGCAGTTGGGCAATCAGTCAATCAAGTTACGCTTGTCATCTCTTGGAACTACGGGACACATCTTTTGTAGTTACTCCTGAGCTGCAATTCATGGTGATGTTCCTAGAACGATTTGCTCCTTTTGGCTGTCATGCAATTTTTCATGCCATGTTGGTGGTCTGTCTGAGAAATGGTGGATGGAAGGACTTCCTTTTTTGCATGGATAGGCATAAAACCTCAAAACAGCCCTAGGACAAACTGTCCTGAGCACTTGGAGCATGAAGCAATGCCCCTTCTTTGGTTTTCAGTCGCCTGGTCCCAACGTTCTTCCCTCGCTAAATCATAAATTGTTTATTAGCGTTTAATAGAAGCAGCACAATAAACAAATGAGTTTAATTGTTTTGTGCATTGGGTTTTATCTCTTGTCCTGTTTTAGTAGGAGTCGCTATGTCATTAATATTTTGTGGATTGGGTCCCCCACGGAATAATCAGAGGAGTTGGAAATGACTGACAAACTAGTAAACAACTAGCTGTGCAAATAGTTGGGCTTTACAATACAGTACACTTGTTGCTTGCCATCAGTGGTAACAGCCTTTTTTAAATAACTGCATTTTGATTGCATGTCAGAATTCTATGGGGGGGGGGTGGGATGGAAACACGGCACAGACCTGTTTCTTGGGTCTTGTGACTACTTGGTCTGCCAAAGGAGCTAAAGGGGACAGACTTTAAAGATGCTGATCTTGAAGATAGTCTTCTTGCTTCGGAGGGAATGGAAATAAATATTTTAAGCAGAGTCGAATACTTCTGGAACACAGAACAAAACGGAAGCAGTAAATAAAAACTTTCAGATCCAGTTCATGGTTAGGGCTTAAGTTTTAATTAAAAGAGGGAGGTGTGGGGGTTATTTTCTTATTTATTTATACTTTAATTTCTCTGTCTATGATTTGGTTGCTACCCATAAAGTAGGTGTAGCTAACTGGCGGCCTTTTAGATTTTGCTGAAGAATTAAGAATACTGTATAAAGTGCAGTAACGTTAAATAAATACAAATGAGACAATATCATACAGTAACATTGTGATAGTCTGTCTGACACTACTTATTTTTAAAGTTTATGGTTGAGAACCAAATACGTCAGAGAAGACCCATTGTCGAGTCCATTGATGGAAGTGGGTCTGCTCTGACTATGCCTAACATTGGATTGCTCCCAAGGGGTAATTTAAATTCTTTAAAATCCAATTTTGCACTATGTTTGTGTTCACTCTATGTTTTCTTTCTGTGAGGGCATCATTCTCCAAAGAATTGAATTCTGAGATTTCAGAGCTGTCGCCTGCACATGAACCGTGCTGTGTTCTGCTGCACCTTTTAAGCTTGTTCCGGACAGAATTGTTATCTGTAAATAAGACCAGCACAACACAATATGCTTGCCCCCTGCGAAGAAAGCATGCATTCTGCCATTTGACAACTGCCTGTTTTTTGCTGCCTGTTCTTTTATTTTGAGTTGGCTTCAGCTCCCAGGCATGTCTCCACGCAGCAAAGCAAACACTTGGCTGCACTTATCTTACACCACAATGTCCCCAGGTGCCGCTCTTGTGGACTTGAGAAGAATCCTCGTGAATCGGATGAAGCCACCTATGCAGTTCACCATAAACAGTCCATTGTTGACAAAGCTGCACTTAAACCGACCCCTGTCTAAAATGGCACTGTTTTGTTTTAATATTATTTTATTTAAAAGTAGAAACTGCCACGAAGAACTCATGAATATTGGACAGCAAAATGATTCGCGGTGTGTCAGCACAGACTTTAAATGGCGTTGAAAAATGCTACGTTTGGACGTAGCACTAAAACATAGTTGGCATCTGGAGAACAAGCCTCGCCTGTGAGCTTCCTAGTGGCCGTGTGGCTGAAGTTAATTTGAGTCGGGGACTTTCCTAGTAGTGCAGTATACTAGCTCTCTGTCCTACATTTTCAGAGGTGGGTGGGGAGAGTCCCGAATAGTACTGGAGATAGAGGAATGCCTTGTTATGGTCACTCCCATTTTCTCCATTTCCCCTTCATTCCTTTGTATCCGGCAGTTCTCAAATGTTCTGAGCGGAGCCAAAGTATTTGCAGTCGAATGCAGTCTCTGTTCCAGGCTTCCTGTTCCTTTCTTGTGAAAAGCGCTACCAAGATCTCTCAGCAGCCCGGGCATGTAGCATCCTGCAGCATGTTACGAGATCAGCGTTCTTAAGAGCCTTTCCTCCTCAATTCCTTTGCAGGCAAAGCTCCTTAAGACCATACATTTTGTTTCAAAGCTTGATTCCAAAATCGAGAAGGCCAAGATTCTGCCCCCCCCCCCAAGTTCTGTTCCTTTCTTATTCATGCAAGTGGTTTGGAGGGTGAAGCCTGCAGGGACATGAATTCAAGCTTTCCCTTCTAGAAGCAGGGCTTAAGTCTACCATAAACACACACCACACCATTTACTACACAAATCTTCTTCTTAAATAGGCGATGGTAAACAAGGCATTTTGGCATGCTAGGAACTGCTTTGCTTTTGATCTTGTTCTTCCGTGTTTTGAATTATAACTGGAGAAAGGACCTTTGGTCACAGCAAAACCCACTTGTTTGCATTGGCAGGGACTTGTTCATAGAACAGCCTGGACCAAAATATTGTGCTTGGGCACAGGATACGTGACTCTTGAAAATGTGGTACGGCTGCTCGCTCTTGCATTTGGGGATTTTGGTTTCAAATCAGGGAATTAACTAGAAACAGTCCATTCTGCTATTCTCAGTCAGGTTGACATTGTCTAGTATAACGTCCTTAGTTGCTTGTTCTCTTTTAGCTCATGCTATATGAAATTTCAAAGCTGCTTTAAAAAAAAAAAAGGTTCCGACTAAGATTTTAGCTCACTCATTCTTTCATCGTTCAGCCTTAAGCCTAAAAGGAGTATATTGCAGTAGTTACGAATAGATGTTTCTAGGGCTAGGCCGGCCAAAACATTCCCATGGGAAGGCTTTGGAGTGATTCCCAGGAAGGAATGAAGAATCAATTGGATTTTGCAAGGAAAGGTCAGCAGGGTGTTCTGTGTTACGTTCTTCCATCAACCTGGTACACTTCCATGGAAGGGGAAAAGTTGCGTCGGAATTGGCTTCTACTCTTGGCTTTTGTGGAAAGGCAATCCTAACGCTTCATAAGTAGCTATGCATTGCGTTAACTTGGCTGCCTTGGAGCAAAGGCTTGGCTGTTTCTTGTGGAATTTCCTCTCTGGGGGAGGTTTTCCAGGCTCGTTCTGATGAGGGTTTTAGAAGATGAGTGAAAGCGTTAAAATTCCACATGCTGTGCTTGCATTGGGACTGATGTCACCCCAGTTCTCAATGCAACATGCAAGGTGATAAACCCATGTGTGGACTGCGCCCATAAAAGACTGTCCATGGAGGCTTGTGTTATCAAATGCATTGAAAAAGAAATACATCATTGCATATAGGAGGCTTGGCCCATCAAGATTTTAATTCATCACCACCATCATTTTAGGTAATCCCTTCCAACTCTACAATTCTGTGATTTTACAACAAAAGCAGCCGTAAACAATAAATAAAACACATCAAATAGTAGGGAATATTGAACAAGTTCAACATCAATCATAAGATCTAAAAGTAAAGATACAAAAAATTTAATATCAACAACAGCAACAAAAGTCCATAAGCCCAAGTCAGCTTTTGCAGCTGGAGTCAGTCAGGGTTCCACCTTCCTAGGCTAGGTGTGAAAAGACTAGCAGTTCAGTTATCACTTCACATGGAAAAGTGGCCTGTTAGAGTGAAGCATTCAAACAAGAGTGTGCTGGCCCCGGGGGTTTGTCCGTGAAGCGAGGTCCAAGTCCAGTCCTGGGTCTAGGGGTCCAAAGGAGGTCAGTCCGGCAGGGAGCAGGTCAAGGTCCAAGGCAGGTGCAGGCACGAGGTTGCAGGTCAAGCATACGTTTGCAGCTAAGTTGCTCACGCAACTTGGGCTGGGGCTGGCTGGCTTTTATCTGGCCCTATGCTTAGGGCGGCCCCGATCCTCCTGGAGACTCGCCTCTCCTCCGGGCCTGGAGGCGAGCACTCCTCCTGTAAGCACTTAGCTCTCTTCGCCTCTCTGTCCTGAGCCTCTGCAGCTCAGGAGAGGCTGGTGGGTTACTGGACCCAGGGGCTGAAGAGGCTGGGAGTGGAGCACCTGCAGGCAATGGGTCCTCCCTCCCATCAGGAGCCAGAGCAGACTCTGCTGATGCCTGCACCTGGGGATCCAGCACAGGTGGGGATCCTTCAGGCTCAAGCCCTGGCCCTGGCTCAGCTGGTTCTGGAGGCGGGGAATCCTGTGCAGGCTGGGATCCCTCAGGTTCAGCATCTGAGTCTGACTCCCAGGCCATCACAAAGAGAGTGCCTCCCTCCCCCCCACTAGATTACTTTTGTTAAGTCGCCATGCTTGTTGGATTTTAAAGGTTTTCATAGCTGTAAAGAGGATATTGAAAAACCGGAATGGGTCCGGAGAAGGGCAACAGAAATGAAGAGGGCCGTGGAGGCAGATTTCCTGTGAGAAAAAAAGTTGAAGGAGTTGAGAAAGTTTAGCCTGGAGAAGAGATAATTAAGAGGCAATATAACATAGATAAGATAAGATTTCTTTATTGTCATTGTACAAATACAATGAAATTGGATGCTTTCCCATAAAAAAACAACACAAAAACAGTACTTGTGCAGCGATTGATATAGCATAGATGTCGAAAATATCTCTTGAAACAGTCCTTCAGCTGGTGAGTAGCACATTCATGCCAGATTTTAACAGTCCTTGTTATAGTGGGGGCCCGTTTCCTGAGGGGATGTATGTTGGTACAAGGAACAGAGACCTATGGTCGGTCTAGTTCAGAGCACAGTTTTAAGTTCAGCATGGTTGAAATCTCCAGCAGTGATGTTCACGGTAGTCTTGCTGGTTGCTGATAGAGCCCGACAGCCCCGCCTTTGCTTCCTTTCTCTGCGTCGTCTTCCACTCCTCCCTAAGGGAATAGTAATCCACGGAGAGCTTGATATTTTAGCTTCTTCCACCGTAATGTTGTCTATATTATATTATAGCCATCCAGATGTTTGAAGAGCACACATGTAGATGATGGCTCAAATCAGTTCATTTTGCTCCGCAGCAGGGTTTCCCTGCTGTTTTGGGACTTCAGCTTCTTCATCCCTGACCACTGGTCCCGCTAGCTAGGGATGATGGGAGTTGTAGTCCAAAACAGCTGGAGACCCAAGTTTTGGAAACCCTGGGCTAGATGAGCCAGCAACCTGGCCCTCTGTAAGGAAGCTTCATGCAGCCGTATACCCTGCAAAATTCGGACTCTTCCCTCTTACGATGCTCGATAAAATGGCCAGTTGTTTTCAGAGTAGTGGGAAAGTAGGTTGTGTTTTCTGACCAGGCTCAAACCCCAACTTCACCATATTGCTCATTGGATGACCACATTTTCTTTCGACCTAGCTCACATCTCAGGGTTGTTGTGGTGGGTTGTTGTTGTTGTTTTAAAGTACCATGCACACTGCTCCTTGGACAAAAGATGTGTTAGAGCTGCTTGGGTTGAGATAGGCTTTTAAAATTTAACTGTGAGCTACAAAGGTCGGCATGCTTCTTGTAAAATTTGGTATGGATACTGAGGGCAAGTGGGTCTAAGGAGAATGTCATCTTACCGGTTTGTCTTCCCGCTCCTAGTGAACCTTCCCTTGTTCCATATCAGGTTTTAGTGACTCAGGAGCTTACGTCTTGTCAAAGCCCACTGTCCCAAAAGCAGTTTTGTTCCTGTAAATTTTGGCTGAATGCCGCGGCTCTTAAATTCCCTGCATAGCTTGACTTACCGGTATCCATTCAGCATGCTATAACAATGAGCAACTTTGCGGAGTTATTTTCTTCACTCTGAATAAAATGGCGGAATACAGGTGGGCATAAAAGCATGAACATTTTCCTTGGGAAAGTTACAGGTAGGTAGCTGTGTTGGTCTGCCATAGTCAAAACAAAACAAAATAAAATAAAAAATCCTTCCAGTAGCACCTTAGAGACCAACTAAGTTTGTTCTTGGTATGAGCTTTCGTGTGCATGCACACTTCTTCAGATACACAAAAGCTCATACCAAGAACAAACTTAGTTGGTCTCTAAGGTGCTACTGGAAGGATTTTTTTATTTTTTATTTTGTTTTGACTATGGCAGACCAACACGGCTACCTACCTGTAATTGGTATCTGAAGAAGTGTGCATGCACACGAAAGCTCATACCAAGAACAAACTTAGTTGGTCTCTAAGGTGCTACTGGAAGGATTTTTTTAAAAAAAATTATTTTATATTTCCTTGGGAAAGAAATGGTGGCATTCTGGAGATGCACACTTTCACCCCCAAAATTGCCACTGGGTGCTAATACGTGATAATTCTTATTTTTATTTTACATCACACTTCCTTCAGAGTTCTCCTTGTTTCCTCAGCTCCAGGAACCCTGTAATTTTAGTCAGACTGAGAAAAGTGAGTCTAGTCCAGTCTAACCCAGTATTAGAAATTAAGTAGGTAAAATAAATATGGGGAAAGCAAAATGACACTTAGAGAAGGATCTGAAATATTTCCCTTGAAGCTTGAATTTGTTTTATTCTGGATTTGATGTTTTAATTGCTGTAAACGGCCTTGAGATTTCCCCCCCCCCCTGTAAAATATAAAGTGGTCAGTGTTAGAAACTGAGACTTGAAAGATAGGAGCTAAGAAACTGCTCCGAAACAGCTCGCGCTAATGAAATTCCCTGTCGCAAAATGCACCTAGAACAATGGGAGTTTCGAACACTGAAAGTAGTATAGAAATGAAATTAACAACAGCAGCAGCAGCAGTAAATCTCACTGCAAGAAAGGCCCCTAGGCATTCTGTTATAGCAACCGTAACCCAGGTTTAAGGTGCCATTTGGCACCTATATGCGAGTTTCTAACACCCCTGAGCCATGTTGGCTGTGAGACGTGACTAGCTTTCTGTTTTCTCTCTGCTCCGTAGAATGGCCCCAGCGCCAGGTCCTGCCACAAGATGTGCATTGACATCCAGCGGAGGCAGATCTACACGCTGGGCCGTTACTTGGATTCCTCCGTGAGGAACAGCAAGTCTCTGAAAAGCGACTTCTATCGCTACGACATCGACACAAACACGTGGATGTTGCTCAGCGAGGACACCGCTGCGGACGGAGGCCCCAAGCTCGTGTTTGACCATCAGGTCTGCAGGTGTTACAAACCATGTGGGGGGGAGGCCCCTGCCCCAAGGGGGTTACAGTAAGGAAACCAACACAGACAGAGGATGGGGAAGGAAACGTAATTTCAGTTAGGGGTTTGTTGAAGTAGGTTATTGGGACTGGGGGCTGAATGGAATGGAGGCTGGAGCTACTGTTCAGCAAGGCCGTTTTACTTGATTGGCCCCATTAGAAGTTTGAATGGAGATTTGGTGTCTTCAGTATTCTGATTCTTAAAGGCTCCCTTCTCTGTTCACTGTGCTACGCTGTCTGCCCAGTTGTGGCTTTTTGAAGAAAAGAGAGCCTTCTGAATCCAGTTATCCCTGCGCCAACTCAGCGGCCTCAACGAGCACTACTTTATATTTCTAACCATTGATTTTGACATTGCTTTTGTTATAGAAAAGCGTACCGTTAAGTGGTTTTTATGCACGCTTCCTCTCCTTGCAGATGTGTATGGATTCAGAGAAGCACATGATCTACACCTTCGGGGGAAGGATTTTGACGTGCAACGGGAGCGTGGACGACAGCCGAGCCAGTGAGCCACAATTCAGTGGCCTCTTCGCCTTCGACTGCCGGTGCCGGACGTGGAAACTCTTGCGAGAGGATTCCTGTAATGCTGGCCCTGAAGACATCCAGTCCAGAATAGGGCACTGCATGTTGTTCCATTCAGTAAGAACTAGCACTAAGCCCAGGCACTATTCCATCAACCCTTAGCCTCAGTTGCATTGCAGCACTTGAAAACGAGTGCAAAGGCAGGGCTCACAGTTGGTTAACCAACAGAGGGCCAATTTTTAATCTCCAGTATTGTGAACTAAGGGAATGTTGGCTTCCTTATTTCCAAATTGCTGTGGATCTGGTATGCTATTGAAATAGGAAATGAGAGAAAGTTTGAAAGGTTGCTTTTTCTTCTGAACAAGTGCCAGTTTTTGCTTGTTGAAAGGTGTCTCTCTTTTCTCTTAACTCAAAAATACATTGAGCAGCTGGGGATAATGTTGGGATTTTAATTTCATCTACGGAATCTTCCAAGTTAACATCAAGGTAGTGTAGCAATCCCTGTTACACACACTTTTGCCCCCATAATCCTTTTGAGGTTTTTGCCCGTTCTGTAGTGTTTTGCTCCCTTTTCTAAGCTCCCAGAGAGCAACCGCTAAGCGCTTCTTAATGTTCGGCCAGAATAGTAGGTTGGCCGTAACCTTACAAGTTAGCATAAATACATAACTTTAAAATTGGACCAGTTTGCTGTTTTAGCAGCTGAACGTCTGGCAGGATTTTGTGAACAGGGATGCAGCAGATTGTAATAGTGACATTTAAAGTTCTCATTTTTCTCCCCCTCTGCCTAAATTATGTTAGTCTATTGCTATCATATATGGTATATATTATTAAAGTGTACCGCTTTGTAATAAATTCCAAAATTTAATCAACAAAGTAATAAATCAATTATACAATTAAAGGGCAAAAATAACTTAACCAAGGGGTATTTTTGAGTGGTTCCCACTAAGTTTCCAGAGAGGTTTGGCTTGAGAGCAGCTGAGGTGTGCTGCGTTGGCATCTGAACTGCAAGCCATGTGCTCACAAGCTTCCTCCTGGTCACTGAAATGCCACCTTTTCCTCTCTTCAGAAAAATCGTTGCCTGTACGTGTTTGGTGGCCAGAGGTCGAAAACATACCTCAACGATTTCTTCAGTTACGATGTAGACAGCGATCACGTGGATATCATCTCGGATGGAACCAAGAAAGATTCAGGGATGGGTGAGTGGCTTCACTGCATATGTTTGAATTCCTGTCTGTGCTAATGGTAGGAAGCTGGCATCTGTATGATGCAGCACTTCAACGGCTCATTTGCACAGCCAGAGATACCTAGCATTGTTTCAGAGGCAATTTGGCGATGCTCTTAGGGTTGCAGCACAGAATTGGCAGCCCTCCCCCTATTCCATAGCACCTCACATTGCTGTCTAAGATACTTGTGGGGTCATTGCACAAAAGCAAATGACATGTTAATTACCTTATGCGGAGTGCCTTTGTAGGATCAGGACACTGGTGTGTGGAGCTGATGGAAACTTCTCTACTGAGGGTAGCTTTGGTTTGGGGTGGATTTTGTCAGAGCTGCAGAATGAGGAAAGGATTAACCCCCACCCCCATGCGTTCCACATCCCTGATCCATCTGAGCCCCCACCTCTTCCTCACGCTGTGGCAGCTTTTTGCATTATCGAAACTGTACATATTAATTGCAATTAAGAGAACACGCAGTCCAGCCTCCGTTCCTAGAAAAGTAATAGTTTTCATCATCATAAATGGTGCAGTTGCTGATCCAGAAAGAGGGGGTGAAATGAGAATTATTCCAAAGTTGTATTTTGATAACTAGCTTTACCATGCAGAGAATTATGTATATAAATGAGCGGGGCTACAAACAACACTGCTGCCGTCCCTGAGCCCCTGTTAGATTACAAAGAGTTGTGCTGGTCTTTAGGTGGCAAATGCGTGAATGGTCTCTCACTGGATCATAGGGATGATTGTTGCCGGAATAAGGTGCAGAGGGCTGTCAGATTCCCAAAAGAAAAGTGTGAGTTAGGGTGGGTGATGTCAGGTGGACAGCTTAACCCCTGAAGCCTGTCCTTCCCTACCACACCACCAGGAGTGAGTGCCATGGCTCCATCTCTTGAAATTGCACCTCCTTTTGGTACAACAGCATGTGGCTTCTTGTTTTTAGCAAACACCTGTGATGAGTTCACTTTCCATTGAAAACAGACCCTGTCTTATGGCTAAGCACGTTCAGCCGTGTTCTCCTGGCCAGATACATTAATTGCATGTTCCAGTTAGACAAAGGACAACAACATAATTAGCCTCTGCCTTTTTAAAAAGAAAAAAGAAAAACTGTCCTGCTTACTTTGAATAGCAGACTTTGTTACTGAGTGACTCATTTAGAAATCATGAATGAATAGAATGCCAGTTTTACTGTCCTCGTGTGTCTAAGAAAGTAAATAAACAGCTCTGAACATTTCCCTTGTTTGTGAAGGGAAACGTTAGAATTGGCCTCCCAACAAGGAAGAACAAAAGCCCATTATAGTCAAAACTGCAAATGCTGACGACAAGTTGCTTTCGTTAGAGGGGCTTGGTTTTCAGTGGTTTTGAACACAAGCAGAGGTCCCTCTTCCCACCCTCTCCCCTAGATTGACTCTCCTACATTAACCAGTACAGTAATCCTAATTATAACTCATAATTGTTGTCTGAGCGCATGCACACATGCGCGTGCACACACACACCTGTCTGTCTGTCTGTCTGTCTCAGCAATGCTCGCTGTGTAAACATTCACAGATTTCTCAGTTTTTGAAACATTGCAACCAAGTATCTCAAATTTCCCAAGGGTTGCAGAGGGACATCATCTGGTCGGCGCATCTGCACATAAAGAAGATACAAAAGCATGTCTGGCATGTCAAAATTCCAGGCTGGCTCCTTTGGCATCTAGACTTGCTTAATTTTGTTTCCTTACTGTTCATTTTATGTGTTGCTGTAACCTGCCCCAGTGTCCCGAGTTTTTAATTTTCATGGATAAGGCTTTTTTGTTTCACAACACCTTAACAGCTTTATAAAAAAAATAAAGCTGCCATTTCACAACTGTGGCTGCTTTTCAAGAACAACATGCTTTGTTTTGGTTCATAGTTGGGACTGGAACCTAGAATATTATCATGCAGCCAGCATTATCTAGCAACTTTCTGTTGTTAAATGTACGATGAGTTCAATGCCTTACAGAGAATCATAATTCTTGTCGGGTGTGGGGAGGCCCTGCAAATTGGCTGTAGGAATATTGTGGGCACCTACCCAAACTCCAGTTATTTAAGCTTCTGCCTGCTGATCGGAGAACAGGGAGGCTCTAGATTTACTACACAGTGCTGAACGTTCATCCCCCTACCTTTTCCCCTTTGGTTGCCAGCAATAAGACTATGGGTGGGAACATACCTAGCCATTCTAACGGGTAAGCCAGAAAAACAGCTGGCTCGACAGCGTCTTAATGAGGGAAGCAGCTGTGACCCAGACTTGTTCAGGAAGTAGGTGCCATTTTTATGTTGCTCCCCTCTCCTTTCTGGCAGTGCTGTTTCATGTATAAAAGCTGGACTTGAGAGCGTTTTTGGTTCTCTCCAGCTTTGGCGGAATACATGATAGCGTGGACAGCTTCAGTTAAGAGGCCAAGTTTTGCATAGTCATGCCATGCAAATTGAGAAGAAGGCGGAAAAAAACGAGAGGAGAGTTCTGCACACACAACATAAACTTCTGTGCTTTTGTGCCTGGGGGGCCCCTTTATTTGCTGTAAAGATGGCACCCAAAAATTTCATTAGCTGCCAGTAATCCAATTAAAGAAATCTTAATGGATTAATCACACGAGTTTTGAATTAATGCATTAAATCTGCATACATTTGAGCCTTTAAGAAAAAGCATGCTTTCTATGTTCTTTGATGTGCACATTACCCCTACACATTACATATACATTATACCCCTAACATATACTCACATTACCCCTAACATATACATTGTAAAAGAAACCTTAGGAAAGTAGTTTTCAAATTGAGGACCCACTTTTAGCCCAGGCATGCAGAGTGGCTGGGGAAACCCAGCCAGATGGGCAGGGTATAAATAATAAATTACCATTACTATTATTATTATTAATTATTTTATTGAGGACCCATTTCTTAATTTTTTTCTCCATACATTTGTATGGGACTTGTGCTGCTCTTCTGACCTATGATAGGTCAGGATGTGACCCAGTAAGTGAGCCCTGATCCACCAGTTGAAGGTAAATGCCTTAGGAGAAGAGGCATTTCCCCCTCCCTCCGCTCCTAAGATTGTGCCTGTCATTGGCTGGGTCCCACCCCCCTTTTGGGTAATTGTTTAAATTGAAAAACAAAACATTTGAAACCTAATTGGTTGCTCAGTTCATTATTTTTTTTGAATAAGTTTTACATCAAAAGATCTAATTGATCACTTAAAGGCTGCAGTACATTTGGCCAGCCTATGACAACAGGGGCACCCTAATGCAAAACATGCTTGAGCTCTGGTTTTAAGACGGTTTCCAGATACAGGCCCTTGAGCAGCTGAACAGCAGCTGCCAAGAGCTTCTGTCTGGTATGCCTTGCTGTAACACCTTTGTGGAAGAGCTTGCACCCCCTAGTGACCCACAAAACTTGTTTAATAGCCCAATAGGCATATCTGACAAGGCGGACGATGGGCTATAACGGACCCAAGCCCAGTTTGTAAAACACTTGCTGTTTCTCTTTGCTTTAATGAGGCAGAGCTTTAACTTCACGCAGCAGTGATGCTTCTGTTTCAGTGTCCTTTGTTAGGGCAGCGGCCCCTTCGTCTTGACAGCGACCTTGGCTAGAGTATTCCCAAATAGGGCTGTTTAAAAACAGTTGGTGCAAGGCATGCAAGCCTTACCCTTTCGCCGTTGCAGAGGAATCCCCGTTAAAACTCACAAACGTAGGCTTGTGTGAACCGGCGGGTACACAATCGTAGCCTCTCAGTTGAATTAGTTGCACATGCTTTTTTTGAGAGGAGGGTCGGTAAAGTTGACTAAATCCCTGAAAGACAGAATATCTTGGCTCACGTCTTCCTTCTCTGCTGCACCAGCTTGCAGCCCTGCCAGCTTAATTGCTGTGAAGTACTTTCTGTTCTGGTACACCGGGCTGCCCATTAAACTCCTGCAGGGTGACCCGTTGGAGTTCGTTGCTGTGACGTTGCTGTGAACATGGCCTCTTCTATCATGTTATCGGCCAAAGTTTTGGCAACTTAGTTCTGCATAAGGCAGCTTCCCAAGAGTGCTAAGCGCCGTCGCTTGTCTACCCTAACGAAAGCGATGGCCATCCCTGTTTCCACCACCTGCTCCTGACCTGATTTAGCCTCCATGTGCGCAGTAGTGGCGAGCTCCCCCTCCTCTTCCTTTAGATATGCAGTATTGGAAGGTAACAACTGGACAACATAAATGGATTCTACACACTCTAATGGTAGCTGAGACTTACATTGATAAACCGGAAGAATCTACAATAATAAAGTGCAAGTGTCTCTGCGTCCAGTCCCTGTGTCCGTGGGATTGCGCTACTGCGCATGTGCCCCACGGACAGCCGTTGGGACTTGGAGCGCAGAGACGCTCTGTGCGTGTTCCCGATGTTGCTAGGGCAACAGGGATGCGCGAGAGCCGCTCAGTCAGCTCTGCGCATGTCCCCAACGTTGATGGGGCAACAGTTTGACCATGTATGTTCTAGCGCCCGATAATTTAACGGGTTTAATGTACTAGTAAATATATAATCCCCTTTAATAAATGGATCGACAATATGATAACACTCGCAACTTAACAAATCTTCCCCCCTCCTACCTGGACTCCCAGGCGGCATACCTGTCCAATTTAACTATTCCAAAATATAGACGAGCTTTTACGTTGGCCAGATTAGATATGCTACCTTCCGCTGTTCTTGAAGGCCGATTCTCAAAAACACCATTCCAGAATCGACTCTGCCCCTGTGGAGTCGGTAATGTGGAGACTGTATCACATGTACTCCTGTCTTGCCCCTTATATAAAGACTTGAGGGAAGAGATCGTCATGCCGCTTATACTTGCCATTCCGGGCCGCTCGCCCGAGGACATACTGTTTTTCCTCCTGGCAGACCAGAATACCCAGACAACGGAGAAGGTAGCCAGATTTGTTGAGAGGGCCATGAAATTGAGGGCTGCCAGCTGAATGATAACAGTGCCCCCTCATAATTAAGATCTCATTTATTCTTGTTTTAATTGTGCCGAATCCCGATTCAGCTCATTTTATTGGTTATATATGGTTTTTATCAGTATCTGTAATATGTGTCTTTTTGATGCAATGGCCTGTAGGCTATGCAAATAAATAAAGTTTGTTGTTGTTGTTGCTTACAGACGTTGACTTGCTTTGGATAAATATGACAATATTTAGAATGAGTTTAAACAAAATGTAGTAGGCTGTTAATATTTACATATGTATTAGGAAAATAATATCAAACTTACAAAAGAATGCATGGGTTAGGGTATTTTTTGTATACATTTTTTGTTCTCTACACATTTTTGTGCCTTTTTATTTTTATTTTCTTCTTTGTACAGTGGACCCTCTGGATACGGATTTAATTAGTTCCGGCGGTCCGTGCGCACCCTGAAAATCCGTAACCAGAGGTGCCGCTTCTTTGCACATACGCGAGTGGCGAAACCTGGAAAAATACTTCCGGGTTTGCCGCTTTCGCAACCTGAAGATTACGTATCCAGAGAGCTACGTAACCCGAGGGTCCACTGTATCACTTTATTTCATTATAATTGAAAACTTTTCAATAAAACATTAATACCAAATAGATACTCGGTATTGGCATGTGCAGGGGGCGCATGCAGGGAGTAGTAGCTTTTTAAAATGTTCTCCCTGTTAAGCATGTTGGTGCAAGAAATGGGCTTGCTTAATTGTCTGCATGTGGGGTAATTAAACTGGAGCCCTGGGCCTAGAAAAAACAAGAAAATCTTCAATAAAAATTATAGATAGATACAGAAATAGATTGTGCTGTTATTCCAAGGTGACTAGATGGTACCCTTCCTCTGAGAATCTTCATATGCTCTCTTGGGGCAGGGATTTCATAGCAATGGGTGCATTTTGAAATCACATCTGGACTGATTCCCAAGCTGTTACTCTTTGCAAATAATGCTCTTTAATTCTCCTGCTGTTACAGAATAGTTTTTATTCCTTAGGGCTACTCTTCTGGCATTTTTAAAAATGTGATCCTTCTTTGTTTTTAAAATTCAAAGTGCGCTTTTGCTAAAGGGGGGGGGGAAACCCGCTTGATTTACAGTAACATTTAATCTGAGATGCTGCGTTGTGTGGGAGGGCCCCCTTTCCTGTCTCTGGCAAGAGATTGATTGTCCTGCAAAGATGAGGTGTCCACTTAAAAACAAGAAGGAATGCCCATCCATTGTGCTGTTTTGATATGGCTCAGCTCACATGGCCCATGCGTCATATTCCACTTTGTCACACACTCTATAAACAACTTCCTAAAGTCCTCCTGTGAACTCTCAGCTACATTTCTCGAGGCAAAGTTTAACTCCCATCCAACATGCTGCGTGTAACTGGCTGTGTTTGCTTTTGCCATCCGGCTATTTGCTGGCTGCTTGGCTCGGTAAAACTTGTTTTTATGAAACTGCGCATGGGGCAGTGGAAGTGGATAGAATTCCCCCCCCCTTTTCCTCCCATAACACTAAAACTCCCAGGGTCACCAAATGAAATTGGTTAGCAGGAAATCCTTGACGGACAAAAGGAAGCTTTCACACAACACTGGAGTTCCAGAATTGGCTTCCCCAATGTGGTGACGGTCACCACTACTTTTCATGGTTTTCAGAAAAGGATGAAACTACCTTTTTTCAGGGGAGCCATAGCCCAGTGGTACAGATTGGCTGTAGCTCCCATTTATTCATTCAGAAGGTCCCAGGTTCAATCCCCAGCATCTCCAGCTACGGTTGGGAGAGACCCTCATCTGAAACCCCTGGGACTTGCTGCCAATCAGTGTAGGCAATACTAAGCTAGATAGAACTAATGGTCAGATTCGGGATAAAAGCCCAATGTGTGAAGGCTGAGAACCGTTAAAAACAACCTTTACTGAAAAGAAGATTTTCCTATCCAGTCTGCATCTCTAGTTTGGCCTTGACTGAATTGCACCGCATCCCATGGCCGCTGTTTTTAACACCCTTGAAAAACCACGGGAGGTCCAGTCACAGGTCTTTTACTGACCCTTCCAGTTCGGTCTTAAACCAGGGATAAATGTAACGTGCCAAAAGTTGAGAACAGCTTAAAGCCCCTTTCTTTGCAGCATCCGGACGCATCCCTTGTTTCGGACGCCAGCCTTGGGCCATGCCAGTTTTTTTAATGCTTTTCTTGGATACCAGAAAGCTCAGGGGGATAACCCTGTTTTCCACTGCCGTGCTAATGAGGTAGCGAATTTGAACCAAATGGAAGGCAGATGGGTTTGGATGAGGATTCTTCTCTCCCTCCAACGAGCCACGTGCTGCTTTCTCTTGTTTTGTGGGGGAGCCGAGCATCGTCTAGAACTGCTTAGTCACGACATGATGTTTTCCCTGCTTTTAAGAGGAGGAAAAACAGCAGCAACCGGCAGAGCTCGGCTGCTTGCACACTGTGCTCCTTTGCATGGAAACAGCCATAAACCAAGATTAGCTGCAGACCGAATTTTCACTCCTTGGGAAGGGGCCTTCTGTGCAGAAAATTATCTTCTTGCAGGTGGCTTTCAAAGTGTTAAGTTGTGTGATTTGCCAGCGCCAGCAAGCCATGTCTTTTCTGAGCAACGTGCCTTGGGTAACCAGGTACTTTCTCGCGGAGCTTCTCCTCCAGCCCCCACCCCACACCTCACCCCAAACAATACCTGTAAACTGATCCAGAAGGAGGGGGAGAGGAAAAACAGAACCAGCACACAGAGATCACATGCTGGTCACACATGCCTGCTGAAAGCCTGGTTGCCCAGGGAAACAGGAGCAGGGACTTGCCCAACAAACAACGGGAGCGGCCAATTATTTGATTATGCTTTTATGGGAATTAAAGAGAAACCTCCAGTAATCCTCTGCGGGGGAAAGCAAAAGCAAAGGGGGGGACAGCTTTGGTATGCCCCTTTTGTGGTTTTTGTGAGAATTATCGCAAGAGGGACCTTTCCTTTTAAATATGTGTTCAGGGTTTTTTTTGGGGGGGGGGAATAGTACAGTGAACAGCATGCCAGCGAGGCAAATATTTCTAAGGTCAATGGCCACGTTCTGATGATCGCGTCTGATCTTACATGTGAGCCTTGTGCCTGCATGTGTAGCCACTTCCTCCCCCCCCCCCCTTTCTGGCAGGCCTGGATGCAATGTGGAAGTCCCTAATCAACTGTAGTTTCCCATTTCACCCAAAACATTCTGCCCTCCGCTTTCCTGTTCACTGAGACATAAGGGTCCTGGAGATTAACCAAACCATGAAATTGTGTGGTTCCAGTCAATTTCCATTCCAGGAGGAGTAGATCTGATGGTGGGTATGGAAGAGATTGGGGGGGGGTGGAGGGAGGGAAGAAATGAGTCTTGATAAAATAGGAAACCTTCATGCAGTCGGTGTCTGGTGCAAGGCAAAGGATGTGCAAAAAATCCATATCTGTGCCTTTGGGGTGCATATTGATTTTGGAATAAGAATTGCATTCCTGGATTATTGTTTCTGAACTTCTTTAAGCTTTGCTGTGAAGTTTAAAGCAATGCCGTGCATCGTTCCAAGCACCATTTATCGCCCTATCTCACACCAATTGACTTGGATAAGCATGAATTAAAAAAGAGCAGATGCAGTAAAATGAGTATTAAAAGAAATTACTTTCGCAAAATTTAGCATACATGAAGGCACAGGAGATGAGCTGGCTGGGTTGCAAAAGGTTTTGTGGCTAGAACTGGGGGTTTAGCTTTGTCGATCCTGCACTAGGGCAAGACATTTGGAGTAGCTTCTTTGGGTCTTTTCAGGTCCTGTGATTTTCCTGCCATCTAGTGGTTCCTTTTCTGTAGTTCAAATAGCCATGTTTAGCAATACACCACCAGCAGCTACCGTCGTACACTGACTGTGTCGCTTTGCTCTTCTCTCCCCGTATCCAACAGTCCCAATGACCGGCTTCACCCAAAGAGCTACCATTGACCCAGAACTGAACGAAATCCATGTGTTGTCTGGACTTAGCAAAGACAAGGAGAAAAGGGAAGAGAATGTTCGGAATTCCTTCTGGATTTATGACATTGTACGGAACAGCTGGTGAGTGGCAGAAGGTTCCCCTCCGCCCTCCCCCTGGAGTGAAATAGTATTTGCCTCTTCATGTTAATTCGCAAAGTGTGTGTATTCCTGTAGCCACATATAAGCAGAAGCGATACCGGGTTTGTCCACACTCCTCAAACATCACTGCCATTAGTTACTTCCCTGGAAAGAAACATCAGATCCTTTCAGGGAAGCAGTGTCCTATATCTACCCCATAAGCTCCTCTCAGTCTTGCAGACAAGAGACCCAGTAAGAAGTCTGGTTTTGCATATATTTGTAAACATGCACCAGGAACAGGTTCATTTGCACTTCCTAGTGCTCTTTGGCACTTTCTGTTCATACGAAGTAGAGGCTTTAGAGGAGTGATGTGTAGAAAAACGTGCATTGAGGAAGAGCTGATGGTCATGAAAATTAAACCTTCCGGCAGCTACCCTGATGGGAAGATCAAAAAGGAGTGAATGCTTTTCAAAATGTGGCCGGGAACAATTACTTTTAGTACAGTGGAACCTTGGTTCTTGAACTTAATCTGTTCCAGGAGTCCGTTTGACTCCCGAAAAAGTTCGAAAACCAAGGCATGGCTTCTGATTGGCTGCAGGAGCTTCCTGCACTCAAGCGGAAGCTGTGTTGGATGTTTGGCTTCTGAAAAATGTTCGAAAACTGGAACACTTAACTTCCGGGTTTTCTGCGTCCGGGAGCCAAAACGTACGACTACCAAGGTGTTCGAGAACCAAAGTATGACTGTATTCACATAGCATCAACCGTTAACTTGTAACATGAATGCTAAGTAATCTACTGCCACTGTCAGAAAGAATATCACATGCAGCAGCTGTGATAGCTCAGTCAGTGAAGCGTGAGACTTTTAATCTCAGGGTCATGGGTTCGAGCCCCAGCTTGGAGGAAAAATTACTGTATTGCAGGGGGTTGGACTAGATAACCCACATGGTCCCTTCCAACTATACAATTCTATGGTTCTGCTTGGGGACTTTCATTGGCCACTGAGAACAGGATGCTGCCTTAGACGGGCCTTTTGTCCTATCCAGCAGGGCTGCTTTCTTAGTCCTACTGAGGTGGAGGGATGGGAGTGTCACAGCTTGTCAGCATGACCGCGCGCGTGCACACACAGGTCACTTGTGGATTTGGGTATAGCTTTAGCATCACAGCCTGTATGTGTAGCGTCAGAGATGTGTGGGTCCAAGCCACACAGCATTTCCCCTCTCTGGTTTTGTTGTGAACTGCTTGGAAATTTGGGGCCTTGGTGCCTTTAGTCTCTGAGAATGTACAGGTGAAACTCAAAAAATTAGAATATCATGGAAAAGTCCATTTATGTAAGCAATTGTTTTCATTAGCTACTGGAGTTTAATATATGAGATAGACTCATGACATGCAAAGCGAGATATGTCAAGCCTTTGTTTGTTATAATTGTGATGATTATGGCATACAGCTGATGAAAACCCCAAAGTTGAAATTGTTAATTTGGGGTTCTCATCAGCTGTACGCCATAATCATCACAATTATAACAAATAAAGGCTTGACATATCTCACTTTGCATGTCATGAGTCTATCTCATATATTAGTTTCACCTTTTAAGTTGAATTACTGAAAGAAATGAACCTTTCCACGATATTCTAATTTTTTGAGTTTCACCTGTAGTTTCCTGTGTGGATGTGAGGCCCATCACACAGTGACCAAGTAGGAGGCAAACCCATGCTCTCCTAATTCCTCAATTCTTTCCCTTTGTTTGGGCGCCTCTGTTGGGGGCATTTCTGAACAGAACCCGGTGGTGGCATTTGTTCTGGATGTATTAATCCAGACTTGTGCTTTTGTGACTTGGAATGTGCCTCCCAGATAGTTTCTGTTGCAAGACCAGGACTTTGCATGTTGTCTGTGTGGATTCTGGCGTAGCATCAGGAATGCCGAGCATCTCAGCACTTTTTGAGAAGGGGGGAAATGTTCTGGTGCTCATGGGTTGCCGAGAAAAACTCAAAGGGGACAGCACTGGCAAAAGGAGTTACGAATGCCGGGCAGTTAAAGGCCAATTTTCCTGTAGGAAATGTTTAATGGGGACATTTTCGCTGTGGTGTCTGGTTCAGCAGCGGCCTCTGAAAGGGGAGTGTAGGTGCTGTTGGGTATTTGGAATTGCTCCATGTATATATTATACACGTTAACAAAGATTAAAAAATAATAAACCAGTTTCCTTACATGATTAATAGTCAGTTCTAAACCCATGGTAGGCCTTGCTTGGAAGTGATGCAGAGGCCATCTATGCTGTGATAATCTCCAGTTTAAAACACTGTAATGCAGTGAATGTGGAGCTGCTTTTGAAGGCAACTTGGAAAACAAGAACATCTCTCCTTTTTAAAGCCTGAATGGGCTGTGTCAGGAGTAGCCCAGCTACTCACAAGGAGAGGGAGAGAGGAAGCCCTGCAAGCTGCTCTTCAAGGGAAGACAGCTCACGAAGCTATAGGGAACCCGAGCCCCTTTTGCAAACGGACTCCTCCTCCTCCTCATCCAGCTTATCACAGGAATTGTCTCCAAGCGAGGGAGCGGAGCAAGGGCTCCGTGACACTGCTGAAAGACCCAGCACCACCAGCCAGACAAGATCGGACAGAAGCCCACAGCTTCCGACACAGGCACAGCGCAGGGGGGCTAGAGGACCCAGGAGACATCGTTTCAGGGTGCCGAAAATCTGGTGTTGGGCGGGGAGCCGAAGGAATGTACTTCCGGATTCTGATAGTGATTGAACGGTCATGTTTTTGACTAGCTCCGCTTGTAAATAGCAATGCTTAATAAATAGCTTCAGTTTTCAAAAGAGGCTCTGTTGTTACTCATGAGCAGTACTGGGGAAGATCCTGACAGGCTGGGAACTGGGTATCTTAAAGGATGATCTGAGGAAGAACAGCCACCATAGTGTAGACAGACCCTTCTCTGAATAAGATGGACGGTGACTGGGAGAGGAGGGGGTGGCTTTTCAGATGTGACCCCTTCCATGTGGAATTCTATGTGCATAAAGGCTCATTTGGGACTGAAATTTATGTGTTCTAGGTGCCTGTTGACCCACTAAGCTGGATTTACTGAGATGAGTTTGGGTTTTTTGCAACACTGCTGTTTTTATCCCTGCTTCCATTTTACTGCTCTGCTGCATGCGGCATTCTTACCACTGTTAAAGAGCTGCCCTTTTGTTAAACTGGCAAGTGGCATTAAGATGTGTTGAAGAATATGGGCAAGCCTACAGCTTGGGAGGGGGCAGGAAGGGCAGGAATTGTTCCCAGTAGTGATGAGTGGGGATACCTGGAAGTGCAGGAGGAGTCGACAAGGGGAAGCTTAAGGTGTTACCTTGACAGATAAAGGCCATTCAAAGTGCAGGGGGAATGAGAAAAGTGAAGATGGGCATGCAGGGAGTCAGTAGAGTTGTGCTATATAGATTAGCATCCTATGACACTTCTTGGCCATTTAACCTTCTCTTCCAGGGCTGGTCAACCTGAGGATCTCCAGCTGTTGCTGGACTCCCATTATCCCTAGCCAGCATGGCCAACAATCCGGGACTGCGGGGAGCTGGAGTCCAGCAGCATCTAGTCAGCCACAGGTTCTCCAGCCCTGATCCATTCTCACCTACTCTAGCATTTCGTTTCCAACACTGGCCAACTATTATTCTCTGGACGAGGCCCATGAGCAGTGTGTGAAGTTTGCAGCCCTCCCAGTTGCTTGCAACCAACAAATGCTGTTTCGGAGGTACAGTTGTACCTTGGAATCCGGACGGAATCCATTCCGGAAGTTCATTTGACTTCCGAAACATTTTTTTAAAAAAAGCATTCCTGCAGCCAATCGGAAGCCGCGGAAGCCCTGTTGGATGTTCGGCTTTCAAAAAAAGTTCGAAAACAGGAACACTCACTTCCGGGCTTTGATCATTTGGGAGCCAAAACGGTTGAGAACTACCGGTAGGCTGTTCGATAACCAAGGTATGACTGTATTCTGCAGTTCTGCTTCTGAAGTTATCAGGCCTAATAACCATGGATAGGCACCATTCCTCCTCCTCCTCCTCCTCATCCATGAGCTTTGTCTATTGCATGGCAATGTTCCTCCCTCCCTGTGGGAAATAATGACACGTGAGACGTAATATAGGCTTAATGGGCGTAAAGGCCACAACTTTATTGGTTATGGATGTTGAGAGGTATTGGCTTAGGCATTGGACCCTAACCGACTATATCCGACCCCAACCCGTGTGTTGGAAGTCCGGGAAGGGTTAACCACCAGGAAGGAGCCCAGTGATGCGTATCTACTGGAACTCCCCCTGTGATCACCGTTAGGGGCGTGCCTTAGGCCCTAACCTCCCTAGGCTTCGGACAGGGCCACGCCCCCGGAAACCTTTAATGGAATACCCTTCAAATGAGGGGCAGGTGATGGCGCTACCTCCCCTTCTCACCTCTATTGATGTTTTCCAATGCCTAACCGCCAAACCAAAGTTGTGACGAGTTGCTACGAGGTAGGCGAAAAAACCGCCTTGGCTAGTCCAAGTGGAAAAAATCCTACCAGGCCCCTCGGCCAACCGAGGCAACCAACCGAAGTCCATAGCAAGGTCAAGAGCTAACCTAAAGGGCAGGTGGGTGGGAGAACCTATGCAGCTGGGGTCCGGAGCGAAAGAGAGAGGATTCCCGCCGGTTTCCCTGCTTAAAGGGAAGCAGGACATGCCCCCCCCCCCGACCGACCAGGTTGGAATCCTTCCAATCGCACAGGGGCTGAGCTCTCAGCCCCTGTGTGCATGATTGGGTTGCGAATGCCCACAATGCCACCTCCTGTGCATGCACGGAAGTGGTCTTCCTAGTTTTTGTTTCTTCCTCCTGCCTGAGAACTATCCTGGCAGTGTTCTTCAGTATTCTGGCTCTTGTTCATTGCTGTTCACAATAGCTTCTTTCATTTTTCAGAGCAGTTTTGTTTAAAAAACGAGTGCTTATAAATGCTGCAAGTTTATTACAGAGGGGTTGATGACAGCACCCAGGTAGTCTTTATTTGGCAAATAGATAGTTTGAATCCTGATGGCGGCAGTGGTGCAAGCCGCTGCTAAACAGGTGACAGCTAGGCATTTGTTGGTGCCTGGCAGCTCTGAATCGCTTCATCTCATATTGCATTGCAGGTCTTGTGTCTACAAGAACGACCAGGCCGCCAAAGAGAATCCAAGCAAAAGCCTCCAAGAGGAGGAGCCCTGCCCACGTTTTGCACACCAGCTTGTGTACGATGAATTGCACAAGGTAAGCTTGTCTGGACACAGGGCGGGAATCGGGTTAACCATGCTAAGTATGTTGGGGCATTTGCAAGAGTGCCCATCCCAGTGCCAGCGGAATGTGCCAAAGACCAGAAAAATGCCCAACACTTCTAAGAGGAGTCAGTTGCTTTACTGGCAATAATTCAGTTCCAGGAACTTATATAAAGCATACAGTTGTAGATACAGCATAGAGCCTCCTTACAGTCCCCTTAGAGTATACATACTGTGCTCTGGCCAAGAGCAAACTTGCCTTAAACACAATAGCATTTACAGTGTAGATTGTGCCAAGTCATTCTCACACGATTGCTGACTCATTCTCACATGTTTAACTAGCTACAGGTGCAGGCAAACACACCCAAATTAAACAGCACACCTAAAGTAACCCTTCCTTGCCCCTTTTCTCGGCATGCATAAACATCCATTTACAAAGCAAGCATCGAGTGCAGGATAAGGTGGCACCATGGCACCAAGAGGAGCAAAACTGGGCTCCATTTTGATGCATCTTATCTCCTTTCTCTGTGCTCCTGGTGGCCTGGAGCTCCAGGGGTGGTGGTGGGGCATGAGGTCAGTGCATACGTGAGGATGGGCTGTGCCATGGACCAAAAGTGCCCCCCTCCCTCCTCTTGCAAAGCAAGTCCTGCCTATCAATGCCTGGCTTGTCCCTGGGAAGCCAAGCCAAATATAATGGCCGCCAGGGGGCTGAGGCTTGAGTTCAAGCCCTATGCGGACCTTTTGATACATGTGTGCTTCCTAGAGGACAGGTGAGTGCGTCATGTGACTGGGGTCCCAGAATCAAGCAGCCGGTTTCATATCCGATTCACTGGCATAATGATTTTCAGCATATGTATTGGGTCTACAGTCATATCTCTCTTCACTGAGCTCATTGCAGTTTGTCTCTTTCTTACTGCCCATCTTGCTGGATAGTTTCTCATTTGACCAGTGGTGGTTTGCCAGAAATAGTTGAACAAAAGGTGTGTGTCTGTGCGCCCTTTCTATACCGCTTTACCACAAAGTAGGTGATTCAGAGCAGTTGCGGCTTTATTTCTCTGTACCTTGAGGGCAACGCAAGAGGCATGCAGGATAAACCCAACAGCCTGGGCACGCATCAACCCCCATCCCCTTCCCCCAAGCAGCTGCTCAGGTGGAGCTCCTTGGGGGAGGGGGGAGCACATCAAAGGTTGGGCTGGCTCATCCAGCACTCTTGATTGAACCATGCTGGTGTCTATGACTCGACATCTCAATTCTTGTCTTTCAAGGTCCATTATTTGTTTGGAGGGAATCCAGGCAAATCCTGTTCTCCAAAGATGCGGCTGGATGATTTCTGGTCCCTGAAGCTTTGCCGGCCTTCGAAAGAATACCTTCTACGCCACTGCAAATACCTAATTAGGAAACACAGGTACAGGCTTGCAAGAGACTGCAGAAGCGAGTCCCTTGGCATTAAGAAGCAAGAGTGTGTGGGTGTATGCCTGAAAACCTATGTGATTATTTTTAAAAAAATGCTCAGCCTTGTTGCTTTAATAGGGCTCAAGGTTCTTTCCTATTGTCATCAAAATGTGTATTATAATAATAATAATAATAATAATAATAATAATAATAATAATAATAATAATTTATTTATACCCCGCCCATCTGGCTGGGTTTCCCCAGCCACTCTGGGCGGCTTCCAACAGAATATTAAAATACAATAATCTATTAAACATTAAAAGCTTCCCTAAACAGGGCTGCTTTCAGATGTCTTCTAAAATTCTGGTAGTTGTTTTTCTCTTTGACATCTGTTGGGAGGGTGTTCCACAGGGTGGGTGCCACTACCGAGAAGGTCCTCTGCCAAGGTTCCCTGTAACTTGGCTTCTCGCAGCGAGGAAACCGCCAGAAGGCCCTTGGCACTGGTCCTCAGTATTTCCCCCCTCTTTAAAAAAGCACATACACCTTTTAAAAAAAGGTTCCCATAATCATAAAATCATAGAATTGTAGAGTTGGAAGGAATGGTCTCTAATCATCACCTAGTCCAACCCCCTGCAATGCAGGAATCTCAGCTAAAGCATCCATGACAGATGGCCATCCAACCTCTGCTTTGAAACCACATGGAGCAGGGGTCAGCAACCTTTTTCAGCCGTGGGCCGGTCCACCACCCCTCAGACCATGTGGTGGGCCGGACTATATTTTGAAGAAAAAAAAAATGAACGAATTCCTATGCCCCACAAATAACCCAGAGATGCATTTTAAATAAAAGGACACATTCTACTCATGTAAAAACACGCTGATTCCCGGACCGTCCGCGGGCTGGATTGAGAAGGCGATTGGGCTGCATCCGGCCCATGGGCCTTAGGTTGCTTACCCCTGATTTAGAGGCCTGAAGGCACATGGTTGGCAGGTATAGAACTGGTTCTGTGGAACTCAGCGCTCCCTGTGTCTCAGCTCCCCTTTGCAGCAAAGGCACCACCATTCCTCCACGACCGCATGGGAGGCTGTCCCCTATAAATAAATGGTTACCAGCCATGACAGGTGAGTGACTGCTGCCCCGCCGTCCCCCCACTGCAGTCCTGGAAGAAGGAAAACTCAAGTGCTGCTGTTTTGTTTTAGTGTTGCTTCAGCGGGCTAGGGATGCACGACACAGCCATGCAGCTCAATTTCCTCCCGGGCATCAAGAACGATAATGCAGCTAGGTGCTACCTGGGAGTAAAATATTTGCATTTGTGGCGTACATGAGCTTCAAGGTATGGGTTGTTTACATCTGCAGCTGGAAGCGAGCGTAGCAGTTGGGAAATGAGGCAGACTACTTGGGATGCACTGCTTTCCCAACATACACGAGGAACGGCAACAATGGAACATGGCCGCAGTTGATGAGACGTGCCTGAGCACTGAAATTTCACCAGACTGCTCAGATACATTTGCCAAGGGGTTAGAATCAGCCACAGGACATTGAGAAATGAATGTTGCTGCCACGAAAAGAGTGACACTGGCTCACCTGGATGGTGACACCCCCCCCCCCTTTTAAGGATTAGGCGAAGGAAAACATGGCTGCTTCTTTGACTCTGCTGCCCCCCTCCCCCTTCCCCCCCTCTGTGTCTTTTAGATTATAAGCCTGAGGGGCTGGGAGTAGAGCTGTAAAATTTCGGGGGGGGGGGATGAAATTTTTTGGAAAAATTGAAAAAAATGCTACATTAGCACTTCTTTTTTCTTTTCCAGATTGAAAGTCATTCTGTTACTTTAGAAACATAAAATATAACTATGGACAATTTTAATGGGCATAAAATTATCACAACTAGCATATTAAAAATATAGTGTATCCAAACAATTATTACAAACAGAATTTACTTTTAAAATAATATTTATTTGTATTTGTAACAAATGGAGCAACAATCTCCTGAACTGTTTACTAGTTTATGTGGAACAAAAAAAAACTCCACAAAACAATTTTTAAAAATCCAGAAGTAACAATTATTCATATTTCCTCTCCACAGTATTTAAAAAAAAACATTCTCATAAAAAGAACTGAAGAAGGAAGTGGGACTAAATTTCAATGAATGGGCATGAAATTTAATCAGAATCATTTTCTGAGCTGTAATGATCAGTATCAGTTTCAGTCTCTGCTTCTGCATCTACTCTGTTGTGTCTGTCATTATCACAGTTATTATGGACTTCTAAAAACTGAATGTTTGCTCGGATTGAAACAATTTTTTCACGGGAAAAAAACAAAAAAGGCTTCAGGAAAAAAACCGTTTTTTCCTCTGGTTTTTTTCCGGGCCTTCACATCTCTAGCTGGGACTGACTTGGACGTTAAATGACCTGTAAAGCTCTTGGGGAGCTTTTTTTGGCTGAAGAGCAGGATAAAAATGCTAAAAACAGATAAGATCACAGCTGCAATGCGCGTGTGTAATGAGGAGCTGGAGGCATCGCTGCTGAAGGCCTTTCTGGTCCAGAATCCAATTCTCATAGTCGCCAACCAGATACCTGTGGGAAGTCTGGAAGCAGGACCTGAGTGCAATAGCATTCTTTCCTCCTTGTGATTTCCATCCTCTGGTATTATTCAGAGGCATACTGCCTCCAAGAGCGGAGGGAGAACATGGCTATCCTGCCTAGCAACCATTTGTTTATAGGGTGCCATCTCCCATGGAAATCCAGCATAGCTCATTGAAATGATCTCTCCAATCCACCCACCCTCTTCTTGGCTAGTAGGGAGAGGGATCCTTTCTCTCCCATAAATCCTCTCTCTCTCTCTCTCTCTCTCTCTCTCTCTCTCTCTGTTGTGCCCCGTCATTTGCAAAGCTAGACTTTCCCATGATCTTTACTCACACACGTCACGTGTCGCAAGCCTGGATTCAGATGTGGGGAGCCTGTAGCTGCCATTGTAGAATTAAACCTGGCAGGACGCGGTCATTTGAGGCTGCTGCTCTTTCCTGGGGAGGACTACGAGTTGTTGACATGTATAGCCTCTCTTCTGAGCTTGTTAGACTTTGAGGTGGCACCTCACCACATGGAAGCTCATACTTTAAAGCGGTGTTTCTGGAACTTGGGTCCCCAGATCTGGTTGGACTACAACTCCCATCGCCCAAGCACTGGTCCTGTTAGCTAGGAATGATGGGGGTTTGTAGTCCCGCAACAGCTGAGAGCCTAGTTTTAAAACATGGTTTTTCTGCTGATTGCACTGCTGGCTGCCTGTCTAAATGTGTCCCTTGGTATTCCAAACCACCCATTCAGACCCCAGTCTATTCACTCTGCCATAAGCTGAAGGACGCTATCGACCCAATTCCTTAACAAAAAATGTGTGCGTCCGTGTGGAGGCAAAGTGCCTGAAGATTTACCCCACTACTTGCTGGTTTGCCCAGTTTGCAAAGACTTCAGAGCAGCTTTGTTCAAAGATCTTCATCTCCCAGTTGAGTGAGAGACTCACTTTTTAAACTATTATTAGAGGGCAGTTCCCCCCCTACACCTCTGAAAAAGTGGCCTGTTTTGCCTTTGGAGAGGCATGTTAAAGATCAAGGTTTGTGGGGATAAGTTGAATTCCTCAGCAGAGCAAACTCTTATGTGACAGAACGCCTGGTTTTTGTAGTTATTCTAACTCTGAAATGCATTTTATTCCGCTTTGTATGTGTTTTGTTCTTTGCTGTGGCTTCGGCTACACAAATGACTACCATAATCTTCGTACAACAACAAGGCAAACCTGAAGCTACCCAGTAAAATAATGAATCGAGGTTGGCATTGTCTCTTCCTCTTGCTGCCCCACAGCATTTCCCAGGAATCCCTGTTGCAGCCTTGTTGTTGTTTTGCCTCTAAGGGAAGCATTGCTGCTGCAAAGCATCCTGATTAAAACTTGTTCAGCATCTTGATCGCAGAATCAGCAGCCTGCGTCCCTCCCAGATGTTTCTGGACTCCCATCTCCCATCATCCTTGAACTTTAGCCATGTTGGAGTTGATTCCAGTAACATCCAGAGGACTGCAGGTTCCTCATCCCTAACCAAGGCCGACCTTGCATGCTGGGTTGCTAAGATTAAAATGGGGGGGGGGATGCTTGTCTTCCTGGGCTCCTTGCAGGGTGGGCGGGGATATAAATTGAAACTATTATGTTCACTAATTTATTATTAACCAAGTAATAATCGTGGAGAGCTTGTCTTGTGCATTTTGGGGTTTCTGTGCCTTTCTAAAGACAGCATTTCTCAGTGAGTGGTTTTCTGTGACATCATAGAGTTGGACGGGACCCCGAGGGTCATCTAGTCCAACCCCCTGCGATGCAGGAATCTCAGCTAAAGCATCCCTGACAGGTGACCATCCAACCTCTGCTTAAAAACCTCCAAGGAAGGAGAGTCCATAACCTCCGGAGGGAGACTATATTCCACTCTTGAACAGCTCTTACTGTTGGAAAGTTTTGCTACATGTTTAGTCGGAATCTCCTTTCTTTTGTCGCTTGAAGCCATCGGTTCAAATCCTACCTTCCAGAGCAGGAGAAAACAAGCTTGCTCCATCTTCCATGCGACAGCCCTTAAGATATTTGAAGATGGCTATTGTATTTTGTGCAGAGTTGGAAGGGACCCTGAGGACCATCTGGTCCATGTTGTGATATCAGTACAAGCCGAGCTGCAAGAAGCGAGGCACCTGACTTAAGAGTCATGTTTCACACTGTGGGAAATCCAACAATCATTCCACACATGTGATGTCATTGTAATTACTGTTGTACTTCCTTACTTTCAGTTCTGCATCAGGAGGTGCAGACGCTTTAATAGACAGCTCTGAATTATGAGCTGCTACGCAGATATATATATTCTGTTTTTAATCTACAATAAAGTAGGTTCTTAGCCAAAAGGCTTGTGTGTGTTGTTTTCAAGCTGGGAACAACCGCATATTACATTGTGCCCCTGGACTCCAGAAGCCAGAGGGCACGGAAGCTTCGTCCGCCTTTGGGGTCAGTCTCTCAGCCTGCCCCCGCGGGAAGTTTTCATAACATCCTACCTTCCAGAGCAGGAGAAAACAAGCTTGCTCCATCTTCCATGCGACAGCCCTTAAGATATTTGAAGATGGCTATTGTATTTTGTGCAGAGTTGGAAGGGGACCCTGAGGACCATCTGGTCCAACCCCCCTGCAATGCAGGAATATGCAGCTGCCCCGTGTGGGGATCATCAAACCTGCAACTCTGGTATTATCTAACCAATTGAGCTGATTTAAGGATGAGGCTTGGCCCTGCCTTACCATTCCTGTAGCTAAATTTCCACAAGGACAGATGGCCCTTGAAAATAATTCCATTTCAGAGGCTGACACCGACATCTCTGGCTATATTTCCTTCCCCTCAAAAGAAGAATCCTTTTCGGGTGCATTGATGAAAGTTTTGTTTGCAACCTCGGTAGTTTGAAAGCACTATGGAGTGGGCGGTGGGGGGGGGGCCTTGTTTTGAACTGGATTGTCCCTACTGTTTCATATTGCTTCAGTCAAGCCAAAATCCAGGTAAATCCCCCCTGATCTAGCCTTCTCCCAAACACCTTTAAACTTGAGCCCCTGTTTTGCACGGAGGCCTGAGCCTGAGCTCATGCTTTCATCAGGCAGCCTTGCAGAAATGACCCAGGGTAGCTTTGCATCACTTAAGGTAGGTAATAGGCTATTTCTTTTTAGCAGCTGAGCTTTTCAAAAGAAAGATCTCTTAAGCCGCCTCCAGCAATCTGTGAACTATAAACCCTTGCCTCGCATGCCTCTCCCCAGGTTTGAAGAGAAGGCCCAGACAGACCCGCTAAGTGCCCTGAAATACCTGCAGAACGACTTGTTCGTCACCGTAGACCACTCGGACCCAGAGGAGACGAAAGAGGTAAGGGGTGGGGGTGGGGATTGGCTAGCTGACGTGGAAAGGTTCATATTGCGGTGTTCCCAGAGCCACCTGGCTGCCTCCACGAATTTGTGCTTGCAGATGCAAAAACAGCTCAGGGCCAAAGCCCCTGGCCCCCTGGCTAGCATGGTGGATGAGTGTCACAGTTCCATCTCCCGAGAAGCTAAATCTGCTCTGCATTTGGATGGAGTGATATATCAAGGCTTCCTTTTGAAGTAGCTTGTCCTAGATCTCTTGCCCTTACGTTTTTTATTTTTGCCATCTTCAGCTCCTGACGGCAGAAAGGCCTCTTTGTTAATCTGCAATGCGTCGCGTGCATTGAAAACACACTATATATTTTTAAATTGCTGGTTTCTATAGCCTTCTTAATCAGTGGTGCACCGTAGCCTTAGAGCCCGATCCTTGCTGTCAGCTTGCAGTTACTCCCGCCGGTTTGCCCCGCATGTTCCCCCTTTTCCTCTCCTGCTTGCTGTCCGAGCTTCCTTGTTCCTTTGTTGCAAGTGGCTCTTCATAACTCATGGAGCAGCTTTCTATTCACAGTTCCATTCCTCCTCACCATGAGCCAACAACCCCCATTTTACAAGTAGGAAAGAGGAGCTTGGATCTGTGATATCTCCAAGATTTAAGTCCCAGCTTCTTGGAACATGCTGGGGCCTCATGCTTTTCTAGCAACCTTGTTGGATAAATGCCACAGCCTTGACATTAAAAGTCTATGGGATATGTAGTCTTCCGGAGAGTCAACTTCCTGTAAAAAGAGAAGGAATCACCCTGTTATCTGAACTGGATGCATGGGGTACGTCGATGCTACACTTCCAGGGCAGCCTAGAGGTTTATGGGAGTTGTAGTCCTAAACATCTAGAGGTCACCGATGATGCTGTAGGGAAGTGCTTCCCGAACTTGGGTCTCCAGCTGTTTTTGGACTACAACACCTATCAGCACTAGCTAGCAGGACCATAGGTCAGGGATGATGGGAATTGTAGTCCAAAAACAGCTGGGGACCCAAGTTTGGGAAACCCCACTCTAGGGCAGTTGGAACTCTCGGGCCTACTTCATATCAAGCAGAATCAAGGGATGGCACTTTGCTTGGAATGTACCATTTCAGGCTGCAGGGATGTGTGTGTGTGGTGTGTTAGTGTGTTCCAATGCTTTATGGAGAAAGAACATGCTGGAGAGAGAGGTTCAGCCTAGCCTTCTCCCTGCAACACTAGTTTTCTACATGCAGGCGATTAAAAAACAAAACATGGGCAGAAGTTGGACCTGTGATCCTCCCACTTTCATCCCAGAGTGATATATTTTAGTGCCGGTGTGGAGAACTCCAAATGTTGCCAAACTCCCAGCCTTGCTGTTCTTGACCATTGGCCAAGCTGGCTGGAGTTTTAGCGCAACACTGCCTGGAGGGCCACAGGTTTCAGGGAAAGCTTTATGGTGCAATTCTGAGTGAGCGTATTAACCAGGGGCCAGAGAGAAGCCTTTGACACTCACTTACGTTTCTCCTGGGAGGCCCGTCTTGCAAATTGCAAACGATAACTGCAGAAAAGGTAGAATTACGTATCAGAGAGAGAGAGAGAGAGCGCGAGAGCGAGCCTGACGTTAATAAATGGAAACTAGTTCAGCAGCTTGAGGCCACGCAGCCAAATGAAACAAACGCCGTGTTCTGGACAGAACAGTTTTTGGCCAGGCATCTGATTAGTCTAATACAGTGTAAATGAAAGATCCCAGAAGGAGGCAAATTTGTTTTTGTTTTTAAATGAGTGTTAAAATGCAAGTCTGAAACAGGTCCCATTGAGTTCCATGGGGTATACTCTCCAGTAGAACTGCAGTCCACAGTTATAGCTTACTTCCCGGAGAGAACTTGCAGACGCTCCTGTAGCCCCTGACGGTTGATGGTTTTGAATCCTCTGTTCCTGGCGGTATTTAAACCCCTTTGCTGACTTTAAAGAGGCAGTGCTTTCCGGAAGCAACTACGATCTCATCTGGGGGTGTCTTGAAGCTGCTGTGGCCATTCAGTGAGGACTGAAGCAAAGGTCCTCCTAATCCAGTGTCCTGTTCCCTTGGTGTCCTACGAAATGCCCCCTGAGTGCTGTCAAGCAGAATATGGGCCAACAACATTTGGTATTCAGATGCTCCGCACCAAGCTATTGATAAGGACTGTGCAGTTGTCCTGCCGTGTGTGTGTGTGTGTGTGTGTACACACGTGTACACACACACACACACACACACACACACACACAGTTTTCAAAAAGCTGGCTGTCAACAAGGCCCCTCTTGGTACCATGTACATCTGAAGGCAGCTGGTCAGGGAGCATCCCTCTGCCATGTGGTCTAGCTTTTAACAAGCACAATTCAAAGTGTTGGTGCTGAACTTTAAATCCCTAAATTGCACCAGCCCAATATACCTGAAAAAGCATCTCCACCCCCATTGTTCAGCCTGGATGCTGACGTCCAGTTCCAAGGGTCTTCTGGCGGTTCCCTCATTGTGAGAAGTTAGGTTACAGGAAACCAGGCAGAGGGCCTTCTCAGTAGTGGTGCCCACCCTGTGGAATGCCGTCCCATCAGATGTCAAGCAGATAAACAACTATATGACTTTTAAAAGGCATCTGAAGGTAGCCCTGTATCAGGAAATTTTTAATGGTTGATCCTTTAGTGTGTTTTTCATATTTTGTTGGGAGTCACCCAGAATGGTTGGGGCAACCCAGTCAGATGGGCAGGGTATAAATAATAAAATTTAACACAACACCTTTTTGGGAGGGGGCACCAGGTTGGGAGAGGCTGATTTCAACTGGCTTCCTCCACCACCCAGGGAAGTCTGCCATCTGCATAAAACTCATCAAGAGAGCAAGCCATTTCAGGGCTTGCATTAAGATGCATAAATCTGTCGTCGTAGCTTTTGCCTGACAAGAGCACGGGTCTTTCTTTCCGTCGTAATAGCTGAGAGAGTCCTCATGCTGCCACTGCCCATATATCTCCATTCCGACGAGAATCGGGCTTCATATTTTAGTCTGGCTTGCTTGCAATGAGCAGCGGTTTTTCTTGAAGGCTCGGCCGCGTTTGTGAAATGCCAAAGATGACAGCGCAATAAATTGATGCGGTCGGAAAGACCTGGTTTTAAAAGCAGAATTCCTTAGCAATAGAACATTAATCCTCCGTTTGGCGGCATCAGATGTGTCAAGAAACATCCCCCCCCCCACCAAAAAGAAGAAAAGAAAAAAAACCACCCCAACCTTCAACCAAAGTGATTTCATTGTTGTTGATCAAGAAGCCTTTATGCCCCTCATGGGAACATGTTGAACCCTTAAAAATAAAATAAAATAACATCTTGTTTGTTTTCCTCTCCAGTTCCAGTTACTTGCTTCAGCCCTCTTCAAGTCCGGCTCCGACTTGAGCGCTCTGGGTGAGTATGCTTCAGACTAGCAGGAATTGGTGCAGTTTCAAAAGCCTCTGTCCTAAATCCCCAGAAACGCCATGGGGATCCGTTTCAGGCTGTCAGCACTCCAGACATGGGGCGGTGGTGTTAGCCACACAGGCATGGAGGGACCGGTCAAAACAAATTAACGTGTGCCATGTCACCCTGGCAGCCCCAGCTCATGGAGGCAGGGCAGAGACTGATCCTCCTCTTGCTGTGACAAAGTGTGTTACTCAAGTGCGTGAGCTCAGGCTGTTCTTCCCAGCCGTGGGCACGTTTCTCTCCTCGGGCAGCGTGTCAAGGAAAACAGCAAAGTTTTCAAACTTCTCAGAACCAGAAAGTCCGGAGTTGAGCTCCCAAAACTATAATAATCCTCTGTTCGCATTCCCTCTGCCACGACCCCCTGAAGTGACCACTTTTTATAACAGCAACTTGAGTGATAGCTGGGCCTCTTGCTGGGGGGGGGGGAGAGGTGAGACCCCTGCTGTAAAAGCAGGGTTTGGGCTGTGCAAGCCACATCTTCCTCCCCTCCCATGAATTGCTAATCTGCAAGGTAGAAGGCAAGACGACCATCAGAATCGAAGGCTTGTTGGCAGTGCTTGGTTTACGTATAAGCTTAAACAAGCTATAGTTTAGGGCCCCACTCTCTTGGGGGGGGGCAATTTTTTTTTTTTAAAAAAAAACAAAACCTGGATGTACATTTCCAAAATACAAGATAAAAAACAAATAAAATAAAACCTACATACAGCAACAGTGTTTTGTGTTGTGTAGGCTCCTATTTTGTTAAGTGCAAATGGCTTTTTAAAAAAAATTATTCATTTTTCCAAAAAGAAATACAAACATAATACAACAAATACAAATACAAAAGCTAACAAATAACAAAAAAAAAATCTTAATATATTCCTAACATATTTCCCCTCACATCTTAATGGTGACTTCCCTCGATCTCCTTCTTCTGGATTTCATTGTCAATCTTCATTGGCAATTCCCCCCCCCCCCTCTCTCTCACACACACACACACACACACACACTTGTTAGGTGCAAATGGCTTTAGATACCTATTAGGTCCATAAATTACCATATAGCATATATTCAACACAAAAAACAGTGACAATTTGTTGTTGACAAAGGACAGCTGGACATTTAAAGGGCCCCATTACCTTCAGTAGCTTAAGGCCTCATCAAACCTAAATCCGGCCCTGCTTGTTGGCATCAAACCTTGAAATGGAATGTGAAGACTAGAGTCAGCCTTCGAAGCTCAATCCCTGTTGGGGTCCTCATTCCATCAGGCTCTGTTTAAAGTGCCGTGGGAACCGCTTTCCCATAGATTCACCCCACTGTGCTGTTGCCTGTTGTGTTACGAACGCCTGCAAACTGCTTAGGTGGAGCACAAAGCCCTCACCTCTGGTTCTGGCTGGGTTACATTTGGCCTTGCTCCTGGCGGCTGCAGGGCAATTGCGTTCCACCGAAGCATTTGTGGGATGAACCAGCAGGATGAAAGTGTAGCCCTTACATTCTGGTGCAACTCAGCCTTCCCCCATCCTGGCCTCTCCTCTGGACATTTAAGGCTGCAGGTTCCCCTTCAGCCCCGGCCGGCATGGCAAACCGTTTTGCAGTCCAAAAAAACAATAATCAAGATCCGGGAAGCCTGGTTTAACGTTTCAAGGGCATCTCACAGAGTCGAAGGATAGGTTTGTTTACAGCATTTGGTCCCTTGTGTGATGTACACAATGTGCAATGGCACGTTGTGGGCCTGTCATCCAGCTGTTCCATCTTAATTAACATTCCCCTCCCCTTCCCCTCTATTTTTGGGTGGGGGGGGTGTAAAGTGGAAGTTTAGTCCTCTTTAGATAAACGCTTGAAGAAGGCTCCTAAGCATTTATTTGGACCCAATCGCTTGTAAGCTTATGTTTACCCTGGTTGCATAGTTCTGGTGCACATTCCTCTGGCTACAAACTATGCAGCCTTTTGCTAACTCAGCAGCAGATAAAAAAGAAGAAGTTACAATTGTGTATAAAACCCATAATTTGTTGGACTGCACAGGATATCTGCCTTAGAAGCCATAATATAATTCTTTCATATTGTATCCAAGAAAAAAAATAGCCATATATCTTAAAAAAAACCTAGAAGCATTCACCCTTCTTTGGCTCCGAGGAGCCCAAGTTGCATATACGAGGCTGAATCTTCTCTCTTTCAAAAATGATTTTTTATTTCAAGTAGCAAAACATACTCATGCAAGTGAAACAGAGCTTAGTAGTTGTATGGGAGAGACAGAAATAGCACTTGATGGTTGTAGTTTTTGATGCTGCAAGAAAGACAGTCGAATGAAAGTGTCTCTCCATAAGGTTCCATGAGTTGATGTAGGGTGAAAAGAATCATAGAGTTTGATTGTGTTAACAAAAACCATGTTTGATTGTGTTAACAAAGTCAATAAAAGGATACCGTGTTGTATAAAAGGTTTTGAGTCTTCCTGCCTCCCCTATCGTTCCTTTCGTTAAATGCTTAATCTGTCCATAAGGACCATGTCCCATAATTGCAAAATCCAAGCTTCAGAAAGACATGTGTTTTAAATCAGGGGTAGGCAACCTAAAGCCCGGGGACCAGATGCGGCCCAATCGCCTTCTAAATCCAGCCCGCGGACCGTCTGAGAATCAGTGTATTTTTACATGAGTAGAATGTGTCCTTTTATTTAAAATGCATCTCTGGGTTATTTGTGGGGCATAGGAATTGGTTCATTATTTTTTTTTCAAAATATAGTCCGGCCCCCCACATGGTCTGAGGGACGGTGGACCAGCCCACAGCTGAAAAAGGTTGCTGACCCCTGGTTTAAAGTTTTCCCATTTTTTTGCAACCGCTGATCTAGCTGCAGTTAATAAATGCAGGATGAAGTCTTTATTGGTTCTGTTCTTAATCAGAGATAGCAGGGCTAATTTTGACTCCGGTTGTAGTAATTGTCCCATCATTTGAATGGGGCTGTATTTTCCATCTTTGCAGTTACCTGGAGGGGGGGGGTAGGCTAGGGCAGGTGCAAGTGTCCCAAGACCACCAGAGGGCTGCATGGCTGAGGGAGGGCCGAAAACCTTATACGCAGAAGATCTTGGGTGAGGCTGGGATCAGCCCTTGCCTGAAACGCTGGAGAGCCACTGCCAGTCACGGGGGACCCAGGGTGGGGAACATCTGAGCAAACACGGCCCTCCAATCCTGCCCATTTGACACACACCTGTCATTTTCAGGGTGTCATGCCAACTGCATGGTTTAAAGGAAAAGCAGAGAGGGTGTTTGTTTGTTTGTTTGAAGGCATGCTCCCCCTCTATCAGCTGATGGGTGATAGGAAGTGTTTGAATGCAAGGATGTTTAGCAAGAGCTGTTTGAATGCCCTTTGCAGTCCCAGCAGTTGGGATTTCAAAGCGGATCATCACCTAATGTCATGCGATTGGCAGGTGGGCAGCCCTCCCACCTTTGGTCCTCCAGGAGCGAGGGAGATAAACATCTAGAATACACACACACACACACAGGGCCACGTTTTCAACGATTCTTCTCTTCTTCCTCATCTCCAGGGTTTTCTGACGTCGACCACATCTACGCCCAACGGACTCAGCTCTTTGATACCTTAGTGAACTTCTTTCCCGACAACATGACGCCGCCCAAGGGCAACCTGGTAGACCTCATCACCCTGTGACAGGGGCACTGGCTGGACACGTGGAAGGAGGAGGGGAGGGCGGCAAGGCGGGGGCTGGGAGAAGGACATTTTTTTGCTTTTCAGTATTTTTAATTTGTGTGTGTGTGCGTGTGCGTGCGTGCGTGCGCCTGCCTTGATGGACTGAGCGACTGGCGGACTGCACTATAATAAGAGTAAGGTGGTTTCAGAGCAGGTCGGGGAGGTGGCTTCACGGATAAATACCAAATGGGCTAATAAAAGGCAACTGACCTACTTCTGATGGAAATTCATACATAGATATATTTTCTGACCTTGGCTTTTTTTAAAAAAGTGAATGAACGCTGATGAGAAGAAAGCAAATCACATGGTCATCTTGAGTTATGTATACTTACCAGTACCCCTTCCCTCCCACCACCTGTTGTGTGTGTGTGTGTGTGTGTGTGCAAAATGAAGTCTTGGATAAAAATTTTTTTGGGGGGGCAGGGGTCGTTTGGGTTTTATTTGGGGGCCTCGTTGTAATTTTGTCCCAACGTTTGTCTTGGCTGAGTTTAGCGTTACTTCTCGGCGTTTGCGAACACCAGCAGTGGGTTCCGGTGTCGCAAGGGGTCCGTGTGTGCGTCTCTCTCTCTCTCTCTCTCTCTTCTCTCTCTCTCTCTCTCTCTCTCTCTCTCTCTCTGGGCTTTGATCTCATAAGCTGCAGTCGTGGCGTGACCTTGTTGAAGGAAAAGCGAAATCCAAAAAGGAAGCTTAGCCCCCTCTAGCGGGCAACTTTTAGATCTTGCGAAGAAGCAGCAAATGGGAACATATATACAGTTCCGGGAGGGGACTACTCTTGAAACGCGAACTCGTGTGACAAAATGACAACAGCCCCACTTCCGCCGGGAAGAAGATGCAAGTGGGAGGCGCTTGAATCTCCACCCCCCCACCCCCCGGCCACAGCTTTTGTGCTAGAAATAAGCACACACCTCCTTCCAGGTACATGTTGGTGGAGGGAATTGGGATTTGGGGCAGTTTTCAGCAGAGGGCAGGGGGAAAGCTGGAGCAATTTGCTCCCCTTCCAAAGTAGCTTCCTTCCCCCTTGTTTTTAAACAAGAAGCAGCCGCTGCAGTTTTTGCATTCAGTTCATGTATGATGAGTAGTTCCATCCCTTGGTTGGTGCTACCACAGTTGCCTGGCTTCTGGGGTTTTTATTGCTTTTTGTTTTTAATGCAGTCTGATCCCACCTTAACCACTGTGAAGAACACTGTGGCAGTTCAGTACCAAACACAGTGAAGAACACTGGCCATACCTGCATTCTGTGAGCTTTGTATCCATTCTGTTTTTCAAACAGAATCTTGTAAGTAGGCATTGGGCAGAGCTTGGGGCAGGTGTATCCGATCTGCTGACCTTCCAGATGTTTGGGGCAGCATCTTCCATCATCCTTGCTAAGCGTTGGCTTGGCCAACTTGGGGTTGATGGGAATTGTGGTCCAAAACGCTGGCTACCCTCTGGTTTAGAGCTTCTATCTTCTACGCCCCCCTTTTCCCACAACTTGCACAGGTCCATCCTAAACTCTGCTTAATTTGACTCTTTGCAAGGAGAAGCTGCTGTAGTTCGTGTTTCAAACCGCAGGATGTAGCAAAAAAAAAAAAAAAAAAAAAAGTTTCTCTTTTCATCAGTTTGTATTGATGCAGACTGGTTGCTTTTAAACCCCTCCACCTTGTTCATCCGCTCAGTGACCTGTTTGCACAGGAAATGCCTGAGTTAACGCCTTAGCTCTGGCCTGAAAAGTTGGGGGCAGGCATGGGGCAAGAATCCCACACCAACACTCTCCCCAGCAGGCTGTACAGACAGCATAGCTCAGGTATATCCTGTAGTCAAAGTGCTGGGTGAGTTGAAGGGGGCTGTGCATATGTTGGATGTGCATTTACCTCTCCTTTAGATGCTCATGCAAGTTTGCCTGTCTTTAGACACACACTTGATAACATAAGCACATAAATTTGAAACCAGCTTATTCCTTCCGTTCCACCTCCCCAGGCCTTTACACTAAAACTTCAGTACCAAGGTGTGTATTAAGCGTGCATTGCTAGGTTTTGGGATGCTCGCCCCATCAGTAAGAATGCGATCCCCAAATACATGCAGTTTAAGCAGACTGGGTTAGAGGCGTGCACATGCTGTAAGAATAAGTTAGTGCTCGAAATTCCCCAGCAGCCGAGTCACATTTTGAGACTGGCAACCAAACTTTTGCGAGCAAGTGGAGATGTCGTCGCCAGGTTTGGCGACTGAAAACGCCCTCTAGCTGAATGGCGCTGTTACAATCCCACGTCAGTCAGCTGGCTTGCGGGGCAGTGCGGCACCAAAAGAGACACCTCTTTTGGTATTGAACTGCCCCACAAATCAGCTGGCTCGCGGAGCACCAAAAGACGTGCCAGCTGATTCCCCCCCCCCAAAAAAAACGACTAGATATTTGGTTGTGGCGCCTGTAACCTGGGTTCAGGGCAAGCAAATGCTTTAAGAATAAGCGATGTGATAGCGTGGGAGGATGAAGGTGAAAACCAGATCACAACCCCCCCACACACCTGTTTCAGCAACAGTTCTCATGGTGGGAGGGCCATCTTGGTGAACAGGGCAGAGATGAAAACCTCATGCCCAGAAGCCTTTGAAATGGAAGCTGCGTAAGGTTAAGCTGGCATGTTAATTCCCTGTCCTGCACCGTGCAGCCCTTTTGCACAGGGGAAATGGGGGGAGGGCGGGGGCTGGGGAAAACGCAAGGGGGTTGATCTTTAACTATTTCTCGGTGCTTTTATCCAGCAACTTCCGGCCTCTATAACTTTCAAATTATGCATGTCTTCACAAAGAATGCACTTCCCCAACTTAGTTATTTGCATCACACACACACGGATACAGAGTTTTTTTGAATTTTTCCATTTGTTTCCCCCTTCAGCTGGCATATGTTCAATATTTTCAGCTCTTGGGGAAGTTGTAGAGTTGGAAAGGACCCCAAGGGCCATCTAGTCCAACTAAAGAATCTCTGGCACACGACTCTCAAACCCCTTTTTAGGAACCTCCAATGAAGGAGAGTCCACCACCTTCTGAGAGAGTCCGTTCCACTGTTGAACAGCTCTTGCCGTCAGAAAGTTATTCTTAACGTTTAGTCGGAAACTCCTTCCTTGTAATTTGAATCCACTTGTTCAAGTCCTGCCCTCTGGAGCTGCAGAAAACAAGTGTCCCACCTGACACACTTTTAGATATTTCATAGAATTGTAGAGTTGGAAGGGACCCCAAGTGTCATCTAGTCCAACCCTCCACAATGCAGGAATCTCAGCTCAAGCATCCAGAACAGATGGCCATCCAACCTCTGCTTAAAAACCTCCAAGGAAGGAGAGTCCACGACCTCCTGAGGGAGTCCATTCCACTGTCAAACAGCTCTTACTGTCAGAATCTCCTTTCTTGTAACTTGCCTCAAGTCCCACCTTCCAGAGCAGTGGAAAACAAGCTTGCTCCCTGTTCCATGTGACAGCCATTCAGATATTTGAAGATGGCTCTCATATATCCTTTCAGTCTCCTATTTTCCAGGTGAAACATACCCCAGCTCCTTCAACCGCTTTTCATAAGGCTTGGTTTCCAGACCCTTGATCATCTTGGTCACCCTCCTCTGCACATGTTCCAGCTTGTCAACATCCTCCTTAAATTGTGGTGCCCAGAATTGGACCCAGTATTTCAGGTGTGGTCTGACCAAGGCAGAACTTGATCTGGACACTAGACTTCTGTTGATGCAGACTAGAATAGCATTAGCTTTTTTGCTGTTGCATCACATTGTTGACTCAATATTAAGCACAGTGGTCCACCAAGACCCCTGGATCCTTTTCACATATACTGCTAGTAAGCCGGACGTCCCCATCTTATATTTCAGCATCGGGTTCTTCCTGCCTAAGTGCAGAACCTTACATTTGTCCCTGTTGAAATTCATTTTGTTAACTTGACGATGGCTAGCATCTCGGTCTTCTTTTCCATCTATACCAAGGTCCCTCAGTCGTTCCTCATAAGCACTTCCCGACCCCATCAGGTTTGTAAAGTGTAGGAAACCCAACAGCACATCAATACCAGGCTTTCGTTCCATAAATTAAGTAGTTGAGGCTATGTAATGGGGAGGGAAGAGGAATATAAAATCTGTATTAACCTGCTCCGTGGTATTTGCAATATCATAAACATTGCTCTTAAAAGGTTTCTTTTCCGTTGGAGGAAATCTATCTTTGCCTGCACAGATTTCCCCCTTGGAGTAAAGGTAAAGGTAAAGGTACCCCTGACCATTAGGTCCAGTCGTGGACAACTCTGGGGTTGTGGCGCACATCTCGCTCTATAGGCCGAGGGAGACAGCTTCCGGGTCATGTGGCCAGCATGACTAAGCCGTTTACCTTCCCGCCGGAGTGGTACCTATTTATCTACTTGCACTTTGATGTGCTTTCGAACTGCTAGGTTGGCAGGAGCAGGGACCGAGCAACGGGAGCTCACCCCGTCGCAGGGATTCGAACCGCTGACCTACCAATCGGCAAGCCCTAGGCTTCCTTTTGTGCACGTTGCTCCGTCATCATGAAAACACTACAGCTCCCGGCTTGTTAAGGTGCTGCTGCTTCATTGAACCCCACATGCACACATTGGCGTGGATGCTTGTCTCAGGAACTTGTCTTGCTGTGTGGTTTCTTAGACGTGCGTTGCACGTTGGATGGGTTTGTACTAGTTCAACTCCTCTATCGCCCCGCCCCTCTCCCCGCAGAAAACGTTAAAAGCTGAAGACCCAATTGGTGGGTAGGGAGGTAGTTATTTCCAATTCTAAACACTACCCCAACTAAAACCCTCAAGATTATTTGGAGGAAACTGCCATTATGAAGGAAGTGGCGTGAAGATATCTAGGCTTCTCCTTGTAGGACATGCCTTGGGGAGAACTTGCCCATCAGCGGATCTACTTGATCCGCTTTGACGGTGTGCTATCTGAGGACGTGACAATAGTGGAGGTGTAGGGGTATCAATAACAATAAAATTATCATTATTTAATTATTAAAACATCCTCCAAAGCTTGGGTAAGGCAGCTTGTGCACTTTCGGGAAAGGGATCCTGTTGGGATCCTGCTTGATGCATTTTAGAGCTAGGATGGGCAGGAGGTGGTGGTGGGGGATCTGCTGGCTCCGGGTGGTTTTTCAGTAGAGGGGGAAAGGGTTTCTGACAGCAGCGACAAGAAGGCTCCCGTCTCCAAATCAGGCTGCTAGGAACATAGGAAGAGCCCTGCTGGCTGTCCAGGTCAACATCTTGCTTTGCACGGTAGGACCACACGCAGGACACAGCACCCCTAAGAACAGTTGTGGGGAAACCAGGACTGGATCTCTGCCCGAAAAGACTGGAGTCAGTTCCGAAACCGAAAGGTTCTTTTTCGTGGTCTGCGCAGATGTTTAGCAGAACCTTGTTCCTTCATTCTAAGTGTTTCACAGTGTTTTGCACTTAGCTCCTGAGGTTCCTTGTGGAAACCACGGTTCTTGTGAGCCTGAAGATGGTTTACACCTGGCTTTAGAGACTCCCAATTCTGGTATGGATGTATATATGTATGTGGAAGAAAACAGATACTAAAAAGAAAAAAAAATTCTGAATTGGGGAACACTTTGAGATCAGAGACAAAGTGGCCCCAAGACATGGTTCCAGAGGCACACAAAAAACCCCAAACTCTACCCTCTCACATGTGCCCATCTGGATTGAAATCTACCACAGACCCACAAACAGCTGGCGATACCATTTTTTTTGGACTGCAGCTGCAGGTATGCTGTCTGGGGCTGATGGCAGCTGTAGTCCAAAACATCTGGACTTGGGAAATGCCAATCTTCCAGGAAGTTCTCTTGGAGAAACCTCATTGGAGTTCAGTGGTTGACATAAGCAGACGAGGGTTTACAAGAGTCTGTGCCCCAGTGGAGTCAGGCCTACCCATTTCCTACCCTGTTCCCTGTAATCTAGCTCCTGATCATGCCGCCAGCAGGGATCAGAGGCAGCGGTTTGGCGATGCCCGCGGCTAGGGCTCTGGACTACTGATTCTGCCTGCATTATGGGGGGTTGGACTAGATGACCCTTGGATCCCTTCCAGCTCTACAATTCTGCCTTCCACGCCAGGAAAGACCTGGATTGCACTTAACACGGGATGTTTTGCATGACTCGAAATCTTCCGCCGAGTGAGCAGAGAGTTAAATCCTTCCTTCCTTCTACAGTGACGTCTTCAGGGGAGGGTGGGATTTTTGGAGCCGAGATCCGTTGTGTCATATAACCTTCCACACTGTGTTCACTGCTGTTGGCTGTTTTTGGGTACTTCCATTTTTCTCAGCCTGCAGTATAAATTTCCCCTTGTGTTCTCCCTCCCTCCTAACTTGGCATAAGGAAAATGGTTGTGACCCCAGGTTGAAGTATTAAGGATTGCTTTGGAATGATATGAGAGCATTTACCAATGTAGAATTATGCTGTATGTAATGTATATACGGAGAGAGAATGTATTTTGTTCATTTTTTTTCTTAATAAAAACAACAACAAAAATCAATGCCCATCTTGTCACGGGAATCACTTCTTGCAGTGCTTCGGTAGAAATTTTGGTTTTGCTGCTTAGTTACCTAGCGAGATTTAAAACACAGGCCTCGATTTCATATGTCAATGTAGCACAGATAGATAACCCCCGTTCTGATACAGGAGTCAAGACAGCCCATATCCACCTAGTTGGGTCTCCTGCTGTCCAGTGCTAAAAGTCACTTGAGTGTGGATCCATTGAAATGACTGGACGAGAACCTTTCTCAGGCTGAGGGCCACATTGACTTCTAGATCATGTGCTAGGGGCCACTGGCCAGTGATGGGGAGAGGGAAATCAAAAGTAGGTGTGCAGCGCTGGGGTATAAATTTTGTCTTTGCATATTAGGCCCCTTTTTGTAATCACACATCCTTGCCCACATGTAATAAAAGGAATCTTTCATTTTCCAGACATCGCACTTCCCGGTTTTGAGATCTAGATTTAAACCGGGCTACTTAATCGGGCAAGTTTAGAAACTGGAAAAGAGATTTTGCAACATGAGAAAGTAGTAAGATTTCCCAAACACTGTCACCTCGTGTGACCATGAAAATAAAATAAAATAAAATAAAAAGATGGGCCACCAACCCTTCACAAAAGAAACTTTTATTGACAGAAATAAGTGGTGTCTTCAAAATATACTTTGTAGGAAAATGCAACGATAATCTTTACAATCCAGTTCCTCTGTTAAAATTCCAGTGTATATCAGACTCCTGTTTCAGCGCAGTTAAGTGTGCGCTGAGGAAGCTGCACAGTGCATAAAAAGTAGCATTCAGACGCATATCACAATCGAAAGGGGCTAGGTTGCACATTGCAGTCCATTCACAAACGAAAACGCGCATCGAGGACCTGCAGGATACAGTGGAAAACACATTGGCTCTGGATGTGGGAAACTCAGTGTCAGATCAGAGGGGGGGGCTCTGCCTTCTCTCTCCCCTCAACCTGCTTCACTCTGTGGTTTTAAATCATAGCGACATAAGAATTCTGGAGCCTCTCGTACACTAGAAAGTACAAAAAACCCCAGTAAATTGCAGTAGCAGCAATAAAAACAAACAAACAGGGCAATTGGAGGGTCTAGCAGTGTTCCCAAGTTGCTAGTACTGTGGTATCTCTGGTTACGTACTTAATTTGTTCTGGAGGTCCGTTCTTAACCTGAAACTGTTCTTAACCTGAAGCACCACTTTAGCTAATGGGGCCTCCCGCTGCCGCTGCGCCGCCAGAGCACGATTTCTGTTCTTATCCTGAAGCAAAGTTCTTAACCTGAAGCGTTATTTCTGGGTAAGCGGAGTATGTAACCTTAAGCATATGTAACCCGAGGTACCACTGTACGTTTGTAGTGCCGTGTTGAAGGGGTAATTAGCATTTCCTGTTAGGATTCCCAAAATTTAGACTTTGCGGTCGTTTTGGGGTCACATCTTTCATTTGCATGAACTGGGGGTGGGGTGTGTGACTTACTTTTGCAATCTCGGTCTCCTTTGTAACACATTAAAGCACCCTCCCATCCCTTTCCAGTAACAGCACACCTGAAAAATAGCTGGAGCAGAGCAACTAACATAACCAAATAACCTGATCAAACTTTTTGGGGGGACTGAATTGTTGATAGTCTAGTTGTAGAGGAAGAAAATTGGGGGAAGTGACAGGAAAGTCTGTTCTCCTGCCCCCCTCGCACTATTCAGATTGTCTTGTATCTCCACAGACTAGTAACTGGGGGGGAAGACTTTCGTATTTTGTCCCCCTGACCCAATATCAGAAAGAGGTGCATATTTTATGGTTGTTTGAATAGGTCTGCTCTACATTAGATTAAAGGTTGTAAGCCGACCCCTGATCTCTTGATTTACTTTGCAGGATCTGACAAACAGGCAAAGGACTCTTAACGCCCTCCGTTTCCATGGTGACAATAGCAAAGTGGCCTTTGTCCTTTGGTGGAGCCCTTTGCCTCTAAATGTGCACCACAGCTGCTCCCAAGGCACCTAATACAATAGGAAGGTTCTCCAGCAAGGATGGAGACTCAAAATCAAAGAGTGCAACCTTGTGCAATACATGAATCTCAACACATCCAATGTGAAACTATACCGAATCCTGCTCAGCTTTGCAAATGTGCTAGCTCAGGGGCCCCCAAACTAAGGCCCGTGAGCCAGATACGGCCCGCACTAGCCAATTATCCGGCCCCCACTGACCCCCGCTCTTACCGGCGCAGCACGACACGGCTGCCCGTCTCCGGGTTGGCGCGGCACTGGAAATAGCTCGTGCGCATGCGCAAGCGTCATTTCCAGCGCACTTCTGGCACGGTGCAGCGCCGGAAATAGCTTCTGTGCACGCGTCATTTCTGGCGCACTTCTGGGTCTGCGGAGGCCCGTGCGCACACGCACAGGCTATTTCTGGTGCTGCGCTGGAAAAAGCGAGTGTGCACTCCCCTGCCCTCCGGCCCACTGCACAATCGGCGCCGGAGAAACTGGCCCGAGGCCAGGTAAGTTTGGCGACCCCTGTGCTAGCTGTTTTCTTGCTGCACCTTTTATTGCCAGGGGGCGTGGCGGGGTTGGACTAGATGACCCTTGGTTAACCCCCCCCCCACTACAATTCTGTTTCTATCACCTTTGGACCACATCAGCCAGGCCGAGGGTGGGTGTCCCATGACCTCCATGCACACTGCCCAGGTCTGTGTCCCAGAGAGGTCATTTTGATGCTGCTAACTCAGCGGTTTGACTTCACCCCTGGAGGCGCACTCCATTGTGTCTCGAGACAGTCGGGTGCCAGCACCAGCTAGGAGATAAACCAGTGGCACTTCTGCTGGACTCCAGCTCCCATCAACCCCAGCCTGCAAGGGGCAATGGTCAGGGATGATGCGAGTTGTAGTCTAGCAACACCTGGGGAGCCACATTAGCTCTGGCTGCTTTGTTGAGGAAAGGACTGTGATGATTTCACTGGAGGGTGAAGTAAGTGGGCTACTGATGTCATTGCCCCAGACCAGAGCTGGCACCCACTTGAAAGATCTGAGCTGCGCACAAATACACTCTAATCTCCCCCATGCCATCACTACCTCTTGACACACCTGGCTGAAGAGGACAGGTTCCTCTCCATCGACTAGCAGCCATGCACTAAGAAACAAGTCTCTCTGGGGCCCTTTGCTTGGAACAGGAAGGGTGGTCGAGTGATGGGAGGTACAGTTTGGGATCAGGGACCTTGGTGTGAGCCTACAAGACAATATTAATTTTGTTATGGCTATAGCAGAATGCTAGAAATAGTTTCTTTTAAAAAAAAATATACAAAATCAGTGTGGCACAGCCACACACAGTCACTCTGGTATTTACCGATGAAGATAGGAAAATGTTACGTTGGTCTTTTCTGCAAAGGCAAGATATTTAATAGGAGTTGCCGGAATCCCCTTGTTTCTGGAATCTCCTTGGGCTGACACAGGAAGATGCAAGGACCGAGCACTCTTGACATTTGAATGCTTCCTTCCTCCTGCACCGAACTCAAGCCGGGCCAGTAAGAGACTCTAAATTTACAGCCTCTAAATTTACATCTCCTGTCCAGAGAATGGCTTTGCCAATGTTTGGGAGTTGGGAGTTCCTGTTCAAATGGATTAGGAACCTACCGATTTCTGACGGCGGCTTCCAAAGTTATATTTGACCTAAGATACAATCCAAGCAGCTGTCATAAAGTCTGCTTTTAAAAAAGAAGGAGGGAAGGAAATATCGAAGAATCCACCCATCATCCCATTGTCTCTCCTCAGAGGTCCCACAGCTGAGGGGGGAGAAAGGGGCAGATTCATCAGAAGCCATCACATTGTCTTTTATTAATGGGACTTAAGGCATGTTTTATCTCATCCTTAATCTTTGTCTTCTGAATAGGACTAGGACGGGGTCTCATTTTTTTTTTTAGCTGTTTCCATTCCTATAACTTATCTCGAAAAGCATGATGAGATGTTCTCGACAACTTTCCTGTTATCAAATGCGCAAGGAGACGAAGAAACAACTTGCGATGGATTCGGAACAGTTGTAGGGTTGGTTCCTTGTGCCCATGGCGATTTGTGTAAAGTCCTTAAGAGCATCTCTTTTGATAATTGTGAAATCCAATAATTAGGCTTAAATTAATCGGCGCTTTGGAAAGGTCATGCTTGCAGCATGGCAAGAACAATGTGGGATTTTTTTTATTTTTTTTAAAAAAAATAAGGGCAAATTTGGGAGCCTGAAAGAGCCCAATGAGGCTTTGGGGCATTGTGCAATTCCCATTCCACAGAGATACAAGCTTCCCTCTGCAAATGTTCCACTGTTTCAGACCCCACAGCTAAGATCCCCTATTGCACATGCAAGTTAGCTCACTCAGTAGCTTTACACCCTAAATTGCACCATTAAATGGGTTTACCATGCATGTCAAAGGCACAAAACCCACCACCTTCCTTCTCTTTCAATAAAAGCAACGGGTGGCTGTTTCAACCTGCATTGACTAAATATATTGCTATAGCTATTACTAAGAAGAAAAACATGAGATGCTTTTGGAAGGGGGTTCAGATTGATGCTGATCCCTTCAGCTCAATGCGTATTATATCCTCTCCCCTTTTTTCTTTTTGATATTTAGCCTTGGAATAGTTTTCAAAGTGGGGCTATAAACATTGCTGTGAGCCTTGCCTTGCTCCCATGTACAAGGCGACGGCCCATAGCTTAGCGGCAGAACTTCTGCTCTGCATGCGGAATGTCGCAGGTTCGATCCCCGGCATCTCCAGGTAAAACTGGGCGTTTATTCTGGTCTGAAACCCTGGAGAATCACTGCCGGCCAGTGTCGAACATTACTGAGCTAGATGAGCCCAGTGTCTTTTACTCAAGTATAAGGCAGCTCCTATGTTCCTACATACAGTACAAATCTCTTTCCTGAAATCTGAAGTTGTGCCACTGGGGCTAATGCTCCAGTCGTAGCCCATTTGGGTTTTGTGGTGCTTCATTCTTACAAACACAAACCCTGGCCCCAAATTTGCATTTTCTACAGGAAGAATGCAAAAAACAAAAAAAAAAACAACGGAATCCTCCTTGTATGACTGGCACATATTCACTGCAAGCGCCAGCTGTCTTGTTGCAAAATGCCTACGTACTGGAACGGGCTAGTTAATGGCCTGATCCTGACCTACGGAGTTCGGGAGAATGTTTTTAATGCATGGAGAAAACAAGTGAACTGATATGATGAGTTTGTTTGTTTTTTTTAAGCTGTGCCCTGTTGCCAATATTCAGAGTCTACTGTACGCTGGAGCCCAATGCACCTCGGGTTTTGCATATCTGGTTGAGTTTTTGCATAATGCGCCCCCCCCTGCAGCCGCTAACAGTGAGGGAGCGATGCCTTGTCAAGCTGCCCAGAAACGGCAGAAGTTAAGCTGCAACTCTGTCCTCTGAACAGGCGCTCCCACCTTGTTCTCTGCAGCCATGAGGACTAGAACCTTGGCTCCTATTAAAATGAGCAGTACATCCAGCCCTGCTCTCGTGGTCCCTTGGCATCCGGAGGGCGAAGGGAGTGGGAGAATCCCCAGTGCCAAACTCTCCTGTCTGCCCTACTCAACACTTAAATAGGAGGCACAGTCATTAAAAATATATATATATATATACACATATACACACACCAACACATAGAATTTGCTTAGAAAGCTAATGGGATTTTAAAAAACAAAAAACAAACAAACAAAGGATTTGGCCACGGCAGATGCCCCTTGACAAATCCTCTGGGCCCAATAACCACGAGGCTCCTTCTGCATGTCGGCACTTGTGGCTGCAAGTTTTGAGTTTTCCGTGTTTTGAAATTTTTGCTTAGCACAAAGTTCGTTCTCTTTTTCCTTTAAAAAACAAAACAAAAAGCCCCAAACCATTATAAATGTGTATCCTCTTCGTCCTCCAGATCCTCTTTCGTTAGGCTGTCCATAGGGACAATCCAGCTGTCTCCAAGCTCCCCGTTCAGGTTGACCTTCTTCTCCTGCATCTCCGAGGAGGTCTCCATCACCTCCAGGGTCGGGTTGTCGTGGTAACCATTCTCCATCGTCTGAAGTTCCTCGGTCAGGCGCTGCTGTAAGGCGGGGACCGGGAGGTTTGGGTAGGAGACATATGAACAGGGACTGAAAAAAGCTGAAACCATAGAGTTGAGGTAAGGTAAAGGACACCTGGACGGTTAAGTCCAGTCAAAGGTGACTATGGGGTTGCAGCGCTCATCTCGCTTTCAGGTCGAGGGAGCCAGCGTTTGTCCACAGGCAGCTTTCCGGGTAATGTGGCCAGCATGACTAAACTGCTTCTGGCGCAATGGAACACTGTGATGGAAACCATTGCGCATGGAAACACCGTTTACCTTCCCGCCACAGTGGAGCCGATTTATCTACTTGAACTGGTGTGCTTCCGAACTCCTAGGTAGGCAGGAGCTGGGACAAAGCAACGGGAGCTCACCCCGTTGTGTGGATTTGAACCCCAACCTTCTGTTCGGCAAGCCCAAGAGGCTCAGTGGTTTGGACCACAGTGCCACCCACATCCAGTAGAGTTTACCATAGAGTTGAAAGGGACCCAGGGGTCAGCTAGTCCAAACCCCTGCTGGATGCAGAGGAGCAGTGGCAGGCAGCAGCTGGGGGAACCCCAAGGGAAGAAGTCTCAGAGTGGTGGTGGGAACGTTGAGTGGTCAGAGGGAGAAGGCTGGGAGGAGGAGGTGTCAGAAGCTGGCAAGGCAACAGGGCTTAGTGAGCAGGGAGAGTCTGTGGCAGAGAGAAGTCCAGAATCAGAATTAGAAGCTGAAGAGGCAGAGATGAGTCAGGCTGGTGAAGATACCAGGAGGGTATACCCTCCTGCTACGACCAGTTCTCCTCCTCCCTGGTCTCCCAGGACCAGAAGAGGTATGAAGAGGGCAGAGCAGAGACAAAGCAATGAGTCTCAGATTGCTTGGGAAAGACCCAGGTGAGGAGACAACTCTGGAAAGGCAGAGGCCTTCAGTCCTCGCCTCTGGCCATTGGGGCAAGACCTACTGGGAAGAGCTGCTGTGCTCACGAGGCCTGAGCTGTTTTGTTTCACTGACGCATTGCGAATTGTGGCAGATAGGCTACCGACACCCAAAACTGACACTCTGCAGTGCAGAGGGTTAGGGTGAGCATTGCCGATGCCTGCAAATGAAGTGGGATATGGGAGACCCTGGCTCGGAGCGGATAACTCAAGGGTCGGGAGTGTGAAGGTTGGCCTTACAACTCCTGCGAGGCCCATTTCAATGGCGCGAAATGCAAAAAAGCCTGTTTACCTGGTCCTTCCTTCGGGAGAGGCGTTGGTGGCAGCAGCCGTAGATGGCGGCGCCAAGTAGCAGAGAGGCAGCCATGCAGACAATGGTGATGATCAGGGGCATGCTAAAGCGGTCTTCCATGTCGGGGTCCATGCTCCTGCCGCCGTGGGTGATGTTCTTCACTCCAATCTGTCAAACGAAGAGGGGTGTGTGTGAATGGCTGGGAGCAGAGGAGTCGCCACGGAGAGAGGGGCATTGGCTGGGCTACTGCAATGCAGGCTACGTGGGTCTGCCCTTGAAGACTTACCCGAAAACGTCAACGGGCGCAAAACGCAGCTGCCAAATTACTGGCCAGGGTTCCAAAACAGCAAAAGCCCTGTTTTAAAACGTCCCATGTGGGTGGCCAGTTTGTACCACGGCCCAATTCAAGGTGATTAAATCCCTAAAAGACTTAAGCCAGGGGTCAGCAACCTTTTTCAGCCGTGGGCTGGTCCACCGTCTCTGAGACCATGTGGGGGGCCGGACTATATTTTGAAAAAAAAAATAATGAACGAATTCCTATGCCCCACAAATAACCCAGAGATGCATTTTAAATAAAAGCACACATTCTACTCATGTAAAAACACCAGGCAGGCCCCACAAATAACCCAGAGATGCATTTTAAATAAAAGGACACATTCTACTCATGTAAAAATACGCTGATTCCCGGTCAGTCTGCGGGCCCGATTTAGAAGACGATTGGGCTGCATCCGGCCCCCGGGCCTTAGGTTGCCTACCCCTGACTTAAGCCCCCAATATCTGAAATGCCACCTGCATGGCTAGTGACCTTCCTAAGGTGGGCAGAGGGGCTCTGTGCGTAGTTCCTGTCCTTGGAAGTGTGGGGGATAATGGCCTGGGAGAGGATATTCTCTGTGGCAACCCCTAAATTTTGGCAATCCCGATATTTAGCATCTTCTCTTCTGCGTATTGCTCTGGAATGTGCAAACGTGCATCAGTTATCTTTGTTTTGTGGGACCCTCCTCGTTGGCTGAATCTGTCCTGCCCTGTTTTGGTTGCTGCTGTTTTTCTTACTTAATTGTAACTCATTTACTCTAATTTCTGAAGTATTAGAGAGATGATATGATGATTATTATTATTTTGCGCCCCCTTGGATTGGCACCCTATGTGCAGTCACCACCACCCTAAATTGGACACTAAGGGGGAGAACCACCTGGAGCTCCTTGGAGAGAAAGTTAGCATTTAAATGCAATGAATAAATACAATTTTTCGGAGCATTACTCCCCAGAGGGAGTAGAATTTTACTACTTTCAGGAGACAGCGGGGGCCTGTCCCTTAAAAAACTTTTTTATTATTAAATTAAAAAAAAAACCAGGCTGATCATCTGACTTACAAGATGAGATGACCGAGGGGAGGCAACTGTGTTCGCCACATTTTTATTTTTATTTTAAATCTCCATTGTGGTTGCTCACACAATGACCCCATCAAGGCTCTCCGCCCTGCCCGCTGCATTTCCTGGACTAGCAGGAAGGGACAGAATGTGCCTTGTTCCCAGGGCATCCCGGCCCAGGAAATGTAGACGTGAATAAGGAATAAGGAAGGAATAATTTTATTGGCCAAGTATCAATCATACTTGGAATTTTGCTTCGACTACATTGCAATGTAAAGAAAACGTACCTCATACAAACACTATTCCCCTCACGATACAACAGCACAAGCAAAGGAACCCCATACCACCAACTGACCTCCCTTCCGCACACAACTACAAATTCAACAGTTTGATGGCACAAGGAAAAAAACTATTCCTGTGCCTAGACGTTTTTGTGTATAGAGTCCTGTAACGACGTCTGGATGGAAGTAAATCAAACAGGTAATGAATGACCAGGATGCGAAGGATCTGCGACAATTCTTTCTGCTCTCTTCCTGGCACGAGCAGCATAAAGTGTCTCTATTGGAGGCAAACTAACACCAATTACCCTCTCTGCAATTCTTACTGCTCGTTGGGAGCCTCTTCTTATCCAGCTTAGAGGCTGTGCCATACCATACTTGATGGAGGGAGTCTGCTGTGGTTGCTGTACAAGCAGCTGCAATGGCTGCAGCAGTGAAGAGCGTTGGACTAGGGCTTGGGGAGACCTGTGTTCAAATTGACACTCAGCCATGAAGCTCGGTTGGTGACCTGGGGCCAGGCACTGCCTCTCGGCCTGACCCCGCAGGGTTGTTGTCAGGACAAAATGACTGAAGCGGGAGAGCCTAGCATGGTGCACTAGCATGGAAAACTGGGATGCAAACGTATTAAATAAGGCTCTTTTTTATTTGTAAGTGTGTGTGGGAGGAGGGGAGAAACGCCATCGGGTGTTATCCAACTAAGTTTTACTAAAGTGTAGGTCAACTGAAATTGACAAACATGCCTGAGCTAGGTCCATTAATTTCACGGGGCTTAAAGGTAAAGGTAAAGGGACCCCTGACCATTAGGTCCAGTCGCGGACAACTCTGGGGTTGCGGCGCTCATCTCGCTTTACTGGCCGAGGGAGCCGGCGTACAGCTTCTGGGTCATGTGGCCAGCATGACTAAGCCGCTTCTGGCAAACCAGAGCAGTGCACAGAAACGCCGTTTACCTTCCCGCCGGAGCGGTACCTATTTATCTACTTGCACTTTGTGCTTTCGAACTGCTAGGTTGGCAGGAGCAGGGACCGAGCAACGGGAGCTCACCCTGTTGTGGGGATTTGAACCGCCGACCTTCTGATCGGCAAGCCCAAGAGGCTCAGTGGTTTAGACCACAGTGAGTAAAACTTAGCCGAGTACCACTCATCTGCCCAACCCTTTAGATCCCCATCTAATTCTGCTATTCAGTCCCCTCAAAATTCAGGGAAGTTCATGTGCCCCATCTTTGGAGGGGGTTCCCCCCTAAACTCCCCCAATTTCTAAATACAAGCTAGGCTGAAAATTTAGCACCAACTTAAAATGCCCTTCGCTCTTCTCTCTGTTTCCGAAGAGGCCTCAACCTCCCTCCTTATCCCTTGAGGGATGTCCAACATCTTGGCTCAACACTTATTCGCTTTATTTATTTATTGCATATTCCCACCTTTTCCTCCAAGGACTTCCTCCCCCTCCCCATTTTATCCTCACAACGACCCTGTGAGGTAGGTTAGGCTGAAAGGCAGTGACCGGCCCAGTGAGCTTTCTGGGCAAGTGGGGAATTGAACCCGGGTCTCCTAGGTCTTACACTCTAACCACTACACCACACTGCCTCAATGTCAACTGGACACAACATCAACTGGATCACCCTCTATTTATCTACTTCCTCTGCACTCTGAAAGGCGAGTGAGGCATGGCTGACGTGCCCCTGCAAAATCTCTACCCTGTCTACTTCACCCAAACTGGCTCCTGCTAATTCTGTCTTTAATCATGATTTCCATTCATTTCCCCAGAACATGCGTTAAGCTAACTGCCCGGCAATTTCGCAAACCAACTTTGGATTCCTTAAAAATAAAATAGAAAAGCGTTCCATTGACCACTTTCCTAGTCCGGCACTCTAACCACTAGGCAACACTGTCTCTCTTGGCCTCCGCTGCTGATTTAAGAAGGCTTATATCACACACACACACCCCAACAAGGGCACCACCTCACAACTAATATTGTGAGGGGCAAGGGATATGGGCAACTGTTTTGCTTCTGTGCCCTTGGAGAATCACTCAGCAAAGCATTCTTCATCCGAACACACCTTGAAGGGCTGTCCTTGAACCCCAGTTGGTGACGGCCGGTTGCCAAGCAACACTTGAAGCAAAAGATCTGAAGATGCCTGACTGAAGAGGTGACACACCGAAGGACATCCTCCTTACCTTTTCCAGCTTCCTTGAACATCCTCCTTACCTTTTCCAGCTCTTCCATCTTCTCCGCCAAAGAGTCAAACAGCTCCTTATCCGCAGAGTTTGCTAACGGAAGGAAACAAAAGGGTTGGAATGTAGCAGTGGCCCAAAGTGGCCACAATGAGTGTGATAATGTGAACCCCTATAAATCCTTGAATATGCTTCTAATAGAGAAGTTACGGTTACAGGTAGGTAGCCGTGTTGGTCTGCCATAGTCAAAACAAAATTAAAAATCCTTCCAGTAGCACCTTAGAGGTCCAACTAAGTTTGTTCTTGGTATGAGCTTTTGTGTGCATGTTATGGTAACCTGTTGCTTTAAGAAACTGATGGTTTGGACATCAATCACAAAGATACAGCTCATAAGCTGACAAGCTGGAAGGTGTCCAGAAGAGGGCAACCAAAATGGTCAAAGGCCTGGAAACAATGCCTTATGAGGAACGGCTTAGGGAGCTGGGTATGTTTAGCCTGGAGAAGAGAAGGTTAAGGGGTGATATGATAGCCATGTTCAAATATATAAAAGGATGTCATATAGAGGAGGGAGAAAGGTTGTTTTCTGCTGCTCCAGAGAAGCGGACACGGAGCAATGGATTCAAACTACAAGAAAGAAGATTCCACCTAAACATTAGGAAGAACTTCCTGACAGTAAGAGCTGTTCGACAGTGGAATTTGCTGCCAAGGAGTGTGGTGGAGTCTCCTTCTTTGGAGGTCTTTAAGCAGAGGCTTGACAGCCATCTGTCAGGAATGCTTTGATGGTGTTTCCTGCTTGGCAGGGGGTTGGACTGGATGGCCCTTGGGGTCTCTTCCAACTCTAGGATTCTATAAGTTGATACATGGTACAAATGGCTACATGTAACACAGGTTCCCAACATGCTCACTAACACAATGTAACAGATCACTGTTAAAATCAAGGTTTAGTTAGCAATGCTTATTGAACATGAATGAGTTAATGATGTACAGGTGAAACTCGAAAAATTAGAATATCGTGGAAAAGTCCATTTATGTAAGCAATTGTTTTCATTGGCTACTGGAGTTTAATATATGAGATAGACTCATGACATGCAAAGCGAGATATGTCAAGCCTTTGCTTGTTATAATTGTGATGATTATGGCGTACAGCTGATGAAAACCCCAAAGTTGAAATTGTTAATTTGGGGTTCTCATGCATGTCATGAATCTATCTCAAATATTAGTTTCACCTTTTAAGTTGAATTACTGAAAGAAATGAACCTTTCCACGATATTCTAATTTTTCGAGTTTCACCTGCACATGATTGGTTAAATTGAAATCCTTTGTTTGAAATGTTGTAAACACACCTGCCAGGAGCTTTGGGCAGGGTTGCAGTTTTGTGAAAAGATTTGACTGTAACCTATTGCTTTGCAATAAACAATAATAGACTCCTGGCTCCTCTATTCTCTGAGTTTTATTGGCGTAACTCAGAAGATAAGCCATTTTTTGGCATACAACAAGGAGAATAGAAACTCTTTATTTACCTTTTTAAGGCGATGCAGAAAATCTGTGTGGAATAGCAACACACTTGGCTCAGTCGTTAGAGCATGAGACTCTTTATCTTGGGGTCGTGGGTTCGAGTCCAACATTGGGCAAAAGGTTTCGTGCACTGCAGGGGGTTGGACTGGTGGGCAGGTATGAAAGTTCCTAGTTCTTACTCCCGGGCAAACGTCATCATCCCAGTGCTCTCCAGATGTTCTGGACCACAGCTCCCATCAGCCGCAGCCAGCACATCTGGAGGGCGCCAGGTTGGCGAAGGCTGCCCTAGGGGCACCCAACAACGCACGCGGTACGTACTCAACACAGCGACCTCGAGGACAGCCAAGTACTTGGGGTCGTCTTTGGAGGCCAGCCTCGCCAAACACCCATCCCGGCTCTGGTTGAAGGTGGGCTTCACCGCTTTGCAGAGGACATTCAAGAGAGCCTCTTTCGCGGGGCTCTTCTCCAAACTGCTCTGTAGAAAGAAAGAACAAAATTTGCCACGGTTAGGGCTTTGCTCATGGCAACTTGCTGGTGGCTGCCACCCTTGTGGGAATCGTTTCCTAAAACAGGGGCAGTGCCAATCATGAGAGAAAAGTGTGGGGTTCACACAGAAACCGGGGCGGGGAATCAATGGAATGGGAAGCCTCCAAGTGACTGTAGCTCTTCAGGGAAAGCTCCTATCCAGTGCATGGCATGAGAAGACTTAGTGTATGCTGTGATTTTCTGTTTTACAATTCGAAATACTCATTTTACATCCTTAAGGTATCAATGACTTCCCTTCTTCTCTTTCCATGGTTCATTTTACATATCATAAATCCCTGCGTATTTTACGAATGTGAAATACTGGGACCATTTGGATTCCGTGATTGATGGAAGGATTAATTGATTTTCGGTCTTCTGGTCTCCATACACTAGCATCCAGAACGCTTTATTACTTTTACTCTGAATTGAATTGAGTTGTTGTGACCATTTTTGGGTGGCATATTTTTGTTTCTTTTCGGCCAAAATATGATGATATTTTCTTTTTTCATCTACATAGGGGGTTTCTAATTTAGTACTGTTATTTTTAAAGGCTTGGCGCAATTTTCTTTTAAGCTGGAAACATTCATCATCAAACCAAGGGCTAGTGCTAAATTAAAGTTCCCATATTTTAGGTGGAGTATTAAGCCCGGTGAACATTTGAAAAATTTCATTATATTTTACAGAAATATTTTACAGAAACTATACCATTCAGTATTCCATTATTGCATCCATCAAAACTTGTTTACACTGTTGAATTTATCTTAATGCTGCCAGCGTTTTCAGCTGTACACAATTATTTCCCATATATTCAATAAATGTTTTCCAATCTTCTTTAAACATATGTTCTTCTTGTTTCTCTTATTCTATATGTTAAGTCTGCAAGTTGTGCATATTCTGTTAACTTGTCATTCTTCTTTACTTGGGACCTCACTCGTTTTCCATTTTTGTGCCAATAAAACACGGGCCGCAGTGGTAGCTTGCATCGATAACCTTTTTGAGATGCTGTCTAGGTTTGTCACTGCTTTCCTCCCAAGAAGCAGGCGTCCTCTAATTTCGTGACTGCCGTCACCACCTGCAGTGATCATGGAGCCCAAGAAAGTGAAATCTCTCACTGCCTCCATTTCTTCCCCTTCTATTTGCCAGGAGGTGATGGGACCAGTGGCCATGATCTTAGTTTTTTGATGTTGAGCTTCAGACCGTATTTTGCGCTCTCCTCTTTCACCCTCTTTAAAAGGTTCTTTAATTCCTCCTCACCTTCAGCCATCAAGGTTGTGACATCAGCTCAAGTTAATAAGAAGACGAGAAGAGATTGCTTGATCAGGATAATGGCTCACCTGGCATCCTGTTCTCACTGTGGCCCTTTTTTCTGTTTGCACAATTTCTTTTTATTTAGCAGGATTTATACCGCTTATGGTGCTGGAGGAGGCTCTTGAGAGTCCCATGGACTGCAAAAAGATCAAACTTATCCATCCTTAAAGAAATCAGCCCTGAGTGCTCACTGGAAGGACAGATCCTGAAGTTGAGGCTCCAGTACTTTGGCCACCTCATGAGAAGAGAAGACTCCCTGGAAAAGACCCTGATGTTGGGAAAGATGGAGGGCACAAGGAGAAGGGGACGACAGAGGACGAGATGGTTGGACAGTGTTCTCGAAGCGACTAGCATGAGTTTGGCCAAACTGTGGGAGGCAGTGAAAGATAGGCGTGCCTGGCGTGCTCTGGTCCATGGGGTCTCGTGTGGTGGAGTCTCCTTCTTTGGAGGTCTTTAAGCGGAGGCTTGACAGCCATCTGTCAGGAATGCTTTGATGGTGTTTCCTGCTTGGCAGGGGGTTGGACTGGATGGCCCTTGTGGCCTCTTCCAACTCTATGATTCTATGATTCTATGGGTCATGAACAGTCGGACACGACTGAACGACTGAACAACAACAATACCGCTTATTGTTATTTTTAAACACTTATGTGGTTTACATAAAACAGTATAAACTAGTGACCAGTACAGACGTTTGAAACATCAGATTTAACAGAATAATCAAAAAATAGATAAATCAACCATTTTTAAAATAAATATACAGTACGTACGAATTTATCTGGGTAGATATCCAGTGGTACCTCTGGTTAAGTACTTAATTCGTTCTGGAGGTCCGTTCTTAACCTGAAACTGTTCTTAACCTGAAGCACCACTTTAGCTAATGGGGCCTCCCGCTGCCGCTGTGCCGCCAGAGCACGATTTCTGTTCTTATCCTGAAGCAAAGTTCTTAACCTGAAGCGTTATTTCTGGGTTAGCGTAACCTGAAGCGTCTGTAACCTGAGGTACCACTGTACAAAGACGTTTTCCGAAGGCACCAACAACTGAACCAACCAAGGCAATGCCTAATGTCAAGAAGCAAGGAGTTCCAAATGATAGGTGGGACCGCACTAAAAGATTGATTTTTTCCCCTTTGCAAACGCAGAGCTCACTTTATGCGGTAGCAGTTACACCTGTGGGCGAAATGTCTCTGTCCTTCCTCTCCAGGAGAGACGGGGGTTCCCCAGTTGAGGCAGCTGAAAGCAGAGCAAAGCTCTTTCTCCCCTTCTTTTCCTGGGTGGGTAGGTAAGGCCGAAGGGGGAAATCTATGTCCTGGATCGTTCACTGCTTTGTCTAAATATTTGGAGAAACACTCTTTGGAGGTGCTAAGGGACGGGGACAGGACGTCGCGGCCTGCCAGACAGGAAGGAATGGTCCCTAGGCGTGGGACGGCATTGTTAAGATGGATTGTTAAAGGGGAGGGGGTGGGAGGGGCCAAGGTCTCCAGGAGAACAGAGCTGCGCCTGAACATTGCCTCCCCTCACTCAAAAAAATAAAATAAAAAATCTAGATCGTATCCCTTTCCCTTTCCACTGACGCATTGCGGCAAATTTAGGACTTTAAACAAAGCTCCTCAGGGACAAAATGTGAGGATAAGGAGAAGGGGTTGGAAGAGGACAGGCTGAGATGGGAGGGGGTTTGAGGAAAACTGACCTGCAAGATCCGAAACCAGGATGAATCAAAATTTCAAAGAGACTGGAGTAAATTTATTGACTATATAAATAATAACTGTAGAAGTTTGAAGACACCAGCAGGACTGAAATAAACTCTACGACATGGACTTGATAAATAAGATGAAACTGTGAGGTGTATATTGGAAAATAAAGCCTGTTGGCGGGATGGAGGGAAGTCATAGCTCAGCAGAGCAAAGGGAAAGGATTTGTGTAAAAACGTTGAAATTTACTGTTTTTTTGTTTGAAGTGGAAATTTAATAAAAAAGTTTTTTTTTAAAAAAATTATCCACCTCTGCATATTCCAAGATTTTAATCAACTGTTGTCCCTTTGAAGATGCTTTCTGCTCCTTCCATTTCTATGCCTTATGAGGAACGGCTTAGGGAGCTGGGTATGTTTAGCCTGGAGAAGAGAAGGTTAAGGGGTGATATGATAGCCATGTTCAAATATATCAAAGGATGTCATATAGAGGAGGGAGAAAGGTTGTTTTCTGCTGCTCCAGAGAAGCGGACACGGGGCAATGGATTCAAACTACAAGAAAGAAGATTCCACCTAAACATTAGGAAGAACTTCCTGACAGTGAGAGCTGTTCGGCAGTGGAATTTGCTGCCAAGGAGTGTGGTGGAGTCTCCTTCTTTGGAGGTCTTTAAGCGGAGGCTTGACAGCCATCTGTCAGGAATGCTTTGATGGTGTTTCCTGCTTGGCAGGGGGTTGGACTGGATGGCCCTTGGGGTCTCTTCCAACTATATGATTCTATGAGAATCCTTGCTGCTGTAGCCACATAAATGCTGCTAAAACTTCCTTTGGGATTGCACCGACTGGATGAGGCCAGTCCGGTTCACTCACGGGGTACCCTCCCCCACCCCTTCCTCCCCCCCCCAACCCACTTTGCACCCCTCTATGGCCTTTGAAGCATTGCACATTCCTTGGCGAGACTTAACAGGCCTGGACAATCTGAGCTAATCGAATTCCCACACTAGCAGGAATCTAAAACTAACATCCCTCCCCAGAATGAGGTAATGTCACTTGAATCAACAAACCGAGCACCAAACACATGCTGAATCACACACACACACAAAGAGAGAGATAAAGCTTGGGGTGGGGTGGAAGGAAGAAAAACCCCACAATGACCCCAAACGGGTCAGACATCAAAACCTGAGCATGTTGGAGTTATAGTAGGAATTTGGTTCCTCGGTTTTCGGACCGGGTTGGTCCATTAAAGGCTCATGAGACAACTCTCCCCCAGCAAGAAAGAGAGAATACAGTGGTACCTCTGGTTAAGAACTTAATTCGTTCTGGAGGTCCGTTCTTAACCTGAAACTGTTCTTAACTTGAGGTACCACTTTAGCTAATGGGGCCTTCTGCTGCCACCATGTTGTTCTCATCCTGAGGTAAAGTTCTTAACCCGAGGTACTTTTTCTGGGTTAGCGGAGTCTGTAACCCGAAGTGAGGTGTTTTCTAACCCGAGGTGCCATTGAGTTTCCCACAAGTTCAAGCCTGGAACTAAGCAGCCTTTAGCTTGGCTAAAGACGCACTTGAGGTACAATGGCAAATTGGAATAAGGGACATTTGGTGATAAGAAACAGCTGGTAAAAAGAAAGAGGGATGCTTCACCCTCACCCTGCCACTGATTCTCTCCTATAACACAACATCTTCTTTACCTATCAGGGCAGAGTTTGGAGGAGAATAAGGAAACTTCCAGAAAAAAAGGCTCCCTTGCAAATGTCAACTCCACACCCAATGTTGGGCGTTACTAGGCAAACGATTGAAACCATTGTAACTCTGCCATTTCCTGAAGGAAAAAGCTTAGTGAAGGCGACCGCCTGGTGTCAACAGGCAGGGAGTTCCAAAGTGTTAAGTGATGCCACACGAAAAGATCAAGTCCTTACAAACGCATAACAGGGATTATGTGCCGGTACCTCAAACTGGAGCTGTTGGTTGGGCATATATGGGGCAAGGCGATCCCTCAAGTAAACTGCGCCCAACAGGGGCGTAGCAAGGTAAATTGGTACCCGGGGGCCAAATTTTTTTTGTCCCCCCCCTAGAGGCATAGGAAGGTCAGGTGGTACCCGGTGTGGAAAATTTCTTGTCAACCCCCCCATTGATTCCCCCCCCCGCAAAAATGGTTTTACGTTATTTCATATTTTCTTACAAAGGAATAATAACAAGTAATAATAATAAAAAACTTTTATTTATATCCCACCCTCCCCGGCCGAAGTCGGGCTCAGGGTGGCTAACATCAGATACATAACATTGGTATAAAATCAAACAATAATTAAATTACCTCCTAAAAACATCTCAAAATCAAATTAAAGTCTAATTAGATGGCTTTCCACAGGGTTAGGGTTGGGAACAGTAAGTGCTCCACTGAACTGAAATTTCAGCCTTCATGACATAGGAAAACAGCCAAGTGAACAGCTATTTTGGTGGAGGAGGGTCAAGATATTAACCGATATGCATGAAATTTCATATATAGCTATATAATCCCTAGTATAGTAAGATAAGACCTTCGGAGCAGGCATTTAAAAAAAAAAATCAAAAAAAATTATTCCTTGATAATTTGTCACCCCCTTCATTATGGAACCTGGGGCGGCCCCCCGCCCCCCCTTGCTATGCCCCTGGCGCCCAAGCCATTAAGGACTTTATATACCAATAGCAACCCTATGCATTTACTAGGACTAGGAACGATGCAAACACAGTGGCAACAAGTGTTGAAAACTACCCCAAAAGGAAGGTGTGTTTGTGACCCTCGTGAAGAGGAACTTGGAATGAGGCAAGTGGGTCGTCTGAGCACTCAAGGAATGTGTTGGGAAAGACCCAAAGCCCGGTTTGGCTTTCTTTGCTGATCCATCCACCGGAATTGCTTCTCCCCGATCTGCATGATCTGCAGCTGCTTTCAATGTGGGGTGGAATGCCTCAGGTAGGACTTGGGGGAAGGGGGGGGGGAACTGGCTCTGTTGGCATTTTGCCGTCAACCCAATTTGCCCTTCCTGGAACGACACAGGGGCTGAAATGCAACTACCCTTCGAGACAAAACACTTTACCGAAATTTTGCAATGTGCATGTCCAACCACATTTCAAGAGGGAGTGTGCATAGATTGGTGAAAATAACAAAAATGCATATTGCAGGCCAGCGCGCACAGACAAATGTTTATGGGAGGGGAAATGCACACTGAGGCAAAGACAAAACACACTGCAAAACTGACACCTATATGTGGAAAACTAAAATTAAGACTGGAGAAACCCAAAAACTGAGAGAAATTGACATGTTTGTCTACTCCAAGCACCAGAGGGCCTTGTTATCTGTTGAGAACCACCTGGGACCAAGGAGGGTTATTCTATTCATTCTCCTCCTTCTGAGACGGAGATTCTGCTCCTATGAGAGGCCTGACGGAAGACACCCATTATTTCACAGCTGGATCTTGCCCCGCAGGGCAGCGAAGGAAGGCGAGGGAAGGAAATTGCTATTGTGGTTGTGGGAATACACCCCCCCCCCAGAACACCCCAATAACTGTGGGGTTAGAGAGTTCTGGAGGATTTCACAAGGATCTGTTTCAAAACGTAATTGGCGCTTGTCGTTACCGATTATTTCCGACAATGATTATGTCCCTGCGAAAATCAGGCCTGCAGACTTCCTGACTTGGCTGCCGGAAAAAGATGATATCACAGCTGCCATAATGAGCTGAAAGACACTCGCTGGCTCGATTCACACGCTTGCAACTCAACTCACAAGGGACAGGGGCAGGAGGGAGGGTATTGGAAACCCCCCCCCCCATGACTGTGACTCTGGCCAGGTCCTCTAACCCACTGTCTATTTTTAGCTGAACTGTAGGACTTAACCTGCTGGGCGTTGCATCAAGCAGTTTGCAAACATTAAGTCTTAAAAATCCCAGCTGGGTGGTGTGTTTTTTTTAGTGGATACCGACAATTCAGAGCTTGTTCAAGCAGCCCGTTTCAAGTTCAAATGTGAATGTGTTCCCTCGCTGCGAGAAGCCAAGTTACAGGGAACCAGGCAGAGGGCCTTCTCGGTAGTGGCACCCACCCTGTGGAACCCTCCCACCAGATGTCAAAGAGAAAAACAACTACCAGACTTTTAGGAAGACATCTGAAGGCAGCCCTGTTTAGGGAAGCTTTTAATGTTTAATAGACTATTGTATTTTAATATTCTGTTGGAAGCCACCCAGAGTGGCTGGGGAATAAATAATAATAATAATTATTATTATTTTAACACATCTGGCCGCTGTAGTCCACACCCCGATAAGCTCCCAGTTGGACTGCTGCAATTGTGTGGCATGTGGGGAAATCCTTGAAGAGTGTCTGGAATCTGCAGAAGGCCGTGAGCCGTTTGCTATCTAGAGCAGTGAGGATGTGGAATCTTGCTAATTCAAAGCGCTGGTACTAGCATGAACAGCTTGGGACCAACTAGCCTGGGTGTCACAATCTACTCGGGAGGGTTTGCTGGCGGTCCCCCCCGCCTGCATGGTGCAGAGGGCAACTACGGAGAGCAGAGCCTTTTGGGTGGTGGCACCCTGTTTCCCAGAACTGCCTCCCAGGGCAAGACTGGCTGCCCCCCCCACTACACTCATTTATACAACAGCTTAACATGCATGCATTCCTGCAGCACTTGCGGCGTTGGCATCCTCGGTTGCGTATTGCATGGGTGAACATAAGGAAAGACCTGCAGGGTCTGGGCCAAAGGACCATCTAGCCAAGCATCTTGTTCCTCCCAAAATGCCTCGGGGAAGCCAGGAAGGAGGGAGTCACCGGCGACGCAAATGACGCTGAAAATCTGGTTATCGCTGGATCACGTTCATCAATTTTGCGGAATTAAATAAACTATAAATAGTTCCGCTTAGATTTTGGATACATGTGCAATTCATTGCTACTGTTTCAAATTCCATTGTGTTATTATCTTCCTTGGTAGATCAAGCAAGCCGGTATTCTGAATGATGCTTTTTATGGGGTAAGGTAAGGGCACTCCAGTACTTTGGCCACCTCATGAGAAGAGAAGACTCCCTGGAAAAGACCCTGATGTTGGGAAAGATGGAGGGCACAAGGAGAAGGGGACGACAGAGGATGAGATGGTTGGACAGTGTTCTCGAAGCTACTAAGCATGAGTTTGGCCAAACTGCGGGAGGCAGTGAAGGATAGGCGTGCCTGGCGTGCTCTGGCCCATGGGGTCACGAAGAGTCGGACACGACTGAACAACAACAACAATAACAACAAGGGGCACTGGGGGGGGGTGAGTTTGTGGAAATAATAATAATAATAATAATAATAATAATAATAATAATAAATTGTTTATACCCTGCTATGATGAGGCCTATAACTTGGCCCAAGATAAAAATGATAGCCTGCGTGAATTGATTTGGGAAGCTTTGACGGTGATGGAAATGAAGCACGAAGGGTTTGAGAGGCTACCACACGCGGTGGCAATGTAAAATTATTAAGAAAGCCTGGGAAGTGATACATAAAGATTAGAAGAAAACGTTGAATACGACTCGTGCCAAAATAAATAAAAATAAATAATAGAAGCTATGATTCTGGAAGGTACAGGACTTCATAGATTTACCATGCAAAAAGGCTTGGATCCTGCATCTGAGAAGGGATGCCAGGCCAAGAACAGACCATCCCTATAGAAGGAAGACGCCACCGCCAAGGAAGATGAAGGAGATTGGCAAAACAAACTAATGAACTATAGTGGACAAACCAGACAATTCCCCCCACCCCTTTTCTTTTAAAAAAGGGAGAAATGTTCAGGCATAATCAGTAAGCTTTGTGTATTGATTTCTACATTAGTTGAACTTTTAAAGGTCACTTGTAATAATATGTGTAAGTTTTTAAAACTGGATAGTTAAGAGTGTAAGATTCTGTAAAGGTAAAGGGTAAAGGGACCCTTGACCATTAGGTCCAGTTGCGGACGACTCTGGGGTTGCGGCGCTCATCTCGCTTTACTGGCCGAGGGAGCCGGTGTACAGCTTCCGGGTCATGTGGCCAGCATGACTAAGCCGCTTCTGGCGAACCAGAGCAGCGCACGGAAACGCCGTTTACCTTCCTGCCGGAGCGGTACCTATTTATCTACTTGCACTTGACGTGCTTTCGAACTGCTAGGTGGGCAGGAGCTGGGACCGAGCAACGGGAGCTCACCCTGTTGCGGGGATTCGAACTGCCAACCTTCTGATCAGCAAGCCCTAGGCTCTGTGGTTTAACCCACAGCACCCTCATCCCATAAGGTTCTGTGGATGTGTATAAATAAGTAAAAAAAAAAAAAATGGAACCAGGAGGAGGAATTGGAGGGAAGTCAATTAAGATGTATGATTTTGATTGTGATGTTCTTTGCGGTTTTTAATTTTTTTTTCATTATCATAAAATTAATAAATTGTATCTCCCCCCCCCCAAAAAAAATTGCTTTTTCCCAGGGTAGTGGAGATGGCAAAGAAGGGAATTGTGGCCAGGTGGCGGCAGCAGTGAGCAAAGCACGAGGCCAAGCAGGGAGTTATGACAGTCTAATAATGTCAAGAAACGGAACACTGAGCATTGTTTAAACTTGAGGGTCTGCAGAAAAATGACGGACCCAAAAGGGAATAGGGAGGTGCTGCTCGTCCCCCCCCCCCCAGGATAAATAGTGCTTCCCCCCTCCCTCAGGAGAGGAGCTCCATAAAATTCTAATCATATGAGACCACCAATAAGAGACACTTCCTGGGAGGTACTTACACACGGCGTGGATTGGTTCAAGGTCAAAATGATTGCCTGGTCTTCTGGTGGCACCGCTTTTTCACAAACAATCTAGGAAAAACAGACAACGAAAACGCTGAGCGAATTCCCATGGAATGGAAAAAAACAGCATCTCTAACAAAAACAAAGGCTGCACACAAATGCAAACCTCTGGCCTCACCCTTGTTTGGCTCTGCAGGGAAGTAACGCAGCTGGAGCCCAGAGAGAAAAGCCCTGATAGCACTTTACTGAGCAAGCTGAACAAAAATGGTGTATAATTTGAAGGGGGGAAAGGAATGGAAAGGTTTCACCTGTCTTACTTCTGGCCTTGTACATAGCAGGGAGACCTTCAACCAAAGCACACAGAGGAGAAACTCCCTCAGAAGTAAGCAGAAAAGTTAAGAGGATATATTGCCTTGGGCTGAGCCCTGGGTACCTTGGCCTGGGCTACGAAAGAAGTATCAGGAAACGCGACGGGTGGCTGCGGAGAGGCTGAGGGGGTCTTCTTTGTGACTGAAGTCCCAGAGCTCGAGCCGGGGGGTGGTGGAGCCGCTCCCGGCGTATGCGTGACTGTGCTGCCCGCCGTCCCCCCAAGTTCTTTCGTTGTCGCCGTTCTCGTTGTTGACTCGGCTTTCTTTGGCTTTTCTGTGGGCACCGCAGCAGGGGGGACGACCCTGCTTGTAGACTTCTCCGTTGTAGAGGCAACCGTGGTGACGGCTCCTGAACCTGGCGTTGTGCCGGCAGCGCCTGGGCTCTTCCCTGTTAAAAAAGGGGGGGGGAAGCTTAGGTGAGGAAAACCATCACTCCCTCCTAATAAATGCAAAACCACGACCTCCATGGTCAGTTTTCTTTTCCACCCGAGAACGAGGCAGGGATTTTTTTTCTGAATAAAGCATCTTGCAGTCTGGGCTCACAGCCACCTTTCCCACTGGGTCTCTTCCGCTGCTCCTGTTGAACTCCCAGCCTGACGTGAGGGCGTTCCACAGGGCTGGCGCCACTACAGAGAAGGCCCTCTTTTGACAAAGGGTGGCATATACATTTAACTAATAAATAAGAACAACAACCATGGCTGCCAGACAGTGTGGACAGCACTAGACTAGATGGGCCAAGGATCTGAGTACAGTACCTGGAGTGACAGCAGCTGAACTGCCTGGCTTCAGAGTCGGTGCGCTTGTCACCACAACGCTAGTGTGTGGCATCGAGGCCGCTGCTTTTGACCCAACGGCTGTCACGGACATCGTTGTTTCTCGGGGGCCCGCAGATGTAGCTTTGGTTGATGCTGTTACAGTTGCAGAGGGTGGTTTGGTGGTGCTTGCAGCCACGGATGTAGCTGCGGTGGCAGGAGGCCCCTTGACTGCACTCGAAGTTGTGTCTGCTGGTTTATTAGTGGTCCCCGTGGACGTACTCAGTGGGGGGCTTCCTGTTCGGGGCGCAGTTGCCGAGACACTGCTTTTGGCTGCGGTAGCAGAGGCGGTGGTCTTCAGGGTCATCAGTGGAGAAGTGGCACTTCCGGTCGTTAACGTGGTGGGCTTAGCACTGGTTGTGTGCCTCACCGACGTGCCAGCCGTGGTTCCAGCTACGGTAGTTCCTAAAAAGACCCAGAGAGTTAGGCATGTTTTAGAAACAGTTAACTTGCCCCCCAATCCCCATCATCATCCTCATCATCATCATCATCATCGCTAACATTGTTTATTAAGCAGAGGCTGGGTGGGCCTCTGCCATGGATGCTTCAGTCGAGATTCCTGCAGAAGATCGTTGCAGGATCAGGCCAATGCCCATCTAGATCCTGGTTCCACAGCGGCCAACCAGGCATCCCTGCAAGCAGGACATGAACACAACAGATCTCTCTTGGCGTGCGATTACCAGCAACTGGTATAAACAATTGGCTTATACGCTTCCAGCTACCCTGGGATAACCGTTGCTCCCAAGCTCTGATTGGTTCATCTATTCAACATTTGAGCTGGAGGTCGAAACAACAAGCTATGAGCCAAATGCACGGTCAGTGCAAGGAGGATCGTAGAATTGTAGAGTTGGAATGGGGCTCCGAGGGTCATCTGGTCCAAACCCCTGCAATGCAGGAATCTCAGCAGTGGGAACCTTTTTTCCTGCCTGAGGGCCACATGGACAAGCACCCAAGGGCCGCACATGCCGGGGGTGGGCAGGGCCAGAGGGGGAAAGTGGGCGGAGCAATGGATGCAAATGTTGCATTTGTACAAAAGGCTAGCATCTGCGTACGCATGCACACTCTTTATCCTCCATCCAGACAAGCACGGCGCATGAACAGAGTCCAAGGGCACATTCCAGTCAGGCAAAAAACATTTGAGGTGCAAGGGAGGGTTAGTGAAGGGGCCAGCCAGATGGACTGGGAGGGACAAATTTGGCCCCTGGCATTCAGTCTCCCAAGCTTTGTGCTTGTACTTTGAATTGATCCAGGCCTACGAGAGACACAGATTTCCTCTAGTTAAGAGTCAGATTGAGAACCTGAACTGTTGGCTGCGAGTCAGGATATGGCAGTTATACCTGGAGGCAAGCTTTCACTGTTTCTTTCTTTCTTTCGATATTTTATTAGAACAATTTCATTCATAAATAAATAAGTGATAAAATAAAAACAAATTCTGAAAAAGAAAGGGGCAAAAATGATACAGTAGGTGAAATCTATACATTTCCATACACTGTCCTATAAAGAAAAATAATTTTATACTCCTGATACAACTCTGGTTATTCATAATGTATTTGTCAGGGAACTGCCATCGGGCAGTGGGAGCCCCGACGCCACCTGGACAGCAGTACCTCTTCCAGCGTGGGAAGCAGCAACGCCTCTAGTGGGGAGGAGAGGGAAATGGGCAGCCTGGTGGGGAAAGGGGCTGGAGACGCTGCGGAGAGCCCCAGCACCTCATCTCGTCTGGCTGACCAGGAGGGAGGTACGACATATCCGTCGCCCCTATTGCGCAGAGGGGTGAAACGCAAGGAGGGGAGGAGGAGACTCAGGGTCCCGAAATTCTTATGTTGGGGACGTAGCCAGAAGGGTCCACTCCCGGATTCTGCTATTGACTTGAGATGGACATGAACTCGTTTGCTCTGCACTGTAAATAGTTTGCACAATAAATCTGATAAAAAGACATGCCGGAGATTCTGCCTCGTTACTCGTGAGTAACCACCATAAGGAGACCTTACAGTATTGCATTCTGTATAAACTCATTCCAAATATCTGTATTATAAATATTTCTATTTAAGGCCATATTGGAGCAGAACACCAAAGACTTAAAAACAAAAGAAAAGAAAAGAAAAGAAAAGAAAAGAAAAGAAAAGAAAAAGGCTCGTCTCATCCCTTCCGTCCCTCCTCCACCTCCACCTGAGCCATTTAGGGGTCCCCCCCTTGCATCGCGTTCTCAATTCTTGTCCCGAGGCCATTTCCTATCTGGCCAACTTCCTTCTCCGTCCAGCCACCTTTGGTGACACGGCGCTTAAGGCTGGCTCAGAGTCTATTAATAGCAGGAAAGGGAAATGCAAAAGAATAACTTCGGAAGGAGCAGGAGGGGGACACACCCTGCCCAGCCAGTCCTGAGCCTGCTTGCGCCAACGTCAGTGGCATGGAGCCATATAGAGGTGGTGGGATGCGAGGCAGATCTGTCTGAGGCACCACTGACGCTCCTGAGTGTGGGGACTGCAAGCCAGGCTTCGGGAAATTCCTGTTTCCCCTCTGCAGCCTGTTCCGATTAAGGGGGAGCAAAGGGTTAAAGGAATCAAAGGCTTCTCCGTGGACTCTCTCAAGGGCAGCTGAGGTTTGAGGGAGACTGTGAAGAAGAGAAGGTCCCAGAACTGCATTTCTCCACTCCCTGGATTTTTATTTTATTTTATTTTTTAAAATTGCTCGTCGTAAGCAAGGGAAGCAAAGAATCTCACAGAAATCAAAGTCCGGTTAAAACTGCAACAGCCCAGAAGCGGAACTTCCCTGCTGTTGCAAACAAACCTCCTCCAAGTTGTCTGAAGGTGCCTAGTTTGCTCAGCGCAAATTGCGTACGTAAAAATGCATCGTTCGAGGGGATACTGCGCTGCAGAAATGTGTAGGCTAGCGAAAATTGCAGGCAGAAATGGGCGTCTTAGGAGAATTTCGCACTAAAACGGTGATGGCTTTTCACAGGAGGACCTTAAAAGGCAAATAAATCACAAACCGACATGGAAATGTTAAGGACTGGATCTAAGGTCGGGAAAACGAGAAGCCGAAATTGAGATATTTGTGCATCTCTAGGTCCAAGTTTCATTCCTTTCTTGATGGGTCACCAGGACAGGGTTAACTGACGGTGCTTTGGCCTTTGAGCTGAAGATAATAAATGTCTTTGCAGCCAGGGAGAGGTTAAAACGGGGGCCAGCAACCTTTTCCAGCTGTGGGCTGGTCCACCATCCCTCAGACCATGTGGTGGGCCGGACTATATTTTGAAAAAAAATAATGAATGAATTCCTATGCCCCACAAATAACCCAGAGATGCATTTTTAAATAAAAGCACACATTCTACTCATGTAAAAACACCAGGCAGGCCCCACAAATAACCCAGAGATGCATTTTAAATAAAAGGACACATTCTACTCATGTAAAAACATGCTCATTCCCGGACCATCCACGGGCTGGATTGAGAAGGCAATGGGGCCGGATCCGGCCCATGGGCCTTAGGCTGCCTACCTTACCCCTGGGTTAAAACCATTCTCAAAACCCACATGCAGCTCTTGTTGCCCATCGCACAGAGACCTCCAAGGGGCAAGCTGTTTGAGGATGTGCCGCTTGCTCTGCTCCCAAGGCGCTGGGCTAGATAAAAATAAATTTCTGGCTTGGGCCAAGCGGATGGCGGAACTCTGCCTCCTGCTCTTATCAAGCCGGCCCAGACGAGGCCAAGAAGGGTAACAGGTTCGTGACAGGCCTCGCTCTAGGAGATAGCTGGGGCAGGGGGCGTCTCGGGAGGAGGCTTCTAGCCTGAGATGCTGTCTGGGACGGGATCGATAGCTGGAAGGGAAATAAACATCCACGGAAAGCACAATATGGTAGCCTTGGAAACATAGGGGCTCATTCGCCGGGCACGGAGCTCTCATTCTCAGTTGAAAATGTTTCAAGGAAGGGCCTTATTGGACAAGCATCCTCCAGTACCTCCAATTAGAGCTGGGGACCATTCCCTGTCCCGAAACCTGGAACGACAACAAGTAACCAAACAAACCCCTGTGTTGCACAAAGTACGTCAGCAAATATCCAAGCAACGCCATGACCACGTGCATACGCAATAAACAGTCTTTATAGAATTACTTCAAACCGTAACAAATGCAAAATGAAATCTTTAGTCTCAAAGTCTCCAAAAGTCTTTAAATGAAGAGAGGTACCAAACTTATAAAAAAAATTTAATAAAAAAAATCCAGGGAGTGGAGAAATACAACTCCTGGGACCTTCTCTTCTTCACAGTCTCGTCAGCGTGAATGAAAATATCACATGCTCATGTAATACTGCAGTTATAGGTAGGTAGCCGTGTTGGTCTGCCATAGTCAAAACAAAATTAAAAATTAAAAAAATTCCTTCCAGTAGCACCTTAGAGACCAACTAAGTTTGTTCTTGGTATGAGCTTTCGTGTGCATGCACACTTCTTCAGATACACTGAAATAGAAGTCACCAGAGGGGTATTACTCAGAAGGGTGGTGGGAATGGGGGATTGGCTGATGGGTGTGGAAAACCTGTTGATGACTGTTAACGACTGCAATTAGTCCTAAAGGAAAAAGCAAGGGGTGAGATGGCTAAAGATAGCTTTGTCATGTATAATGAGATAAGAATCCAATGTCTTTGTTCAGACCAGGTCTCTCCATGGTTTTAAGTTTGGTAATGAGTTGCAATTCAGCAACTTCTCTTTCCAGTCTATTTCTGAAATTCCTTTGTATTAAGACAGCTACTTTGAGATCTTGTATAGAATGTCCTGGGAGACTGAAGTGTTCTCCTACTGGTTTCTCTGTCTTGTGATTCCTGATATCAGATTTATGTCCATTTATCCTTTGGCGTAGGGTTTGGCCTGTTTGGCGTAGGGTTTGGCGCGCTTCGGGTTGCGCTTCCGGGTTAGCGGAGTTCATAACCCGAAAAGTACGCAATCCGAAGTGTACGTAACCCGAGGTATGACTGAATCTGAAGAAATGTGCATGCACATGAAAGCTCATACCAAGAACAAACTTAACTGGTCTCTAAGGTGCTACTGGAAGGAATTTTTTATTTTTATTTTTTATGTAATAATGCAGTCACTGTTCCACAGCATTTGATGTTTTCATTCATATATATTCAATCATAACAAGATGGGTTTATGAAGCTATTCTATATCTTCCCACCACGCTGACGAAGAATTCTACGAAACAGCAGTCAATATCCGTAATCTCTGTTCGGTGTTGGACATCATATTTGCTTTGTATCCAAAGCTTCACAGCTTGTCTTTCATCGTATACGTTTGGTGCCTCTCTTCATTTAAAGACTTTTAGAGACTTTGAGACTAAAGATTTCATTTTGCATTTGTTATGCTTTGAAGTAATTCTATAAAGATTGTTTATTGCGTATCCACGTGGTCATGGCGTTGCTTGGATATTCGCTGAAACCCTGGAAAGCTATTGCCAGTCAGTGGAGACAATACCAAGCTGGATGGGCCAGCAGTCACACTTGTAATATGAAATAACTATGGTAAATTATGGATATACAACAGATGGTAAAAGGTACAGAAATTTTAATTATAAATATGGAACTCATGGAGGGAGGGAAGGAGGTCCGAAAGGTTCAAAAGAACAAAAAATGAATGGCGGGATAAATTATTTGAGTATCTCGAATTGGCAAAAGTGACGGAGAAAATTAGGAGGCAGCCTAACCAAAAGTTCCAATGGAAAATTTATTATAGAGATTAGCCTACTTAAAATAAAGAACAACAGTGCCCGCCCAGTCAAAACCTGGACTTGCTTTGATTAATTTTCGCAAACCATAATATGGATTGTAAGTAAAGTATGTGGAAAACAGAAGAAATGATTAAATGATAAAAGAAGCAGTTTAACAAACAGACATAACAGACCCGCTTTGAGGAAGATGTAAGTCTGTCAGAGAAGAAAAGGAACAGGAAATAAAGAATATGGTGACAGAAATCCGTGTGTAAGAACTTATGGATTTATGGTTGAATGTATGTTTCTTGTGTTGTTGTTGTTGTTGTTGTTGTTGTTGTTGTTGTTGTTGTTGTTGTTGTTGTTGTCATGAGCAGGTCAAAGTGTGTCCTCATATACAAAGTTGAGTTGGGCAGTGTTATAACTGTGTTAGAAACTCAGATATATAAGCAACAGTAATCTCCAAAGGGAACCTTAAACCAAAGTTGCGGCCGCCACAATGAAATGTCTAGGCACCATTTTTTTGTGATTGTATTTATTATTATTATTACTATTATTCATTTCATTTCTATACTGTATTTTAAAGGAAAAAAATCTCAAAGCAGTTTACAACACATTAAAATAACTAATGCAACAATCCAGAAACGCTAACGCCGGGGAAATATTTCACATCCTTCTCCAAGTGACGTTTTGCTTTCCCCGTATTTATTCACCTGCTCAATTTATGAAGCTGCCCCCTAGTAGAAGGACTCTAGGAAGACAGAGTGGTGTCATTGTTAGAGTGTCGGACTAGGACCTGGGAGATCAGGGTTCGAATCTCCAGTCAGTCAGTCAGTCATGAAGCTCACTGGGTGAAAGCAGTACCAGCTCCAGCTGTGGAGGCAGAGCATAGTAGTAGCAATAATAATAATAATAATAATAATAATAATAATGTTATTGTTTATACCCCACCCATCTGACTGGGTCTCCCCAGCCATCTCTTGTAGCCCCCTCCTCTCTGAATTTGTCTAATCCTCTTTCAAGGCCATCTAAATTGGTGGCCTTCTTTGTCTCCTGGGGGAGCAAGTTCCTATGCGCTGCATGTGGGATGTAATCCATTGGGAGCAGTCAAGTACAACATTCCTTGTAATGCTGCAGAAAACATGCAAGGGAATGTTTGGTCCAGCCAGTCAAAGCTTCCTGTTCTTGTTCCTCTTGGCTGGAGCATCCTTCCTCTTGCGTGTGACTGGAAGGTGGGTGTGACCTAACCCGTTCAGGTAACAAAAGGACGAGTCACGCAGCACACCTCTCTCTCTTTCCTCTCTTCCATCTTCCCTTCGTCGTGTGGAGTGCAGTGACTGCTAGTTTGCAGTCACTGGGATTATTCCCCCATACGGGGTAGATCCACATGTACGTATTTGTAACTAAGGCTGCCTTCAGGGATCCAACTGTGAACTGATGTAAGTAAACTTCTTTTATTGACTTTGAATAAGATTGTGGCGTCTTTATTCTTTTAAGAGGGATTCAAGGGAACTTACCAGGAACGTACAATTCAATCTGAGACAGACTGAATTGTATAATAGTGAGAGGCTCACACGAGCCTGCAACCAGCTATCTGCTGTGCATGAAAAGGGGAATGTAACTCTGCTACATAAAGGAACATGAGACATCCACAATTTTCAGCAACATGAGACATCCACAATTTCTAGTGTTATGAAAGAGGGAGAAAAACTTTCCTCGTCTACTTTCTCCAGGCCAGGCATAATCTTACGAACTTCTCTGAAGTAAAAAGCCCCGAAGGCTGGAGCCTCTCTCCATCAAGCCACTTTCTTTCCTCGAGGTAATTTTTTTTTTTTTTTTGCTGCATTTCGCTCTGTGAGATAGTAAGTCAGGGGAAGCTGAAGTTCGGCAGGGTGACGGAGCAAATCATTTTTCCATCAGGGAAAGGCGGCGTCTGGAATCCTCCCAATGGAGCGGTTCAATGGGGGCGACCCAAAAGCTTGTCCAGCACACACAAAAGAAGTGTTCCTCGCACATCTGTGCAAAAGGAGCTCGCTGGATAAATACACCTATTGCCCCCCACCCGCAAGCTCTTCTCCATGAACAAATTTCCGGAAAAACCTGGAAAATCATCCGCGGTGAGAGAGATGGAAAAAACGAACTCACAGAGCTCAGGAAATGAGAGAGGAGCTGTCGGGCAGGAAGAGAAGGGATGGCTGGTCCAAAACAGATGTTGCAGCTTGACTTAGCTGTCCCTTCCCAGAGAACCCTCAACGAAACATCACGCCCCACCAAAGAAATAAAATTAAAGCTCACTAGCAAACTTGCAGATGCATTGAGGGGTTATTCTGACTTAATTGGATTTTGCATGGTGAGGGGAAATCCAGTTGAAATTGGAAATAAGTATGCATTAGAATTTTGAGAATTATGCCCTTTAAAATGTTTTGTGCGGGGGAGGGGGGAGGTAACTGGTTTGCTGTTGTAGTTTTTATTTTTATTACGTATTTTGTGGTTTTTATATTGTAATTTTATGTTGCGAACCGCCCTGAAATCTACGAGTGAAGAGCGGTACAGTCGTACCTTGGAATCCATTCTGGAAGTCCGTTTGACTTACAATATGTTCAGAAACCAAAGTGCGGCTTCTGATTGGCTGCAGGAAGCTCCTGAAGCCAATCAGAAGCCACAGAAGCCCCGTCGGACATTCAGCTTCCAAAAATAGTTTGCAAACTGGAACAGTCACTTCCGGGTTTCAATCATTCAGGAGCCCATTTGTTCGGGAGACAAGGCGTTCGAGATCCAAGGTATGACTGTATACAATTTAATAAAATAAAATAAATAGATACTGATTCTACAATGAACTTCTGTCAGGAAGCATCCTTTATGAGAAAGCGCACCTTGTAATGAGGAAGGGGCAAAGTTCTTACACGACTATGAATTTACCAGCCAAAACATCTGGTCTTTGTTATTGTTTAGTCGTGTCCGACTCTTCGTGACCCCATGGACCAGAGCACGCCAGGCACTCCTGTCTTCCACTGCCTCCCGCAGTTTGGTCAGACTCATGTTGGTAGCTTCGAGAACACTGTCCAACCATCTCATCCTCTGTCGTCCCCTTCTCCTTGTGCCCTCCATCTTTCCCAACATCAGGGTCTTTTCCAGGGAGTCTTTTCTTCTCATGAGGTGGCCAAATATTGGAGCCTCAGCTTCAGGATCTGTTCTTCCAGTGAGCACTCAGGGCTGATTTCCTTAAGAATGGATAGGTTTGATCTTCGTGCAGGTATATTTTCAATTGTCTCATAAGACTCATGATTGTGAGGGCTTTTTCTTGCAACTCTAATATATGAGGTTAACTTTTTCCAGGTATCTGAAGAATATGCACACAAAGGCTCATGCCAAGAACAGGCTTAGTTGGTCTCTAAGGTGCTACTGGAAAGAGTTTTTTATTTTATTTTATTTTGAATATGAGGTTAACGTTGGGGCCGATATTACAGGCATGGCTCACTAGCGAGTCAATAGTTTGCTTCATTTTAAAAACAGTAATCTTTCTCCCACCCACCACCCACCGGCTTTCAGGTTTGAAGCAAAAGGTATGCAGAGCGAGAAGCTAACCCAGCTACTAGAAGGGCATCTTTTGTGGTTCAAATCCATCAAATTAAACGGTGCCCTCAACCTTTGCAAATCTGTTTCTGGCAGCTTGGGAGAACTTGGCAAAAAAGGGGTCTCTTTGTTCAGCCTCGGGCATCAGCCCTGCCCAGCAGTAATTTATAGGAACATCCTCCAAGCTTTGCTGGAACTGATAATCAGTAGGGCGTGCGTTGCCATTAACGGAATGATGCCGCGGTACAATTCTGCTGGTGCTTCGCAGTTCAGTGTTAGAGCATGTGCTCTGACATGTACAAGGAGATCAAAGTTCAATCCTAGGCATCTGCGGGTTGGGTTGCGAGAGGCTCCCCTGCCTGAAATCCTGGACAGCCCCTGCCAGTAGGTGTAGGAGATACTGAACCAGCTGGATCCATGCTCTGACACATGATAAGGCAGCCTCTTTTGTCAGACCATCAGTATCGTCTCTTCGGATGCACCACGACTCTTCCAATTCTCAAAGCAGAGACCTCCCCCAAGCCCTGCAAGGTGATGGCCCTTCAAGTCAGGAGGAAAACCTTCAGGCTCCTAGATGTTGTCAGGACACCAACAGCCCCATTCAACATGACCAATGGTCAGGGATCATAGAATCCTAGAGTTGGAAGAGACCACAAGGGCCATCCAGTCCAACCCCCTGCCAAGCAGGAAACACCATCAAAGCATTCCTGACAGATGGCTGTCAAGCCTCCGCTTAAAGACCTCCAAAGAAGGAGACTCCACCACACTCCTTGGCAGCAAATTCCACTGTCGAACAGCTCTTACTGTCAGGAAGTTCTTCCTAATGTTTAGGTGGAATCTTCTTTCTTGTAGTTTGAATCCATTGCTCCGTGTCCGCTTCTCTGGAGCAGCAGAAAACAACCTTTCACCCTCCTCTATATGACATCCTTTTATATATTTGAACATGGCTATCATATCACCCCTTAACCTTCTCTTCTCCAGGCTAAACATACCCAGCTCCCTAAGCCGTTCCTCATAAGGCATCGTTTCCAGGCCTTTGACCATTTTGGTTGCCCTCCTCTGGACACGTTCCAGCTTGTCAGTATCCTTCTTGAACTGTGGTGCCCAGAACTGGACACAGTATTCCAGGTGAGGTCTGACCAGAGCGGAATACAGCGGTACTATCAAGGGAAGTAATAGTACCGCTGTATTCCACTCTGGTCAGACGTCACCTGGTGTACTGTGTCCAGTTCTGGTCATCACAGTTCAAGAAGGATGATGGTAGCTGTTCTCCAACATTATCTGGCAGGCCGCAGCTTCAAGGGGCACCCCAACCTGGGACCTTCTGTATGCAAAGTGGTTCCTTTATTGGTTAGAAATTCCCCAGGTGCAAGCCGTGTTTTGTGATTGGTGTGGGTCCAGTTGCGACCACATGGGAGATCTCTGGATGCCAGGTTGGCGACTGACATCTCCATCTGTCTGGCCCCTCCAGGTAAGCAGAAGAGCTTATTTACTGTGCTCCTTCTGTATCCAACCTTTTTCTCCAAGGAGTGCATGGTTCGCCCCCCGGGCTCAGTTGATCCCTATAACAACCCTGTGAGGTAGGTTAAGAGGCTGTGACTGACTCCAAGCTCACCCAGTGAGCTTCATGACTGAGTGGGGATTCGAACCCTGATCTCCCAGGTCCTAGTCCGGCACCACCATGGCTTCCTAGAGTCCTTCTGCTCTATAAATTAAGTAGGTAAATAAACTTGGGGAAAGCACAATGTCACTTAGAGAAGGATGTGGACTATTTTCCTTGAAGCTTGAATTTGTTTTATTCTGGGTTGTTTAATCTGATGGTTTAATGTGCTGTAAACTGCTTTGAGGTTTTTTTTTCTTTAAAATATAAAGCGGTATATAAATGAAATGAAGAAGGAGGAATTTCACTGAAGGGAAAAACGGTGCCTAGACTGTGGCCACCACAACCTAGGTTTAAGGTGCCATTTGGCAATTAGCTTATATATATATATATATTAGTTTCAAACACTAGTGTGCGCTAACAATGCTTTCTAACCCCGTGCGAGGCTAACCTGATCACCAACCCTTTGCAAAACAGTGCAACTCATATTTTTGTGTTCTGAAAAGCAGAGTCCTGTTCCAATACAATGCGAAGGGAACAACGTCGCCTAGTTATGCAATCATATCGCTGCCATTGGCTCAAAGGCTTTTTGTGCGAGTTGGTCTTTAAATAGCTTTGAATGGGAGAAAGGGGGGAGCGCTGGTGTTCTCCACCCTTCAAAGAATGGGAGACTCTCCCCCCGCCTGCCAAATCTTCCTTCTTGTTCCTGGATGCTGGGAAGTTCCACCGTGAATACCCTTTGTTTAAATCAATGCAATTCTTGGACAAATGAAAATAGGAGACCCGGTTGTCAAAAGGGCAAGTTGGAGACCCACAGGGGCTGATATGACCTCTTTCTCCCAACTTAAAGGCAGCCCTGGGGTTCCCCAATTTGGGACAGAGGTACGGGGCTGGGAGACGGGAATAATTCTCTTCCTCATATTACCCCCAACAACTTAAATCACCTTCCCACTGGGAAACAGGGGCAGGGAAATAGGTGCAATACTGGGATGAGGAATCACAAAATTGCAGAGTTCGAAAGGGGCTCCGAGGGTCATCTAGTCCAACCCCCTGCAATGCAGGAATCTCAGCTACAACACCCCTGACTAGAGAATGCAACTTCTGCTTAAAAACCTCCAAGGAAGGAGAGTCCACCACCTTCCACCGTCCAACGGCTCTTCAAACTATCAGAAAGTTCTTCCTGACTTTCAGTCGAAATCTCGTTGCTTGTCATTTGAATCCATTGGTTCGGGTTCTACTCAAGCAGCAGAAGACACGCTTGATTCACCTTTGGATATTTGAAGATTGAGAAGGGCATGGGTATCAGGCAAGATTCGAGCTCTGTTACTTCTCACAAGCTCCTTTCTTGTGTAAAAGGTAAAGGACCCCTGGACGGTTAAGTCCAGTCAAAGGCGACTATCTCGCTTTCAGACCGAGGGAGCTGGCGTTTGTCCACAGACAGCTTTCCGGGTCATGTGGCCAGCAGGACTAAACAGCTTCTGGTGCAACGGGACACTGTGACGGAAGCCAGAGTGCATGCAAACGCCGTTTACCTTCCCGCCAAAGCGGTACCTATTTATCTACTTGCACAGGTGTGCTTTCAAACTGCTAGGCTGGCAGGAGCTGGGACAGAGCAACGGGAGCTCACTCCGTTGCAGGGATTCGAACCGCTGACCTTCCGATCGGCAAGCCCAAGAGGCTCAGTGGTTTAGACCACAGCGCCACCCGCTCAGATGTTTTCCCCCAAAAGTCATTGTGCAGCCCAAATCCTATGCTTATTTATTTTATGGAACTGGCTGCCTAACAACCCAATCCTCTGCAACGGCATGCTGAAGCACATGCAGAATCCTGCAATCTCATGCTCAATGACCTCAGAATATGTCCCACTGAGCATAATAGGGCATACAGAGGGAATAATCATGGTATCAACATAGGGACAAATTATAAGGCAACCAGCTGCAGCCTCTCTCTGCTCCCTTTAAGCAGGAGTTTGCCAGAGGGGTGGAAGACCTCCAAATGGGGGGGGGGACATCGGTGTCCCCCTCTTTTCATTTTTCCAACTCTACACAAAGGCTCCCATCTGGCCCTTCGTTGTTGACTCATGGCTCAAGGTTGGGGGGGACCAGCTTCAAGAAAGCATTCGAGCAATGTGGCTTCAGGGATGCTTGACGTCTCGTTCCCACCGCTCCGCACAGCAGTGGGATGTTGACACAGTCTGTGTTTGGGCATTTCCCGTCTGAAGCTGGAAGGAATGTAGGGGGCAAGGTTTTAGCCTGTGACTTTGGCAATGCGCTAAGGGAGGGAGGGAGGCGGCAGAAGAGTGGCAGCGGCAGATGTCAGCCCAGGCCAAGGTGGTCCTGGAAAAAGGCACCCCTGGTGGAGTTTGCAGAAGGTGGCAAAGTCTGATGCGGACTGCGCACCCATAGGACACATAGTCTGGGGACTGCATCATCTAGGTTGGGCAAAATTACTGTACGGATGTGCCGCCTTCAGAGAGCATCTCTTCCCCTGGTCAAGGGTATAAACAATTCTGAGCACCTTCAGCTAGAACAGGTTGCAAAACCTGCAAGAGATGCTCTTTATAGCAGCACGGAAAATGTGTCTCATTAATAAGAGGGGAATATTTTACAAACAGGTTTGTCCTAATGGCATATAAATCACAGGTTCGTACAAATATCAGCCTGGCTTGTTCAGAGGTCTGGTTCAAACATAAGAGTTTCAGTCTAATCAATCATGGTTCATTGGCCTGCAACCTATCATTGTATGGTTTATTAAATTTGTATACCACCCTTCATCTGACGATCACAGAACGTAGAGGGCTAGAGCACGAGATTCTTAATCTCAGGGTCATGGGTTCAAGTCCCACATTGGGAAAAAGATTCCTGCATTGCAGGGGGTTGAACTAGATGACCCTTGTGGACATTACTGCCTCCTGTAGCAGCCTTCTGAAATCTTCATCTCTGTTGGAACCCTGTTGGTGTTTGATTCAATTTGATTTCATGTACATCCTATCATAGACTGACTCCTTCCTTTGATGTGCCCTCTGTCGTCAGGTGAAGACTGTTTTATTCCAGCAGGCTTTTGGGGACTGCCTGTTTTTTTTTAATTAATAAATAATAATAATAATAATTTATTTATACACCGCCCATCTGGCTGGGTTTCCCCAGCCACTCTGGGCGGCTTCCAACAAAAGATTAAAAATACATTAAAACATCAAGGAAAGGACTTTTAAATAGTTCTGTGCTATTTTTACTCTCTGTATTTTAACAGGTCTGCTTTCATATTGTTCTAATTTAATTTTAAATACTTTAAAGCAATATTTTTTTAAAAAAAATGCATCCAGCCTTCTGTTTTTCATGTCTGTTGTTTTAAGATGAGTAAGTTGCCTTGAGTCTCAACAACTTTGACCTGAACCCCTAAAAAACGGTCCTTCCTCCTCCCTAAAAAAAAGCTCAGCGACTTTGACCTGAACCCCCCAAAAGGGGGTAGATCCCTGCCAGTTTTTAACTCCGTGAGTAGATCACAGTCTTTTTGGGAGCTGGCCACCCCAACGTGAAGCGTGCTCCATTCACAATGGCCGACTCTTGCAACACACACAAGAAGCCAGACAGACACTCATCCGAGCTCCCCAAGCGCTAACAATCTCTCAAAGGCTCCACCAGCCCCTCTGCACTCACTGCACAGGAGCTGATAAGAGGAAACAAACACAGTTGCGCCCCTGGAGAGGACTGTTAATTTGGGCTGCTGATTTTCTGTGCCGACGGCAAGATAAGCCCTTCAAAGGCTGTGGGCTGAGCTGGATCAGAAGGATCCCCACCCCTTAAAAAATAATAATAATTAAAAGGAGGGAGGGGGGAGCCAGCGGGCCACCGGTCTCAAAGCCTTCCTACATCCTAGACGCCAAGAGGCTGAAGATGAAATCGGCTTAGCGCCCGAGGCTAATGAGTCCTCTTCCCGATAAGGCCAGAGGGCTTGTTCCATTTCACATGTATACAGATGAGGAGGGAAACGAAGCAGGAGAAGTGACTCCAGGAAAACAAAGAGAAAATCCAATTCCTTCTGCCCTGCTTCAACACACACACACACAAAAGCAATATGGCTGACACCTCCTTTACGATGATTGCTATCGTTTGGCCCGGGTATCCTGGAGCCATTGCTAAGGCAGGAGGCAATTTGCAAAGGAAGCGTCTGACGCCAGAGTTGTGCAAGAAGATGTGTGACACAGCCCCCCTGCGGAAGCTAAGCAGCTGTGGGTGGCGGCCTGTGCTGCGTGCACTGACTGGCAGCAGCGCTCTAGGAGTTTCAGGCAGGGAGTCCCTCTCAGCCCTGTGCATGGAGAAGCCGAGACTCAGCCTGGCACCTTCTACGTGAAAAGCAAATGCTCTGTCCATGAGCTATTGTCCTTCCAGGGCCTCAACAATGTGTGCCTGGAAGACAGATGCGGTAAGTCAGACCATTGGTCTATCTAGCCCAGTACTGTCTACTCTGACTGACAGCAGCTCTCACCAGTATCTCAGGCAGAGGTCCTCTCCGGCACTTCCTACTTTATTAATTTTCAAAACTATAAACATACAACATAAAACAGTACAAAATCCAGATATTGAGACTATTCTGAATCTCTTGGCCTCCCCGCATTAATTCTATTTTCAACTGCTTACCAGTACTTCTCCAATTTTTCATCTTCCTAAGTTATCTATAGGTTCTGTTACTTTACAAGTGTATTTAAAACCCTGCTAATGTTCTGACCTGTTTACAATGATTTTGTACATACATTATAAACATTTCCCATTCTTTTTTTAAATTTCTTGTCTTCCAGCACTTGCTACTTTTTAACCCAAGGTGACCAGGTGCAAAGGAGGAGAGGGCTCCAAGACTAGGGAGATCCAAGCCAGATGAGGGTTGGAGGAAAAGGCTGTCAAGAGCCACTAGGCATGACAGCCCTGTTCTACCTCGGGTAGAAGCCCCTGCTTATGGGCTTCCCAGAGGCACCTGCTTGGTCTCTGCGAGAACAGGATGCTTGTCTCGATGGGCCGCTGGCTTGATCCAGCAGGGTCTTATGTTTTTGTTCAAAAACAGAAGTCCTTGTGAGACTCTGCCATACTTTTACGGAGGAGAATAAATCCGAGGGCCTCTGCACTGCACTATGATCCATGCACAGCTTTCTCAGGATTGATGTATGGAGAGCAAAGAATATTGGACACAATATACAATTGGGAAGAGTTATGGAGGGAAGAGACTCTTGAGAGTCCCATGGACTGCAAGAAGATCAAACCTATCCATTCTGAAGGAAATCAGCCCTGAGTGCTCACTGGAAGGACAGATCCTGAAGCTGAGGCTCAATACTTTGGCCACCTCATGAGAAGAGAAGACTCCCTGGAAAAGACCCTGATGTTGGGAAAGATGGAGGGCACAAGGAGAAGGGGACGACAGAGGATGAGATGGTTGGACAGTGTTCTCGAAGCTACCAACATGAGTCTGACCAAACTGTGGGAGGCAGTGGAAGACAGGAGTGCCTGGCGTGCTCTGGTCCATGGGGTCACGAAGAGTCGGACACGACTAAATGACTAAGCAACAACAACAACAACAACAACAACAACAACATGGAGAGAAGATTTAAAATTTACAGCATGCTGTACGTTGAAGGAAAATCATATGAAAATGATGCGTTGTTGGTACCTAACTTGCATTAAAATTAGCAAAAATGTATAGAACTGCTTCAAACATATGTTGGAAGTGTAAAGAGAAAGAGGGCACATTCTACCACATGTGGTGGACGTGCAAGATGACAAAAGCATACTGGGAAATGATTTATAATGAACTGGATTTTTTTAAAATTGTTTTGTCAAAAAACGAGAAGCTTTCTTATTAGGAATTCTAGGTCCAGAAATACCTAAGGAGCAGAAAAGACTGTTTATGTACACTACGACAGCTGCGCGAATGCTACTTACCCAAAGATGAAAAAAAGATAAAGTACCTACAAGAGAAGGTCGGCTGATAAAGATGATGGACTATGACGAAATGGCGAAAATGACCAGGAAGATCAGAGATCAAGGAGGTAATACATTTCACAAAGAATGGGGAAAGTTTGTAAGTTACTTAAAAGAACACTGTAAACAGTTAAAAACATTGGCAGGATTCTAAAACAACACTTGCAATGTAACTAGAACTATGGTGAGAATTAAGTATTAAGAAGATATGGACAACATTATAAGATGCAGTTGGAAAAGAGTAACGATGGAAAGCATGGAAGGGTAGAGGGGAGTCTGGGGATTCAGAGAATCCTATGTATATATCATTATGATTTATTTGTGATGATATTTGTTAAAGGCAAAAATGAATGGCTTGAGAGCTGTACATGTGAAAAGGATCTAGGAGTCTTGGTAGACCATAAACTTGACATGAGTCAACAGTGTGATGCAGCAGCTAAAAAAGCCAATGCAATTCTGGGCTGCATCAATAGGAGTATAGCGTCTAGATCAAGGGAAGTAATAGTACCACTGTATTCTGCTCTGGTCAGACCTCACCTGGAATACTGTGTCCAGTTCTGGGCACCACAGTTCAAGAAGGATACTGACAAGCTGGAACGTGTCCAGAAGAGGGCAACCAAAATGGTCAAAGGCCTGGAAACGATGCCTTATGAGGAACGGCTTAGGGAGCTGGGTATGTTTAGCCTGGAGAAGAGAAGGTTAAGGGGTGATATGATAGCCATGTTCAAATATATCAAAGGATGTCATATAGAGGAGGGAGAAAGGTTGTTTTCTGCTGCTCCAGAGAAGCGGACACGGGGCAATGGATTCAAACTACAAGAAAGAAGATTCCACCTAAACATTAGGAAGAACTTCCTGACAGTGAGAGCTGTTCGACAGTGGAATTTGCTGCCAAGGAGTGTGGTGGAGTCTCCTTCTTTGGAGGTCTTTAAGCAGAGGCTTGACAGCCATCTGTCAGGAATGCTTTGATGGTGTTTCCTGCTTGGCAGGGGGTTGGACTGGATGGCCCTTGTGGTCTCTTCCAACTCTATGATTCTATGAATATAATTTTTTTTAAAAAAGAAGAAGTACAGAGAGCAAAATGAGGTTAACGGGAAGCTTTGCAAGACGGAAGTTAATGCAAGATAACTCGCTTGATCAATGCCACCCGCCCATCCCTTCGCATGAAGCCTGTCTAGGTGAGAATCGATCATCCCTCTTCTGTTTGCTTACTTGTGCGTACTTTGCTGGGTTTGCAGAAGCAAGACATATTAACACTGGCACTCATCATGTGTGCACTTAAGCCGCGAGGAGGGGAGAACGGGGGTCTCTGAATAATTCAGAGGAAAGCAGTATGACCAGCTAAGCAAACAACCAAAGACGGCCCAGAACTTCCCCTTGACCTGGGAGTATTTGCTAATGTGTCATCAATATCTGGTAATGGCTAGCCAAGAGTCTCGCTCAGCCCCTTTGGCCTCAGACAGCCCAGACTCTCTGCAATTTTATTTCATGGCCTTAGGCCTTCCTCCACCCGTTAGGATGGCACAGAGGCTGAATGGTGTGCTTGTCTTAGTTCAGGGGTCCTTATTGCAAAATATATTGAACAAAATGTTACTAAGAACTCTGGCCGCAAGTTGCAACAACAGAGATACGTTTACTCGTGAGCAGATTCAAATATATTATCAATCCTGTTAAAAATACTATGAAAAGCTACTTTGGTTAACCCATATGAATGATACTTCAAAACCTCGATGTAATATGTCTGATGTTGCTAAATGATGGTCTATGTTAAATCTTAATTACTGAAACTTCTGTGCCTTGATGTACTCTGATATATTATTTGATATTGCCAGCTGAGGAAGGCGTCTACGCTGAAACAGGGCCCTGTCCTGGTCTTCAGTTGTCTCATCATACATCTGACCCGCATCGTAGAAGCCCTTACATCAACCTCTAAAAGACTTTCAAGAGACTTTTCAATGTGAAACCATTATCTTTATTTAAGACTGTAATTCTTAACAGGATTGATAATATATTTGAATCTACTCACGAGTAAACGTATCTCTGTTGTTGAAACTTGCGGCCAGAGTTCTTAGTAACATTTAGTTCAGGAGTCAGCAACCTTTTTTAGCCGTGGGCCGGTCCACCATCCCTCAGACCATGTGGGGGGCCAGACTATATTTTGGGGGAAAAAATGAACGAATTCCTATGCCCCACAAATAACCCAGAGATGCATTTTAAATAAAAGGACACATTCTACTCATGTAAAAACACGCTGATTCCCGGACCGTCCAGATTTGGAAGGCGATTGGGCCGTATCCGGCCCATGGGCCTTAGGTTGCCTACCCCTGTCTTAGTTGGACATGACGTTATGGCTCCAAAGCTGTAGATCAGGGTTTTCCAAACTTGGGTCTCCAGTTCTTGGCTTACGATCCCTAGGCTAGAACAACCAGTGGTCAGGGATGATGGGAATTGTAGTCCAAAACCAGCTAGAGACCCAAGTTTGGGAAAACCTGGTCTAGATCAAGGCATTATGGACCCCAACTCCAATCAGCCCAAGCAGGCATTGCCAATGATCTCAGATGATGGGAGTTGTAGTCCAAAACCTCTGGAAGGCACCATACTGGCTTCCCTGTTGGTGGGCATTACAACAAGGTAACTACAAGTCAGTACTATTTAAAACAATGGAAAAGGCAAAAGAAAAAAGGGGGGGAGGCAGAACAGACTTATGGGTGAGCACATGCAGCAATGGCATGGAAAATGAATAGGTGGTCCAGTCCATCACTTACGCAGACTAGGGTTATAGCAATAGTAACTCTGTACGTACTACAAAGATGTCATGAAGGATGGGAACATCAGCCCCGCCATGTGGGAATCCTTTGCAGGCGACCACAGTGCCTGGAGTCAAAGTCAGGTCGTGTATCTACAGCAGTGACCAGAGGAGGAATGACCACTGGGAGGAGCGCAGAGAGAAGAAATGCCATGGTGCACCTGCAGCAGCACTACCAGACGCCTTAATCTGCCCCAGCTGCAACAAAACATGTCTCTCCTGCATCGCTCTCTACGGCCACAGCAGGCACTGCAACTTTCCAGCAGTTTGACTTCAACCCCAAAGGTGCTCTCTTCCATGGTCTCCCGAGACAGATGGAGGCTAACTAACAACAACTTACCTGCCCTGTCACCCTCAATTCCCAGTGTGCGCTACATCATTATTAAACAGCCAACAAAAAACCCTCACTTTGGGTCCCTACAACATTAAGGAGGTTCTATTGTGCTGGTTAGGGACGCGGGTGGCGCTGTGGGTTACACCACAGAGCCTAGGGCTTGTCGATCAGAAGGTCAACGGTTCAAATCCCCGCGATGGGGTGAGCTCCCGTTGCTTGGTCCCTGCTGCTGCCAACCTAGCAGTTCGAAAGCACGTCAAAGTGCAAGTAGATAAATAGGTACCGCTCCAGCGGGAAGGTAAACGGCATTTCCGTGCACTGCTCTGGTTCGCCAGAAGCGGCTTTGTCATGCTGGCCACATGACCCGGAAGCTGTATGCCGGCTCCCTCGGCCAGTAAAGTGAGATGAGCGCCGCAACCCCAGAGTCGTCCGCGACTGAACCTAATGGTCAGGGGTCCCTTTACCTTTATTGTGCTGGTTATTCGGCCTTGTTCGGCCATTTTGTTTCTCTTCTAAAGTCAGTGTTTCGAAGGGTGTTCTTTTTTTATATAAAAAAGAAAAGCATTGCTTTCATTGTATTCAGGTGCGAGGAAGGGTGGGCCCCGGCCTCAAGCCCCTTTGGCCTCTGCCGGAAGGGAGGGCATTGTTGTCTCTGTGTTCCTTCTCCGCCGAGACTCCTGGCTCCCTCCCTGACCTTGGGGAGTAGAGGCAGCACTTTCCTCCTGGGCCTCCGCCTTTTGCTGGCTATTAATACTAGATGCTCCAAGCCGGCCCATTTCCTGGCTCCCTGCCCTCGTTCCATCGTAGGCCCTTACTTACCGGCAGCCTGTTACTCGCAAGGAGACCTTGCTTGGGCCCAAGGGCTCAATTTCAGGCCACCGCAGCAAGGGTGACTCGCTCCCTACTCCTCGGGGGGTCAGCTGACTGGGGAGTACCGAGGGGCAGATCTGTCAGTATGGGGGTTCTTTCTCCCCAGTCTTATGTCCAAGTTCTACATCCACATCAGCTTGAGAATTCCTCACCCCCTAAAAAAAAAGGTCCCCTTGAAAATTCACCAGCTTTTGACTGCAAACCTCTCCAAACACATTTTTGCAAAGCAGTTTTCCTGAACATAGTGCATTTTTATATGCTATTTTACATTAATCCCTGCAGTTATATACACACTTTCCCCTAGAACAGTGCTCCCCAACCTTTTTATCGCCGCGGACCAGTCAACGTTTGACCCCTCCTCGCTGGCCCGCCCCTCTCCATCCCCCGGCTCTGCAAGCCAGCCAGCGGCGAAAAAAGCCGCTGAAAGGGGACGTCTGTTTTGTACTCATTTTTGCTAATTTGTGGGTTAAATTTGAGCAAACACAATATACACATACACCAAGCACTGTTAAACATGAGAAAGTACCGGTGAACGGAGAGAAGAGCGATACACACCTTCTCTTTACCAAAGCTACAACGCCACTGCCGCTTGCAGCCGCCCAGCTCCAGACGTCACCTAAAACCGCCCCGATATCACGAGATTTTGCTCATGCATGGTATTGGTGCGGCTTTAGGTGACGTCTCTCAGCTCCCGGTTAACCTCTCGTCCATGGAAAGTCGCACAAACCCGGGAGAAATACACCACAGTAAATAAAATGGAAATAATTTAATGTTCCTTGGGCGGCCCGGTACCATTTGATCCACGGACCGATACCGGTCCGTGGCCCGGGGGTTGAGGACCACTGCCCTAGAATATGCATTTCTGTGCACATAGCCTGGCTGGCGAACTGCACTGCAAAATTTGGAGACGAGCGAATTTTGAACTAGGGCCATGTTTCTGTTCACATACTCAGTGACGTACGGAGCCGCTTTGCCGGCCGGAGCGGCAAATGTGGGGTTACCCCCCAGGGGCGGGGTGCCGCTCTGTAGTGCGCATGCGTCATGACGCCATGACGCATGCGCGCTACGGAGCACAGTTCGTCCTCCGGCTGCAGCAGCCCGTCCGTGTGGCAGCTGCTCACGCCCAGCATCCGAGACAGACTGCGCAAGTGCACACATGCGCAGTCTGTCCCAGATGCCGGGTGCGAGCGGCACCCTGTCCGTGTGGCGGCGGCTGCTCGCACGGCAACTCGTAAGGCTGCAGCATGCGAGCAGCCGCGCACGGAAGTGGTGCTGGGTGGTGGCTAGGGAGTTGTGGGGGGTGGCGGCGCCGAGTGTCACCCCCATCCAGGCTGGAACAGGGGGCGTGCCGCTCTCAACGCCCCCGCCTTGCTACGCCACTGCACATACTGTTTTGAAAAGTGCAAATTAGGTACATTTGCTTTTAAATGCAAACCAGGGCTCTTCTCTCTCTCCCCCCCCAGACAGTATGTAACACAACTCAATTTCTGCACCTCTCAGGTGGGTTTAATTGCCATTGTAAGAGAACAAGGGAGGCGAATACCGGCACCTCTTTCTCTAGAGAAATAGCACTCATGCAAACGAAATCAAATTTCTTCCCCCAGGCCCCCTGTACATGGGGGGGGGGGAGAGCCAGTGTGGTGTGGTGGTTAAGAGTGTTAGATTCGTAATCTGGTGAACTGGGTTCGCTTCCCCGCTCCTCCACATGCAGCTGCTGGGTGACCTTGGGCTAGTCACACTTCTCTGAAGTCTCTCAGCCCCACTCACCTCACAGAGTGTTTGTTGTGGGGGAGGAAGGGAAAGGAGAATGTTAGCCACTTTGAGACTCCTTCAGGTAGTGATAAAGCAGGATATCAAATCCAAACTCTTCTTCTTCTTCTTCTTCTTCTTCTTCTTCTTCTTCTTCTTCTTCTTCTTCTTCTAGTTTGACTGACTCCTCCATGTCAAAGTTTCCCATTCCTCCTTCACCCCCCCCCCTCTGCACTATATTCTTCCTCCAATCCTCAATCTGGTCATGGCTCCCCCTCTTTTAGGACTGGCTCCAGAGAGCAGCAAGGTTGGACCTATGCAAGGATCCCCAAACCAGCAGACGATTTTGCAAATCTCTCCCAGCTGGTGGGCATGCAAGCTAGCCTCAGCTCCCAGCAGGTGATGAGGCAAACTGTATTGTACATCGTCACTTAATCTTGAGGACTGGAAGCCTTACTTTGTTTCCTTTAGACTTCTCGGATTTCACAGGTGTTGTCAATAAAATATCTAGAGAGAAATCTTTTTGTGAAAAATAATAAAACAGAGATTGCCGAGATGCAGAGCTGGGGAGCTGCTTAAACGCTGGAGTCAGGCTATTTGTCCATCTGGCCCTCTACTGGCCAACTCTGACTGGCAGCAGCTATCTGGGGACTCAGGTAGAGAAGAGCCTTCCCCATCCCCTGCTATTTTACTTTTTCAACCTGAGATGGGCGGACTGTATATCACAGATCTTCTGCATGCAATGCATGTGCTCTGAGATAATGGCCCTCTGGAAAATTCTGCTAGGAGATGTTAAAATATCCACATGGCGCAGTAAGCAATCACCTGCCTTCTGCAAGGTCATTAGCAATCACAGGGGTTTCTGTAGCAGCAGAGGTGGAAAAAGGACTCTGCAGTATCATCCATGACCACTGCCTTCGCTGGATGAGGATGATGTGAGCTGTATTTTTCCAACAGTATCTGGGGACCCATGTTTGAAGAACCCTCTCTGTGGGGAATCTGACTCTTGGACAAGCCAGTTGAAGACCTTGGAAGGCTACTCAGATCAAGGAGAGGGGAATCTGATACCCTCCAAAAGTTGTTCAACTGCGGATCCCATTATTCCTGACCAGGTTAACTGGAGTCCAGTAATATCTGGAGGGACACCGGTTCCCCATTCCTGGCTTAAAAGAAGCATTTAATTAAATCATCACCATCTGAGAAATGGTTTTTTGAGGGAAGGAGGACTGGCTGTACGTTCTCAGCTTTCCTATTTGATCTTTAAAATCACTCTTTACATTGTACTCCCAATTTACCGCCAGGTGTGTTTTAATTGGCACTGTTTTGAAGCTGCAAGCAGGCCCAGGTTAGTGTTCTGCGGAGCCACATGGCAGGCTATTTGCTTCAATAAATAGGTCAAATCAAAGAGAAATCTTCCGGGGCCTCTGCCGAAAACAGATCCCCAGTACAAATGGCCCAGGTCCTGGTGCAGACTGACTCCTGGGAGTTGCCGGGAGAGGCTGGTCAGAGGGGGTGCAAGAGAAGTGAAAGAAAGTCTTGGGAAAGCTCCTTGGTGTAGATCAATTTCACAGATCACTGAACTCAGTGGATTCCTTCGTTGCAGGGCAAATACCAGAGAAGCCGAGCACCATCCCTGCCTCGGCTTCGTGGTCTACTCCTGCTAGCAAACTCACACAACTGAGTCATTCCATTTGGAAATGGGTAACCAGAAATGACACGGGTGGCGCTGTGTTCTAAAACCACAGAGCCTAGGGCGGGCTGATCAGAAGGTCGGCGGTTCGAATCCCCGCGACGGGGTGAGCTCCCGTTGCTCGGTCCCTGCTCCTGCCAACGTCAAAGTGCAAGTAGATAAATAGGTACCGCTCCGGCGGTAAGGTAAACGCCGTTTCTGTGTCTGCTCTGGTTTGCCAGAAGCGGCTTTGTCATGCTGGCCACATGACCTGAAAACTATACGCCCGCTCCCTCAGCCAATAAAGCGAGATGAGCGCTGCAACCCCAGAGTCGTCCATGACTGGACCTAACGGTCAGGGGTCCCTTTACCTTTAACGAGAAATGATTCACTCTGAAGTCAACAGTACTGCAGAAAATACAGTGATTCTGTGGGATCGGTGGCTGGAGGCAGACAACGGTTCTAAGTGTGTTGAAGATGGCATTTCAACGTAAAGGGTGCATTCGGACATGGGGTTATTTAGCTTTCCCGGCCACAATGGTAGCGGTCCTGTTATTATAGTTTCCAACTTTCCTGTCCCACTGTGCTACCCATCGTGTGATGAAACGGTGGCTTTTGGACCGACCTCCCAGCATGCTGTGCTACCTTTCAACCACAACAGTGGGTGTACCGTGGAACAACGAAGAATGTCATTGGACAACAACAATCTCCTCCATCCTTCCCACACCCGTGTGCTTCTGTTCCTCCATGAAAATGGCGACAAAGGACTCCTCCTTCCGTGTAGCCATGAAGAGCTGAGAAGCGTCTGCCGTCATCAGAACCGGGAACCGTGTTAATGTCAACTATGGTTAGCTTAAACAAGCCAACCCAAGGAACCATGGTTTGACGTTGGTTTAAGGCTGCCACCCCAGCCAACACACCAAACCACATTTAAGGTGAACTAAAAGGAAAACCTTCCACATTCCTCCACTGGGTCATGCAGCATTTTTTGGGGGTGGGGGTGGGAAGAGTTTGAAAGCCCATGGTTTGTTCCTACTGGTTCATGTGGAACTTACAGCATGATGCGCAAATTCAGCCAGTTTCAGGTAAACTTTCGTCCACACTTCAGCTTCCTACAGCACTCCTTCACAATGCTCACAAACAGCAAATATTGCACTTATCCCACTATGCCAACCTCTTTCAAGCTTGAGTCCCCCAGATGTTGTTGGACTACAACTCCCATCACCCCCAGCTAGCAGGACCACTGGCCAAGGATGATGGGAGTTGTAGTCCAACCACACCTGGGGACCTAAAGGCTGCTCTATGCAAATGCTCAGCAACATTCAGACTGTATGGGGCTACCTTTGAAGGTGTCGTGGAAACTACAGCTAATCCGGAATGCGGCAGCTAGACTGGTGACTGGGAGTGGCCACTGAGACCATACAACACTGGTCCTAAAAGATCTACATTGGCTCCCAGTACGTTTCCGAGCACAAATCAAAGTGTCGGCCTAGTATACCTGAAGGAGCGGTTCCACCCCCATCGTTCAGCATGGACACTGATGGCCTTCTGGCGGTTCCCTCCCTGCGAGGGAACCAGGCAGAGGGCCTCCTCGGTGGTGGCGCCTGCCCTGTGGAACGCCCTCCCACCAGCTGTCAAGGAAATAAACAACTATCTGACTTTTAGAAGACATCTGAAGTTCAGCCCTGTTTAGGGGAGTTTTTGATGTTTGATGTTTTATTGTGTTTTAACATTGTGTTGGGAGCCGCCCAGAATGTTAATAATTAACACTAATAATTCATTTTATGCTCCGGTTTCGAAGGATTTACTTTCAAACATGGTTACACCTTCTTGTGCCTTCAAGGAGCAGCCAAAGTTCTTTTAAAAAAAAAACACAAAAACCACACACACCCTAAACGCAATAATCAGTAGGGTCCTACGGTCGTTTTATTTAAAATTCTCAACTTCCGCTTATTTGGGTCTCCGAGTGGGAGAGGTCTCTTCCCCACTTTCCTGCTTTTTAGCCTGGAAGGGAAACTCCCTTACGACTCAACTTCAGAAAGAAACTCATCTGGGTTTGTTTTTTTTTTAAAAAAAAAATGAATAACAGCTGAGCCATCTTAAGAGTGTTCTCCCTGATAAGGGCCATTTGACGGCTCAGAGGTGTCCTTTGATCTAGGCGTAGTTTTGACCTCGACACAGCAGACTTCCACAGTTCAGTCCTGCCCGAGATCGCCTTGCTTAGCTAATTGGGAGAATAACCCGACATTGAGTCAATATCCCTCTAAACAAAGGACGCCGGAATCCTCCTTAATCTCAACCAAAAGACCAACCCTACCGCTGACCCCCTACTCCCAGAAATTCACATCCTTTGAAATCAGCCATGGGAAGAGTTGTTTCCCCTACGTTCAAAGTACGTTCCAGCTGAGAAGAGCGTTATATCTGCCAGACTTGGCAGGGTTGCACATCCTCCCACCGGGCTGGGTTTGATCACGACACAGCGCATGTTATTTGCTGGTTGGGGTGTACAAAGTTTAGGCCCAGCGTCATGAAATACCAACGAGAGGATGAGCGCATGTGTCCATTTTGGCTCACCTCCACATCTTGTTTTGCAAGGCTTCGGTTCAGCTCACCTCACTTCCACACACGTCGGCGAATTCTTTCATTTAACAAGCCACCACGAAAACTCAAAAACGGGGTTTTTTGTTTGTTTTTTGCACGTTAATCCCCACTAAATTGTGCACACTTGCTGTGCGTGCTTTTCACCGACAGACACAGTTGTGCACGCATGCTTAGGTCCGACAACCGCATCGCAAAATGTGGAGGGTTCTGGCCACTGTGAGAACAGGATGCTGACTAGATGGGCCGGTGGACGGATAGAGCAGGCCCTCTTCATGTTCCCAAGTTCAAATGGCAAATTTGGCCCACAAAGCGTGAAATTGTTAGGCTCACGTTCGCAAAAGTGAACTGGATGGATTTCTCCCCCCTGTGCCACCACCAACCAACGGGATGGAGTGATACTGCCATGAGGAAAGGCCGCAGCATTCGGGAATTTGGAACGTGTGGAGAGGAAGGCACCTAAGATGATCAAGGGTCTAGAACAGGTACCCCCAAACTCGGCCCTCAGGTGTTTTGGGACTACAACTCCCACCATCCCTAGCTAACAGGACCAGTGGTCAGGGATGATGGGGAGTTGTAGTCCCAAAACATCTGGAGGGCCGAGTTTGGGGGTGCCTGGTCTAGAAGCTAAGCCTTTTGAGGAACGGTTGAAGGAGCTGGGTATGTTTAGCCTGAAAAAGAGGAGACTGAGAGGAGATAGACTATAGCCCTCTTCAAATATCTGAAGGGATAATTGGGAACAAGCTTTTTTTCCTCCTGCTCTTGAGGGCAGGACTCGAACCAATGGCTTCAAATTAAAAGCAAAGGAGATTCTGACCAAACTTCAGGAAGAATCTTCTGACAGCAGGAGCTGTTCGACAGGGGAATGGTCTCCATTGGAAGGCTGTGGGCTGTCCTTCCTTGGAGGTTTCCTAAGCAGAGGTTGGATGGCCATCTGTCATGGATGCCTGAGTTGAGATTCCTGCATTACAGGGGGTTGGACTAGAGGACCCTTGGGGGTCCCTTCCAACTCGGCAGTTCTGTGATTCTAACACTATCCAAGCACATCAGTCTCTCTTATGCAAAGGCTGCCTCCAGTCACAAGCTGCGATTCCTGTGAAGTCGCCGAGAATATATACTGTTCTGCAAGCCTGCGGCGTTTATTGGAAACTGCAGAAGGATGAGTTTCTCCCCGAAAGGCTGATTCCTCCGGGAGATTAGTTACAGGCAACTTGAGAGGCAACTGAAGGCAAAAAATGCAACCTAGGGGGAATGGAGACAGGTTGGGGTTGCGTTGCTGCCCGTCTCTTTGCAGCAGATGCTGCATTTTGCAAGTCATAGTTGTTCCAGCTCAGTGTCTTGGAGGTGGGCTTCAGAGACCAGAGATGCCCACCCAGGTATTATATGATGTTTTCTCCCGCTTGTGGTGCAGGCACCAAAATGACTCATTTAGAACTCATTTTGTACTCTTGCAGAAGCCAGAAGGACTCGGGCATCAGAGTTGGTCTTATTATGCTGCAGGCAGCACTCACTCTGCTGTGGGGAACTATATCTCTCTCTCTGCATATCTCCATGTAACCCAAATAGCAAAACAGAACTTCATGAGACAAACAGCTAAAAACTAAACCCAACCAAGTGAAGGCTGGCATGGAATGTTACCTGGCACCAAAAACTTTATTTGGGTCTTCTTAAGTTTCTATGCTCTTGCAGGACTCAAGTCTGCTCAAAATTCATTTGGAAAATCAATGCAAATAGAGATTATTTGGGGTGAGCAGTAGAGCAGCTGTTTAGTCCCCGGGATCTGCAGTTAGGCTGGGAATGTCCCCTGCCAGAAACCGTGAGAGCTGCTGCCAGTCAGGGTAGACAACACTGAGTTAGATGGAGCAATGGGTGTGACTCAGTGTAAAAGCAGCTTCCTACAGAGCCTAGGGCTTGCTGATCAGAAGGTTGGCGGTTCGAATCCCCATGACGGGGTGAGCTCCCGTTGCTCAGTCCCTGCTCCTGCCAACCTAGCAGTTCAAAAGCACGTCAAAGTGCAAGTAGATAAATAGGTACCCCTGTTGAGCATGGGAAGGGAAAGAGACCACATAGGCCACACCCTACCAGATAGCTGTGGGACAGTCTTCTCTCCTCAGAACCAATGACAAGCAAGGGCCACATCCCAGAGAAGGTGGGAGAGATATGTTGAGTGGACAACCTAATAAATAATAATAATAATAATAATTCTATTATTTATACCCCGCCCATCCGGCTGCATTCCCCCAGCCACTCTGGGTGGCTTGCAGCACATCAAAAACATAAAAGAACATCAAACATTAAAAACTTCCCTAAACAGGGCTGCCTTCAGATGTCTTCTAAAAGTCAGATAGTTGTTTATTTCCTTGACATCTGATGGGAGGGCGTTCCACAGGGCAGGCGCCACCACCGAGAAGGCCCTCTGCCTGGTTCCCTGTAACCTCACTTCTCGCAGGGAGGGAACCAACACTTTGAATTGTGGTCGGAAACGTACTGGGAGCCAATGAAGATCTTTCAGGACTGGTGTTATATGGTCTCGGCGGCCACTCCCAGTCACCAGTCTAGCTGCCGCATTCTGGATTAATTGCAGTTTCTGAGTCACCTTCAAAGGTAGCCCCACGTAGAGCGCATTGCAGTAGTCCAAGTGGGAGATAACCAGAGCATGCACCACTCTGGCGAGACAGTCCACAGGCAGGTAGGGTCTCAGCCTGCGTACCAGATGGAGCTGGTAGACAGCTGCCCTGGACACAGAATTAACCTGTGCCTCCATGGACAGCTGTGAGTCCAAAATGACTCCCAGGCTGCGCACCCTGGTCCTTCAGGGGCACAGTTACCCCATTCAGGACCAGGGAGTCCCCCACAGCCGCCCAACCTCTGTCTTCCAAAAAGAGTACTTCTGTCTTGTCAGGATTCAACCTTGCCACTTTCCCATTGCAAAGGAGCTTGTGGGGACCAGCTCTCCAAATCTAAAGCAAGCTACCCTGGGCTCGGCCAAATCCTTGCATCACAGAGCTCACTGCTTGAAGACCTGCCTTGCTTATTATATAATAGTGCCTGGGTGCGTGTGTGCACAGGGAGAGAGACAGCAGCGAGGAAGAAAACCCAATTGACATGGATATTCCAGGATCTCAGCAACTCAATAAGGCTCAAGAAAGTAGGTCACTCTTCTGAGAGAAAAAGGGAAGATTAAGAGGCAGCCTCAGAGAGGTCACAGAATTCACTGGAGATGAACAATTTGTGAGAGAATCCATTAAAAAAAACAAAAACCTCACGTTCTGCAAAGTGAACCCTTTTTAATATATAGCAGAAAAATAGCAGACGGCGTGGGAGATCCAGGCCCCCTCCCTCCCCGAAGAAAATGGCTCATTACGGAAGGAAATGGAATAAGCAGTTATTAATCAGGACTGACCAAGCCTTTCCTGAAAAAGGCTGATAAAAATAACACTTTGAAGTATCCAAAAGTATACGTGCAAAAAGGTTACAGATATATTCTCTCGATTCTGGAAACAATCCTGAAAGGCATGGACTATATCCAATGCTACTTCTGCTCAAAGTAGACCTACTTGAACTGAATGACCACGACTAACTTGGGTTCATTCACTTCAGTGGACCTTCGCTGAGTAAAAACTTAATTGGACGTAGCACAACGTTATTCATACTTGCAGCCAACCCCGAGAAATTAATAGACCCAAGTCAGTCATGTATGTATGTATGCAGCCAATAGGTCTCCCGGAAAATGCAATTAATCCAGAACACGGCAGCTAGACTGGTGACTGTGAGTGGCCGCCGGGACCACATAACACCGGTCCTGAAAGATCTACATTGGCTCCCAGTACATTTCTGAGCACAATTCAAAGTGTTGGTGCTGACCTTTAAAGCCCTAAACGGCCTCGGTCCTGTATACCTGAAGGAGCGTCTCCACCCCCATCATTCAGCCCGGACACTGAGATCCAGCGCTGAGGGCCTTCTGGTGGTTCCCTCACTGCGAGAAGCAAAGCTACAGGGAACCAGGCAGAGGGCCTTCTCGGTAGTGGCGCCCGCCCTGTGGAACGCCCTCCCATCAGAGGTCAAGGAGATAAACAACTACCTGACATTTTAGAAAATACCTGAAAGCAGCCCTGTTTAGGGAAGCTTTTAATGTTTAATAGATTATTGTATTTTAACATTCTGTTGGAAGCCGCCCAGAGTGGCTGGGGAAACCCAGCCAGATGGGCAGGGTATTATTATTATTATTATTATTATTATTATTATTATTATTATTATTATTATTATTATTCCTAGAGTAGAATTTGGTACAGTGAGATTTGAACACTTTTGCTCCTACACCTTTGGTCCAGCATCCTGTTCTCACAGTGGCAGACCAGATGCCTTGTGGGAAACTCACGAGGATCTGAGCACACGCATCACTGCTTCCAACTGTGGAGGCAGAGCATCGCCATCCCGACTGGCAGCTATCAATCTCCTCCATGCATTAATCTGATCCTCTTTTAAATCCATCTAGGTTTAAACCAAGCCTTATGAGGAACAGTTGAAGGAGTTGGGTATGTTTAGCCTGGAAAAGAGGAGAGGGAGAAGAGATATTGATAGCCATCTCAAATATCTCAAGGGCTGCCCAATGGAAGGTGTAGCAAGCTTGTTTTCTCTTGCTCCAGAGGGTAGGATTTGAACCAATGGCTTCAAGTTACAAGAAAGGAGATTCTGACTCAACATCAGGAAGAACTTTCTGACAGGAAGAGCTGTTTGACAGTGGAACGGACTCCCTAGGGAGGTTGTAGGCTCTCCTTCCTTGGAGGTTTTTAAGCAGAGGTTGGACGGCCATCTGCCAGGGAGTTTTTATCCGAGATTCCTGCATTGCAGGGGGTTGGACTAGATGACCCCTGGGGTCACTTTCCAACTCTACAATTCTATGATTCTAGGTTTGTGGCCATCACCACCTCCTGTGGGAAATGATTCCTGTGCAGTTTATTTATTTCACATCTTTTGCAGAAAATGGGGCAGAACGAAACACACAAACTACAGACGTGGCCCAGAAATAAGACTGTTCTTGTCAATCCCTAGGCAGCCGCATCCTGAGAAGACGAGAGGGAAAGGGTGAATGTGTCACTCAGCAGGTTACAGGTGAGCAATCTGTGAGGAGAGCCTGTCACAGCCCATCACTCCTGAGAGGCAAGTGGAGTTGCTACAACAGGACTACCAGGCATGGGTTTCCTGCGTTTTTGACTTGCCCTTCGGCTTTTTCAACCCCAGCAGCTTAACACATGGAAACTAAGCAGATGAAACCTCTTCCACAGATGGAGATCTAGACAAGCTGTAGCTCAACGCCAGAACATCTGTTTGGCATGCAGAAGACGCTAAGTTAAATCTCCAAGTAGGTCTGGAGGTGAATCCAGCCTGAAATCCTGGATAGACCAATGTTCTGCCTTGGTATATTATATTATATTATATTATATTATATTATATTATATTATATTATATTATATTATATTATATTATATTATATTATATATTTATATTATATTATATATATTATATTATATTATATTATATTATATTATATATATATAATATATATAATTATATTATATTATATATATATATTATATTATATATATTATATATTATTATATTATTATATATATTATATTATATTATATTATATTATATATATTATATTATATTATATTATATTATATTATATTATATTATATTATATTATATTATATTATATATATATTATATTATATATATTATATTATATTATATTATATTACTAGCTGGCCCGGCCACGCGTTGCTGTGGTTTTTTTTTTTTTTTGCTTTTTAAAATTCTCCTGACCCCGAGAGTATTCTGGAAGCTCCTGTTTTCATTCTTCCCTGTCCCTTTAGAGCAGGGGTCAGCAACCTTTTTCAGCCGTGGGCCGGTCCACTTTCCCTCAGACCATGTGGTAGGCTGGACTATATTTTTTGGGGGGGGGAATGAACTAATTCCTATGCCCCACAAATAACCCAGAGATGCATTTTACATAAAAGGACACATTCTACTCATGTAAAAACACACCGATTCCCATTACATAAAAGAACACATTCTACTCATGTAAAAACAGCACGGCGGCCATTTTAAGTGAGGGCACTGGGGACCTTAAAGAGCATTCTCCCCCACCCTAGTCCCAAAATTACGCACCCCAGCGACACAATCCCCTCAGAGCTGGTCTTACTCAGTGCGACCTCTCAGGCATGCCTCCTGCTCCGTCTTTTTTTGGGGGGCGCATGCGAAGCTGCGGCGGCCATTGTAGGTGAGGGCACTGGGGACCTTAAAGAGCATTCTCCCCCACCCAAGTCGCAAAATTACGCACCCCAAAGACACTGGGGACCACCCCCAGCCCCCCCCCCACCAGGTCTGATGATGTCGACGGGCGATCCGCCTTTCTATTGGATGCTGTTGGAGTCTTCATTCCTTTTGCTGGTGAGGTATAATAGGCACACCACTTTTTGCCTTTATTCTATATTTTAGGCATGACAGGTGTGGTTTTTTTGAATTTTTATTATGCCAGATCCTTCCTTGATGGTCAAGTTATGCTTTGATGCTGTTTGGTGCTGCGGTTACGGAGAACAGAGGTTTCCGGCATACATTCAATGGGAACATATATTATTATTATTATTATTATTATTTTGCCAAAAAAAGCTCAACAACTTTTCTGTCTGGGAAAGTTCCACTGGTTGAAATATGGGCAACCCTACTTTATCAAAATGTCCCAGGGCAATGTACAACATTAAGAACACATTTTATGGAGCACGATGATAAAAAAACATATTGCAAAGCATAATAATAGCATAATAATAAAATAAGCGTAACAACAGTCCCCCCCCAACCCCTAACTTTAACATGCCATAGATTATTTAATAGCCAAAGGCCTAGGTAAAGAGGAATGTTTTTGTCTGGCACCTAAAGACATATAATAATGGCTCCAAGGGAGAGCATTTGACAATTGGGGAGCCACCACAGAAAAGGCCCTGTTCTTGTGTTGGATGGTTTAAAGAGAGGATTAGACAAAGTCATGGAGCAGAGGGCTATTGAAGGCTACTAGCCACAATGGTGGTGCTCCGCCTCCAGAGTTTCGAAGCTATAATGCTCAACAATACCAGTTTCTGGAAAGCGCAGGAAAGAGTGCTGCTCTTGTGCTCAGGCCTCTGCTTAGCTAGCACCCTTCAAAAGCTTTGAGCTACAAACTCCCATCACAGCTCGATACTAGCTGGCATAGCTCATTCGGTAGAGCAATGCGACTCTTAATCTCTCTGTCTCTCCCCCTCCCCACCTTTATTAATAGTCTTACAATACATTACATAAATACAGTCGTACCTCGGGTTACGTATGCTTCGGGTTGCGTACTTTTCAGGTTACAAACTCCCGTAACCCAGAAGTGTAACCCGCCGCGTGTGCAATCCACGCATGCGCAAAGCGCATTTTTCGGGTTATGTACAGCGACCCGGAACCAATTAAGTACGTAACCCGAGATACGACTGTATACAGGTGAAACTCGAAAAATTAGAACATCGTGGAAAAGTCCATTTATGTAAGCAATTGTTTTCATTAGCTACTGGAGTTTAATATATGAGATAGACTCATGACATGCAAAGCGAGATATGTCAAGCCTTTGCTTGTTATAATTGTGATGATTATGGCGTACAGCTGATGAAAACCCCAAAGTTGAAATTGTTAATTTGGGGTTCTCATCAGCTGTACGCCATAATCATCACAATTATAACAAATAAAGGCTTGACATATCTCGCTTTGCATGTCATGAGTCTATCTCATATATTAGTTTCACCTTTTAAGTTGAATTACTGAAAGAAATGAACCTTTTCCACGATATTCTAATTTTTCGAGTTTCACTTGTATGATACATCTCATAAAGTAAATTGAAGTTTCAATCATATACACAAAAAAGAAAAAACATACTTTATCTTTTCTTACCTATATATAAACCTTGAACTTCTGATGTATTTATGTTACCTTTTATGCAATTATTATCAAAAATTATTGTCAAAAAATATCCTAAGGACTTTGGACTTCCTGTTAATTCCCGTTGTATAATTTTATTTTGATAGTGAATGTACCTACCATTATTACTCTGTTCTTTAGATATTTTCTAATACATTCTTACAACAATTTGTACCATTGATCTTATTTCTCATATGTTTCTTTATCCAATGTCAATCAAGTGCTGCCGTAGACGATAAACCACTGGCGTATTTTTGCACATATCTCTTATATTTGTCCCATTCCCCCCCCCCAATTCTTGTCATGAATTACCCCTTAAACTGTTGGTCAATTGCGCCATTTCCACATATTCTTGTAGCTTATTCTGAGACTCTTAATCTCAGGGTCGTGGGTTCGAGTCCCACACTGGGTAAAAGATTCCTGCATTGCAAGGGGGTTGGGCTGGATGACCCTCGGGGTCCTTTCCAACTCCAGGGTTCTAAGCCATGCTGTCTGGCCCCGATGGGTGCACTAGTCCAAAACCCCGGGCGGGCACCCACTATGCAAAAGCTAACATAAGTCTTTAAGGTGCCACAATAACTCTCTGCTATCTGCAGCTGTTGGGGAAACATGTATGGCCTCCCCTCTGCAAAAAAAAATTAAATAATATATGTTTCACTAACTGCAAACCTCTTGATTGTTACAGACCAATCCCTGCAGCACTGCAAGCCTTTGCAGCATCAGGAAGCTGGCACAGGGCAGCGACACCCCCCCCCCAATGCAGCAATATCTGAGTGAGTTATTCCTCCATAACCCTGTGCCCTCTGGCATCTCCCTCCCGGGCACTCTCTGCAAAAGGACATCAACATGCATTCCGCACAGCTGTGCCTTCCCCCTCGCTGGCTGGCACAGAACCGAGCTGGCAGTTCCGACTGCCCGGCGACAGAATAAACAGACGGCTGCAGATGTTGGGAGTGCAAAAAGGGCATGCCTGTGTGAACAGACGCCCAGAGAGACTCCAGCACCCTTGCGCAAATAGCCCGGCAGGAGCCCAGCACCAGCAGACAAGGGGTGGGGGTGAGCTCCCCCCCCCAAGTCTAGCCTGGGTGGCACAGTTGCTCCAAACAAACAAAGGAGGGAACTCCGGAAAAGTTCTGCAGGATCCGAAGAAGGAAAAGACAAAGCTGTAGAGACCAAGTGGCAATAAAATGGTAGCGACTATTTCCGACGGGAAGTGGTAGAAGCTCAGCTATATGAGCTAGGTGCCAAACGGCTCCTTAAACCAAGGTTGCAGTCGCCAAAACGGAATGCCTAGCTGCCATTCTGGGGCAAGACGTCTCTAAAGTCTCATTTCTCAAACGATGGACTGACTGTGGCATCTGGCTAGTTCAGATGGCAGCTTTGAGCTAGGCGATGAACTCTTGAGAACTTAAAAGGAGAAAAGTCACTTGATCCAGGGATGGTCCACCTATATACAGGTGAAACTCGAAAAATCAGAATATCGTGGAAAGGTTCGTTTCTTTCAGTAATTCAACTTAAAAGGTGAAACTAATATATGAGATAGACTCATGACATGCAAAGCGAGATATGTCAAGCCTTTATTTGTTATAATTGTGATGATTATGGCGTACAGCTGATGAGAACTCCAAATTAACAAACTCTTGTGGGGGAGGAAGGGAAAGGAGAATGTTAGCTGCTTTGAGACTCCTTCGGGTAGTGAAAAGCGGGATATCAAATCCAAACTCCTCTTCTTCTTCTACGGCTCGCAAACTTGCTCTCATCTTCCCTACGATTGTCGAATTTGCAGAAAAAGACAGGCGTGCCTTTGCAAGGTCTCGCTAGCTGGGGGTTGTGCTACCACCATGTAGAAGAACGTTCACAAACATTCCAATTGTTGAGGGTGAGAAACAGCAAGCTACGCATAGCCAACTCAGGGTGTAGCTCTTTCAGGAATGATAAAAGGTCGGTTTGATGGGGCAGAACACCTCATGTGAAGCCTAGGGGCAGGAAGAACTGAATGATATAGAAAGTTAAAGGGAGGATAGGAAATGACACATGGGCCTGGGGACAGGAAGGTCTGGGTCAGAGGACGGAAGCTTTTCCAGGTGAAGGGGCTGTATTCCCTATTGGTGGGGAAGCTGGCAGAGCTACCCACGTCCTGGCTTTGGACCAAACATCATGCAATGTTAAATGCACATTGAGCACGTGGGTTTTAAAAATTAGTCAGCTGTATGGAGGCTGATAATTAACAGGGTCAGAGCAGGTGTGAAGGGAGAAATTTGGACATTCCTTCACTGCTGTCATCTTGAGGAAAACCCCTCCCTCCAGGTGCTATTTGTATAGAGAGGGAATTCCTGCACTGGTGCCATTAGGAGATTTCTCTCCCAAACGAACACCTGCTTTAGAAAGCTGATGCAATTTGCATTTTGCAAAAAACAAACAAACAAACACCCTATGTTAAGTGCAAGGAGGCATCTAACCTGCAATTTAGCCCTCATTTGCCAAACCGTAATCTGCAAATCAGCATCAAGCCTGGGTTGGTGGCCACTTGCAAACCATAGTTTATCCGATGCTGTCAGCTCGGATATCATGGCAAACCATGGTTTGGTGCTACATTTGAACCATGTTCATGCTTAATTCAGATACCATACCGAACACGGCAGCTTGAGAAAGGGGGTTTTCTGCAGGAACGTGTTACATTTCTGCTCTGTGCCTGTTCTGATACTGTTAATCATCAGCCTCACCAGAGCTGATGTAATTTGTATTTTGCAATGAAACACTTCTACGTTAAGTGCAAAGAGGCATTTAACTTCTCCTGTACTTTGGCCCTCTGTCACTCATTTCCCCAGCTGAAAAGGATCCCAGGCAGCAGGACTTAGAAAAAGACTTCCTGCCAAACACAGGTGCTATCAGTTCAGATATCTGGACAAACCATGGTTTGGGCAAACCATCTGAACCAGCCTCATGCTCAGTCCAGACACCATACCAAACCATGGGGGTGCAGCTTTGCAACGACCATACTTTAGAACCCTAATTACGGTATGAGTTTCCAAATGTACAACAGGCGCACTATGGCTGAGAACAGCGGACCTGGCTGCTTTCCTTTTAATTTATCTCAGCCCTCGTCTTTCTAAATACTCATCACTCTGCTTCACTCTCATTCCACCAAGCAGTAGCCCCCTGACTTATGACTCCTCCATGACATCGCACAAGGAAGTGTCTGCAAGCCCTGGTTTCCAAGTTAACAGTTGTCAGGTTTGGAGCTTTCAGGGTTAAATAAGCTCAGCAGTTCGCCCCTCCCACAGGGAAGATGTGTCACAACATCCAGGGTATCTGCTGTATGCGAAGCCTATGTGATTTATGTGACGCACTGTTTATTTCCTGGTCAGTCCTACTTTCGGTTTTGACCGGGCGATATGTCTACCGTAAGCCCGGGAGAGAAGCTCCATGATTTATATGCCTGTAAATAAAGCTTGCTTGACTTGAAACAAGCTAGACTTTGTGGGAGTTTAATTGCTGGCAAGAAAGGCACACATACCGTTGCGCAAGAAGAAGTTTGAAGTTTGAACAACTCTGCAAAAGCACTGGAGAAGCAGGGAAACGCAGCAGGAAGCGTAGCTGGACACCACTCCAAGTGCTATTCTGGTTTTGATGCTTTTCCAGTTAAAACCAAAAGCCCCAACAACAGTCAACTGCAAACCATGGTTTGTCGATTCAGACATCCTTTCAAATTAAAAAAAACCATAGACTATTAATGCCTTTGAGCGAGCATCTGCGTGGCTCAAAATGATGGCTGGGGAAGGCACACAGGCCAGCCCAGCATGCATGAAACTCAGCTTGGACTTCCTCCTGATTATCTAGAGTGGCATGGGCTGGTTCCTCATCATTGAGAGCCCCACTGTCTCCCCCAGGCCCACTACCCAAGGACCCCATCGAACACAGCATCTGGCTAAGCCTGCTTGACATTATGTGTATTTTAATGAACTTGAACTGAGCGAAAGATTATGAGTCATGGGGGCATGGGGCATAGCTGTCAACCTTTCCCTTTTTTTTTGCAGGAAATTCCCTTATTATAGCATTGGGAAACAGCAAGGAGGGTTGACAGCTATGGCATGGAGAGAGTGTGTGTAAGAACTTAAACTGGTTGGCATCCGTTTGTCTCAAGAGGCCATGGAGTGTGCCTCTGGGGGTGAAGTCAAACTGCTGTTTGAGCAGCACCGAAGTGACCTCCCCGGGACGCAGAGCTGGGCAGTGTGTGTGGAGGTCCTGGGCTGCCCAGACGAGAAGATCCTCATCTCGGCCTCCAAAGGAAAGCAGAACAAGATGGCTGGCACCAGCTTGGCTGGAAGACTTGCTGGAAGGAGGCGCCATCTTAGGGCCTCCTCTGAGGATTTTTGTAGGGTTTACTCCTGAGCCTTTTCGTCTCCAGAACATATCCCACAAGGCAGCGGTGGTTTAGGACCAGAGTTTTCCTTTTCCTAGATAGGCTACCTTCCCAGGTTGACAAGCCCCATCTGCCCCCGTAAACAATGCTTAGGTTATTTCCTCCCCCCCCAGCTGCTATTCTGTTAATGTTGTTTTATAGATTATCAATGCCGTATTGATTTGTTAATGACACAATAGAACTTGGGCTGGATATTTAGCTTATTATTTATTTCCTGCTTTGTTAATGGTGTTTTATAGATTGCAATTTTTTTTATCGATTATTTGTAATTGCTTTATTGATAATTTGTTAATCTTTTTTATGATTTGCGCTGTATCTATGTGATGTTCTATTATGTCCTATTGTTCTGTATTGTTTGCAAGCCGCTTTGGGATTCATTTGAATGAAAAGCGACAATTACTCACCACTTTTAACCTTTGCATGTTGAATCTGGAGGGCTGAAGGGAGATTCGTCCACGATCAGGGGCAGAAGAAAGAGAAGCGACCCGGTGATTTGGAGGCGAGGGAAAGATATTGGGAGGTGCAAGCCTCATTTTCTCTAGAGCAAAAGGGCTGTGGGCTCCTTTGAGGCTGAAGATAGCTGTAGTAGTTACTACGCACACAAAGCAATCTGGATTAATCTTGCTGTCTGGCGAGATCACTTCCACTTACAGCTTCTCGACAGCGCATTCATCATGCGTCAACAGATGGCCCCAGCTTTGTGAAAACAAGCAAGCGACAGAGAAGGAGAAAGGGTGGAGATTTCCTTTTGCGCTGCCCCTCCAGGGGAAAAAAATAAAGTCGTTTCCCTCAGTCTGCATGCCTTCCCTGCTACGGTTTCTTGCGCCTTTAAGAACAGCACACGATGCAAAAAGAAGAAGAAGAAATACAATCCAACGGGGGCAGCTCATCCCAGCATGGATAACTCCACCTGATGAATTTCTGCCTGACGTGCAACTGTTCTCATCATGAGCCAATCAGGGAAAAGAAGAAGGCGGCAACTCTGAACGGAGTTGGGGGAAGGTTGAGGAGTCTTGGGGGAAGGTTGAGGAGTCTTGCCTCAATTCTGGAGTTTTCGTGTGACAAATCACTAAATGCAGCCCAAACTCAATTCTTCTCTGTCTGACTTGCCTCGTTGTTACTGCTCTACCAATGCCATGTCGCATCACCCTGAAATCTGTGCCTAACCACAGGATCCATAAACTGCCTTTGAAATCTGTGCCTGACCATGAGATCTAGCAACTTACTTTAATAAATAATCAGAATGACAGGGTTCTCAAGACATTAGCAAACAGCTGTCGGCTTCTCAAAATACCCTCAAAGGTCTTCTTCTGCAACATGCAGCGCCTCCTCATTCTTCCACATGTTATTCATGCTACTAATTAATGCTACCTTTTTTTTTTTTGATGTGGCAAGAATATATACAGCCCTTCGTGAGATTCTGTGCAAGCAGGTCACAACAGAAATGTTAAAAGACAAGAGGATCATTCTATGGGAGGCTGGTGGTCAGTAACCACACATCTGGAAGTGAATTTGTGAATGGAGAAAAGCAAAATAAGGACACAACTCTGGGCAGCATTTAACGAAACTATTCTCAGAGTAGGCCCATGGGAATCAACTGACCTACTCCAAGTAGGACTAGTTGCAGGTCATCCTTTATCAGCCTGAGGAACTCGTAGCTCTCCAGATGTTGCCAAATGCCAATTCCCATCAGGTCCAGCCAGACTGATGGAAATTATAGTCTAGTAACATTTGATGGGGGACGCAGGTGGCGCGGTGGTCTCAACCACTGAGCCTCTTGGGTTTGCCGATTGGAAGGTCGGCGGTTCAAATCCCCGCGGCGGGGTGAGCTCCGGTTGCTCGGTCCCTGCTCCTGCCAACCTAGCAGTTTGAAAGTACGCCAAAAAAGTGCAAGTAGATAAATAGGTACCGCTCTGGCGGGAAGGTAAACGGAGTTTCCGTGCGCTGCTCTGGTTTCGCCAGAAGCGGCTTAGTCATGCTGGCCACATGACCCGGAAAAACTGTCTGTGGACAAACGTCGGCTCCCTCGGCCTGTGAAGTGAGATGAGCGCCGCAACCCCAGAGCCATCTGTGACTTTATAAAATTTGATGGAGCACACATATTGCCCCTCTTGGTTGTTGTTATGCCAAGTAAACCAAAATGAAAGTGAGCAACCAGAAAGGGTAGTTGAAATTATTTCTCTAATTTGTAGGGAGGAAGTTGGGGAGTTCTGAATCAATGGCGGGTCAATTGGTCTATTCTATTGGTCAATAGAAAATGTTACCAACCTGCCTACCTAGGCAATAAAACCTAAACCTAACCAGGAAAACATACAAGCCAACAATCAATGGTCATAAAAAAATAAAATAAAAAATTCCTTCCACTAGTACCTTAGAGACCAACTAAGTTTGTTCTTGGTATGAGCTTTCGTGTGCATGCACACTTCTTCAATGGTCCTGATATACTTCCACCAAGTATCCTTGCTGTGCCTCAAGCCATGCGTTCCACACCCACGCTAACTAGGGACTGGAGAAGAATTGGGGTGCAGTTTGCATTTAAAGGCAAACCTACCTAACTTCTGAAACAATATGCAAATTGAAAAAGAGCAGCCATCCTTTGAAAGCCACATTTATTTATTTTTTGCAATGCAGTTCTCTAGTAATGTGTACAAAAAATGTTGGTATTTGTGAAAGATACTCCAATACTGAAGCTGAGGCTCCAATACTTTGGCCACCTCATGAGTAGAGAAGACTCCCTGAAAAAGACCCTGATGCTGGGAAAGATGGAAGGCACAAGGAGAAGGGGACGACAGAGGATGAGATGGTTGGACAGTGTTCTCGAAGCGACTAGCATGAGTTTGGCCAAACTGCGGGAGGCAGTGGAAGACAGGAGTGCCTGGCATGCTCTGGTCCATGCGGTCACAAAGAGTCGGACACGACTAAACAACAATTTGTGAAAGATAACATACGAAAAAAGCATTACATTAGGGGAAACTGCTTGGTGGAAATGTGCATATGTACCCTAAGACGCTGATGAATTTTCATGAGGGGCTTAAAAAAGTAAAATCAAATCAGCTTTAAAACCTACCTCACAGGGCTGTTGTAGGAATTAATTGAGGAGGGGAGTGAACCATGGATTCTCGGGAGAAAAATGTGGAATATGAAATAAACTCTTCTGCCTACCAGTGCAGTGTAGTGGTTAAGAGCGGTAGTCTCGTAATCTGGTGAACTGGGTTCGCGTCTCCGCTCCTCCACATGCAGCTGCTGGGTGACCTTGGGCTAGTCACACTTCTCTGAAGTCTCTCAGCCCCACTCACCTCACAGAGTGTTTGTTGTGGGGGAGGAAGGGAAAGGAGAATGTTAGCCGCTTTGAGACTCCTTCGGGTAGTGATAAAGCGGGATACCAAATTTCTAAAATTGCACCGTGGTTCTTAACAGAGTCTATACACACCCATTTCAACACAGAGGGAAACTCTTTAAGTACAGAAGAGCCAGCTAGATCAGGCCAATGGCCCATCTAGTCCAGCATCCTGTTCTCACAGAGACCAAGCAGTTGCCATGGGGAAACCAGCAAGTAAGAACCAAGCACAAGAAGAAGAAGAAGAAGAAGAAGAAGGGAAGAGTTTGGATTTGATATCCTGCTTTATCACTACCCAAAGGAGTCTCAAAGCGGCTAACAATCTCCTTTCCCTTCCTCCCCCACAACAAACACTCTGTGAGGTGAGTGGGCTGAGAGACTTCAGAGAAGTGTGACTAGCCCAAGGTCACCCAGCAGCTGCATGTGGAGGAGCGGGGACGCGAACCCGGTTCACCAGATTACAAGTCCACCGCTCTTAACCACTACACCACACTGGCCACCCTTCCCTCCTGTGGTCCCTAGCAACTGGTATTCAGGAGCATCACTGCCTCCAACGGTGGAGGCAGAGCATAGCCATCATGGCTGGTAGCCATTGATAGTTTTCCCCTCCATGAATATGGCTGATGACATCCAAGTTGGTTGCCATCACTGCCTCCCACTGGAGTGAGTTCCACAGTTCCATAGTTTAACCATGCGCCGAGCAAAGAAGTACTTTCTTTTGCAAGTTTTGCCAAAGGCATGCAGGCACTGGGAACAGCAGTCACAAGGCAATCCTTATCTATGCAAGTCCACAATTGGACCGTGTGAAACTGTTCTGTCTTTAAAATTAAGAGTCTGCAGGACAGGTTCCAGGCAAAGGCTGGGGAAAATGAGAAATTGTAGCAGAATCAAAACAACTCCTCCAAGGTCACGCAGGCTCAAGAAGGAAAAACAACCGAAAACTCCTGCCGCAAGCCACTAGGCGATCCTTCCTCACATTTTCATAGGGGGCGGGAGCCAAGCTTGTTAAAAAGGGATGAAAGGGCCCTTTGTTGTGGTTCGGTTCCCAGGCATTGCCTTCAGGTATTCAGGAGTGACTGTACAATATTGTACATTCATGATGTACAATAAGGGCCGTAGCTCAGCGGCAGAGCATCTGCTTGGCATGCACAAGCTCCCAGGTTCAATCCTTGGCATCTCCAGGTAGGCTGGGAAAGATGCCCCACGTGAAATCCCAGGCAGCCACTCCCATTGAGCAATAATAATACTGAGCCAGGTGGACCATTTGCCTGGCTTGGTATAAGGCGGCTGAGGTCCCTATCTTCCTATATACATAAAAATGTAAGGCTGTCGTCACGTTGTAGTTCACTGGCTGCACAAACTCCAGTGTGATGACAAAATGGTAGGCAGACGAGCAAGCAAGTAGTGTGAGGGGTAGATGGCCCAAGAGAGCTATTTAACATGGGGGGGATGCTCCTTTAAAGGGGGCAAGCTGGGAGGAAGGGGTGGATGAAACACAAAGGAAGGAGGGGTTGGCCAGGTGTGGGGGAACGGGGGTAGGCGAGTGGAGCAACGAATGACAGCAGACCCTAATATTCCTATGGAAGGTTTTTTTTAAGAACATGTCTGCAGGTGGTTGTTGTTTTTTAAATGGTAAGCCAGATACAAAATGGGCAGTCCAACAGCATTTGGGCAGTGCAAAGAATTCAAATCATGGGAAAGTTTGGTTTATGTTTGGTTATGTACATATTAGAAATTATGTTTCTAATATGAAGACAATAATTCTAGAACAATGGAGTCTCCTTTCCTGAGAAGGTCTCAGTGTTATGATAGAGGTAGCGATTTCAAAAGTTTCCAATTTGACATGCTAACAGGAATCTTTTTGTAGTAAAAGTATATGGAACATTTGTGCCTGAAAATATCACCACCTGTTTTGATATATGCTTAGGAATACCTGGAACATGGAACTAGGATTGTACTCATTGGAAACAACAAACCCTGGCATCTCCAGCTTGAGGAAACTCAGATGGAAGGGCTGAGAAGAAGAAGAAGAGTTTGGATTTGATATCCCGCTTTATCACTACCCGAAGGAGTCTCATTCTCCTTTCCCTTCCTCCCCCACAACAAACACTCTGTGAGGTGAGTGGGGCTGAGAGACTTCAGAGAAGTGTGACTAGCCCAAGGTCACCCAGCAGCTGCATGTGGAGGAGCGGGGATGCGAACCCGGTTCCCCAGATTACGAGTCTACCGCTCTTAATCACTACACCACACTGGAAGACTTCTCTGCCACAGAAGGTGAAGAACTGGCACCATGTTACAGGCATTGTGTGGGGGAAAGCAGAGTTGTTAAAGTGGGCAGGAGAGCTTTGGACACCAGAAAGTAGGGAACTGAGAGACACAAGCAAAAATATAATCAGGATGCTAATGTGAGGCTTTGCAAATGTTAGTCTCCAACTCCTCTCCGCATCAGCCAGTATGGGCAACAATCAGGGATGGTGGGAGTGGCAACCCATGGCATCTGGAGGCCACGCCTACCCTAGGCAGAGAGATGGGGAGGGAAACTGGCACACCTGCCTTAGCACTGGTGCAGTTCATCTGTGGCCCTCCAGATGTGGTTGAACTGCAGCTCCCATCATCCCAATCCAGTGGCTGGGGAGGATTATGGAGTTGTAACAACATCTGGAAGCCACAAGCTCCCCACCCCAGGCCTCTGGATGTTAGAATTCTTAATCCGACATTGCTTTAATCACACCTGGGTTTTAAAGAGTTTCTATATGAAATAAAAACAAGGCAAAGTTGGCCCGAATTATTTCACTGCCGTGAACAAGGTGGCGCTTCCACCAATGGCATTTACAAAACCCAACCAGAAGCAGATTTTTATTTCAATGCTGGTGACAGGACAGGATGCGCCACCACGCCACACTAGCTTAGGGGGCACCGGTCATGTTGTGTAGTAACACACCCCACCTGCCACCTGAAGCAGCTACTTCCCTCTGCTGAATGCTGCGGCCGGCCCTGAAAGGAGAGGAAGTACACCTTTGGCGCTCCAGATGGTGCTAGACTACAACTCCCATGATCTTCAACCCTTGACCAAGTTTAACTGGCGCTGATGGGACCTGGAGTCCTGCAGTGTCTGGCTGGGGGCACCAAATTGAGGAAGGGCACTGTTTTCTAGCACCAACATCTGGAAGAGTTAAATATGCCAGAAGGATGATAGTAGTTCCTCTGGGCGGCGGGTGGGGGGAATGGAAGTCTAGCTTGCTGTCCTGGGCAAAGAATTTCCAACCAAAAGCACCAACTCATCAGCCTCCAATCAATAACAATGGAACCAGCGATGAAGTAGCCTCTCCTTTGCACTGTGCTCAGCAACAGGATTTCCTCCAAAAACAACAAGGGCTGAAGTCGGCTCCTAATTCAGGGAGATGTACATGTGCAAAAGGGGAATCGGTCACCTGCGCCACCAACAGCTCTGCAGAAGGGGCGGATTTCAGCAGCAGCAGATGACCACGTTGCTCTGGGCTCCTTCGGCAAGAAGGCGGGATATACATTTAACAAACAAGCAAAGTCTCAACACTGCAGAGCTGAGAACAGCTGCATCAGCCAAAATTTCGTCTATGCAACACTTGCATCCTGCTATCTATTGCATCTGTTCAGCTTATTATTAGTTTTGTAGATGTGGTGGGGGGCGGGAGGGAAAAGGGCCACTCTGCACATCCTCCACCCCCACCCTATTATTCGTAATCAGCAAAATGCCCTTTGTTATACTGGGTGCTGTGCTGGTGCATGCAAATGAACTGGGGTTTGTGTATTCAACAGATCTGGAGTGTATGGGGTGGTGGGAGGGCGAACCATATTTCTGTGGGGTTTTGGTGCAGAGGACTTCCCTACAGAATCCCGAGAAAGAATGATGGCTGCTGGTGGGTAAACTTTGACCCCCTGTGCTGCCTTCAATACAGTGCTTCTCCTCCATAGGAGTGAACAGCAATTTCCGCCTTATATGGGATGTAATTTAGGATGATGTATGGAAGTGAGAGCTGGACCATAAAGAAGGCTGATCACCGAAGAATTGATGCTTTTGAATTATGGTGCTGGAGGAGACTCTTGAGAGTCCCATGGACTGCAAGAAGATCAAACCTATCCATTCTTAAAGAAATCAGCCCTGAGTGCTCACTGGAAGGACAGATCCTGAAGCTGAGGCTCCAAGTACTTTGGCCACCTCATGAGAAGAGAAGACTCCCTGGAAAAGACCCTGATGTTGGGAAAGATGGAGGGCACAAGGAGAAGGGGACGACAGAGGATGAGATGGTTGGACAGTGTTCTCGAAGCGACTGGCATGAGTTTGGCCAAACTGCGAGAGGCAGTGGAGGATAGGGGTGCCTGGCATGCTCTGGTCCATGGGGTCACGAAGAGTCGGACACGACTAAACAACAAGAACTCAGGGTCATACAGTTTAGGGAGGGACCCTGGGGATGCAACGTGCTATTTGCGGACAGAGGTCCACTGCTTTCCTTATCTCACGGTATACCTGTTTGTGGAAGGCAGGGTAAGGGGCAACCCCATACAGAAATGAATTTGAAGGCACATGACCCAACTACTCAACTAGCAACCCAACCCAAGAGCTGAAATCAACTGTGCATACAAAGTTGCCAAATCAGACCACTGGGTCCACCTACTATTGTCTACACCAAACTCGACCCTCCAGATGTTTTTGTCCCACAACTCCCATGATCCCTAGCTAGCAGGTCCAGTAGTCAGGGATGATGGGAATTGTAGTCTCAAAACATCTGGAGGGCCGAGTTTGAGGAAGCCTGGTCTACACCAAGAGGCAAGGGCTCTCCAGGGTTTCAGGCATCGGGAATTCTGAGCTCCACCAGGAGATGCCAGGATTTAACCCAGGGACCTTCAGAATGCGAAACAGATGCTCTGTTACTGAGCTATTGCCCTTCTTCCCCAGTATAAACAATTTGTCTTGGGTTGAGAAGCTGTTAACATGCTCCTGCATAGTCAGTGTTGCATTAACTTCTTACAAAAAGGAAAAAATAAAAATAAAAATTGCCAGGAGATTTACAATAGCAATGGGCATTCAGGTCAGCAAATTGTGAGCAACGGTGAGCAGAGCCACCCATGCAAACACATCGTCTTATACGACAGGGATAAATCACGCGTGCAAAACGGTGCGTCAAGAGTTGTGGAAATGGGCTAAGGGTGGAAGCAAAAGAAAACAAAGTTTTCAAAAGCTGAACAAACATAGCTGGGAGTGTGGTTTGGTGTGAGTAAAGAGGCTGTTTTGGCCGCTAATGAAGTGAGAGTGTAGCTGGTGACCACAATGTCTGGGGTTGGACCCTGCACCAGGCTTGGGGAACCTGTGGCACTAAAGACTGCTGGTTGTCCCTCAACCCTAGTAAGCATGGCCAACGGTCAGGGACGGTGGGGGAACCCGATGTCCCCGATTCCTGCTCTGCGCTTGCAGACTGTCCGAAATCACAGCACGCTTTGCAGTCTAGCAAGTGAGTGCATTGCCCCAGGCTGAGCACGCTAGCCTCTGCATGTTGGAAAGCGGCTTTTAAATCTAGAGATAGATGAAGAGTCGTGTGTAGCAGCAAGATGGTCAAGCTTCATCACAAAAGACAGGTTGTAGAGAGAGCAATAGGGCTCTGCAATCCACAAATCCTGTGCATGCGGGAGACAGACAAACTGGTATCAATAAATCTGAGCAGATATAAATTTGTCCAACGCAACTAGCAGGTGGTTTGCCCAGCAAGACTGAGCCCCTCTTTATCCCTGATACCCATTATTATTTACCGATTTCTACCAAGCTGTCAGCTGTGGCAACTCAGGGAGGAAACTCACTGCACATGCTCAGAAACACGCTTGGCCAAACTGAGGGAGGCAGTGAAAGATAGGCATGCCTGGCGTGCTCTGGTCCATGGGGTCACGAAGAGTCGGACATGAACGACGACAACAACCACGTTTCCAATGCACAAAGCCTGAAGACTTTAGGGCAGGGCTGGGGATTTTTTTGGCCTTCGGATGTTGGTGGCTACAACTCTCCCAGCATCCCTGACCATTGGGCATGCTGGCTGGGTGCTGATGGGAGCTGCAGAAACACCTGCCGCACCCGCTTTAGGGTCCAGGCGAACACAATCACATCCATACTGGAAAGACACAGTTAACTAAGTTATAGGCATGTTGTGAAAAAGGAGCGGGTGAAAGAATCTGGAGGGATCTACCAGCCAAAGCGATATCACTGCTGCAGTGTCAAATGCAAGACGACAGCAGCAGCAGTAGCACCATGTGTCTGCAGAGCAATAACAACAGAGGGCGAGAGCATATCGACGTGGTACCCGTATCCACGCAGCTCAGACCAGTTCCTTAGCCAGAGGATTCTGTGCTGTAACCCCAAAGGAGGCTGCTGCAAAGCAGGAGGAACAGCCAGAGCCAGGATGCAATCTCGCACGCGGATTTGGCGAAATATATCTCTATGAAATTAATTCTCCAAGACCTAAATGTCTAAAAACCAGCTGAGGAACTGTAAAGCGGATATTATTGATATGCTTTTAAAGCAAAACAAACACACCCTTTCCTCCAACTTGGATTCCCGGTCTCTAACCTCGGTGTCAGCTGCGGTAACTCAGGGAGGAAACTCACTGCACATGCTCAGAAACACCCTTCTCAAGAAACACTTTTAAAGCTGAACGATGGCAGAGGCTAGCTCCTACGAGGCTGACTGACTTTCAACCACCAGAATTTTGCGCTGGTTAAGAGTGTTGCTGTGGGTCCCAGAACTGGATCCAATGTGTAGAGTACACCCAGGTCCACAAGTGTTTGCAGATTTATCCACCTCTGTGTATCGGGGGGGGGGGGAGAGTTCCTCGCAATTACAGCTCTAAGGACAGATGACCCCATCCTTGCCTTCCTAGCCCTTTGACACCTGCTAGTCAAGTCACTGGGGAAAAGGCTGTGACTCAGCGGTGGAGCTCGCACTTTGTGTGAAAAAGGTCCCAAATTTGAATCCTGGAGTCTCCAAGTTGGGGTGGCCAAAATCCTGGAGAGCAGCTGCCAGTCAGTGTAGACAAAGGGACCAACTCTCTGACTGATGAGAAAACAGCTTCCTATGCTACTATCACAGCCTGGGTGGGTGGGTGTTTACACAGGATCTACCTCTGTGCTCCCTTCACAGACTGGCAGCAGCTCTCCAGGGTTTCAGGCAGAAATCTATCCCAGGCTTACTGGGGGGCGCCGGGAACCGTACCTGGGACCTTCTGTACGCCAAGCAAGTGTTCCACGCTCCTTCCTCTCCTCTTCAAGAACTGCACCCATTTGGAGGCGATGCCAACGTGCTCCCCGTTCCCTGGCAAACAACAACCCCGCACGCTCGCGGGCCAGGAGCCTCGCGATCTCCTGCCCCGCTTCCCCTTGGATCCCAGCTGGCAAAGTGCCCTTACTTACCCCTGCAGGAGGAGATTACGCCGAGCAACAGCAGCAGCAGAGCCGAGCGCATGGCGAGCGCTGCTCCGGGTTCCCTTCTGCGCATGGGAAGAGCGCGGACGCGCCGGCCGGGGTGCCTCGTCGGGAGAACTTTGCTGGAGATCCGACCCCCGGCAGGATCAGCCCTTTCCTGGGGGTTGAGGAGGGAAGCAGAAAGCGACGGGCTGGTGGGGCGACGCCAAGCCCACGTTGCCTTCTCCTTCCCCTCCTTTGTTTGTCCCCTCGGGACCGTTTGCTCGGGGTCCCCCTCGCCTCTTTTCCCGGAGGTCTGGCTTATGGTGCTTGGCGGTAGGGGGCCAAGATCCGGGACCCCCCAAACCAGCCGATTCTGCGCTTCCAGCTGCAGAGCGAGCCCGGCGTTGCACCACCAATTACTGCAGAGCGCCCTGCCTCCTTTCCTACTCGTCCGCCTTTGGCTGCCCGCGCACGCTGCTAGTCCCGATTGCGCACAGCTGCCTTTGTTCGCGGACGCATCAGACGCCTTGCCTGCTGTTGCTGCTGCTGCTGCTGCTGCCCGGACTGCGATCCCGCAAGCTGGGACCCGGCTACTACGATCGAACGCCGAGGAAGGAGACGGCGCCCTGATTGGTCCGTAGCTCTCCAAGCCGGCTCCCTGAATGGCTGGACGTTTTCCCGAGCGGCGATTGGACAGAGCGCCTGCCTGTCCGTTGGATCCCGCCCACTATCTTTTTTTCTCTGCAAGGGAGTGGGTTTCTCTTGGCCAGGCTTGAGGGTCAAGCTGCAGATTCTCCACGCCTCTCCAATTATTATGTCGGTGAGCTGAATCATAGAATCGCATGCCCTCCAACATTTCTCCAATTAAAATAGTAACATCCTATTCTATTATTAATTTATTATTATTATTATTAATTTATCCTGCCCCTCTGATTGGGTTGCCCCAGCCACTCTGGGTAGCTTCCAACATATATATATAATATATAATATAATCAGGCATTAGACATTTAAAAACTTCCCTATTCATGGCTGCCTTCAGATGTCTTCTACTTATCTCCTTGGCTAAGGGCTTGCATAACTCCAAACCCTCCAACATTTCTCTGATGAGGATAGGGACGTCCTAAGGAAAAGCAGGACATTCTGAGATCAAATCAGAAACCAGGACGGCTTCTGTAAATCCGGGACTGTCCCTGGAAAGCAGGGACATTTGGAGGGTCTGTCGCACACCAAGAGGCTGGGTTAAGCACTTAGCACCTTCCCATCTCTCCTGGTTCCCAACACAGGAACATAACAATAAAATACTACCTTAGACTAATCTTTAAACGGTTAAGCTTGAAGATCACCATTGCTGAGGAAAACACACCAAGCAATTCCACTGTGTGTTGACATTTCCTTATTCTTCTTAACGCTTGCAGCATCCTGAGTACTGGGAAGAAATTGCCGCCAGAGATCATTTGGACGGAATTGGATTGTGCTGTCAGTTGAATGGGAACCAAACCAGTTTGCCTTGTAAAGACAGGCTTCCTCAAACTTGGCCCTCCAGATGTTTTCAGCCTACAACTCCCATGATCCCTAGCTAGCAGGACCAGTGGTCAGGGATGATGGGAATTGTAGTCTCAAAACATCTGGAGGGCCGAGTTTGAGGAAGCCTGTGTAAAGGGATGACATGAACTGGAATCAGTTCCCTTTTGGACATGCTGAACTTGAACTCGACCCTTTCCGGGCTCTGTTGCCGCTAGAACAGGCTTCCTCAAACTCGGCCCTCCAGATGTTTTCAGCCTATAACTCCCATGATCCCTAGCCAGCAGGACCAGTGGTCAGGGATGATGGGAATTGTAGTCTCAAAACATCTGGAGGGCCGAGTTTGAGGGAGCCTGTGCTAGAAGTCCTAGGAAGGTGGTATAGTTTTAGCTTTATGGCACAATCAAAACGTGTTTCTCAAATGCAGCCGAGTCAAGCCTTACAGCAGGCATAGGCAACCTTGGCCCTCCAGATGTTTTGAGACTTCAATTTGCATTATCCCTGACCACTGGTCCTGTTAGCTAGGGATCATGGCAGTTGTAGTCCCAAAACGTCTGGAGGTCCGAGGTTGCCCATGCCTGCCTTACAGTTTAATTACACCGTGCAATATCACATATGCAACCACCGGCTGCTAGCAATGTCCTTGAGCTGTTTGTGTCTTGGCCAAAGAGGACAGTCATTTTCCGTGAGAACAAATGGACATGAATAACTGAAATTGTGGGAAATGCAGAGATCAGCCTGAGAGATCTCCAAGGTACCTGGATGCTTTTCAGGGTCCCTGAGGAAAGGATTTCTTCACACTGTGCCTAATTGATTTGTGGCATTTGCTGCCACAAGATGTGTTGATTAATGGCCATTCGCTTAGCTAGGTTTAAAGGGGGGGTTTAGACAAATTAATGGTTTGCTAATGGCTGCTGGTCCTCATGAGGAAAAGGCTAGAAGTGATCGCAGCAACCGGACCTGCTGGAGCAAAAGGTTGCCGAGTGAAGCACTTCCATATAGGATGCCACATCCATTCATCTCTAAACCCTTTCCCAGGATATTGCGTTCTGTCATCTCTCTCCCCCCCCTTTTCTTTCCATCTCCCAACAGGATACAAGTCATTGCAAATTTGGGATGCACTGTGGCAGAATCCTTCAGAGCAGAATGCTCCTGTTCAGGGTGCCAGCCAACCAGCCATGCCCTGTTCCACTCCATTCCATTCCACTCCCCTCTCTTTTGCTTTTCGTCCTCCAACAGATATGTGGCATTCTCTGGCTGCTGACCACACTCAGTCCCCACATGGCTCTTTAGCAATCCCACTGTGAACACAGACCACCATGTAGCAAGTACCTCAGGTTACAAACACCTCGGGTTACAAGCACTTCGGGTTACGGATTCCGCTAACCCGGAATTAGTACCTCGGGTTAAGAACCTTACCTCAGGTTGAGAACAGAAATTGCACGCCGGCAGTGCGGCGGCAGCGGGAGGCCCCATTAGCTAAAGTGGTACCTCAGGTTAAGAACGGTTTCAGGTTAAGAACGGACCTTCGGATCAAATTAAGTTCATAACCACTGTAGCTACTTACCACAAGGTACAAGTAAGCATATTAGAAATCTGTTCTATGTCAGCACTCTCCATATCAGGCTTCCTCAATCTCGTCCCTCCAGATGTTTTTGGCCTACAACTCCCATGATCCCTAGCTAGCAGGACCAGTGGTCAGGGATGATGGGAACTGTAGTCTCAAAACATCTGGAGGGCCAAGTTTGAGGAAGCCTGCTCCATATGGTGATAATTTTACCTCTTCCCTTTATCTGAATAGAAACCCAGAGAATCAAAGAGACTAGTAATGGCCTCCTCAATACCAATAACCAGCTTCTCCAGCTGCTAACATGTGGCCTGGTAAGCCACTTGTGGCTGCTTATGTTCACTGCTGTTCCCATTTCACAGGTAGGAGGACTGAGGCCAAGAGGTGGCAACTTGTCCAGTCCTGTCCCAAGCGAGAGAGCCCATTGCTCCATGGTAGAGCACATCCTGGACATGCCAAAAGTCCCAGGTTCAGTCCCTGGCATCTGTAAGTAGGGTTGGGAGAGACCCTTGTCTGAAACCATTGCCAGTCAGTGTATATCAGAGTTTCCCAAACTTGGGTCTCCAGCTGTTTTTGTACTACAACTCCCATCATCCCTAGCTAGCAGGACCAGTGGTGGATGATGGGAACTGTAGTCCAAAAACAGCTGGAGACCCAAGTTTGGGAAACCCTGGTGTAGATCAGGCTTCCTCAACCTCGGCCCTCCAGATGTTTTGAGACTACAATTCCCATCATCCCTGACCACTGGTCCTGCTAGCTAGGGATCATGGGAGTTGTAGGCCAAAAACATCTGGAGGGTCGAGTTTGAGGAAGCCTGGTGTAGATCATGGGGTAGGTAACATTGTGCTCTCCAGATGATGACCACCAGCTCCTGTCATCCCCAGCCAACACAGCTGATGGACAGGAATGATGGGAGTTGGAGTCCAACATCCTCTGGTCTGGAAGTCTTATTATTGGCTATCCCAGGTGTAGGCAATACTGAGCTACAATGGATCAATGACCTGACTTGGTACAAGGCAGCTTTCCATGTTCACATGACTACCCCACCTCCCTTAGCTGTGGATTCAACGCAATAAGAATCCAGACCTTTGTCCAGACCTTCCCGGATGACCAGCTGCCTGGCCAATGTTGCACAGCTCAGATGAAATGTACAGACAGAAGCAATGCAGACCTGTGTCTGTGAATTGGGCCCATTGTCTTCCTAGCTGTGCCATATTGTGATGGGGCATTTAGGCCAGATGTCGATCAGCTTTGCCAGTGGTACCACTTAGTGTCAAGGCGCTTGGTGTCACCAAGCTGGAAGGCTCCTGGTGGCTGCCTCTGACTCTGATATTGAGTAGCAGCCAAACCACATGTTACATACAAACACATGAGGAGCAAAAACTGTTCTGCTGCTGTATTTCCCCACAAAGCATTTTGTCATGTCTTAAAAAAACCAAACGCAGCTGTTTCATAAAATTAATGCAGATCAAAATGCATGGATCGAAATATTAGGCCCAGGTAAATTGGGCAGTGTCAAAGTTCTAATTGGCTTTCCCCAGTTTAGCAAAAGGGCAAGAAATTTTTTTTATTATTTATGCATGGCATGGAGAAAGGGGATAGAGAATAGTATTTCTTCCTCTCTCATAACTTTAGAACTCTGGGACATAAAGGCCTGGGATAGCTCAGTCGGTAGAGCACAGGACTCTTAATCTCAGGGTCGTGGGTTTGAGCCCCATGTTGGGCAAAAGATTCCTGCATTGTAGGGGGTTGGACTTGATGACCCTTCCAACTCTATGGTTCTATGATTACTTGGCTGGAAAACTGCATTGCAAAATTCAGAGAAGTGTGATAACTCCCCCCCCTCCCGGGGAATGGGTTTGTTTTGGTTCACACAGTTTTTCAGAAAGTCTGAATTTATCGTTTTATTATTTATATGAAGCCCATCTGACTTGGTTGCCCCACCCACTCTGGGCTGCTTCCAGCAAAATACAGTGGCACCTTGGGTTAAGAACTTAATTCGTTCCGGAGGTCCGTTCTTAACCTGAAACCGTTCTTAACCTGAGGTACCACTTTAGCTAATGGGGCCTCCCGCTGCTGCCGTGCCGCCGCACGATTTCTGTTCTCATCCTGAAGCAAAGTTCTTAACCCGAGGTACTATTTCTGGGTTAGCGGAGTCTGTAACCTGAAGCATCTGTAACCTGAAGCATTTGTAACCCGAGGTACCACTGTATAAAAACATAATAAAGCTGTAAACATTAAAAAACTTCCCAGTACAGGGCTGCCTTTAGATGTCTTCGGAAAGTTGTGTAGTTCATTATTTCCTTGACATCTGATGGGAGGGCATTCCACAAGGTGGGCACCACTACCAAGAAGGCCCTCCGCCTGGTTCACTGTAACTTCACTCCTCACTGTGAAGGAACTACCAGAAGACCCTCAGAGCTGGACCTCAATGTCTGGGCTGAATGGTGGGGATGGAGACCCTCCTTCAATTTTGGCGTGGGTTGACCTTTAAATGTGTATCAAAGTTCTCCTTCATCCCTATTAGACAGGAAGGTCCATTGTACACAATAGGTTAAAATACATAGCATTGCACTGATAGAAATCTCTGTCCAGGTTCGAAGCTGCTGGAAGATACGTACATGAGTCACATCACATAAATTTTACCTTTTATTTTCTGCTGGTGGTAGCATTTGCTGCTCTGAATATTTGCCCAGAACGATCCTCGGAGCCATCAAGAGAAAATAACAAACAAACCCTGTATGTTCTGCAAGTCCTGGGACTTGAGGTTGGGCTGCAATCCAGGCATGGCTCACTTAACCGCCTGTCTGAGTTCCCCGGTAATCCTATGTTATTGAATGTCATCACCTCCCCAGTTAGAGCAACGGGGCCCAAAGTAATAATGTTTGGAATTCAAACGTGGGATTAAGGCAGGAAGATGATCACAAGGGCATCAGCTACTTACCTTTGCAGCAAAACAAACAGGGAGATGAACATGGGCTGCCTGCAGGGTCAAAATATATGGGAAGGAGAGATGGGTGGAAGAAGAAGGAAGAAGAAGAAGAAAAAATACTTTCAGGCTGACGTCTACCTGACAGATTCCTCCATCTTTGAAAGGTGAAGGAAGAGGCCAAATCTGGAATGAAGTTTTTAAAAACAGAGTTGGGGTGGGAAAAGAGGAAGGAAGAACATACCAAAACACGTGGAAATCCAACATAGTGGTAAAAAGGTACAGGGACCCCTGACCATTAGGTAGTTGTGTCCGACTCTGGGGTTGCGACGCTCATCTCGCGTTACTGGCGAGGGAACCGACGTACAGCTTCCAGGTCATGTGGCCAGCATGACTAAGCCTGCTTCTGGTGAACCAGAAGCAGTGCACGGAAACACCGTTTGCCTTCCCACCAGAGCAGCACCTATTTATCTACTTGCACTTTGATGTGCTTCCAAACTGCTAGATGGGCAGGAGCTGGGACCGAGCAATGGGAGCTCATCCTGTCGTGGGGATTCGAATTGCCGACCTTCTGATCACAAAAACTGCATATATATCAGGGCAATTTACATTGCAATGCAAAATATTATGAGAAAGTTCATGAATTAAGTTCGAAATGAGTATTATATGCTTTAGTGCATATTTTAAAGTTGATGTATAATTTGAAAGAGATTATTGTAAATTTATGTTTATTATTTGTGCAATTTTTTTTGTGATGGCAAATTTTACTGAACTTGGCGAACTGAATCAGGAAAATGGGAAACTGAAACGAACAGATTCACCCTTCCCTGTGCTTGACTTGATTTGCTTGGAAAACCTTTGACCAGATTTGCTTTATTTTTGTTCCTATACCTTCAGAAATGGAATTGTGCAGAACGAGAAAGTAGAAACAAACAACTGAATCGGAATCATAGCTGTCAACTTTTCCCTTTTCTTGCGAGGAATCCCATTTCGGAATAAGGGAATTTCCCTTAAAAAGGGGGAAAGTCGACAGCTATGACCTGAATTCTGAAGTGGGAAGCAAATTCTCTGCAGGCAAGATCAATGGTAAATGCTTGGTTCGGGAAGTGTTATTTTTTTAGCTGCGTTTTTGTATGCAATTTTGCCTCATATTTGCCAAGTATATTTTCCCTGTTGTGATGCATTTGGTATCTTAGTACAGGTATATGCAATTTTGTATGCATTGCTTTGCTGTGGAACTTCAATGTAAAATTCAGAGAAGTGCAAGTTTCAAAAGATGGCTTTGCTGTGCTTCGTGGAATGCTTTGGAAAGTGAGAATGTGGTAGACTCATCTTTAAACGTGAACTGAATCTAATTTCTGTCCTATTCCTACCTGCGGCACAAGCCCAGACACCTCTCCCCCCTCTCCCCCCTCCCCCAGCTAGGTGTTGATGGCTGAAATTGGGTGGTAAACTGAGCACACCCAACAAGGAGCAACAATACAGCTGTGTTTAAAATGTACACTGGACCTCTCTTATTGAACTAATCCAATCTGCTTGAGCAAGTGGCAATCTAGAGGGGTTATTGCTAACACATTCCAGGAAGCTGGGATTTGTGCTGTGCGCCTGAGACTTTCTTTTTCATGCCTAGTGAGCATATAGTATTTGTGTGTTATCTGCAGTGTAAACAAACAGAACTTCATTGCTAACAACAGTGCGGGGAATCGACGTGTGTGTGTCAAAACGCACGTCCGAGCACCCTGGGTAGATTCCCAAACCCTTTGGATAATTCTTCCGATGCAACGAAAAAGGCTCAAACCAAGGAAAAGCTCATTTGTCTCCTAATTACTCTCAGCAACCTTAGCAGACTCTCAGCATTCCCAGAATTCTTTGGGGGGAAGCCATGACTGTTTAAAGTGGTATCATCGTGTTTTAAATGCACAGGTGAAACTTGGAAAAATTAGAATATCGTGGAAAGGTTCATTTCTTTTTTTCCCTTTTTTTAGAAAGGTTCATTTCTTTCAGTAATTCAACTTAAAAGGTGAAACTAATATATGAGATAGACTCATGACATGCAAAGCGAGATATGTCAAGCCTTTATTTGTTATAATTGTGATGATTATGGCGTACAGCTGATGAGAACCCCAAATTAACAATTTCAACTTTGGGGTTTTCATCAGCTGTACGCCATAATCATCACAATTATAACAAGCAAAGGCTTGACATATCTCGCTTTGCATGTCATGAGTCTATCTCATATATTAAACTCCAGTAGCTAATGAAAACAATTGCTTACATAAATGGACTTTTCCACGATATTCTATTTTTTTTTTTTCGAGTTTCACCTGTATGGGGTGAATGTGGCCCCAGTGCAGATAATGTGGCTTTAACATCGGCTAACATTTCCTCTCCTTCTGCAATTGCTCACTTTACTATTTAGCCTGATGGAAGAACACCCCCAAGACTTGCCCATGCTATTTTGTGATATTTTGGTTGGCCGTATACAGGCATTGCTAGAAGGCATGTTTCTTATAGGTGTGAATGCAGCTAGTCTCCTTGGCCTTTGGCTGTTGAATTCTTAGCATGCCCCTGAATGCCAGTTGCTGGCAACCACAGGAGGGGAGAGTGCTTTCGCACTCAGGTCCTGTTTCCAGGTTTCCTGCAGGCGTCTGGTTGGCCACTGTGGGAACAGGATGGAAGACTAGATGGGCCTTGGGTTAAGGTTACCAGATTTTTTTCCAATGAATCAGGGGACACTTTTCAACTTCAATGGATTTTGTATAGGGACTGATTTGTAAACTGTCCCCGGGAAACGGGGATGTCTGGTAACCTTAATAATAATAATAATAATAATAATAATAATAATAATTTTATTTCTACCCCGCCCTTCCCAATCCAAAAACCGGGCTCAGGGCAGCTAACAACAAATATAAGACAATGATTAAAACAACTTTAAAAAACAGCTAAAAAACAGCATAAAAACAAACATCAGTGGGATCCCCAGGGCTAACTGGCCAGGTTAGTCATGCTAGGCCAGTAGGGAGACCAGGGAGGAATTTTAATGTGGGGACCCAGAAGGGTTTCTTCAGAAAAAGGGAAGGGGAAAAGGAATAGGGGATCAGGCCAGGCGGAATAACTCTGTGTTACAGGCCCTGCGGAAGGAGGTCAGGTCCTGCAGGGCCCTAGTCTCGTGGGACAGAGCATTCCACCAGGTTGGAGCCAGGGGCGTCGTTGGGGGGGGTGGAGGTGACAACCGACGGGCGGGGGTGACAAGCGGTGGGTGGGGGTGACAAGTGGCGGCCCCTCCCGCCACTCCCACGCGCCGCCGCTCCCTCCGTCACCCGGGAGCAGCAGCGCACGGCCCGCCTCCAGCCAGTGGCGAAAAAAGCCGCTGAAAGAGGGGGCTTTCCCCCTTTCAGCGGCTTTTTTCGCCGCTCCGCTCCCTGAGCGGAGCCCGCGGGGAAAGGAGAGGGGCGGGCCAGCGAGGGGAATGACACCCCCCTCGCTGGCCCAACCCCTCTCCTTTCCCCGGGACGGCTCCGCTCATGGAGCGCAGCGGGAGAGGGGCGGGCCAGCTGGCCCGGGCGGAGGCGTCGCTCCGTGCACATGCGTCATGACATCATGCACATGGAGCGATGCCCCGCCCCCATGGGTGCCGCTTGGCTTGCCGCCCCCAGCAGCCCAGCGGCTAGCTACGTCCCTGGTCGGAGCCATCGCTGTAAAGGCCCTGGCCCTTGTGGAGGATAATCTGGCTTCTTTTGGGCCCAGGACCCTTAAGCTATTGTCATTTGTGGACCTTAAGGTCCTCTGTGGGGCATACCAGGAGAGGCGGTCCCATAAGTACGAGGGCCCTAAGCTTACCTTAGGTCTGATCCAGCAGGGGTATTCTTGTGCTCTTATGAATTTGGTTTGCTTTTCGTTATATTCTGAATGGCCAAAGGGAGGCAATATTTATTTATTTTGTCTTTTCCATGGGCTACAAATCACCCTGTGTACAGTAATGTAGAAAGGTGGCTTATAAATTGAAAACTAACGTGAAATGAAGATTGAGAAAAAGAATTAAACCCAACAACAAAATGACGAAGAAAGAAAACGAAGGCCAGTTAAAATTTTTCTAAAATACTTTCAGTGCGGTCTTCAGCACTGAGGTTTTCCGATAATATTAACGGCAAGCTAAATAAACAGACCCCGGTTTCAAAATGCAGGTAGAGAGACGGGCAAGACTTGCCATTGTTCTAGAATAATCCATCTTTGAAGAGCTGTATAATTGTACATACAGTTTCTTTTTCATGTCTCGTTCAAGGTCAGTCCCAATGGAAAATTTCCTCGCCACGCTGAAAAATTGCATTATTCCCTGTCACAAAGGGCCCGTTTCAACAACCAAATGTTTCAGAGATTGAAAAGCTGCCAAGGACGTTTGGGAAAAGCAAAGCAAAAGTGTGTTTTTGTGTTTTTGTTTTAATTTCATCTTTTGAGCGGAGAAGGAGACAGCAGGCATGCCAACGAACGAAGACTCTTACAGTGTGAATGTGGGGAAGAAAAATTGACCTGGCCGTCGAACAATAAGTGGTTTTTTCTCTCTCTCTGCAAGCCAATGGACATCTCCCAAAGCTACCCACCCAACTGAAGGAAGGCCCCCCACCTCCTCAGCACAATTAATTCAATGGTTTCCCTCATTTCCTGCAGTTTAGCTGCAAAATGCCAGGGGGTTGCCACGGCGACACCTCAAACCCTCGGCCTGGTTAGATCACTCTTTAATCCTGACAGCCAGCCCGAGGAATCTGGCTATTTGTTTTAAAGATAAAAGCCGCAAGCTCCCCGACATTCTTCCCCAATTTCGCCCCCCATTAGCTGCGTCCTTCTGTCATAACAAAAGCATGTGAGGGTTGTGAGAGGGAGCAGGGAAGAATGTTAAGCCGAGAGCCGGGCACAGAGGGGCTCGAAACGCACTTCTGAATGGGCAGCCATTGAAGTGGGGAGGTTGGGGTTATTTAAGCCAGAAAAAAACGTTTTGAGGAGGGGTAGCCAATGCAACGTTCTGTGGATGCTACTGGACTCCAAATCCCATCACCCAAATGTCAAGGATGATGGGAGTTGTAGTTCAACAAAATCCAGAGGCTTCCCCAAAAGGATAATTTACTCTTTATCCTATGAGCTACCAATTATATTCACAGCTCTAATTAGCGGCGTGGCTAGCTGCTTGGGCCCTCTAATAAATGAAGGCAATGGTGAATTATGGTGCTTGTTTTAATTTTTAAAATCATATTCTGTTTTATATATATATATATATATATATATATATATATATATATATATATATGGTTTAAAATATTTCTGTTCCATCCTTAAACTCTGTCTTTATTAATGGAACGCAGTACAAACTGTTTATACTGGCTGGACAACCCAGCCAGATGGGTGGAGTATAAATAATTAAACTATTATTATTATTATTGTTATTATTATTATCATCATCATTATTATCATCATTATTATACTATTTGTATTATACTATTATACTATTTGTTACAACTACTTAGGGGATATAGGGATGCGGGTGGCACTGAGGGTTAAACCACAGAGCCTAGGGCTTGCTAATCAGAAGGTTGGTGGTTCGAATCCCTGCGACAGGGCGAGCTCCCATTGCTCGGTCCCAGCTCCTGCCCACCTAGCAGTTTGAAAGCACGTCAAAGTGCAAGTAGATAAATAGGTACCGCTCCAGCGGGAAGGTAAACGGTGTTTCCGTGCGCTGCTCTGGTTTGCCAGAAGCGGCTTAGTCATGCTGGCCACATGACCCGGAAGCTGTACGCCGGCTCCCTCGGCCAGTAAAGCGAGATGAGCGCCGCAACCCCAGAGTCGGACACGACTGGACCTAATGGCCAGGGGTCCCTTTACCTTTAGCTTTTACTTAGGGGATAGTTGAGTAGATTGCCCATGATAGCTGCTCCCCTCAAGTCCAGATGCTAAATCAAACTCCAGGGATGCTGGTGAACATAGGTCCAGGCATTATTGATAATAACTCCATACTGCCATTTACCATGAATAGTAAGCTTCCAATACTTTGGCTCCAATACTCTGGCCACCTCATGAGAAGAGGAAGACTCCCTGAAAAGACCCTGATGTTGGGAAAGATGGAGGGCACAAGGAGAAGGGGACGACAGAGGATGAGATGGTTGGACAGTGTTCTCGAAGCTACCAACATGAGTCTGACCAAACTGCGGGAGGCAGTGGAAGACAGGAGTGCCTGGCGTGCTCTGGTCCATGGGGTCACGAAGAGTCGGACACGACTAAACGACAAAACAAGTTATTTCCAACACTACCTGCCATACGTCTCAGGTAGTGGGGTAGACTGTGAGCAGGTGAGCCTGTGTGCCTGCTGCATCCACTGGGCAACTTCAAGGCCCCTCCCACTTTGCTGCCTTATCCTTGAACCAGACGTGGATTTGGACACCCTTTCAAACGGAGGAGTCCTTCAAAGAGAGGACTGTTCTTGGAAATCAGACTAGCTTAGTGGATTGGGATTAAGGGACTGTGCCAAAGGTATGTTTGCAGGGTCCTTTTCCAGCTGCCTATTTGAAGCAGCCCTTCAGTTGCTGATGCACAGGATGCAGGAACATAATACGAATTTCCTTGCAGCCGCAGGGGCTTGAGCACAGTGTATTGCCAGGAGGTGGTTTCCCCAACTCTGTGCCCAGTAGACAAATGCTGGAACGGTTCCAATGTCATCCCTGATTTCCTGCAGTTTCCCCTGATTGTTACCTTTGAAAAGTAGCATTGAGAGAATGCACCCTACGCCCAAATCCACCGAACAGAGTATGCTCAGACTGCCTTTCCCCAGATATTTTCTCTGCCAAATCCATTTCTGTTCCTGCTCCCTGACCCAACAGGCATTGATGCACGTCTAGGCAGATCCCAGATGCTCTGATTATTGCAGTGTCAGCAGAAATGGTTCTGTATCTCTGTATGAAGCCCACTTCGAACCTGACTCTCTGGCAAGTCGGCAGAATAACGGCGGCAGCTTCTTGAGCCTCCTGGGCCATTCATACTCTTATGGGCTCCCGTCTGTGCATCCCAGGAGTGCACAGCGGCCATCGGTGAGAACTTCAGAAGAACCTTGCTAGACCCAGCAAGGAGCCATCATCCCAGTCCAGCATCCTGTTCTCCCAGTGGCCAACCACAGGAGCAGCTCGAAAGCAGCACCTGAGCAGCACTGTCCTCACATGTGATTCTGAGCAACGAATCTCAAGAGGCATACCATCTCTGACCGTGGAGGGAGAACATAGCCGTTGAGGTTACTCGCCATCGGTAGCTGTTACACACCATCCAAATCTCCAAGCAGTGGGAGGTGCCAGGAGTTTCAGTTCTTACTCAGCGTTCTGTTTCCTTGGAAGAAAGGTCAACAGAGATTGTGATGTCTTTAGGATGGGTGACACCTGGCTTGAGAGCAGTACATGTGAAAAGGATCTAGGAGTCTTGGTAGACCACAAACTTGACATGAGTCAACAGTGTGATGCAGCAGCTAAAAAAGCCAATGCAATTCTGGGCTGCATCAATAGGAGTATAGCGTCTAGATCAAGGGAAGTAATAGTACCACTATATTCTGCTCTGGTCAGACCTCACCTGGAATACTGTGTCCAGTTCTGGGCACCACAGTTCAAGAAGGATACTGACAAGCTGGAACGTGTCCAGAAGAGGGCAACCAAAATGGTCAAAGGCCTGGAAACAATGCCTTATGAGGAACGGCTTAGGGAGCTGGGTATGTTTAGCCTGGAGAAGAGAAGGTTAAGGGGTGATATGATAGCCATGTTCAAATATATAAAAGGATGTCATATAGAGGAGGGAGAAAGGTTGTTTTCTGCTGCTCCAGAGAAGCGGACACGGAGCAATGGATTCAAACTACAAGAAAGAAGATTCCACCTAAACATTAGGAAGAACTTCCTGACAGTGAGAGCTGTTCGGCAGTGGAATTTGCTACCAAGGAGTGTGGTGGAGTCTCCTTCTTTGGAGGTCTTTAAGCGGAGGCTTGACAGCCATCTGTCAGGAATGCTTTGATGGTGTTTCCTGCTTGGCAGGGGGTTGGACTGGATGGCCCTTGTGGTCTCTTCCAACTCTATGATTCTATGTGTGTGTATGTGTATGTATGTATATATATATATATATATATATATATATATGTATATATATATATATGTGTGTGTGTGTGTGTGTGTGTGTGTGTAAAGGACCCTTGGACGGTTAAGTCCAGTCAAAGGTGACTATGGGGTTGCAGCGCTCATCTCACTTTCAGGCCGAGGGAGCCAGCCTTGGTCCACAGAAGCTTTCTGGGTCATGTAGCCAGCAGGACTAAACCACTTCTGGTACAACGGAACACCATGATGGAAACCAGAGCACACGGAAATGCTGTTTACCTGCCCGCCGCAGTGGTACTTATCTACTTGTACTGGCATGCTTTCAAACTGCTAGGTAGGCAGGAGCTGGGACAGAGCAACGGAAGCTCACCCCGTTGTGCGGATTTGAACTGCCAACCTTCGGATCGGCAAGCCCAAGAGTCTCAGTGGTTTAGACCACAGCACCCCCCCCCCGCACCCCATATTATGCCTATATTATATAGGCATAATATGGGAGATCTCACAGCATTAACACCTCAACAGATCTTGCTTCTCCATTAGTCACAGCTTTGGATCTAGCACAGACCTGAAAAAGGCAGAAGCTTAATTGAAAGCATTAGGGTGGGTCGGACTGGTGGCGAAAGCGAAAGAGGGAGAGGTGGGGACTTTTGCAATGTGAAATTTCGGCAGCGGTTGTCTCTCTTTGTTTCCGTGCATTGACCCGGACAGAGAAATAGGCAGAAGAATCCCAAGAATTTCCAAGAGCCTGCTCCGAGCCAGCTCTGCCTCTCATCCACCCCCCGCCCTGACAGTCCCTTCATTCGCTCATGTCTCTGAGCCCACAGTGGCTGCCAGTTGACAAAGGAATTGCTGAGGAAAAAAGGAATCCATGACAGCGGGCTGCGGTGGGTGGGGGTGGCCTTTGGAGAGCTGTGTTTTCGCTGTCAAGATCACCAAGATAGTGTCAGGAGAACATAAGGAGAGCCTGACTGCTGGGTCAGGTCAAAGGCCCATTCAGTTCTCACAGTGACCAACAGACACCCATGGCGAGCACACAAGTAGGACCTGAGCACAACAGCCCCTCTTCCTATGAGTACCTCATGTTACGATTGCTGCGGGTAGCGTTTGTCACGGGATACGAATGCGCCGAACCCAGAAGTACCTGGAATGAGTTACTTCCGGGTTCGGTGCTTTGCGCATACGCAGAAGCGCAAAATAACATGCCACACGCATGCACAGAAGCGCCAAATTCGCACCGCGCACATGTGCACAGACGCGGCGCTTCAGGTTGCGCTCTGCTCAGGTTGCGAACGGGCCTCCGGAACGGATCCCGTTCGCAACCAGAGGTACCACTGTACAGGGCCGGATTCAGGTTTGATGAGCCCTAAGCCCTAAGCTGTCCTTTGAAACTGTTTTTGTGTTGTATATGCTATATGGTAATTTATGGACCTCATAGGTATCTCAAGCCATTTGCACATGTTGCCATGCAACCCAGTCCATGCAGAATGTAGGCACCCTATATATAGAAATGAGCAAACCAGTGATATTTTAGGGAGCAGGCTAGCAGGCAGGGCCCATTACTTACATCATAGGAGCCTACACAACACAAAACACTGTTGCTGTATGTAGGTTTTATTTTTATTTTTTTTATCTTATATTTTGGAAAGGTACATCCTGTTTTTTTCCTTGAATTTTTTTGGCGGCCCCCAAGAGAATGGGGCCCTAAGCTATAGCTTGTTTCACTTACACGTAAATCCGGCACTGTGCGTGTGATTCCCACTGACTGGTGTCATACCCTCCAATATTTCTCTGTTGAAAATAGGGACAGCATATCCCATAATAGTAGTAGTAGTAGTAATAATAATCATCATAATACTCTGCTCATCTGACTGTGTTGCGCCAGCCACCCTGGACACCTTCCAACATATATAAAAACATAAAAAAATTCAACAATTTAACACTTCCATCTACAGGGCTGCTTTCGGTGTCTTCTAAAGGCTGTGTAGTTACTTATCTCCTTGGCTCGCATAACTCCATAGCCTCCAACATTTCTCCGATGAAAATAGGGACGTCCTAAGGAAAAGCGGGACATTCCGGGATCAAATCAGAAACCGGGACGGCTTCTGTAAATCCGGGACTGTCCCAGGAAAACAAGGACATTTAGAGAGTCTGTGGTATCCAGAGGCTGCTTTCAACAGCGGGGGTAGAACATAGCCATCGTGGCTAAAAATAAAAATAAAAATATACCCTGCCCTTCTTACTGCCCATTGGTAGTATTATTCTTCCAAATTCCCTTTTTCAAAGCCATCCAAGTTGGTGACCGTTGCTACCCCCTGTGGGAGTGAGTTCCATGGTTTAACTATGAACTGTGAGGAGAAACACTTTATTTTCTCTGCCCTGAGCCTACCAACATCCAGCACTCGGAAAAGCCCTTCTGGATCACACCAACAGACCATCGAGTCCAGCATACTGTTCTCACATCATGGCAAGGAGCCATGAATTTGCCAAATCCTGTTTTTTTTTTAAGCCATCCAAGTGGGTGGCCCTCATTACTTCTTAGAATCATAGAATCATAGAATCTTAGAGTTGGAAGAGACCACAAGGGCCATCCAGTCAGGCACGTACCGAGCCGCTCAGTCACCCGGGGCGGCAAACCCGGGGACCCAGTGGCGGCGCGTGTGTGCAGCGTCGCTGCGTCTGATGCACGCGCTGTGTGTTGTGTGTCATACGCAGCAGCGCATGCGCTGTGTGTACAATGCACTGTGCATGCGTGCCGTGCCATAGCGGCGCCACCGGGCAGGTCCCGAACAGGCCACAGGGCGGAGCGGCCTCACCCCACAGCCTGCTCACATGCCGTCCTCCCCTGTCACCCCCTCCCCTGGAACCCGGGGCGGACCACCTCCTGCCCCTTGCTCCGCCCCTGCATCCAGTCCGAGCCCCTGCCAAGCAGGAAACACCATCAAAGCATTCCTGACAGGTGGCTGCCAAGCCTCTGCTTAAAGACCTCCAAAGAAGGAGACTCCACCACACTCCTTGGCAGCAAATTCCACTCTTGAGGGAGTAAATTCCGTAGTTTAACTATGGGCTGCCATGTGAAAGAATACAGGCGCAGTCAAGCCTGGTGTTCTTGCGGGAATTTTCTCCACTGAAAAGCAAGAGTGCCTGATGTTGCTTGTTTTATAGTCCAGGCAGCAAAAGTGGTCACACGCCAAGGCAAGGGTGGGAGTTGAATGCAGACCGCCAGGCCTCTTTGTCCAAATCTGCCTAGGCCACGCCTCCTAGAGCCAGCATGGTGTAGTGGTTAAGAGTGGTAGACTCATAATCTGGTGAACTGGGTTCACGTCTCCGCTCCTCCACATGCAGCTGCTGGGTGACCTTGGGCTAGTCACACTTCTCTGAAGTCTCTCAGCCCCACTCACCTCACAGAGTGTTTGTTGTGGGGGAGGAAGGGAAAGGAGAATGTTAGCTGCTTTGAGACTCCTTTGGGTAGTGATAAAGCGGGATATCAAATCCAAACTCTTCTTCTTCTTCTTCTTCTTTTCTTCTTCTTCTTCTTCTTCTTCTTCTTCTTCTCTTCTTCTCCTCCTCCTCCTCTTCTCAGGCCACTCCCCTCACTGACCCTGCTCACATCCACTTTCCTTCCTCCAGCCCACCGTTGGAATGTGGCCCTCAGGAGATTGTCTATAAAAGAATGTGGCCCCTGACCAGGTAAAATATTATCCACACCAGCTCCAAGGACTTTTTGCTGCTAGTGTCTGTCCTTTTTTCAACTTGCCAAGCTCCAAAGTGAGCTTTTTAATGCTGCTTTGCTCCTGTTCCACTTTGCTGTATCGATTTTGCGGCTGTCTTCTTGGTTTGATTTATTGGATGTTGTTTTAATTTGTAAACCACCATGGAATTTTTATGAGTAGGTGGTTTGTCAATCTTTTAAGTAAAATAAACACAGAAATGCAAGTTTCACCTGCTATTTTATTGCTGATGGTGTTATTGAATGTCTAATTTTATGTTAATATGTTTTGATTGCTTAATCACTTGGGGGATTTTTGCAGTAGAGATACAGGGTTGTACCCAGTTAAGTTCTACTCTGAATAGACCCATTGAAAGCAAGCGCCTGTGATTTATTCTAGCCTAAGCATTTTCACGGGGAACGTTTGTTTAAAGGTGGATGAGGGCAGATGTAAAACTAAACAAGTTTTAATGTGCTTGGAGCAGTCATCATTGTACTTAACTCTGCAATGAGAGAGTAAGAATCTATTTCCCAAACTTTCTCTTCAATACACATCAGAATAACCAGTGCTGATAAGCAACAGCGGGTGAGAATTATTGCTCCTATGCCCTGATTTGAGTTTGGCCAAACTGCGGGAGGCAGTGAAAGATAGGCGTGCCTGGCATGCTCTGGTCTATGGGGTCACGAAGAGTCGGACACGACTGAACGACTGAACAACCACATGCCCTGATTATGGGCTTCCTAGAGGCAACTGGATGGTCCTTATGGGGACCAGGAGGCTGGAGTAGACGGGTCATTAGTCTGATCCATACAAGACTTCTCTTACATTCTTAGGAAAATATGCTTTGGGTGTGTGAACCGGCTTTCAGTGCCAGGAAGCTTTCCGTCCTTTCAAAGGTGCCTGAATATTTAGCAGAAACTGCCCTTTTCACACCTTCTTAGGTCTCATCTCTGCAGGTGATGTTTGGGTTTCGTCAGAGAGGTATGCTTAGCCTGGGGAACAGACGATTGAAAAGAAGATGTGATAGCAGCCTTCAAATATCTGGAAGCCTGTCAAGCAGAAGATGAAGCAGACCTGCCTCCTGTTTCTCCAGAGGGCAGGATTAGAGCCAATGAATGGAATTTGTGGGGAAGAGGATTCCAGTAGTAATTTCCTAATGGCCAGAGCTGTTTGATCCTGGAACAGACTGCCCTGGGAGGTGGTGGGATCTCCTTCTCTGGATGCCATCAAGTGGAGACTCAACAGCCGTCAGTCAGGGATGCTCCTTCTCCATCTCACATTTCAGATCTAGACTAGAGGGCCTCCAAGGATCTGCCCAACTCTGTGGGTTGTAACCAATGTTAGTCCTACTCAGAGTAAACCCATTGAAATGAATGGGAATGGCTGATTGAGGTCCAGTGGCTCTGTTCTGAGTAGGACAAGCATTGGATGCAACCCTATGATTCTGTGAGGACAGCGAGTTGTTGTTGTTGTTGTTATTATTATTATTATTATTATTATTATTATTATTATTAATTCAGAATTATTAGCTGTTTGGTACCCAAAGATCTCCAAGGGATTTGCAATGCATTAAAAAATATTTTAAAAATATTAAAGACCAGGAGCATTTTTATTAGGGATTTTAGGGCGAGACCTGCCAAGGAAAACAAAGAATTTGTTTATGTACGCTGCAAGAGCGGCCAGAGTCTTGTTGGCACAAAGATGGAAGAACGAAGGAATCCCAACGAAGGAACAATGGCAAGAAAAGTTGATGAGTTATGCGGAGATGGCAAAGTTAACATCTTGTTAACAGACAACCATGACTTTAAGGAAGAATGGGGACTTTTTACAATTTATCTAAACAAGGCAACAAAGGGATTTGGACTCCTTGGCAGGTTTTGAATAAACATTCACAAATCTAGAAGGAGAACATATGACAGACAATGTAAGGATATGTAAAAATTTATAACATCCAGAAAACAGTATGTATAAATAAATCGGAGAGGGGAGCTGAGGGAAGTCTTGGGAGGGCGGAGGAGGGCAGGGAGGGGAGGGAATAAAACTGGGGGAAATGTAATTAATTATAATGATAATTTGCTTTGATAAGTGTTTAATTTTTTTAGAAAAAAATATTTTAAAAATATTAATGCCGAGAACCAAACCCAAGGTTGGAAAAAATGAGAAATTAAGGCAAATCTAAACAGACACTTATACCCATTGTTCCTTTTGTCTCAGGACTGGAGCTAAAAGGCTGAGCTAAGTGCTTAGAGGTTTATCTTTGATGGAGCTGAGTGCAAAAAGGGGCAATAATAATAATAATAACAATAACAACAACAATAATTAATAATAATAATTCCTTCCAGTCGCACCTTAGAGACCAACTAAGTTTGTTATTGGCTACTGGAAGGATTTTTTTTTTTTAAATTTTGTTTCGACTATGGCAGACCAACACGGCTACCTACCTGTAACTAATACTAATACTGATAGTAATATTAATAATAATAATAATAATCCAGTGCTAAGTGGGGGGAAACCTAGCCTTGCATCTTGCTAATCTATTTCCCGAAGTAGGAGGAAGTTATACTCTTTCTCCTCCCTCCGCTCCTCTGGCCAGCTGTCTATACTACAGCCACCCACCAGACTTTAACCCAGTGCTGCAGAATGATGGATGATGGGATGGTCTCTCTGTCTCTCATGGAAAACAGCCTCTTTCTCTCCACTATTCTGCCGTGAAACCACAGCCATTCCCTTCCACCGCACCCTAGAACTCAGTGCACATCACCCCCTTCCCTGAACGCTCCCACAAGGTGTTTCCTCTCCTGCGGATGATAATGAAACTGAATGCTATTTTAGGACCCATGTTTGTTGGCTCAGTCTGACGCAGTGCTGGGGGGAAAAAAAAAACTTGATCTGAATCACAACCAAACATGTTTACAGTCATCTCGGGGTGAAGACAGACGTATCGTTGTGTGTGTGGAGGGGTCATCTGGATAACTGAGAGCAGCAAAGGTTGAAGACCAGCATGCATTTGAATAGCAATGGACGTGACTTGAATTTTGAACGGATGCCCATTGCCCTGAAAACAAATGCCTTGCAATGGATGCAGCAAAGCTTGCATCAGAGCCACACTTTGTAATCTCTGTCTTCATCCTGAGAAACTATTACCTTTGTCCTCACCCTTAGAAATGTTAAATATCTTGCAGGCTGGGGAGGTGATTGGATTAAGCTTGACTGGGCCCATCTGTTCTGTTTTTAAAAACAATCATATCCTTACTAGTGGGCCAGGAGAGCTGTGGGGGAAAAAAAATCACACCTGGCAACCAATGCACCCCTTGGGTTTCAGATAGTACATGTGTTGTTGGTGTTTAGTCTTTTAGTCCAGCGTTTTTCAACCTTTTTTGGGCAAAGGCACACTTGTTTCATGAAAAAAATCACGAGGCACACCACCATTAGAAAATGTTAAAAAAATTTAACTCTGTGCCTATATTGACTATATATAAAGTAATTTTTCAATTTTTCCCACGGCACACCAGGCAACATCTCGCGGCACACTAGTGTGCCGCGGAACAGTGGTTGAAAAACACTGTTTTAGTCGTGTTCCTCTTCGTGACCCCATGGACCAGAGCACGCCAGGCACTCCTGTCTTCCACTGCCTCCCGCAGTTTGGTCAGACTCATGTTGGTAGCTTTGAGAACACTGTCCAACCATCTCGTCCTCTGTCATCCCCTTCTCCTTGTGCCCTCCATCTTTCCCAACATCAGGGTCTTTTCCAGGGAGTCTTCTCTTCTCATGAGGTGGCCAAAGTATTGGAGCCTCAGCTTCAGGATCTGTCCTTCCAGTGAGCACTCAGGGCTGATTTCCTTCAGAATGGATAGGTTTGATCTTCTTGCAGTCCATGGGACTCTCAAGAGTCTCCTCCAGCACCATAATTCAAAAGCATCAATTCTTCGGCGATCAGCCTTCTTTATGGTCCAGCTCTCACTTCCATACATCACTACTGGGAAAACCATAGCTTTAACTATATGGACCTTTGTTGGCAAGGTGATGGGTAAAGGTAAAGGTAAAGGGACCCCTGACCGTTAGGTCCAGTCATGGACAACTCTGGGGTTGCGCGCTCATCTCACTCTATAGGCCGAGGGAGCCGGTGTTTGTCCGCAGACAGCTTCCAGGTCATGTGGCCAGCATGACTAAGCCGCTTCTGGCGAACCAGAGCAGCGCACGGAAACGCCGTTTACCTTCCCGCCAGAGCGGTACCTATTTATCTACTTGCACTTTGACGTGCTTTCAAACTGCTAGGTTGGGCAGGAGCTGGGACCGAGCAACGGGAGCGGGGATTCAACCGCCGACCTTCTGATCAGCAAGGCCTAGGCTCTGTGGTTTACCTCACAGCGGCACCCGTGTCCCTAAGGTGATGGGTAGATGAGTCTAAAAAGCCTGGAACAGTTGTGCAATAGATGTTGACCCACCATGGGGGCTGGAGCCCATTGGAACGGGTGGGGTAGAAGGCAGAGAAACCAACATTAAGGGGACTGGGAGCTAGTGAAAGGTACAGCCACCACCTGTTTGGTGGCAAGTCAGAAGGCAGGCAGGGGGTCTGGCTGAAGCAGACTGAGGTTGGTGGGGCAATGCCCCATTCACACTAATAGACCGCCTTCTCCTGTTGGTCCACCATCTATCACAGTGTTTCCCAAACTTGGGTCTCCAGCTGTTTTTGGACTACAACTCCCATCATCCCTTGCTAGCAGGACCAGTGGTCAGGATGATGGGAATTGTAGTCCCAAAATTGTTGCAGACCCAAGTTTGGCCAACACTGATCTATCACATCCTTCCTGCTTTGGGTTGAATTAATGGCTGACTTGCTGAATATGCTGGTTAGAGGCTGAGGATATTTCACCGGAGTGGGAGAAAGCCAGAGCGTTGCAGGATGAGGCTATAAATCTGGCTTATAGGCTAACGAAGCTTTCATGCTGCCTTGGCACCAATGGCCCAACCCTGAGCCAAGGCTTGCAGGCAGCTAATTAAATTCAACGGTTGTGATACAAGGAGGGGATTCTGGGAGGGGAGAGAGACAGAAAGCAACGAATTTTCTGCTTGGTGAAAACTAGACTGGCGGGACAAAGCGGGAAATCAAGGACATTCACAAGCAAATGCGGCCCTCGGTGCCTCTGAATCCGGACCCCGGGACTCTTCCGCAAGCTGCACAACCTTACCAGGCCAGGCCAGGCCACACTTTCCCCTGGCCTTGCTTCAGATCCTCCCTGAGTCAATAAGTTCTTCTACCACAAAGACAAATGGTTTGGATGAAATAAGACACTGGGCTAACTAATACAGGTGAGAGGGCCCATTTGGGACTACAACTCCCATCCCCCCTGACCATTGGCCATGCTTGCTGGGGCTGATGGGAGTTGTAGTTCAGCAACACCTGAAGGGCCGAATGGGCCCTCTCACCTGTATTAATTAGTCCCGTGTCTTCTTTCACGCCAACCATTTGCCTTAGTGGTAGAAGAAACTATTGACTTTGGCTATTATGGAAAAAATAACATAAACTATGTATCTCCAGAGGATACCAATAATTTCTGATAACTATTTTGGGGTGGGGAGTTATTGATACAATGTTTGATTGCTGTCGGTGTGGCATTTTTATCTAGGTATTTTTCACACTACCTATTTTTCAGGTCAAAATGCTCACTCAAGGTGGTTTGCAAATAAAACCTTATAAGCATTTATCCCCCCTGGCTTTTTTTTTTTTTACGATTGTACCTCAGTTTGGAGACTTTTAGTCAAAAATCCAAGGAAGGAAGGAAGGAAGGAAGGAAGGAAGGAAGGAAGGAAGGAAGGAAGACAATAGGAAAGAAGGAAGGAATACAGAGAAGGAGAGAGGGAAGGAAGAAGATTTCGGTGGGGTGGGGTGGGGAGAATGGTGAAATAGCTTTCATAACCCCAGTCACATTTAATCATGCAATGCCGAGAGACTTTATGAACATCTAAACATTTGTCTTTGAGATTACATGTGCTTGGTACAGGAAGATGGACTGGGGCAGTGCGTTTCTTGAGACAGTGATTTTTATTTTTTTTACAAGTTGAAGCACTTGGAAAGAATGCGGACAGGAGGAGATACCTGCCTGCCAACGAGAAGAGGCAAACTCTGGCTGAACCCGCCTTTTATCACGGGGGGGGGGGAGTGGTACAAGGTGGAACACTGTTTAGACACAAAATCCAACCCGCGCCTGTGAAAAGGACGAGCATAAATTATAGTGATTGGAGAGATGGTGTGCTGCAGAGCGAAGAATGAAAAATTAACTATGCCTTTTCTCCTTCAACTCTCTCACTGACTTGGGGGAAATGTTGGAGGGTATGGAATAGGACGTCCCTATTTATATTGGTCCATGGGTTCACGAAGAGTCGGACACGACTGAACGACTGAACGACAACAACATTTATATTGGTATGGAATTATGCGACCCTCCCCCACCGAGCCAAAGAAATAATTAGCTATACAACCTTTAGAAGACTTCTGATGACAGCCCTGTATAGGGATGTTTTTCTTAATGTTTAATGGGTGACATATAAATGATAAAATTATAATTATAATGGAATAAAGGTAAAGGTAAAGGGACCCCTGACCATTAAGTCCAGTTGCGGACAACTCTGAGGTTGCAGCACTCATCTCAATTTACTGGCCGAGGGAGCAGCTTCCGGGTCATATGGCCAGCATGACTAAGCCGCTTCTGGCAAAGCAGAGCAGCGCACAGAAATGCCGTTTACCTTCCCGCCAGAGTGGTACCTATTTATCTACTTGCAGTTTGTGCTTTCGAGCTGCTAGGTTGGCAGGAGCAGGGACCAAACAATGGGAGCTCACCCCATCGCGGGGATTTGAACCGCCAACCTTCTGATCGGCAAGCCCTAGGCTCTGTGGTTTAACCCACAGCACCACCCGCGTCCCTTTATAATGGAATAGGGCATCCCTATATTCATTGGAGAAATGTTGGAGGGTATGCTCACAACTCTCAGCCACCTTAACCAATTTCAGCTCCCAGAATTCTTGGGGGGAGAATTGACTGTTTAAAGTGGTGTTTTGCAGTAAGGTTAAAGCTGACTGGGAAATGATATATAATGAATTGAAAAGGATGTTTAAAATAACGTTTTATACAAAACACACACAACCCAGAAGCTTTTCTTTGGGGAATTATAGGGACAGAACTACCTAAACTGTATAGAAATTTATTTGTGTATGCTTCTACAGCAGCAAGAATGTTACTTGCCCCAAAGTGGAAAGAAGCAGAAGTCCGAGTAAAGGAAGAAGGGATACAAAAACTCATGGAATGTGCAGAAATGGCGAAACTTACTGGAAGAATAAGAAATCAAGGCAACAAACATTTTATAAAAGAGTGGAAATGGTTTATTGCATATTTACAGATAAATTGTAAACAGATAAGAACATTGGCAGGATTATTGTAACAACCTGCAGTTTCATAAGAGTTTATATTTAAAGTAGATAATTAAATGAGCAAATTAAATGAATTTGGATATGCAGAAGATATTAAAAATAAACTTAGGGAACCGAGGAAAGGGGAGGGAGTCAAAGTTTTGAAATGTTAAGATGAATGTAAAATTTGGGAAATGTACGAGTCTGAAAAGTATATATAAAATTTAAAAATAAGAAGTAAAGTGGTGTCATAGCTTTAAATGTATGGTCTGAATGTATGGCCAAACTCGTGGGCCCTCCTGGACAGAGTAAACCCTCATACCTCAATGGCCTGCTGTGTCTGCAATTCAGAATGTTGGGTGGGACTGGGAAATGGGGGGGGGTGGGATCTGAAGAGCACACTTCTGAATTCTTGCAAGTTATCTCCAAGTGGTGCTTCTTGGCTCTTTGCCCGATGGCCCCATACCTCTGTTATTTGAAATCGTTTCTTTTGCATGGGCTTCGGATCAGGTTGGCCTTAAAGGGTAAGGCGTCCGCCCTGCCTGTAACCCTGTAACAGGCACTCCCAGCCTCTGAACCAGAAGATGTATGTGTTTATTTCGGAACATTTCAAGAGCAACGACGTGGAGGAGTTTGAAGGATTTCTTTGGAGGGATTCTTGCCTTGGGAGGAGCAAGATTCTGGCAGAAGACGCACATCGCCAGGCTCTTGCTTAGCGGAGGTCACAATTCCCACATCTCATGTTGAGCATTCTCTGAAGTCAAACACCAGAGCATCCTAAAGGTAAAGATAAAGGTACCCCTGACCGTTAGGTCCAGTCGCGGACGACTCTGGGGTTGTGGCGCTCATCTCGCTCTATAGGCCGAGGGAGCCGGCGTTTGTCCGCAGACAGCTTCCGGGTCATGTGGCCAGCATGACTAAGCCGCTTCTGGCGAACCAGAGCAGTGCACGGAAACACCGTTTACCTTCCCGCCGGAGCGGTACCTATTTATCTACTTGCACTTTGACGTGCTTTCGAACTGCTAGGTGGGCAGGAGCAGGGACCAAGCAACGGGAGCTCACCCCATCGCGGGGATTCGAACTGCCGACCTTCCAATCTGGCGAGCCTTAGGCACTGTGGTTTAGACCACAGTGCCACTTGCGTTCCCCCAGAGCATCCTAGACAATGACATACCCTCCCAATGTCTCACCAATGAGATGCAAGACATGGCTGTACCTAGAGATGAATGAATTAGTCTATTTGCGGGTCACTCTGTGTTCGCCCATAAATTTCTCCTGCGCCGTTTCCTCATTAATCTGCAGTTTAATATAATTAAGCTTCCTTGATCTTGGTTTGCTGCAATGCCTGACCTGGACCGTTCAGAGCTGAGCTGTAGTCCATCCTGACACTATCAAGCAGACACGGGCTTCATTCACACACAGTGCCAAATATTAATTATGTTGTAATTTGTATTGTAATATTCCATATTATATTTTGTGTTGGGGTTGCAGGCTGCCTGGAGATGTTTGCGTGACAGGGGGTGTGTACATACTGTATTTTAAATTTTAAAAAATGAATGATAAAGAAATGAAATTCGCCCAGTGAGCAAGTTTTGTGGATGCCCCATATCTGGCCCCTATATGGCTTCGTGATTACTCATATCTCCCACTGTACTAGAATCATAGAATTGTAGAGTTAGAAGGGACCTCAAGGGTCATGTAGTAAAGGGGTCCTTTACCTTTACCTTTTTTTTTTAAGATCCACTACCCAAGTCCCCAGAGAGCCAGTGCCCATCAGCAGGGATGATGCTGAACTAAATGGACCAATGGTTTGACTCAGACATTCCTAATATTATCCCTAAAAGCTTGCATACAAAACCCAGTCCTCAAACCAAACCACCATTACAACAATCAGTTTTCACAAAACAAGTACAGTGGTACCTCGGGTTACATACGCTTCAGGTTACAGACTCCGCTCACCCAGAAATAACGCTTCAGGTTAAGAACTTTGCTTCAGGATAAGAACAGAAATTGTGCTCTGGCGGCGCAGCAGCAGCGGGAGGCCCCATTAGCTAAAGTGGTGCTTCAGGTTAAGAACAGTTTCAGGTTCCTCCAGAACGAATTAAGTACGTAACCAGAGGCACCACTGTAATCTCATATCCCACCTTTCCCCTGCACTCCTGAATGGCAGCGGGTTAGACTAGATGACTTCTGGGGTCCCTCCCAACTCTACAATTCTATGATTCCCAAAGAAAAGGTTCTCGCTGACCCCTTATTTGGGTTTAGCAAGGTTGTTGCATCATGTGCCCTTGGGGCAGTTCATCTTACTGTACCACAACTGAATCACCGGACTTGTTCTTTTGTGTTTTTATAGCCTCTTCTGCCAAGGTTCTGCTGGTGAATCCTGCATCCCACTTCTGGGAAGAACAACATCCTAGCTCCAGCGACTCTCCTTGGCTGATGATTGTTCATCTAAGAAGGACACCTGAGCTTTGGATGGAGACAAATGGTCTTGAATTACCTGCTGCTGCTGAAGCCTCCATTCACTCCCTAGCATATTTGGAATATTTCCCTTCCAGATCTTTGCTACGTATCTCTCTCTCTCTCTCTCTCTCCCCCACTTACTGGTCATTCCCCTGCAGTTATTAGCTTTGTAAAACATCTCCTCCCCGGAAAGTCAAGGGAGGCCTTTTCGTTCTGATGTGTCTAGCAAGTGCCCTAGGAGCAAATGGAGCATTGGCTCACCAAGATTATGTGATGATAGCATAACACACTAAATAACATTAAAATGAATAAATAAAATGTATGGTACGATCCCTTAAAATGTGAAAGTTAAAAGCAAACTCAAACAAACAAATAATGTGAGCAGATTTTAAACCACAATGTATTTTTATATTGTGGTTTTACATTGTGAACCACCCTGAGATCGGGTGCTATACAAATATAACGACAACAGCAACAACAACAACAACAGTACTGTACCAGTGGCATCTCCAGGTATGGCTGGGAACATCTCCCTGCCTGAGCCGCTGCAGAGCTGCTGCCAGCCAGTGTAGACAGTATGGAGCTAGATGGAGCAATAGTCTGACCCAGGATATACAGCAGTCTCCAGGGGTGCCAACTCGCCCTCAGGGTTGTGCGTGCCCGCTGCCGCAATGCAGATGTGTGACGTCAGACGCACGCACCTGCACATAATGTGTGTGACATCACACGCATGACATCATAGTAAATGACATCATAGTGTATGTGTGACATCACACGCATGACATGCAGGCATGTGAGTGTGACATCGCACATCCATGTTGTGGCGGCAGTGGCTCCTCTTCCTTTTCCTCTCTGCACCCAGCAAGGCACCCTTTTCTACGGGGAGGGGCCCGGACTCAGAGGCACAGAGACTCTGGACACAGCTATACAACTGATAAATAAAACGTTTCAAGTGTGTTTTAAGTGCAATATACAATAGGACACTAGATGGCGATGGTGAGACTGATGGAAAATTCAATGTATTTTTTATGCTTTAGAGAAGCAATTTCAAAGTGGTCTGAGCCCCACCCTGCTGGAAAAGGGTGCCTCACTCGCTGGCTGCGGAGAGTGGAGCTGAACTTCTTCCACTATCGCTACTGCCTGACGCCTTTTCTCATTGACTTTGTGGGTGCCCCCCCCAATTATATTATTGTGGGCGCCCAAACACCCATGGCCCCCTGGAGTTGGCTCCTACGGCAGTTTCCTATGGTCCTAACTGCAGCTCCCAGGATCCTTTGCAGGAAGCCATGGCTGTTAACGTCAAAGCGTGCTTGAAATCTATGGTGCAGTTGTGAGCTCTGCATGTGTGTTGGCAGTGCTGTTTTAAGCCCAAACAAAGGACCTGGAGATGTGGAGTAACTGCAGGAGCAGATTAGGCTCAAGAGCAATAAATAACCCTGATCCCTTTGGAGAAAGCACTCATGTGGCCTTCACAACCAACCGGGGGCAAAAACAACAACATCGACAAAGTCTAGGATTGCCTATGAAACAAGAGTCTTTAAATATCCAGCGTGGTTGTTTTTCAAGAGCGTTTTTACCGCCTTGGTAGGAAAGTTTATTAAAAACAGCGCTAGTTGGCTGGTGTCCTGCCGCCGCCGCCTTTTCCTCTGCTATGTTGAAGTTGTTTGATAAGAGCTTTCTGCCCCTCTCTTTTGAAGCTGGTAGCAGTTTCCCCTGGAGAATGCAAAGTGTTCTGAACAACCGCTCGAGACGAATAATAAGCGAGACAAAGAACGTTATGAAGAAACTGCTCGCAGAGGCTGGTGGGCGTGAGAGTCCCTGGTGGAATTTTCTCTTGGGGAGTGCAGGGGACCATCCTACCATTCGAGCAGTCTTTCTCTACCTTGGGCCCCAGATGTTCTTGCACTACAACTCAGACAGGCCCCAACCACTGGCTATGCTGACTAGGCAGGATGGGAGTTGGTTCCTCGTCATCCTGGAAAACAGTGACAAGTGACGTGTCCTGGGCTTGTGGCTGATCAACATCTTTATAAATGACTGGGGTGAAGCTATTGAAGGATTGCTCATCAAATTTGCTGATGACACCAAACTGGGAGGAGTGGCCAGTGTCGCAGAGATTGGAGAACTGGGCCCACAGTAACAAAATGAATTTTTGTAAGGATAAATGTAAGGTTCTTCACTTAGACCAGAAGAACCAGCTTCATCAATATAAGATGGGGGGCTCCTGGCTTATTAGCAGTACGTGTGAAAAGGTTCTAGGGGTCTTAGAATCATAGAATCCTAGAGTTGGAAGAGACCACAAGGGCCATCCAGTCCAACCCCCTGCCAAGCAGGAAACACCATCAAAGCATTCCTGACAGATGGCTGTCAAGCCTCCGCTTAAAGACCTCCAAAGAAGGAGACTCCACCACACTCCTTGGCAGCAAATTCCACTGTCAACAGCTCTTACTGTCAGGAAGTTCTTCCTAATGTTTAGGTGGAATCTTCTTTCTTGTAGTTTGAATCCATTGCTCCGTGTCCGCTTCTCTGGAGCAGCAGAAAACAACCTTTCTCCCTCCTCTATATGACATCCTTTGATATATTTGAACATGGCTATCATATCACCCCTTAACCTTCTCTTCTCCAGGCTAAACATACCCAGCTCCCTAAGCCGTTCCTCATAAGGCATCGTTTCCAGGCCTTTGACCATTTTGGTTGCCCTCCTCTGGACACGTTCCAGCTTGTCAGTATCCTTCTTGAACTGTGGTGCCCAGAACTGGACACAGTATTCCAGGTGAGGTCTGACCAGAGCGGAATACAGTGGTACTATTACTTCCCTTGATCTAGATGCTATACTCCTATTGATGCAGCCCAGAATTGCATTGGCTTTTTTAGCTGCTGCATCACACTGTTGACTCATGTCAAGTTTATGGTCTACCAAGACTCCTAGATCCTTTTCACATGTACTGCTCTCAAGCCAGGTGTCACCCATCCTGTATTTGTGCCTTTCATTTTTTTTGCCCAAGTGTAGTACTTTACATTTCTCCCTGTTAAAATTCATCTTGTTTGCTTTGGCCCAGTTCTCTAATCTGTTAAGGTCATTTTGAAGTGTGATCCTGTCCTCTGGGGTATTAGCCACCCCTCCCAATTTGGTGTCATCTGCAAACTTGATCAGGATGCCCTCAAGCCCATCATCCAAGTCATTGATGAAGATGTTGAATAAGACTGGGCCCAAGACAGAACCCTGTGGCACCCCACTAGTCACTTCTCTCCAGGATGAAGAGGAGCCATTGATGAGCACCCTTTGGGTTCGGTCAGTCAGCCAGTTACAAATCCACTGAATGGTAGCATTGTCTAGCCCACATTTTACCAGCTTCTTTACAAGAATATCATGGGGCACCTTGTCAAAGGCCTTGCTGAAATCAAGATAGGCTACATCCACAGTGTTCCCTTCATCTACCAGGCTTGTAATTCTGTCAAAAAATGAGCTCTTGGTGGACCGCAAGCTGAACATGAGTCAACAGTGTGATGGAGCAGCAAAAAAAGCTAACACTGTGCTAGGCTGCATCAACAGAAGTATAGTGTCCAGGTCAAGGGAAGTAATATTACCACTCTAGTCTGCCTTAGTCAGACCACAGTTGGAATACTGTGTTCAGTTCTGGGTGCCACAATTTAAGACGGATATTGACAAGCTGGAATGTGTGCAGAAGAGACCGTTGATCAACCAAGATGATCAAGGGTCTGGAGACCAAGCCTTATGAGGAACAGTTGAGGGAGTTGGCTATGTTTAGCCCAGAACAGAAGAGACTGAGAGGAGATAGGATAGCCATCTTCAAATATCTGATGGGAGTGAGCATGTTTCCTCCTGCTCCAGAGTGTAGGACCTGAACTAATGGCTTCAACTTACAAGAAAGGAGATTCCGACTAAACATCAGGACAACTTTCTGACAGCAATATCTGTTTGACTTTCAAACAGACTTCCATGGGAGGTGGTGAACAGTCCTTCCTTGGAGATTTTAAAGCAGAGGTTGTATGACCATCTGTCATGTATGATTTACAGATAAACCACAGGGTCCCTTCCAACCTTATGACCATGATTCTGTGTATGTAAATAAATGGGGAAAGAAGCAAAAAAACTATTTGTGCGATTGCCTCGCAGTGAATTGCACCACAAGATGGGGTTATTTGTTGTTAAACTGATGTGTTACCCTGCAGCAGAAAAAGTGCTCATTGGGCATAAGCCAGTTTCTAAAAAGCCATTGCTTCTTTAACCTTCTAAGTTGCAAAAAAGGCAAGCAAAACTATCCCGCACCAACACCCAAGCTATGCCTGCATTGCCATCTTTAACCTTTGCTCTCACAGGAGTGTCCGGGAGCTTAGGAATGATCCTTTTGCTGCCTCAGAATGACCATAATGCTCTGCTCAGAAACCGAGATATTTTCTTTTAATTATGAAGAAGACTGCACAGCTGTCGTTGGGCTTTTGCTCACCTCTTCTAAATGTTAGGCTCATTAGCATTCTCATCGGAGGCCAGCTGTTTCATCTCATTTGTTCGTTTAATTAGTCCTCCAACACATCAGGAGTAACGCCGGAGTTTCGCGTCGAGATTTTGTCCATCTCCATCGGAAAAGAGAACATTTATGCCTACTTCAGCAGCTCCAGCATCTTGAGGATCTGGGAATGGTGCTGTCAGCAAATTTAGATGCTTGCGATGCACAAGAGGGGTCCTGTATCCTCCTGGGTCAGGTCAGGGAATCTAACTGCAGGACGAGGCAAAATAATTGTTTAGAGAGGTAAGCTTGTTGGGAGTCAAGCAACAGAGCTTGCAGTAAGTTACCTGAACTCTCTCTCTCTCTCTGTGAGAAAGACAGATGGACAGAAAGGCAACATATTTTTCTCTCTTTTAGTAACTACTTGTTGGTGCAGTAAATCGTTTCTTTTAAGGCTTTACTTCCTTCCTGCTTATTCTCCAAGTATCACACACTAGTTGGGAGGAACCAGGTGGGGAACCCCCAAGGAAAGAAGCCTCAGAGCCCAGGGAGTGGAACAACACTGAGAAGTCTGGTGGAGAAGGCTGGGAAGAGGAGGTATCGGAAGCAGAAGATTTAACAGGGCTTAGTGAGCAGGGAGAGTCTGTGACAGAGAGAAGTCCAGACTCAGAGGCAGAAGCTGAAGCAGGAGAGGAGGGAGACCAAGAGGCAGAGATGAGTCAGGCTGGTGAAGAGTCACGCGTGCCTCTCTCCTGGACAAGCTCCCCCTGTCTCCCAGAACCAGGAAAGGCATGAAGAGGGAGGAGGAGAGACTGGCTGCATGCAGACACAGTCTCTGATTGCTTGGAAAAAGCCTTGGAGAGGAGGAGATATAGACAGCTGTAGGGAGGTGGGGGACCTTTAGTCTTGGCAACTGATTTCTTGGAAATGACCTGCTGTGCTCAATAGGCCTGACACTCAGCCAAGAGCTAATAAAGAGTTAACTTCAGCATTGAACTGTGTGATTTACTGGTCGGCATGCTCCGTGACATCAAGTTAGCTCAAGTTAGCAGCAGTGTGGGTCAGCTTGTGCTAGTGTTAACTTCTTGGTTCTGTCTTGGACACAAGTAATTCCTGTAGCCTGAATGCATTCGTACCTTGGAAGTCGAACAGAACTGGTTCCAGAAGTCCGTTCGACTTCCAAAATGTTCGGAAACCAAAGCGCAGTTTCTGATTGACTGCAGGAAGTTCCTACAGCCAATCGGAAGCCGTGGAAGCCCTGGCGGGTGTTCGGCTTCCAAAAATAGTTGCAAATGGAACAGTCACTTCTCGGTTTGCGTCGTTCGGGAGCCAAAACGTTCGGGAACTAAGCTGTTCGAAAACCAAGGTGCGACTGTACCTTTGTTTGCCATGACATATAAAGTTTGCTTATTTTTTCAAACAGCAGTCTTACCAGACCATTTCTTTCGGCACCGCTGCAGTATATTTACCAAACTCTAACAAGGCTTAGGTCGGCTCCCAGCAGTGGACAGGTGAGAAAAAGGGAGAGCTTTGGTTCAGTGGGAGAACATCTGCCTTGGAAGCAGAAGGAACTCTGGTTCAGTCCTCAACATCTCCAGACAGAGCTGGGTCTGTATTCACTCTGCTGGGAATCGCAAGTGGGGAGAGTCGCCGTTGCTCTCATGTCCTGTTTGTGGCCTTTCCATGGGTACCCGGTGCCACTGGAACAACAGGATGTCAGATTAGATGTGTCTCTGGCCTGATCCAGTTGGCTGGTCTCTTCTTGCATTCTTGAACATGACTTGATAGTTAAACAGGTAAGCTGGTGCAGTTCGTTCCACACAGGTGAGCTAAGTCCATAGCTCAGCACCCTAGCAGCACTTGCCAGGCAATGCACAGATCTTTGAGGTGCGTACCTCAGTCCCAAGGTAAAGGTAAAAAGGTAAAGGTGACTGAGGGGTTGCAGCACTCATCTTGCTTTCAGGCCAAGGGAGCCAGCGTTTGTCCGCAGACAGTTTTCTGGGTCATGTGGCCAGCGTGACTAAACCACTACTGGCGCATGGAGGACTGTGACGAGTACCAGAGTGCACGGAAACGGCGTTTACCTTGCCGCCGCGGTGGTACCTATTTATCTACTTGCACTGGTGTGCTTTCGAACTGCTAGGTTGGCAGGAGCTGGGAGAGAGCAATAGGAGCTCAACCCGTCAGGGGATTCGAACCGCGGACCTTTCAACCAGCAATGAACATAAGGAGAGACCTAGCAGATCTGAAGAAGGATCCCTTTTATCCTACATCCAGTTTCCATCTAGATGATCCCAGGAAGCCAACAATACGACACAGGCCTCTGAGACTATCACTTCTGCCAGGCATGACTTGCAGATTACAGCCATCACGGGCAAATCTCAAGCTTAATGAACAGATCACGAGTCACTGCTGGGACGTGGCGCCATTTCAATTCTCTTGCATTTTATCGAAAAAGCACTGATGCAACATGGTCACAGGATCGGGCTCCCAGCGGCAGCCTTGCCTGCAGCCATGTTTTTTCCAAACTCAATTTCCAGACAGACGTCAAGGGATGTTCCGGGCAGAGCGCATTGCAGCAGTCTAACCCAGCAGCTACCATGGGGCATGTAACTGGGGCAGCATTTGGATGATGTTGTTCTTGAAGTAGCCGTCGGATGAGTGGAGGTAAGGAAGAGACTTGTTAGATGGCACAACACTGTTTGGCCGCCATATGTACGGAGAGAGGAGGGCACTTAGGGCGCTTGCCAATTCCTTCTGGCTCGGGAGGATATGTGGAAAGGGCAGAGGGGAGCGATTTTTTCATTTTCTGCAGCTGGCTCCCACTCGAACGCCTTTTATAAATCAACCCAGTTAGAACATTCCTCCCTCTGGTTGTCAGAGGAAGGCTTTTAACTCCTTCAGGCTGAAGAGACAGAGGAGGAAATGATGGAGGAGGTGGGGGGGTGGGGAGAGAGAGAATTTCCCCTCCCAAAAAGCCGACATCTCTGGGATGAGAGTCCTGCTGGGTCCCCTGCTCTCGGGCAGGTGCTGTGCTGAGAAGATGTTTTGCCCTGTAATTTATTCCTGGTTTACTGGAAGCGGAGAAATTGCTGCCGCAACTCTGTGCCAAGGGGAGGAGGATGCTTCAAGCTGAACAATGGGGATTCCCCCCCTTTCATTCCAGGGCTGTGTCTCCTCTAGGCTTAAATGGAAAATAACAATACAACTGTGGCTGAGTTAGCCCCAAGTTCTGAGTCACGGAAGTTTGTTTCATGCGGATAATAAAACAGGCCTACATTGCAGGGAGGGCTGTCAGGTTTTGCGTCTGACAACCGTGCAGTGTCAGACGGAGTGCCGTTCCCTCAAAGCAGCAAAGAGGGGGAAGCCCCAGGAGCCGGCGCTCGGTCACCGCTGGAGCAGCAGCGCCGGCTGAGATGGATTACGTGGTCTATCCCACCGGCACTGCTGCTCCAGCGGCAACCTGCTGAGCGAGCGCCGGCTCCTGGGGCTTCCCCGTCCCGATCGCGCGGGGCAGCCCCATAGCGGCGCCGGCGGATGGACCCCGGAGGGGCCATGGGGCGGAGTGGCTCCGCTCCACAGCTTGCTTGGGTCCGCCAGCGGGGCAGGGCTGGCCCATGTGTCACCCCCATCCCCTGGAACCCGGGGCGGACCGTCTCCACCGCCCCAATTGAGGTTTACAAGATTATGCATTATGGCCTGCAGAAAGCGCAGAGAGAAAAGTTTTTAATGCTGGAACTCGTGACCATCTGACGAAGCTGAATGTTGGAAGATTCAGGACAGGTAAAAGAAAGGACAGGGGTGTGTGGAGAACAAAATTAATGGAATATTCGGAACTAGCGAGACTGACTGCAAGGATAAGAGACCAGAGAGATCAACAGGTTCAAGCTGATTGGAGTAAATTTTTGAAATATTTAGAAGTCTATAACTATGTAAATCACTAACAGGTGTGACAGAACACTTGCAACCTAGTAGAAAAGTATGATCAAGATGGAGGTATTGCAATAGGGAAAATAGAATCTGAGATTTAAGGGAAAGCGGACGAATGATGTAAATTAAGAAAACTAAAGTAGAGAAGGAGGGAAGTCAAAACTCGGCGGAGTTCTTGTAATATTGTAAAAATTGTATTTGGCAAATGTGTGTTAAGTTTTGTTTACTTTTGAAAATAAAAATATATTTGCAAAAAAAAAAAAAAGGACTTCTTCTTCACACAGCACAGAGTTCAATGGAAAAACTCCCTCCCTCAAGAGGGAGTTAGGATGACTTTAAAAAGAGGATTCGGCAGATTCATGGAGCAGAATTCAAAGAGCGGCTTCACATATTTGTCTTCTGGAAGGACGAGACCATAATTCAGTACTAGAGAAGATGTTTCCTACGGAGAAATCCCTGGTTCAGTCTCCAGCATCTGCAGGTGGGGCTGGGAGGGTCACTTTTTCTGAAGCCCTGGAGAGCCACTGCCAGCCAGTGTAGACACTATTAGCTAGATGCACCAGCGGGCTGAGATTCCTACATGCCTTGGAAGAAAGTGTGACTGGGCCGGTGGAATTCTGGCAGGTTAGTTGACCCTACTCTGCAGGGTTGTTGTAGAGATTACTGAGGTAAATTGTGGAAAGAATTTGGGAGCTCATATGGGGCGGGGGAAGATGTCAGATACTAAGGACATGATCCAGTCATAGCTGAGCACTAGGATAGGAGAGCTGAGATAGTGCTGAAATCTTTCCTGAAATCCAGGGGAATTAAAAATGTCTAATCATGCTGCATGCATTAGCTTTATTACATCATATTGAAAATAAAGAGGCAACAGAAACCCATTTCTAAAATAAAAAACCCTCCCTTTGCAGCTCACCCTCAGCAGTTTCCTCACCCTCTTGCAAACGCACCCAGCTGCCAGAATCACAATTAAGCTATTAAAAAAATTAAAAGACGCCAAAAAATAAAAAGCTATTGAGAATCTTGCAGAGAATTATGAACGCTCAATTGACATTCATTAAGATTTGTGGCTCGAGGCGATGACGGGAGGAAGAAACTTGCAAATTGTAAGCTGCCTTGCAAACTAAAGGGGTTGACTTTTTTTAAATGTCCTAAGCGAATAAATGCAATTTTATTTTTGTTGTTGTAGTTGCTGGCATCTAAGCATCATTATCTTTTGCACGCACAACTGAGATAACTGGATCTGACTCCCCCCGCTCCCCCAAAAAAATTCAGCACAAGGAAGGGGAGCTGAGTTTGATCTGACCGAAGCGAGAGAACATGCCACACAAAAGCCAGAGAATGAGGATTAGCACCAGGAAAACCCTGGCTATAAATCTACTGTTAGGGTCTGATGAAAGCGGTCATCTCAGATAGGAACGTCCTCTCTGCCAAGAGATGCGTAAACCGCTTTGATTTTTCTGGTGGGCCTGCTCAGCGTAACTTTGCAGACAGGAGTGTCAGAAGAGCTTTGCCGACCTGGGAGGGCCAGCTCTGAAGTACTCTTCTCAGCTGGCGGAGGGAGGCCAGGCCTGGAGAGCCAGTGCAGAGCAGGTACCAGGAACGAAATCTTAAGGTGAAATTCCTCGCATTGCTGGGATATCGCGGTGCCCTGTGAAGTACTCCTTTGGGATGGCCCTTTGAGCTGGCTCGCCTGTTCTCGGAAGGGAGAGGGGGGCGGATTTTAAGGGAAAGGAATTCTTTCACGATGCAACTGTCGGAGACGAGAAGAGACTTCCTGGGTCAGGCCAAAAGCCCCATCGAATCCAGTACATTCGTCGAGTCCAGCAAGCAGAACCTGGGTGCAACAGCATTTCATGAATATGACTAAGTCAGTGTGGTGTAGTGGTTAAGAGAGGTAGACTTGTAATCTGGGGAACCAGGTTTGCGTCTCCTCTCCTCCACATGCAGCTGCTGGGTGACCTTGGGCTAGTCACACTTCTCTGAAGTCTCTCAGCCCCACTCACCTCACAGAGTGTTTGTTGTGGGGGAAGGGAAAGGAGAATGTTAGCTGCTTTGAGACTCCTTCGGGTAGTGATAAAGCGGGATATCAAATCCAAACTCTTCTTCTTCTTCTTCTTCTTCTTCTTCTTCTTCTTCTTCTTCTTCTTTCTTCGGCTCGGTGATTTCAATGGGCCCACACCCTCCAAGTGCCCCTATTTTCCTGGTACAGTCCCTGATTTACAGAAGCCGTCCCGGTTTCTGATTTGATCTCAGAATGTCCCATTTTTCCTTAGGACGCCCCTATTTTCAACGGAGAAATGTTGGAGGGTATGGAGTTATGCGACCCCCAAGCTAAGGAGATAAGTAACTATGCAACCTTTAGAAGACATATGAAGGCAGCCCTGTAGAGGGAAGCTTTTTTTTTTTTAAAGTTAAATGTTTTATTGAGTTTTTCTATATGTTGGAAGGTGCCCAGAGTGTCTGGGCAGTGGGGCAAGCCAGTCAGATGGGCGGCTTATAAATAATAAAATTGTTGTTGTTGTTGTTGTTGTTGAATAGGACATCCCTATTTTCTTTGGAGAAACGTTGGAGGGTATGGGTCAACTCTGAGTAAAACTAAATTGAACATCACCCCTTGCCTACTTGCTTCCTCTTCGCCCAGGTGCGAGGTACCTGAGGCTCTGCAGAAGTTGCTGGACTCCATCTCCCATCAGCCCCTGCCAGCATCTCCAATCGTCAGACATGATGGGAGATGGAGTCCAGCAACTTCTGCAGGTGTTCCACTCCATCTCAGGCCGTTGTTGTCACCGACCCCTTGACACTCTTTTCCGCTGAAGCCTGGTGCAGCCTGTCACGGTGAGCCTCGACTGCTCAGGAAGAGCGTTGTGTGTCTACCGCATTCCCCGAGGTGCAGTCAGGCTGCGTCATGTTAAGATGTGCCGAGGATAGTGAGTCTCCCCTCTCAGCGATGCTCCCCCCCCCTCTAAGTGGGAGGAAGAGAACATTCTGTGCCAGAGAGATGCAAGCAGGCTGACAAAGAGTGAATGCTCTGTGGAGTCGGAACGAGATTTGCTCCCCAAATTTCCCTCTTTGCGATTCTCATGTCGTACATTTACCAGACGGGCGCTGCTTACTTTCCCAGCCTTTGCTGAGGATTCGCTTAAATATTTGCCCTCTGCATTTGAGAGCTCGCGAGCTTTGATCAGGAATATTTTACATGAAGCCTTCAGTGCGTGGCTTGCGGTCTTTCACATTTCGTAGAGTTGGAAGGGACCGCACTGGGTCATCTCATCCAGCCCCCTGAAATGCAGGAATGCAGGAATCCCTGACAGATGACCACCCATAGAACCATAGAATTGTCTGTATGACAGAGCAGACATGCAACAGTAATTTATTTTCTTTCTCCCTTTAGTAGGATTTTCATCTGCCGTTTTAAACTTTTTATTTATCAACGACATTTATACACAGGGCTGTCTTTAGCATATGCGGCGCCGGGGAGCAAAGATCTGCCCGGCGCCCCCCCCCCCAGGTTGCCCAGTCCCAGGTGCACAGGAGGATGGAGCCAGCTGGCCACCTCAGCGTCTCGTTGCCTCGGTCGCCCCCGAATTTGCAGTACAGAGCCACCCGCAGCACAAGAGCCCGCTGTGGTGCTCCGACCGACAGGCGGGCTCTTCCCTGGACTCAACTCTCGGGCCCCGGACTATCAGCCTGGCACCCCTGAGAGCCCAACGCCCGGGTGCTCCACCCCCAGCACCTGTGGGTAAGACGGCCCTATTTGTACACTGCTTGATTACAGTGGTACCCCATGTTCCGTACGCGATCCGTTCCAGGTCGCGCCACGTAACCCGGGCACACGTAACACGAACGAAAACCCCCCCCGGAAGTTCGCTGGTTTTTGTACTTCTGCGCATGCGCGAAGTGCGCAGAACGCTTCTGTGTACTTGTGCGCACCCGCGAATCGCACGCGCTCCGTGGAGGACATCCGGGTCGCGGAGGTGTGTATCTCGAACGCACGCAACACGGAGCGTACGAAACACGAGATATGACTGTATTTGCATTTCTAAGCAGCGCGTGTAAAATAACATAATATAAGAAAATAAGAAGGGCCTGCTGGATCAGGCCAGTGTCCCATCTAGGCCAGCATCCTGTTCTCACGGTGGCCAATCAGATGTCTGTGGGGAGCCAGCAAGCAGGATTCGAACACAAGAACACTTTCCCGTCCTGCAGTTACCAGCAAGTGTTGTGCAGAAGCATCCCTGCCTGCAGCAGTGGAGGCAGAACATAAACATCATGGCTGTTCACCATACCCTCCATGAATTTTCCAATCCTCTTTTAAAGCTGTCTGAAGGTGGCGCCATCATTGTCTCCTGTTCCATAGTTTAACAGTGCCCTGCGCGAAGAAGCGCTGTCCTGAATTCTCCAATGTTCATCTTCAGAATAAAGAAACAACCCACAGAAAGTGGGACAAACAAGCAAACAAAGCCTACCATGAAGCTGAACACGACTTTAAAATGGCTTCTAGAGCGAGGAAGTTCTAGTCGTGCAGCTGGAGTTCAACAAGGAGGGGTCCTGTCGCATCTCAGCTCGGAGTGAGTTCCACAGGATCGGGCCCACTGCACTGAATGCAGGCTTCTAGTAGTTAAACCACAGAGCCTAGGGCTTGCCGATCAGAAGGTCGGCGGTTCGAATCCCCGCGACGGGGTGAGCTCCCGTTGTTCAGTCCCAGCTCCTGCCCACCTAGCAGTTCGAAAGCACATCAAAGCGCAAGTAGATAAATACAGGTGAAACTCAAAAGGTTCATTTCTTTCAGTAATTCAACTTAAAAGGTGAAACTAATATATGAGATAGACTCATGACATGCAAAGCGAGATATGTCAAGCCTTTATTTGTTATAATTGTGATGATTATGGCGTACAGCTGATGAGAACCCCAAATTAACAATTTCAACTTTGGGGTTTTCATCAGCTGTGCGCCATAATCATCACAATTATAACAAGCAAAGGCTTGACATATCTCGCTTTGCATGTCATGAGTCTATCTCATATATTAAACTCCAGTAGCTAATGAAAACAATTGCTTACATAAATGGACTTTCCCACGATATTCTAATTTTTCGAGTTTCACCTGTACTTCCAGGTAAATGGGTTTAGGATTGCAGGCTAGAGAATGAAGATCTCAAAAAAGTTTGGAAAGTCATTGAGTAGGAGCCAATTGAGAGAGGAAAAAGAAGGCAGCCAATATCATTTATCTGGAACACTTGCATCCTGCGTCTCTGTTTGCGGGGGTTGGGGGTTGGGAACAGTACTGCCAATAACCTCACGTGGCAGCCTCTAGTTGAAGCTAAGCAATGCGGACATCATGCAAAAATGATGAAACCCAGCGTTAAATTCACAAAAATAAGCATAATTTTAGCAGGAAACAACAGTAAACATTACCATCAAGTCACAGAGCATTCAAATGCAGGAGCAGAAGAGGGGAAATCATTGACCGTCATTCCTAGCGCTGGAAAAGTAAAAGGCTTTAGCCTAAAATCCTGTACATACTTGCTTGGAAGTACATCTACAGGTGAAACTCGAAAAAATAGAATATCGTGGAAAGGTTCGTTTCTTTTAGTAATTCAACTTAAAAGGTGAAACTAATATATGAGATACTCATGACATGCAAAGCACAGACCAATTTCCAAATTCAGGTGTCTCTGCGTGAGATAAATTCCAGAGGGGCCATCCTGTTAGGCTACAAAAGATTGTAATAGGTTGCTTTGAAATCACTTCAGCACCAGATGAAAAATAAAATAAAATTGTCCCCCAACCACACCACACACCCCTGTCCTGTATTTTGCCAGAAAAAAACAGTGGCAACTCTTGCCCCAGTGCCACATGGCCCCCAGAACACTGTCCGGAAAGGAATGCGGCCCTAGACAAAGTTTCTGCACCCTGCTGCAAGGGGGTGGGGAGGCTCCAACGGCCTCCGAGAGACATTCTCCAGCTCTCCGGCGCTAAGAGCAGGCAACGTTTCATTCCCACACCCCGCCCGAGCGAGATTGCATTGTTGAGAATTCCCATAAGCCCAAAGTCTCTTTGGGAAGCGTTTCCTCCCGGAGGCAAGAGCAAAATCTCCAGTCTCCCACACCGCTAGCCTGTTTATCTGCAGCTGATTAGATTTCCTTCCCGGGGAATCTTTTTTTGTGGGGTGGGTGGGAGAGCAAGCGAGTGCACCCCCCCCAGCGAGACCTGATAGGAGAAGGCCCCACCACGACAGCTAGGGAGTGTGACCCTAAGCCAAGGCCACATTGGGTCTTTTCAGCCAAAGTGTTACCTCAAGTCAGATTTAGACGCAATCGTCTGGGTCACAGTAAGAAGGGGTTCCGGTTTGTCTTTCCTTACCTCCCTTTCCCCACACTCACATTTTTTTCCTGAGATGAAAATCCACCTGCAGCCTCGGTCTTTCTCCTTGTAAGGTAAAGGTAAAGGGACCCCTGAGCATTAGGTCCAGTCTTGTCAAACTCTGGGGTTGCGGCGCTCATCTGCTTTATTGGCCGAGGGAGCCTGGCGTACAGCTTCCGGGTCATGTGGCCAGCATGACTAAGCCGCTTCTGGCGAACCAGAGCAGCACACGGAAACACCATTTACCTTCCCGCCAGAGTGGTACCTATTTATCTACTTGCACTTTGACATGCTTTCGAACTGCTAGGTGGGCAGGAGCAGGGACCAAGCAACGGGAGCTCACCCCGTCGCGGGGATTCGAACCGCCGACCTTCTGATCAGCAAGCCCTACGCTCTGTGGTTTAACCCACAGCGCCACCCGCATCACTCCTTGTAAGGCAGTGCTGTTATTCATGGGTCTATCATCTTGTTTTGCACTCTCCAATTCACCAAGTGGTGGTGAGACGTTCCTGGGGCAAGGTGACCCAGTGTTGGTTTTTTTTTGGAGGAGACAGCACTGGAGAAATAATGGTTTTGTTTTGTTTTGTTTTGTTTGTTTGTTTGACAAAAGCTGCTACATTTATAAAACATCTGAAGAGCCCTGTTGGATCCTTCCGCTCTAGCTTCCTGCTCTCCACACAAACTGGCCAACCAGATACCTCTGGGAAGCCCACCAGAAGGATCTTTCTTCTTCTTCTTCTTCTTCTTCTTCTTCTTCTTCTTCTTATTTTATATTCTTTACTGAAAATAAATTACAAGTGCACAGAGTAAAATAAGACACAAAGAAGAAACAAGAAATAGTACCCATGTGAAAACAAAACAGAAAAAAAGATATTGTGCACATGACAAAAAAGGGGGGGGGGTTGTTATTGCAATTAACCAGACCTTAATCAAATATGGTACAGTGGTACCTCTGATTACATACTTAATTCATTCCGGAGGTCCGTTCTTAACCAGAAACTGTTCTTAACCTGAAGCACCACTTTAGCTAATGGGGCCTCCCGCTGCCGCTGCGCCGCCAGAGCACGATTTCTGTTTTGTTGTTGTTCAGTCGTTCAGTCGTGTCCGACTCTTTGTGACCCCATGGACCAGAGCATGCCAGGCACGCCTATCCTTCACTGCCTCCCGCAGTTTGGCCAAACTCATGTTAGTAGCTTCGAGAACACTGTCCAACCATCTCATCCTCTGTCGTCCCCTTCTCCTTGTGCCCTCCATCTTTCCCAACATCAGGGTCTTTTCTAGGGAGTCTTCTCTTCTCATGAGGTGGCCAAAGTACTGGAGCCTCAACTTCAGGATCTGTCCTTCCAGTGAGCACTCAGGGCTGATTTCTTTAAGAATGGATAGGTTTGATCTTCTTGCAGTCCATGGGACTCTCAAGAGTCTCCTCCAGCACCATAATTCAAAAGCATCAATTCTTCGGCGATCAGCCTTCTTTATGGTCCAGCTCTCACTTCCGTACATTACTACTGGGAAAACCATAGCTTTAACTATACGGACCTTTGTCGGCAAGGTGATGTCTTTGCTTTTTAAGATGCTGTCTAGGTTTGTCATTGCTTTTCTCCCAAGAAGCAGGCGTCTTCTAATTTCGTGACTGCTGTCACCATCTGCAGTGATCATGGAACCCAAGAAAGTGAAATCTCTCACTGCCTCCATTTCTGTTCTTATCCTGAAGCAAAGTTCTTAACCTGAAGCATTATTTCTGGGTGAGCGGAGTCTGTAACCTGAAGCGTATGTAACCTGAAGCGTTTGCAACCCGGGGTAACACTGTATTTATAAAAATGAATTCCAAATATCATTAAATCTGGCCATGGCAAATTGACGTTTCTACGCAACTTGTTCATCTTCAATCCAATCATTAAAGGGGAAAACATATTTATTTTTCCAGTTCATCAATACCAGTCTTTTAGCCATAGTAAGGGCCAAATTCATCTTGTCCCTTTGTTAGATTCCATGTGTTGGGTATATAATTCAAAAGGATATTTTCCTCTGCAAGGAGACTCTGACCTCAGAGACTGTGCCTACATTGTCCATGTAAACAGTCTGAAACCTCTTCCAGAGTTATGGTTCTCAACCACCAATGGAAGCCTGGGAACTATAGCGCTATAGTTCAATAAAGCAGGAGTGGGGGGGACCTTTGTCTCTCCAGAAGTTGCTGAACTATAACTCCCGCTGCTGCCCATGCCCATTGCTAGGAATGATGGGAGTTGTAGTTCAGAAACATCTGGAGGGCTGACACACCTGCTATAAAGGGATTCTCTCGAAGCCAAATTTCTGAGCGCTCTCCCTTGCGAGCTTCACTTCCCATGATCCTTTGCAGGAGGCTATGATGAACAAGGGAGCAGGATTGGGCAACAGAAGAAATTAAAGGTAGCAATAGTGTTGTTAAGATATCAGAGATAGAAGTCAGGCTGCAACAGAGGGAAGGGAAATAAAAACAGCATACAACAGCAAAGAAAAAAGTTTTACTATGCATTGAAAGGTATGTGTTAAATTTTTGGAAAGCTTAATAAAAGAAACACAATTTTGAGAAAGATAATGGAAGTGTGTCCTGACGCATCAGGAGGCGATGTATTTACAGAAATGTCGGCAACAGGAACTACATGGAGTGAGGTTAACTAAGACAAAGTTAGAGAACTAAAATTAACAGGGATGTCAAAAGCATATCCTTACATATGGAATGCTTAAAAAGTGCATAGCCTGGACATCTGTTGGAAGATCAAATATTTATACTAAACAATTGGTGTTAAGAAGCAAATGAGAAACAATGGACATTTCTGTTTAGCAGAACTCTTACATGAGTCTCGTTCAAACACTGGTCAGCTTCAGCCTGAACCTGGGGCCATGGAGATAGGGAGCTTCGTGGGGTCACCTGAGGGTATCTCATACAACTTTGCTGAAACCTGGGCAGGTCTGAGTCTGCTCAGTGAATGGATGGGAATCTGCTCAGGAAACCTGGGCAGGCTCTCTTGAGCGCTCCGGGGAAAACAAATCAGGGATAGAGAACAACATGGGGCCAGGATATCTCGAGGACTACCTGATCCCTTATATCCCAACCCAGTCACTGAGAAACAGATTACTGAATATTGCTTTATTTTCTACAAGTTGTTTATTTTAAAGATATTGTGACTTTTCTGTGTTGGATCAGATTTTCATTACGTGTGTGATGTTTGCTGTCGACCTTGTTGTTTCTTCAGCTTGTAAAACGCCTTGTGTATGTAGAAAGACAGTATACAAATTAAAAGTGAAGTGAAAGGAAAGGAAAATATCTAGGGGAGTCCTGTTGGGTAAAGGTAAAGGGACCCCTGACCATTAGTCCAACGACTCTGGGTTGCGGCACTCATCTCGCTTTATTGGCTGAGGGAGCTGGTGTACAGCTTCCAGGTCATGTGGCCAGCACAACAAACCCGCTTCTGGCAAACCAGAGCAGCGCAGGAAACACCGTTTACCTTCCCGCTGGAGCTACTGCCCCTTCATTACGGCTGATCAGTAGGCAGTGCCAAGGGTACTTGCCTTGCCCCGGGCGCTGGCAGCCCATGGTATGCCACTGAGCCGCACTGAGTTCAAGAGGACTTACCTTTGAGAAGAAGAAGAAGAGTTTGGATTTGATATCCCACTTTTCACTACCCGAAGGAGTCTCAAAGCGGCTAACATTCTCCTTTCCCTTCCTCCCCCACAACAAACACTTTGAGAGTGGGGCTGAAGATCAGAGAAGTGTGATAGCCCAAGGTCACCCAAGCATGTGGAGGAGTGGAGACACGAACCCGGTTCACCAGATTACGAGTCTACCACTCTTAACCACAATTAGAGTTTGGCTCTAATTGGCCACTGCTTTCCTTCTTCCAGCACTTTTGCCACCTTTTTTCTTACAATTTCTTAGTTCAGTCCTGTACTCACCTTCCTTGCAAGGAGCGCTTGAAGGAGCTTGCCATGTTTAGCCTGGAAAAGAGGAGACTGAGAGGGATATGGCCATCTTCAAAACAGGGCTGTCACATGGAAGAGGGAGTTTCTCCTGCTCTGGAGGGTGACTCAAACCAACTAAGTTACAAGAAAAGTCCAACTAAACATTCGGAAAAACTTTCTAAAATCAGCAGTAACAGACTCCCAAGGATGCTCTCCTTCCTTGGAGGTTTTAAGCAAAAGCATATCCTTACATATGGAATGCTTAAAAAGTGCATCGCCTGGACATCTGTTGGAAGATCAAATATTTATACTAAGCCCCCACAAGGTCTGAGGGACAGTGGACCGCCCCCCTGCTGAAAAAGTTTGCTGACCCCTGCCTGAGACCCTTTGAATCCCTGTGGTCTTGGATCCAGGAAGGGTTAAGATCTAATGGAGGATTCCATTGCTGAACTGGTCAGGATAGTTTCTTTGTAAGCACCTTCATTAGTATAACAAAAGAAGTTTCTCTGTGCCACCAAGCAAATGGCAAATAGGTGGGCCCCCACCCACAGCTGGCTGAAATCCAAGGCTGTGACTATGGGAGATGCAAGACCTCTTGTGGTGTTGATGCTGGGAGCCCCTCCACCTTAGGGCTCAGGTTGTATGATTGCCTGGCATCCATCTGTCTTGAGAGACAATGGAGCGCGCCTACAGGGGTGAAGTCAAACCACTGCATTAGCAGCATCAAAGTGGGCGTAAGCTTGGGCAGTGTGTATGGAGGTCCTGGGCTGCCCAGACAACAAGACCTCGCTGATGAGCAAGATGTTTGGGGCCAGCATGGCTGCAGGAGTTGCCGGAAGGAGGAGTACAAAGCCCCACCCAACCATCTGGGTATGTTTAGCCTCGAGAAGAGAAGGTTAAGGGGTGATATGATAGCCATGTTCAAATATATAAAAGGATGTCATATAGAGGAGGGAGAAAGGTTGTTTTCTGCTGCTCCAGAGAAGCGGACACGGGGCAATGGATTCAAACTACAAGAAAGAAGATTCCACCTAAACATTAGGAAGAACTTCCTGACAGTAAGAGCTGTTCGACAGTGGAATTTGCTGCCAAGGAGTGTGGTGGAGTCTCCTTCTTTGGAGGTCTTTAAGCGGAGGCTTGACAGCCATCTGTCAGGAATGCTTTGATGGTGTTTCCTGCTTGGCAGGGGGTTGGACTGGATGCACTTGTGGTCTCTTCCAGCTCTATGATTCTATGATCTTAGGGACTCCACTCTGGATTTGTGTAGAATTCACACCATAACCTTTTCTTCTCCTGAAGATATCCCACAAGGCAGCAGAGGTTTAGGACCAGAGTTTTCCTTCTCTTAGATGGGTTACCTTCCCAGGTTGACGAGCCCCATCTGCCCCTCACTTCCCTCTATGGCACATGCAGAAACCACCTCCTTGACTGTTGGAGCCATTATTGGCCTCATCCACTCAATCTTTGCGTGCAGAGTAAGTCCCTAACTCACTGAAGGTTTGAGACCCATCAGCTATCCTCACCTAGATTAGTCAGCCAGCCAAAAGCCATTTCCCTGGGTATGGCCACCATCGCATGCTGACAACTTCTAGGAGCCACAGGTGAGAACTGTTTGGGTCAGGATAATGGCCCATCCAGTCTGGCATCCTGTTCTCACAGCAGCCGATCAGATGCCCCCCATGGGAACCCCACAAGCAGGTCCTGGGCACAGTGCATCCTCTGAGTGCAAGTCTCGTGGGACCCCTTTCTGTGGGAGAGAAAAACAGTGCTTTAAGCCGAGACCAGCTATCAATGAGAAACCAGAAACAACGCAGACCCCCCCCTAAAAATATATGTATCCCAAATCATGTTGTTTGTCTTTCGATTTCTGTGAGAACGGAATGCATCGCCGCTGTTTATAACTAAGTGACCTGTTATTGCGGGGATTATCAGTCAGGAGGTGGACTGGAAAACTCTAATCTCTTTCCTGCCAAAGCCGGTGCTTATCTGGGAAACCAAAAAGCCATTTGGGCTTGTGAGTGGCTCTGATTAATGAGCCCATAAAGGCTCTGCTCCTTGCAGGGGGGCAGCAGAGGGAGGAGGAGAACGGTGGTGTTGCTGTGATGTCTGGTCCCAAGCTTCAGGGAAAAAGGAGAACGGAGTCAGGCAGGAGGAGATAGCCAGATGCTTGGGGCTGTTCCATTAAGACCAAGTTCCTTTTGATCCATATAAGTGCCTCCTTCATCTTTTACCGATAGGGATTTGCAGCACAACACAGGTGGGCACCTGTATAAAACCAGCCCATCATTCTTCTCTAAAGTTTTCTCTCTGAATAAGGACGTAAGATGAAGCTGAAACTTTTCTTCTGGGGTAATAGCGATGGAGGTTCCCTGAAAAGATGGCTAAACTATTGATGTATGCAACAACGGCAGCCAGAATCCCGTATGCATGCAGAAATGGAAAGAAGCACAATGCTCACTAAAGAAGAAGGGCTTCAAAAGTTAATGGATTGTGCAGAAATGCTGAAATTGACAGCATAAATAAGAGAGAAAAAGAGATGGACTTTTTACAGAAGAGCGGAGACCCTTTTCGAACTATTTGAAGAACTGTTGCAGTCAAATGAAAACATGGGCAGGGGTCGAATTATGATCAGCGGAATGAAAACGATGATAAGTCAAATAGTGAAACAACGATAAGTGAAATATTAAAGCACGTCATATAAAGCAGTAGGTGTAAGGTGGGAATAAAAACATCATGGAAGTTAGGGTGGAAGTCAAAATTTTAAGAAAAATTCCATATACCTAAGTATTAGGAAATTTGTAAAACTGTTGAAAATCAATAAAAGGAAGAAGATTTCTGGGGGCTGGGGGTTGGGTATATCTTCTTGTTTGGATGCCATCTTTTTGCAGTTGAAACCAGGCTCAGCAAGGCTTACATCAGGGGTGCCCAAACTTTTTTCAAAGAGGGCCAGATTTGATGAAGTGAACATGCGTGAGGGCCGGCCAAAGTTGTTGAGCTTTTTTAACGCAACGAAAATCGCAAACACCCAAAAGCACGCAACCAGATTGAAATGATTTCTGCATACATCACAATGAATATCATTATCAACAACACAAAACCCAAACGAAACACCTCAAACAATACTATCCCAAGAGTGCGTTCAGCAGCTTTTGCAGCTGGAGTCAGTCCAGGGCCCTGTCCTCCCAGGCCAGGTGGGGAAAGGTTTGTAAGGCAGGGGATAGGTCTTCCAGGACTCAGAGTCGAGATGGGTTGTGGCACGTAGGAAAAGGTTGTCCCAGAGCCCAATGGCACTACCTGAAGGTTGGGCAATGCCTAAGGATGTGTGTCTTCTGGAAGCCAGGTGATACCAGGAGTGACAAGCACAGTAAGGCAGGAGCACTAAGATGCTCCCCTGGAAACAGCATCACTGGCTGCATAGTAGGACATCATGGGCGTGTCATTTTAGGTGGTGAAACTTTATTTTCTGCAAATTTCTTCAGTGCTGTGGTCTTTAAAATATGTTTTAGGATGCAAGGAATTCAAATCTGCTATTATTTTTTGTGGTTGGACAACATTTAGCTTGGTAGAAGAATAGAATCCAGAAGAGGGCAACCAAAATGGTCAAAGTCCTGGAAACAATGCCTTATGAGGAACGGCTTAGGGAGCTGGGTATGTTTAGCCTGGAGAAGAGAAGGTTAAGGGGTGATATGATAGCCATGTTCAAATATATAAAAGGATGTCATATAGAGGAGGGAGAAAGGTTGTTTTCTGCTGCTCCAGAGAAGCGGACACGGGGCAATGGATTCAAACTACAAGAAAGAAGATTCCACCTAAACATTAGGAAGAACTTCCTGACAGTGAGAGCTGTTCGGCAGTGGAATTTGCTACCAAGGAGTGTGGTGGAGTCTCCTTCTTTGGAGGTCTTTAAGCGGAGGCTTGACAGCCATCTGTCAGGAATGCTTTGATGGTGTTTCCTGCTTGGCAGGGGGTTGGACTGGATGGCCCTTGTGGTCTCTTCCAACTCTAGGATTCTATGATTCTATGAGTTGGAAGGGGCATCTAGCACAAACCCCTGCAATGTAGGTAAGTCTACATTTGGTGAAGAAGAATGACTTCCATGAAGAAGAAGAAGAGTTTGGATTTGATATCCCGCTTTATCACTACCCGAAGGAGTCTCAAAGCGGCTAACATTCTCCTTTCCCTTCCTTCCCCACAACAAACACTCTGTGAGGTGAGTGGGGCTGAGAGACTTCAAAGAAGTGTGACTAGCCCAAGGTCACCCAGCAGCTGCATGTGGAGGAGCGGAGACGCGAACCCGGTTCACCAGATTACGAGACTACTGCTTTTTGGAATCTGAAAGATGATAAATTCGACATGCCGTAATGGGACAGGGCAGGGCAGCAGCGTTGACGAGGCTGTGTGGGCACTGCTGCCGCCAGTGTAAACGCACACCCCACAACCTTTCCAATGCCCTGCCCCATCCCAGCTTACTGGGAGGGCAGCTCCATGTCCCCACCCCACAGAACTAGCCACTCTTCCATAAGACGAGCTTACTGCATCCTTTAAATTGGCTTGTGGTGGCCAGGAACAGAGATGAGTTGGAAGAACGAGTCATCTGTTACCATGGTAATGTAGGATGCTGACTTATACTGAGTCAGACCAGAGGTCCATTTAGCTTAGCAGGCAGCTGCTCTCCAGGATGCAGAAGGTCCTCCGTTTCAACCCTCAGAATGGGCTGATTTTGACAGTGGAGGTGTTTCATAGCTACCCTGGTTTGGAATCATTGATTCCTCCACGGAGCAACCGCCTCACTTTGCCCAATGATAGGGCTGGCCCTAGATTTCACTAATGCTCAGCTTCAAGCTGAAATGACTAGACTCAATATACTTGCTACGGAAATGTGAGCTTGGGTACAAAAGTAAATGGCAGCCTTCAGAATTTAATGGGGCTAATTCCTGGAGGAAGAACTGTGAGGGGAGAGACTCCATCAGGCAAGGCCTTCTTCTACCTGCCTTGCCCAACACCTCCAGTCTCTGCTTCTCAATTTGTATTGTATTATTTTATGTACTGTGGTTTGCCGTTGTTTTATTGATTATAGTTTAGAACTTATTTTTTGTAACTGTTGAGTGGATTTCTGTTTAACTTTTATATGTTATTATTATTTTATACTGTTCTAATAATTGTTGAATGTTACTTTTTGATGTAGGTTGCTTATTTTAAAGTTTTGTTTTATTATCACATATTTTTGTATGGCATGAGATTTTTTTAAGATGTACAATTTTTGTTTCTGCAGCTTGTAAACTGGAGAGCCAGTGTGGTGTAGTGGTTAAGAGCGGTAGACTCGTAATCTGGGGAACCGGGTTCGCATCCCCACTCCTCCACATGCAGCTGCTGGGTGACCTTGGGCTAGTCACACTTCTCTGAAGTCTCTCAGCCCCACTCACCTCACAGAGTGTTTGTTGTGGGGGAGGAAGGGAAAGGAGAATGTTAGCCGCTTTGAGACTCCTTCGGGTAGTGATAAAGTGGGATATCAAATCCAAACTCTTCTTCTTCTTCTTCTTCCTTGAGTATTGTAATACAGAAAGACGGTATACAAATGAAAAATGAAATGAAGCATTCAGATTTGATGCTTATGGGTTTGTGAGTTGAGTGTTGGATTCTTTCAGATCCAGTACAGATACTAGGATCATTAACTCCAAGTAAAGACATGATTTTTGAGGACAGATGCCTGCGGTTTAAAGTTGTCTTGGCCATCAGAGGCAAAATTTCAATAACTTTCTTAACACCCCGGTGAACTTTACAGCTGGAAGCAAATGAGACAGAAATGTTAAAACCTTTAACAGCACTTGGTTGGCGAAATCAAATAATCTGTGCAAAAGGACAACCAACCGACCCAACCAGCCAAAGAAAATGAAGCAGAATATATTAGGCGGCTAAGTTTTTGACCTTTAATGTTGCAAAAAGGAAGGGATGAGCTCGCCCTCTTGCGGCAGTAACTCAGAACAGCACATTTCATTCCCCGCTTCGATAGGAAAAACAGCTCTGCAGAATTAGGCCAAAGACACATTTACATAAAGATAAAGGTAAAGGGACCCCTGATCATCAGGTCCAGTCATGTCTGACTCTGGGGTTGCAGCGCTCATCTCGCTTTATTGGCCGAGGGAGCCGGCGTACAGCTTCCGGTCATGTGGCCAGCATGACTAAGCCGCTTCTGGCGAACCAGAGCAGCGCACGGAAACACCGTTTACCTTCCCACCGGAGCGGTACCTATTTATCTACTTGCACTTTGATGTGCTTTCGAACTGCTAGGTGGCAGGAGCAGGGACCGAGCAACGGGAGCTCACCCCGTCGCGGGGATTCGAACCGCCGACCTTCTGATCGGCAAGTCCTAGGCTCAGTGGTTTAGACCACACCACCACCCGCGTCCCTTCTGCCTGGCACAGATCACCACAAATGACCCAGTTGTGGAAACTGAAAAGTGGAAACAATTCTGAACCCGAGTGGGAAACTTTGAGCTTTGGGTTTTTGAGAAGTCACAAGCAGGCCGACAGCCTTTGACTCAGATTAGCCAGAGTTCCTGCAGTTTTGCTTGGCATGCTTTTCACTATAGGCAAATGACCTTTGCCTATAAAAAAAAACCACAACCTGTTCATCAAGTGTGGGAAAAGGAAACCAAGAAATCATTTTTGTTTTGTAACAAGCCCAAATTTGCCAAATTACAGAGACGGGTGAATGTTTTCCATTCCACTCTTTCAGCAGAAATTCACTGGGAGGACCAGTTTCCCCTTTTGCCAGAGTGGACTGGAATAGGATGCAGCAGAGCAGTGACCCCTGAGGACAGGAGAAGATTCCTCTGAATCCAGCCTGGCTATTTGATCCTTGTTGGAAGATCTTGGACAGATGGAAGCGATCACTTCTGCCCACAGCACATAGTTCAACTATGGAACTCTCTGCCTCTGGAGGTGGTGATGACCACCAACCAAGATGCGTTTAAAAGAGGACTAGAGCAATCCATGTAGGAGAAGACTATTGATGGCTCCTAGCCAGGGTAATATATAATAATAAGCCATTAATAAAAACACAATACAGCATAAAATTAAAAACTTCCCTAAACATTCCAAGGGTTTGTCCGTGAAAGGTCCAAGTCCAAGGGGTCCAAAGGAGGTCAGTCCAGGTCAAGGTAGGCAGTCAGGCACAAGGTTGCAGGTTTAGGTTTTATACGCTTGCCTGGCCATCTGGGCTGGCTGGTTCTCCCTATGCTTAGGGCGGCCCCGATCCTCCGGAGACTCGCCTCTCCTCCGGGCCTGGAGGCGAGCACTCCTCCTGTAAGCACTTAGCTCTCTTCGCCTCTCTGTCCTGAGCCTCTGCAGCTCAGGAGAGGCTGGTGGGTTACTGGACCCAGGGGCTGCCTCAGCTTCCTCTGAAGAGGCTGGGAGTGGAGCACCTGCAGGCATGGGTCCTCCCTCCCATCAGGAGCCAGCAGACTCTGCTGATGCCTGCAGCTGGGGATCCAGCTGGGGATCCTTCAGGCTCAAGCAGCTCTCCCTCACAACAGGGCTGCTTCAGATAGTGGTTTATTTCCTTGACATCTGATGGGAGGGCGTTCCACAGGGCGGGCACCACTACCGAGAAGGCCCTCTGCCTGGTTCCCTGTAACCTCACTTCTCGCAGTGAGGGAACTGCCAGAAGGCCCTCGGAGCTGGACCTCAGTGTCCGGGCAGAACGATGGGGGTGGAGACGCTCCTTCAGGTATACTGGGCCGAGGCCGTTTAGGGCTTTAAAGGTCAGCACCAACACTTTGAATTGTGCTTGGAAACATACTGGGAGCCAATGTAGGTCTCTCAGGACCGGTGTTATGTGGTCCCGGCGGCCGCTCCCAGTCACCAGTCTAGCTGCCGCATTCTGGATTAGTTGTAGTTTCTGGGTCACCTTCAAAGGTAGCCCCACATAGAGCGCATTGCAGTAGTCCAAGCGGGAGATAACCAGAGCATGCACCACTCTGGCGAGACAGTCTGCGGGCAGGTAGGGTCTCAGCCTGCGTACCAGATGGAGCTGGTAGACAGCTGCCCTGGACACAGAATTGACCTGCGCCTCCATGGACAGCTGTGAGTCCAAAATGACTCCCAGGCTGCACACCTGGTCCTTCAGAGGCACAGTTACCCCAATCAGGACCAGGGGGTTTGTACTCTGCCTCCACTGTTGGAGGCAGAGATGCTTCTTATTTCCTTTTTCTTTTTAAGAAATCATTTTTATTTGATTTTACAAATATAAAATTATTACAATCCAAATACATATCCATATATAGAGATTACTCTGAATCTCAAGACTTCCCCCCAGCCCTTCCATGGGTCCAATTGTCAGCATTTGTTGTTGTTGTTCAGTCGTTCAGTCGTGTCCGACTCTTCGTGACCCCATGGACCAGAGCACGCCAGGCACCCCTATCCTCCACTGCCTCCCGCAGTTTGGCCAAACTCATGCCAGTCGCTTCGAGAACACTGTCCAACCATCTCATCCTCTGTCGTCCCCTTCTCCTTGTGCCCTCCATCTTTCCCAACATCAGGGTCTTTTCTAGGGAGTCTTCTCTTCTCATGAGGTGGCCAAAGTACTGGAGCCTCAACTTCAGGATCTGTCCTTCTAGTGAGCACTCAGGGCTGATTTCTTTAAGAATGGATAGGTTTGATCTTCTTGCAGTCCATGGGACTCTCAAGAGTCTCCTCCAGCACCATAATTCAAAAGCATCAATTCTTCGGCGATCAGCCTTCTTTATGGTCCAGCTCTCACTTCCATACATTACTACTGGGAAAACCATAGCTTTAACTATACGGACCTTTGTCGGCAAGGTGATGTCTGGGAAAACCTGTTTTTTAAAGGTGATGCTGTTTTTTAAAATTGTCAACATTTACAACTGCATATTATTTCTTAGTCTACATTTTGTATCACTGCATATGGTCCATAGTATTTGCTACATTACAAGGGGGATTAAAACCCTGCTAATATTTTCATCTGCTTGCAGTGGGGAGTCAGAGGTGCTTCTGAAGAGGTTCCCATACGGACACACCTGGGATCCGGCCATTGGGAACTGGGCAAAAATCCCTGAAATGTCTCAGGAAATTCGGACGTATAGCAATCTATATCAGAAGTGGAGATTTCTGCGATTTCTGGGGTGGGGTGGGGGAAGCTCCAAAAATCTATTTTTTGTGATTTTGCCAAAAGAGCTCAACAACTTTTCTGTCCGGAATTTCACTTTCTGAAATATGGCAACTCAACTGAAGGCCAGTTGCTGGAAACCACAAGAAGGGAGATGGCTCTTGTGCTCGGACGCGGGTGGCGTGGGACGCGGGTGGTGCTGTGGTCTAAACCACAGAGCCTAGGGCTTGCCGATCAGAAGGTCGGCGGTTCGAATCCCTGCGACGGGTGAGCTCCCGTTGCTCGGTCCCTGCTCCTGCCCACCTAGCAGTTTGAAAGCACGTCAAAGTGCAAGTAGATAAATAGGTACCGCTCTGGCGGGAAGGTAAACGGCATTTCCGTGCGCTGCTCTGGTTTCTCCAGAAGCGGCTTAGTCATGCTGGCCACATGACCCGGAAGCTGTACGCTGGCTCCCTCGGCCAGTAAAGCGAGATGAGCGCCACAACCCCAGAGTCGTCCGCGACTGGACCTAATGGCCAGGGGTCCCTTTACCTTTACCTTACTGAAAACCAATTGCTGGAAACCACAAGAGAGGAGATGGTTCTTGTGATTGGATCCTGCTTGGTGCAGGAACCAGATGCTAGACTAGAAAGGCCATTGGCCTGATCCAAGAGGGCTATGCTTAGCTTCTGTGATAGAATCTGCTCTCCCTATGTCCTTGCTGAGAGCCAGTGTGGTGTAGTGGTTAAGAGCGGTGGACTTGTAATCTGGTGAACCGGGTTCGCTTCCCCGCTCCTCCACATGCAGCTGCTGGGTGACCTTGGGCTAGTCACACTTCTCTGAAGTCTCTCAGCCCCACTCACCTCACAGAGTGTTTGTTGTGGGGGAGGAAGGGAAAGGAGAATGTTAGCCGCTTTGAGACTCCTTCGGGTAGTGATAAAGCGGGATATCAAATCCAAACTCTTCTTCTTCTTCTTGCTGGGGTCTCACTCAATCAGCTACCGCCTGTATCGCTCTCATGGGTGGGAGGCTGGTCCGTACTTCTCTTGCCAGCAATGTGGTCTGAAATACAAATGTATTCAGAGGTCTGATTGCTGATAGTGGGAGGAGAAGTGGCTTTTTATAGTCATAACCTAAAGGGACTTGAGGGCATAAAATTTCCAGCCCCAGACTCATCAACCTTCTAGATGTATCACGGGAAAAACCCAACCATGGTAGGAAAGAGGGAATCTTGAAAACAGCAGCTATCAAATGGTACGGATCAGAATTTGCCCCCTTCTGCATCCTGTATATCAAATTACATATTTTCCCTTTTTTTTACCATCTAATGTCCAAATGAATAACTTTTTCCATTTCACGCGCCTGATTTGATTTCGATTTGATTTGACAAATCCAAACAGGATAGCTTTCACTTCGGCGGCTGTTAAAGGGAGTGTGACTCTTTGCTTCCAGGAGCATCGGAGCTCCAGGAAGTCTTTTAAAAATATGCAGCCAAGTCTCTGCCTTAACAGCGACGGCTAAGAACAGCCTTCATCAACCTGGCGCCCTCCAGAGGTTGGGGACTACAACTCCCAGCTTGGCTGGGGTTGACGGGAGTTGGGGGGTCCCTAACACCTCAAATGTACCTGGTCAGTGAAGGCTGGCTAATTCGATCAACCTGCCAGAGTCTGCAGACAAAATTCCTAACTCACTGAGGGTTTAAGACCCATTGGCTCCCCTCACCTGGTTTAGCCGGCCAGTCGAAGCCGTTCCTGGGGTCTGGGTGCAGTAGCATGCTGACAGCTTCTAGGAGCCACAGGTGAGAACTGAGTGCAAGGGGGGGACCAAAGGTGGACAAACGACCCCAGAAGGAGCAGGACGTGTCTCCCACACCAGAGATACTACCCTTCCCTAAGAACCCAAACACCCCTATAAATAAATAAATAGATAAATTATAGCACCTCCCAGTGATTCCTATTCATTGCCTCCCACCCCCCAATCTGCTCCTTGCCTACTGACCTGCCACCTGCCTCACAGGCTCCCACCTTTTGTAACTGAGAGTGCTGAGTGTTTCCCTCAGAGAACGCCGACTCGTAATCTCAGGGTTGTGGGTTCGAGTCCCACATTGGGCAAAATATTCCTGGCTTTCAGGGGGGTTGGACTAGATGACCCTAGTGGCCCCTTCCAACTGTACAATTCTGTGATTCTATCATTCTTAAGCCCCTCTCACGGAACCACACTGGGCAAGGGGGATGGCATTAATCCAGGTGAAGCTGGAAGCATTAATGAAGGCTCTGGGCCTCCCGCAGGCTCTTTCTTTCTTTCTTTCTTTCTTTCTTTCTTTCTTTCTTTCTTTCTTTCTTCTTTCTTTTCCTTCCTTCCTTCTTTCTTCCTTCTCTCTCTCCAGTGTGGTGTAGTGGTTAAGAGCGGTAGACTCGTAATCTGGGGAACCGGGTTCGCGTCTCCTCTCCTCCACATGCAGCTGCTGGGTGACCTTGGGCTAGTCACACTTCTCTGAAGTCTCTCAGCCCCACTCACCTCACAGAGTGTTTGTTGTGGGGGAGGAAGGGAAAGGAGAATGTTAGCCGCTTTGAGACTCCTTTCGGGTAGTGATAAAGCGGGATATCAAATCCAAACTTCTTCTTCCTCTTCTTCTTCCTTCCTTCCTTCCTTCCTTCCTTCCTTCCTTCCTTCCTTCTCTGCTTTCTCCTGCTGACCTCAAGATGGCAGTGATGCACTGGAAGCCAGGCAGCAAAGTGGCTCTGCTCCCTCCAAGGCTTTCGGGAAGAATCGCTGCCATTCCCTTGAACAGCTCAGGCGGCATGCCCCCGAGGGGCTTCGTGATGTCGCTGCCATTCGCCCACGCCACCCTGGCTGCGCGGCTGTAGCCCTGCAGTCTGCGTGCAGGGTGCATGTTAAGAAGGAGAAGGCAGATGAAATTTCTGACCGCTTTGGGCATCCTTCTTAAGCATCGTATCCAGGTGGGGTGCCCATGCTCGGTTTAGGCTCTAGGGGGCAGCAGTGGCCCGTACCTGTAAATTCTTAGAATAATACAACACCCCTGACTGCAAATAAATAAGTGGTATATAGGCTCACAAGGACCACTCAGCTCTCGCTGGTCCTGGAAAATGAAAGGTATCGAGGCTGCAAGCCTAAATGTATTTATCTCGGAGTTAGAAGAATTGAGCTCTGCAGGACTTTCTTCTGAGTGGACATGCCCTGGATTTGCTGTAACCCGGGCAAAGCAGGTTAGCGGACAAAGTTATGGTTTAAAGCCAGAAAATTGGGCAAGAGATGTGCGCCATGCACAGAAACGCTTCCGAATCCGAAGGCTAAAGTACATGCAGATGTTAATGCTACAGTTTCTCAGCAGTGCCCAGTAGGGTTAGAAAGAGGATATAATAGGGAGATGGGATATAATCGGCTAAACCTAATTCTAAAATGATGGAGGGAAGCCTCAACAACGGCTGGAAGTTCAACAGGATGGGGGCTTGTCAGATCTTAGTCAGAGGGGAGTGTCACAAAGTTGGACCCACAATGGTTCCTGGTGCCAATAACAACGTATTTAAAGAAACACGTGTAGGAACAGCCTGATGGTTCCTGCTTTGCCCGAGGGACAATTGGAGCAGGTCAGTGGAAGAGAACAGTGCTACTTCTTTGCTGGCCACCATTTCTAAGGGCAAACATGCTTTGGAAACCTTACAGAGGGAGCAGCCGTTAGGGGTGATAGTCAATGAAATATAAAAATAAAAAATTGTCCAATAGCACCTTAGAGACCAATTAAGTTTGTTCTTGGTATAAGCTTTCGTGTGCATGCACACTTCTTCAGATACCACACATGCATGCACATGAAAGCTTATACCAAGAACAAACTTAATTGGTCTCTAAGGTGCTATTGGACAATATATACAAGAGAGGATGTGATGGTTGGACAGTGTTCTTGAAGCTACTGACATGAGTCTGACCAAACTGCGGGAGGCAGTGGAAGACAGGAGTGCCTGGTGTGCTCTGGTCCATGGGGTCATGAAGAGCTGGACACGACTAAATGACTAAACAACAACATATATTCAACACAAAAACAGCGACAATTTGTTGTTGACAAAGGACAGCTGGACATATAAAGGACCCCATTACCTTCAGTAGCATGGGGCCTCATCAAACCTAAATCCGGCCCTGTCTATGGTTCGTGGTTGAGGGGAGTAATGCTTCTGAATACCAACTGTTGGAAGCCATGGGAAGGGAGAAGGCTCTCATGCTGAGGTCCTGCCTGTGGCTTGCCAGACGATATGGGCCTGATCCAGCAGGCTCAAGAGCCCCCCTCCTCCTGTGGTTTCCAGCAACCAGGATTCAGAATCATTACTGCCTCCAAGTGCAGCAGCAGAGTAGAGCCTTCATGGCTAGGAGCCATTGACAGCCCTCTCCTCCATGAATTTGCCTAATTCTCTTTCAAAGCCATCCAGCTTGGTGACTAGCGGGGCCTCCTGTGGCAGAGAGTTCCATAGTTTAACTTTGTTCTACTTGAAGACGGACTTTCCTCCAAATGTCCTGAACCTTCCAACGTTCAGCTTCCTTGGATGTCCACGAGTTATTGTGTTATGAGAAAGAGAGAGAGAGAGAGAAAAACCTTTCTACATCCACTTTCTCTAGGCCATGCATAATTGTGCAAATCTGTATCATGTCACCTCTTCTTCGCCTTTTTTCGATACTAAAAAGTGTATCTGAAGAAGTGTGCATGCACACGAAAGTTCATACCAATAACAAACTTAGTTGGTCTCTAAGGTGCCACTGGAAGGAATTTTTAAATTTTGTTTTGACTACGGCAGACCAACACGGCTACCTACCTGTAACTTGTTCCCGGTCAGTCACCTTGTGTTTATGTATATGTGAAATTAATATTTATTTTTTGCCTCGACATGCGTCAACGAATTGCACTTGGCATTTTACCTCCCATTCACTCAGTTTGGAGAGGTCCTTTTGGACGCCTTTGAAATCCCTTTTTGTTTTAACGACCCCGGGCAATTTAGTATCATCGCCAAATTGGCCACTTCAGTGCTCATCTCCAGCTCTAGATTGCTTATGAACAAGTTGAAAAGCACAGGAATTAGTAGACGGCGGCTTCCTATGTTCCTTTGTGAAATACTGAAATCTTTCATTTCTTTTTCCTTGCCTTCTCTCTTTTCCCCTCCCTCCCATTCAAGTTGAACTGAGCATCCCTCAGGGGATTCATCAACTTAAGATTGCTGCAACCCTCCCTTTGCTCAATGGATGGGGCCTGCACTTGTTGTTGTTGTTCAGTCGTGTCCGACTCTTTGTGACCCCATGGACCAGAGCATGCCAGGCACTCCTATCCTCCACTGCCTCCCGCAGTTTGGCCAAACTCATGTTAGTAGCTTCGAGAACACTGTCCAACCATCTCATCCTCTGTCGTCCCCTTCTCCTTGTGCCCTCCATCTTTCCCAACATCAGGGTCTTTTCTAGGGAGTCTTCTCTTCTCATGAGGTGGCCAAAGTATTGGAGCCTCAGCTTCAGGATCTGTCCTTCCAGTGAGCACTCAGGGCTGATTTCCTTAAGAATGGATAGGTTTGATCTTCTTGCAGTCCATGGGACTCTCAAGAGTCTCCTCCAGCACCATAATTCAAAAGCATCAATTCTTCGGCGATCAGCCTTCTTTATGGTCCAGCTCTCACTTCCATACATCACTACTGGGGAAAACCATAGCTTTAACTATACGGACCTTTGTCTTATAGTATAACAAGACGTAAACTTTCAGTTAACCCTCCAAAGGTTTTCCCACTGGGATATCTCTATATTATGGCTGAGATCTTGAGCACATCTAATCATAGTTGACTCGTCCTCCTCCTCCTTGACTTCGCTGTCATGGAGGAGTCGGTATGTTTTCAAGAGAGCTTTCTTGAATGAAGCCTTTCCATTTGTCAACTTTAAATCTCTCAAATAATTGATCATATTTGAACCAATCTCTCAAATAATTGATCATATTTGAACCAATCAACAATATGTTATCTTACTTCTTAGGTTCCCAAATACTACAGAATGGTAAAAAATAAATAAAAAGCTGCTCAGCCACTTTGCTCATAGCTGATTCGCTTTTCAAGGTCTAAGCAGAACCCAGTAGACATAAATCTGGTATAGGGTTTTTCTTTTTCTTTACTTGCGGGAGGTGGGGGGTAGGGAGTCTCTTGTCAACTATTGGAACAAAAATATCCAAGTTAATATTCTACCATATGCCATTTTCTCCATGCTATAAATTAAATCCTCTCATCTGAGTCCCTGAGATTAAGAACTTGCCTCTTAATATTCAAAGAGAGCTTTGTTCTTAAATACTCTATTTCCATTGTTTGCGTTGCACTGTTACATTGCATAAATGTTTTTGTAATTCCCTGATTATATGAAACACCGAGGCAGGGCTGGAAGCACGGCCTTTTTCATTTTGTAACAGAAAGGAAAAAAAAACAGTAATTCTGCCACTTTTTATTTATAAGGCCACTCCTACTCGGATACTGTAAGAATTCTCTCTCTCTCATATATATATATATATATATATATATATATATATATATATATATATATATGTATATATATCGTATACACATACCACGTTAAAGCCATACATAAATAATAGAAAAAGAGAGCCTAGGTATAAAACATAAACATATGATAGTAATAATAACGTATCTAAATTCTTCCAAGATTAATTTAAATCCTCTGTCTCTTGAATTATACTTCCCTTCCACTCCTTCCATGGTTTCCTATCTACTCTCCTTTTAACTGCGTTTACTTGCTCTACTAAATTATTTTCATTACCTTACATATTACATACATTATAACACCTTCTGCTGGGCATTTTCTTCCAGCCTGTTATGATTATTTCCTTGTTACGATATTTTGCCATTTTAAACCGTATATAATATCCAACCCTCTTTCAGTCTCTTATCATCTTTATTTCTCAATCTATCTGTCGTACGGGCTAGTTCTATGTAATCTAATATTTTGAAATCCTCTTCTTCTTTTTATGGTACTGTAAGAATTCATCAGCCCCTGAAAGTCTCTGGACATCCTTTCTCTTTGCGGAGGAAGGGGCACCCGGGGCGGCGGGGGTGTGGTTGTGGAGGAAGGGGCTGCGGCGGCGCCTCTGAGTGAGGTCCCAAGGGGAGGCACCCGGGGTCAACCCCCGGCGGGGGTGGCCGGCCCCCCGCCACCTTCCTAACTGCCTTTGGGGTGGAACACTAAAATGAATGCATGCGACTACAACTCCCATCATCCCTAGGGGAACAGATTACAACTTAAATACCTGTATCCCAGCTAATAGGATTCAGGTGTACACAGTGAGATTCCACACTTAAAGACACATACATCACAACTACAACTCCCATCATCCCTAGATAGCAGGACCACTGGTCAGGGATGATGAGAACTGCAGTCCAAAAACAGCTGGAGACCCAAGTATGAGAAACCTTGCTTTCGAGGTTTGGATTATCAAGGGGTATATAAATCCTATTAAATAAACGAATTACCTTTCTGTACACAGTTGCATAATTTGGACCTGCCTGAAGCACCAAGGCTCTGCCTCTAGGTTCCGCCCCCAGGATTTGTCCAGGCAGCAGATGACTGGGGCCAATGACTGGCAGCTGTATGTGCCAATCAAAAAAACGCCTAGCCCCCAGGCAAGACACAATTGATGGAATCTATCAAGGAGCTGGAGATAGCGTTTATAAGTGGTTCATATTTCACAAGCATACAGTAAGGTTGGTAGTACAATAGCTTTGTAACCAAGCATTTTGGTTTCCCTGCAAATGTCCTGGTCCTCAAACACTCTGGCATTTCAATCAGGAGAAAGCTGCACTCACTGAGTTCAGGCAATGCTGGATTTCGGCAGCAATGTCGGCCCTTGTGGAAAGACAACTGCCCAGGTAGGAGAAGTGATCAACTCTTTCCAATGTCACACCATTGTTGGATGTGATTTGTGGCACTGCAGAGGGGTTGTTTTGTGCTTATTGGTGCAGAGTTTTTGGTTTTTGGATGTTGAGCGAGGACTGGGCATGCCCAGTGGTTGTGGAATGCTGACTGACTGCTTGGGGAAAGACAGAGTTTCTGGAATCCTGGACAGAGACCCTTGTGGTCCCTCCCAGCTCTGCAACTCTATGATTCTGAGAGGGCTCTCGGCACTGCAACACCTTCTTGGAGTACTTGATAGAAGCGATGCAGAAAATAGTAGAAAAACAAGAACTCAGGCCACAATGATGAGTCAATTGATTCAAGTTTTTCAAGTCTCTTATGAATAGATTTATTTCTTAAAGTTTATATACCAGGTCAGGGCCGTCTTAGAGGGATCGGCCGCCGTGGCGCGGCAATCCCTCGGTGCCCCCGGCGTGCCGCCTCTCCGCCCGCCTCCCTCCCGTGCTGGCCGCCCCTCAGGAGGGGGGTGGGCGAGCGGGGGATGAGGGGCGTGGCGCTGGAGCGGCGCGGGGCTTTGCGCGCCCTTCCAGCGCTCCAGCTGGGGCTCCGGGAGGCGAGGGCGGCCGGCTTGCAACCCGCCTGCCCGCCGGCGCGCGAGCGCCCACCTGCCCAGTATGCCGGTGGGCTCGCGGGGGCACCCCTGGGGGGCCCGGCACCCTGGTGCGCCGCACCACCAGCCCCTATGGACGAGATGGCCCTGTACCAGGTGAAATTAATGTGCCAGGACAAGGTCGTTTGGGTGGTTCTTCTTCAGCTAATAGAGTCTTAAAGTCTTAAGGTCGATGTGTACTGGTTGCACTGCTCTGGTTCACCAGAAGCGGCTTAGTCATGCTGGCCACATGACCCGGAAGCTGTACGCCGGCTCCCTCGGCCAATAAAGCGAGATGAGCGCCACAACCCCAGAGTCGTCCGCGACTGGACCTAATGGTCAGGGGTCCCTTTACCTTTAATGCTCTATTACTGGTGCCTTTATACAAGAGGCATGGATGCCCTCAAGTTACAAGAAAGGAGATTTTGAGTAAACATACGGAAAAAACTTTCTGACAGTAAGAGACAGTGGAATGGACTCCCTTGGGAGGTTGTGGATTCTCCTTCCTTGGAGGTTTTTAAGCAGAGGTTGGACGGCCACCTGTCATGGATGCTTGAGCTGAGATTCCTGCATTGCGGGGGGGGGGTCGGACTTGATGACCCTCAGGGTCCCTTCCAACTCTATGATTCTATGATGGCCACCCACCTAGTCTTCAAAAGAGGTGTAAGCAAATTCAAGGAGGATACAATTATGTTCTGTCTCCACTGTTGGAAGCAGTGTGCAACAGCACTCTACTCATCTGTGTATCCCAGTAATAATAATAATAATAATAATAATAATAATAATAATAATAATAATAATAATAATTTATTTATACCCTGCCCATCTGGCTGGGTTTCCCAGCCACTCTGGGCAGCTCCCAACAGAATATTAAAAACACAATAAAACATCAAACATTAAAAACTTCCCTAAACAGGGTTGCCTTCAGATGTCTTCTAAAAGTCAGATAGTTGTTTATTTCCTTGACATCTGATGGGAGGGTGTTCCACAGGGAGGGAGCCACTACTGAGAAGGCCCTCTGCCTGGTTCCCTGTAACCTCACTTCTTGCAGTGAGGGAACTGCCAGAAGGACCTCAGTGTCTGGTTACCCAGACCTCGTTGCTGGTTGCAGAGGGCCCCCCCAATATCATTTCAAGCTTCAGGACCCCCAAAATGTAGGTCTGCCACTGATCGGGACATAAGAAGAGCTTGCTGGATCAGGCCAATGACCCATTCGGTCCAGCATCCTGCTCTCACAGTGGCCAAGAAGATGCCCGTGGGAAACCCACAAGCAAGGTTTGAGCACGAGAAAACTCTCCACTCCTGTGGTATCCAGCGACTGATTCTCAGAAGCATTGCTAACGCCAGCAATGCCCCCCTGGACCACTGCTCCATGTGGTTGTGTACCGGCAAGTTGTCTCCAAGGGAGGAAAATGGCAGCCTCTCTGGATTCTCCTTGGATTCGTTTGCTCCACAGTAAGGTTGCCCTAGAAAGAAAGAAAGAAAAGAAAGAAAGAAAGAAAAGAAAGAAAGGAAGAAAAAGAAAAGAAAGAAAGAAAGAAAGAAAGAAAGAAAGAAGGAATACAATTATCACAATTGGTTTTTGTAATTTTCCACACCAGTTCTTTCTCCTTTGTGTTATTAGCACCAAGCAAGGAGGCAACAAAAGCCGCCGATTCAATATGCACCGCATTGGAAAACAATGGGAAAGATGGAGTTTTAATAAGCACTCGGCAGAGCTGTAATTAAATCTCAGGTTGTGTTTGGAAAACAAGAATCTCATTTAGCACACTTGCCCGGCATGGCTTCAGCATCAGCACCATGTTTTCTTCTGGGCAATTATGCCAGTTTTCTGTGAATTGATTAACAGATACAGGTGTGGAGGGGGACAAGGTGCCTGGAGAAGGACAGGTGCACAAGGCCGCCCCAGGGGTGCAAAAAGTTGGCTTCCGTATGGGCACCTCCTTTGTAGGGTGGGAGAAAATTCCCTCTGGGGGTTTAATACAGAGGTTCACACAAAGTTCCCAATTAGTCAGGCTTCATTCAGTAATGCGTAGTAGGACAGAGTTCAGAGAGTCTGCGATAACTTTCCATGTAGACAAAGCTATATAGGAAAAGAATACATCATATTGGCCATTTCATCTTCTCCTCAACCACCTTCTGCCAACCCGTCACCCCACGATCTCTCATCAAACCACATTCATTGGAAACACTTACCCAACCCCCCTTTTTTACTGTACACGCAGAGCCCTCCTTGTACCTTATCTGAAGTTGTTGTTTAATAAAGGTAAAGGGACCCCTGACCATTAGGTCCAGTGGCGGCCGACTCTGGGGTTGTGGCGCTCATGCTCGCTTTAGTGGCCGAGGGAGCCGGCGTACAGCTTCCGGGTCATGTGGCCAGCATGACTAAGCGCTTCTGGTGAACCAGAGCAGCGCACGGAAACCGTTTACCTTCCCGCCGGAGAGTACCTATTTATCTACTTGCACTTTGACTGTGCTTTCAAACTGCTAGGTTGGCAGGAGCAGGGACTGAGCAACGGGAGCTCACCCCGTTTTTTTTTTTCATTCGAACCCACTGACCTTTTTTTCTGATCAGCAAGCCCTAGGCTCTGTGGTTTAACCCACAGAGCCACCCGTTAAATTCCTCCTTAACGTATATAAATGCATACTGTACTGTAATTGTTTTAACTGTTGCTAATATTTTATTTTTAAACTGCCATAACCTGCCTTAGAACTGCATGATGAAGGACAGGTGAGAAATCTTAACAACAACAAAAAACAACAACAACTGTGGTCCATGGAGCACCTGTGCTCTGTGGCTTATCAGTGCTCTTGCAGCACACTTGCCACATCCAATGGAACACAAATAGTTACACAATAAAATACGCTAGATGAGAGATAAAAAGAAGTAATTGAAATACAATTTAAAACCAGACAGCATCTAACACGGTGCATTGCAATTGCTGTTGATGGATTGATTTACTTATATGCCCCCTTTCCACAATGAGCTGTGTTAGGACAGGAAGGAAAATCATTAAGTGGTTTGCTGAGATCCTTGACAATGTTCAAGCGGTCCATGAGAGGGGCGGAAAGTTTGGGAACTTCTGGCATACAAATAGCCTGTTAATGGTAGTGATTAAAAACAGACATCCACCACGGGAGAAAATAACGCAATTCTCAAAATATAGATCAGCAGTTTAGAAAGGAAATAATAATAATAATAATAATAATAATAATAATAATATAATAATATATAATAATATATACCCCACCCATCTGGCTGGGTTTCCCCAGCCACTCTGGGCGGCTCCCAACTGAATTATTAAAACAATACAGCATCAAACATTAAAAACTTCCCTAAACAGGGTTGGCTTCAGTTGTCTTTTAAAAGTAAAATAGCTGCTTATTGCCTTGACATCTGGCGGGAGGGCGTTCTACAGGGCGGGCACCACCACCGAGAAGGCCCTCTGCCTGGTTCCCTGGTTCCCTGTAACCTAACTTCTCGCAGTGAGGGAACTGCCAGAAGGACCTCGGCGCTGGACCTCAGTGTCTGGGCTGGATGATGGGGGTGGAGATGCTCCTTCAGGTATACTGGACCGAGGCCGTTTAGGGCTTTAAAGGTCAGCACCAACACTTTGAATTGTGCTCGGAAATGTACTGGGAGCCAATGCAGATCTCTCAGGACCGGTGTTATATGGTCTCGGCGGCCGTTCCCAGTCACCAGTCTAGCTGCCGCATTCTAGATTAATTGCAGTTTCTGAGTCACCTTCAAAGGTAGCTCCACGAAGAGCGCATTGCAGTAGTCCAAGCGGGAGATAACTAGAGCATGCACCACTCTGGCAAGACAGTCTGCGGGCAGGTAGGGTCTCAGCCTGCGTACCAGATGGAGCTGGTAGACAGCTGCCCTGGACACAGAATTAACCTGCGCCTCCATGGACAGCTGTGAGTCCAAAATGACTCCCAGGCTGCGCACCTGGTCCTTCAGGGGCACAGTTGCCCCATTCAGGACCAGGGAGTCCTCCACACCAGCCCGCCCACTGTCCCCCAAGGACAGTACTTCTGTCTTGTCAGGATTCAACCTCCCTCTGAATGCGTTCAATGCTCTCTTTGACCCCCATCTTCCATGTTTCAACCATGGAACGAGTGAGTGTCTGTGCTGAACTTTCCTCCTCTCTTTCACTTCTCCCACTGCAATACCGCCCTTCCCAGGATGCAGGACCCTTTCATCCAGTCGTAAACGCTGCTTCTTGCGTGAGGCCGCAAAGCAAATGCTGCGCTATTAAGTTCCTGGGGGGGGGGGGGGGCTTCGATGCAATATGCCACGAGAACAAACACTCCAAAATCAAAGGTTGAGACAAATATTTGAGATGCTTCAGAGGCGTTTTTTGTTTGTTCCTTTTCCCCGAGCGGTTCCAAAAGACCTTTGCAAGGCTGCTGCGAAAAATCTGTTTATTTACAAATATGTAAACCCAGAAGGAGCCCAGCCCATGCAGGGCGCCCCAGTGTCCTGTTTTACAGAGGACACTCCTCCACCTGGCTGTCTGGTCGAACTCTGGCTTAAAGATCTAGAACAGTCAACAGTTACCATCTGGCTACAGTTGTCCCCATATTGTATTTTCACTGTAATGGTAGCAGCTGTATCCATCTGGGATAGCTCAGTTGGTAGAGCACGAGACTCTTAATCACAGGGTTGTGGGTTCAAGCCCCACGTTGGGCAAAGGATTCCTGCATAGTAGGGGGTTGGACTACATGACTCTCGTGGTCCCTTCCACTCCACAATTCTATGATTTCTGAAGCTGCATCTATATGTATACTTTAGCATCCACAAATGTCTGTGCCCACGTTTTTGATGAATCAGTTCAGGCTCTGGTGGTCAAGATTCTCAGACCGCACTGGATTCCTCATGGCAATCTCTCTCTCTCTCTCTCTCTCTCTCTCTCTCTCTCTCTCTCTCTCTCTCTCTCTCTCTCTCACACACACACACACACACACACACCACAAAGCACTGTCTTTTCCCCTTGTTGCAGAATTTCAAGAATCTGCTCATGGAATCTGAATTTACTGCAGAATAGAAGCAGTCTTGGGTGGCGCTGTGGGTTAAACCACAGAGCCTAGGGCTTGCTGATCAGAAGGTCGGCGGTTCGAATCCCCGCGATGGGGTGAGCTCCCGTTGCTCGGTCCCAGCTCCTGCCCACCTAGCAGTTTGAAAGCACGTCAAAGTGCAAGTAGATAAATAGGTACTGCTCCAGCAGCGTTTCCGTGCGCTGCTCTGGTTCGCCAGAAGCGCTTAGTCATGCTGGCCACATGACCCGGAAGCTGTACGCCGGCTCCCTCGGCCAGTAAAGCGAGATGAGCGCTGCAACCCCAGAGTCGTCCACGACTGGACCTGGTCCCTTTACCTTTACCTAGAAGCAGCCTTAAACTTTGTTCAATGAAGAAATACTACCTAGGAATGTGATTTTAGCCAGCACAAACCTTTATAAATTACCGATTTCTTTTATTTATTTATTTTAAAATGGAGCTTGTTGTGAATTTTTGTTTGTTTCATTGGTATAAGCGAACATTCTGGATGGTTTTTCAAACTGCTTAGGGGTCTTTCGTTCTAGAAAGCGGTATATAAATTTTGCTCAGTAAAGCAACAAAAATAATCGTGACTGTTGGTCAGCAGGTCAGAGAGGAGCATGGTGTGGGGTACATACACATATATCTGATCCTTAGGAATTGCACTGTCCAGCCTTGGCCCCCCACCTTTTTAAAGAAATGCTGCTCCTGGAAGCTGGATCTTCTTTTAAGGTTGCTCAGATGTCATTGTTCAGCAGCAATGACCTACTTCTTGTTTTATCTGGCTCCTTTGTGTTTGCGTTGGATTATTGGTGCTAGAAGATACTGCTAAGTGAGTTGTGTTTCTGGAATATAAATGAGCTGCGATCCCCGGTCCCTCTTCCTGGGCCGAGTGCAAGAGCAGAGTCTTCGCTCGTCATCCATGGGCAGTCGGCAGGGAGAGCGGAAAAGGCACAGGCTGCTGCTTTCTTTGAGGGAACAGCTGCTGCAAATTGACACGGAGGGAGTCGCCATCCAGACCTTCCAGCTGCAGATTGATAGGATCTGCCGATCTGAGAGAGCCCTTCTGCAATGCAGATGAGATGAAGGTGTAGAAAAGTGGTGGCAGGATAATATTTTTTTTGGGGGGGGGGGGCCAGTGTGGTGTAGTGGTTAAGAGCGGCGGACTCGTAATCTGGTGAACCGGGTTCGCATCCTCCGCTCCTCCACATGCAGCTGCTGGGTGACCTTGGGCTAGTCACACTTCTCTGAAGTCTCTCAGCCCCACTCACCTCACAGAGTGTTTGTTGTGGGGGAGGAAGGGAAAGGAGAATGTTAGCCGCTTTGAGACTCCTTCGGGTAGTGATAAAGTGGGATATCAAATCCAAACTCTTCTTCTTCTTCTTCTTCTTCTTCTTCTTCTTCTTCTTCTTCTTCTTCTGTATTGTGCGTAGCAAACTTGGGCTACGTACACGCTAAGACACATTCAAAGCACATTTGCGCCCTCAAAGAATTCTGGGTACTGTAGGTTACCCTGCACAGAGTTAAAGTCAAACCTCGGAACTCAAACGGCTCCATTCTTGAACGTTTCGGCTCCCGAATGCCGAAAACTCGGAAGTAACTTGGTTTTCAAATGTTCCTCAGAAGCCGAACAGCTTCCAAGGTGCGGTTTCCATTCCCCCCCCCATTGATTTTGCTGCCAGCCCATTGTTCCTTGGTCTTTGAACGTTTCAGAAGCTGAACGGTCTTCCAGAATGGATTATGTTTGAAAACTGAGGTACATACGATTCCCTGCAACACTTAACAAACTATAGTGCCCAGAATTCTTTGAGGGGAAAATGTTGCTTTAAAGTTATAACCATTTTGGGACCATTTGGCACATATCGAATTTTGCGAGAGTGCTGGGGGTGGTATTTGAAGTGGTGCTAGTTATCGTTAATAATCAAGCAGGGGTAATATTTTTATTGACTTATTACCAGTGCTATTTTTTAAGAAAAACAGGTGCCAGAACTCACCATGAACACCTCCCTGGTTTTCTTACAATGGCAATGAGACGTGCTGGAACTGAGAACAACTGGTCAGTGTCAGGGGCGGAGGAAGCCTCTTGGCCACCAGGAGGCAGCAAACACCATGCAGAGGCACCCCCTGGGGGCGGGGCATCCTGACGCGGCGGCTTGTGGGGCTGCCCAGTCCATCCGTAAAGCAGCTTGTCTTGGGGAGTGGCGGGAGGGGCCGCCGAGTGTCACCCCCCTCCTCTGGAACCCGGGGCACCCCGCCCCATCGCACCTCCCTTGCTACGCCACTGCTCAGTGTAGTATAGTGGTTAAGAGTGGTAGACTTGTAATCTGGTGAACTGGGTTCGCATCTCCGCTCCTCCACATGCAGCTGCTGGGTGACCTTGGGCTAGTCACACTTCTCTGAAGTCTCTCAGCCTCACTCACCTCACAGAGTGTTTGTTGTGGGGGAGGAAGGGAAAGGAGAATGTTAGCCGCTTTGAGACTCCTTCGGGTATTGATAAAGTGGGATATCAAATCCAAACTCTCCTTCTTCTCCTCCTCCTCCTCCTCCTCCTCCTCCTCCTTCTCCTTCTCCTTCTCCTTCTCCTCCTCCTTCTTCTCTAGGTCTTGTGCTGGGCCCAGTTGCCCTGAGACCCAGCCTCCTCCTGGGACCTTCAGAGAGAAAACCGAGGGGAGTCAAGATGTCTGGGAGTCTAGGGGCTAGCTGGCTGCTCTCTTTCCTCAGGAGACCGTTCAGCACCCATTTCCCGAAGAAACAGCTATCCATAAAACCCTGACACCACCACCTTTAATTTCATTTCATTCCCCGCTAAGCTTCTTTATCTCCCTCTCTCCGAAATGTGGTGGCTCAGGTCAACTTTTACTGGTAGCAATTCAGGGGAGATGCACTCCAGCTAATCCTCCGCTTAACAAGGGAGATGAATACACCCCGTGGAGGATTTTCAACCTGTCTTCCCAACTAATGTATGCCTTTCCATCAAGCCAGGGAGATCAGGTTTTCCCCTCTGTTGCTGCTCAGAGGTCGGAATGGTTTTCCCTCCCCATAATTGCCCTGTCCAGAAAAGCAACATGACATTGTAAGGAATAAATCCTTCCTCCTCCTCCTTCTACACATTCAAATCAACCTAGTCATCTCGGGTTTTGATTCCACAGGTGGAGCCAGGGAGGCTGGTGCCTTCCATTTGCCCTCCACGTTGGAAACGGGATCATTACTCAGTTGTTCAAGCAGTTGCGGAGAATAACCAGGCTAGATCTGACAAGGGTTGGTGGCTATTGGCACTGGTAGGGCGGAACATGGGGAGATGAACAGCAGGTGGCGCTAGAGGGAATGACAGAGAGTAGTAGAATATGCTGTGCCACATCAGACTCAGTGCATTTGGTGGCAATTGTGTTTTTAAATACTGCCCAATATAATGAGCCACTTTTGGAAGAAATACTGTGGTTGGACAGGAGATTCTCTTATTTTTGTGTGTACTATTTTACACTTCATTGTTCATTTCTACATGCTTAGGATTTGTTGTCCAATAATAAAAAAAGAAAATGAATGCTATTCTAGGCTGCATCAACAGAAATATAGTTTTCGGATCAAGGGAAGTCATAAAAGGTAAAGGTAAAGGGACCCCTGACCATTAGGTCCAGTAGCGGACGACTCTGGGGTTGCGGCGCTCATCTTCGCTTTACTGGCCGAGGGAGCCGGCGTACAGCTTCCGGGTCATGTGGCCAGCATGACTAAGCCGCTTCTGGCGAACCAGAGCAGCGCACAGAAACGCCGTTTACCTTCCCGCTGGAGCGGTACCTATTTATCTACTTGCACTTTGACGTGCTTTCGAACTGCTAGGTGGGCAGGAGCAGGGACCGAGCAACGGGAGCTCACCCCGTCGCGGGGATTCGAACCGCCGACCTTCTGATGGTCAGACCACAACTAGAATACTGTGTCCAGTTCTGGACACCACAGTTTAAGAAGGATGTTGACAAGCTGGAATGTGTACAGAGGAGGGTGACCATGATGATTAAGAGTCTGGAAACCGATCCTTATGAGGAACGGTTGAAGAAGCTGGATATGTTTAACCTGGAAAAGAGGAGACAGAGAGAAGATATGAGAGCCATCTTCAAACATCTCAAGGGCTGACACATGGAAGAGGGAACAAGCTTGTTTTCTCCTGCTCTGGAGAGTGGGACTCAAACCAATGGCTTCAAGATACAGTATAAGAAAGGAGATTCTAACTAAACATACAGAAAAACTTTCTGACAGTAAGAGCTGTTCGACTCTCCTCCCTTGGAGTTTTTTTAAGCAGAGGTTGGATGGCCATCATGGATGCTTTAGCTGAGATTCCTGTATTGCAGGGGGTTGGACTAGATGACCCTTGGGGTCCCTTCCAACTCTGCAGTTCTATGATTCCTTTGCCTTACCAGAATCCATTTCCCTACTAGGCAGACCATATGACCTGGTTGCACATTCATGCCCAGTCCACCTGAGTCAACTGCCAGCCTGAAGTTCCCAACCTGAATGTGAATTGATGGCGCTCCCTGGGAATGGTCTGGTGTTTGAATCCAGGCCCCTCTCAGCATCTCTCTCAAACAGCAGCCCCGGGCAATAACTTTAATGGCATCAATTAGTCTCTGTTTACTCCTTCCAGGCCTCCCGCTATCTCCAGAGCACATCACCTCTAAATCGGGTGGCCAAGCTAATTAAAACTAATGAGACCATTAGGGTCATCAGAAAAAGAAAGGTCCCCACCATGGATTACTGCCATGGTTTTCAAACAATTTGAGAGAGAAAGAGCGTGCAAAGGGGCTAGATAAATAAAGGTCAGATCTGCCTTCTCCCACCTGGTGCCCTCTAGATGTGTGTGGACTTTAATAACCATCAGCTCCAGGTAGCACAATTGCTAACAAATCTCTTAGCAGCAAATTCCATCGGCAAAATCCAGGAAGAGCAGGTTTTTACCTGCAACAGTTTATACACCGTGTACAGAAGTATTTCTTTTTTCTTTTTAATCTGCCCTGAATCTTCCAGTACTCAGCTTCATCGGATGGGCTTGTAAAATTACGAGAGGGAGAAAGATTTGAGACTTTTTAATCTGCCCTGAACTCTTCCAGTAGAGCTTCATCGGATGGGCTTGAAATTACGAGAGGGAGAAAGGGAAACGAGGGCGTCAATAATGGCAGCCATTGGTCTAACAGAGTCCCAGCCTTTGTACCACTTCCTGTTGGGGACTGCCTAGGTGGGCGGAGTCACTTACAGACTTGGGAGATGCTCCAATCTGTAGCCTTGTGGTTCCCCACATAGAAGAGCTGTGCGTAGCTGATGACTCCTAGCTCTAAACCAATAATCTCCTGACAATCTCTGTAGGGATGTTTCTCTAAGAGTCCTGAGCCAGTGTGGTGTAGTGGTTAAGAGCGGTAGACTCGTAATCTGGTGAACCGGGTTCGCTTCCCGCTCCTCCACATGCAGCTGCTGGGTGACCTTGGGCTAGTCACACTTCTCTGAAGTCTCTCAGCCCCACTCACCTCACAGAGTGTTTGTTGTGGGGAGGAAGGGAAAGGAGAATGTTAGCCGCTTTGAGACTCCTTCGGGTAGTGAAAAGCGGGATATCAAATCCAAACTCTTCTTCCTGAGACTCTCTGAGTTCCAGGGAGTGAATCTGGGACGTCTGGGCATGCAAGTCATGTACTTGTTGAAGGTCCTTAAGGGGAGTGAAAGGCGGGATATCAAGTCCAAACTCTCCTCCTCCTCCTCCTTCTGTATGCACGGTGTGCCGTGCATGGCTTCTGAACCAGGCTAGAGCAGACTTTATTTGTTGCAATCGCACAGAGAGAGAGATGCTTGTAGAGTAAGAAAATAACACAAAGCGGTTTATTATGGGAAGAACATAACCTGGATGGAAAAGTTTCTGGTTCTAGAAAATACAGAGGCAGCTTCTTCATTCCCAGAGGATAGATCCAAGGTGATCTTCTATCTTGAGGTCGGAGAGAGGGAAAGAGAGAGAGAAGTGTGAGAAGCAGTAGGAGGGTGTGAACAGGATGCAATTTAAGCCTAACATCAAACAGCTAAGGAGGTCACCTCAGAGTATAGTATGGAAGACTGGAGATCGCATTTCTATGTACCTCATTCATCTGCAGAATCCTCTTCTGCAAGCTGAGTTGCACCCAAATGTTCAAAATGTGCTCTGTCCACGAGCAATGGAATGAAATCCCTTTTGTTTCAGTGCAAGCAACAAATCTGATGAGACCATCTTACAAGACCATCTTGGCTGCGAGTCCTGGAAGACCTGCACCCTGGAGAAGGCACCCTGGACTGACTCCAGCTACAAAAGCTGAGGCTGCTGAACAGATTCTTGGGCTAGGGAGATGTTTGGGGTATCTTTATTTTAGAACTTGTTGTGATTGCAGAAATTGGTCAGTTGGGTTGTGTATTTTTTTCATGTTTCGTTTATTGTTTACGACTACCTTTTGTTGGGTTGCAGCTATGCATTTTTTTTTTCATGTTGGAAGCCGCCTTGAGCATAGTTTGAACTGTGGAAAGGCAGCATACAAATAAAATTATGTATGTATGCTACAAGTTCAGATTTCCACCACATCTTCTAATCAGCAGAAAACTAAGCAGTCAGTGACTAATAAATTGTGAGGGGAAGAAAAAATTCTGCTCAAGAAGCTCTTGAACTTCAACATAAAATGAAATTTTTAATTGACTTTCACAAGGATCATCCCGGGGGGGGGGGATTTCTGCCTTAACAAAAAAAGGGGGGGAATTAATTTAATAAAATAAAATAAAGGGTAATTATTAATTAAAACTCTGGAACTCATTGCTCTGATGAAAGGTGGAAGATTGTCTTTGTGTGTTTCATCATCTCATAACGGGGATGTCTGAGTATGTTAAATCCTTGCAGAAAGTATTTGTGTGTTTTTGTGTGTGTGTGTGTGTGGAGGGGGGGAGAATCACCTTTCTGCTCCCAGAAAAGCTGAAGAGAATGGTTCACAAATTGCAACCTTGTAGATCAGGGGCCAGCAACCTAAGGCCCTTGGGCCACAAGTGGCCCATGGGGGTCATTTTACCAGCCCACAAGCCACCCCCAAACCGAGCCGCCCCCCTCGGCGAGTCCCTGTGTGCTGCGCTAAATTGGCACAGTACAGTGCAGGGATTCGCTTTCGTGGTGCCGGTGTTATAAAAAATTCTGTAATTGGTTCCGTCTCCAGAAGGGAGTCCGTAACCTCCAGAAGGGAGTCTATAATTTAAACCCCGGGAAGAGCGCTATAATTTAAGAGCCCCTTCCCGACAACGCAGCACAAAGACAAATACCGAGTCCGAGTCTCCCAAAGCAAGGCCTTGTTTATTGTTTATTAGAAACTGTTGCAGCAGGGTGTTTTGCAAGCAAAAGACCTAGAACAATGGAGCGCAAGCTCCTATATAGACTTTTGAAATTGCCCCCCTCCAGCTCAAGACCACCCCTCCATACATCATACATACATCAGAATTACATCACAAATTGGGATGGTCAGAGGAGGTAACTTGGAGAATTTCTCCACACCTGTGCCATCTCTCCTTGACCCCTCCCAGACACACATTTCTGCAAAACAAAAGTGTTCATGGTTTCCTGTCCTGGGCAGGCAGGGCTAATGCAGGGCTAATGACCGCCCTTTGTTCTAGCCCGGGCCAAATCCACGGGTGATTTGTTTGCTTGGTGAATTAAACATATATATATATATATATATATATATATATATATATTCTTACAATACCGGAAATCACGTCTGTGCAGATGCTAGAAATCGCATCTGTGCAGACGCAGATGCCAGAAATCACGCACGCGTGTGCTCCCATGCTCCTGCGATCCGGCCCATGGTGTGGCTCCGCGGCAGTGAACTGGCCCAGGAAAGGTAAGCCTTGCCGACCCCTGTTGTAGGCCTTATTCAAACTGAATTGTCTCCTGTGCTTAGCTTAGGATTGCCAACTGACTGGAAAGACATTGCTCAGCCTGCTCTTGTGTCTTTTACAGCAGCTTGCAGAAATTGAGAAATGAAACCTTTCTCGTGAACGAGTATATCCACAATAGCCGCCCTAGAAAGAATTTGTTTGTGCAGTGACAGGTTTAAAGCATGAAATCGAGGAAGATCTTGAATATCTCTGTAGAGAGTGTTGGTTTGAATCAAAGTGTTATTGTTATTAATGTACCAAACAAATAAGGCCACATGTCTGAAAACAACACAAAAAGACAGGCCTCACTCCATTTTGACTCCTAGCTGGCCAAGTGTTTTCATCTGCAGGGAGGAGGTGAGAAGTCTCTGCCTGAGGATGGGCCATTTCCCTCACAAAGGAACAGCCAGGGAGGAAACCTTTTGTTTTGCAGAAATGTGTGTCTGGGAGGGGTCAAGGAGAGATGGCACAGGTGTGGAAAATTCCCAAGTTACCTCCTCTGACCCTCCCAATTTGTGATGTAATTCTGATGTATGTATGATGTATGGAGGGGTGGTCTTGAGCTGGAGGGGGGCAATTTCAAAAGTCTATATAGGAGCTTGCGCTCCATTGTTCTAGGTCTTTTGCTTGCAAAACACCCTGCTGCAACCCTGCTGCAACAGTTTCTAATAAACAAGGCCTTGCTTTGGGAGACTCGGTATTTGTCTTTGTGCTGCGTTGTCGGGAAGGGGCTCTTAAATTATAGCGCTCTTCCCGGGGTTATGGACTCCCTTCTGGAGACGGACCCCCATTTACAGAATTTTTATAACACCACTAAGCTATAAAGAGATAAAGTTATAAAACTGCCTCTTTCTTAACATAGATCCTTTGTTATGCGGTTAAGTGCTTGCAGGTTTCCCTTCACCTGTCTCTAATATCTTCCTGTTAGTAAACGGAAATGCTACCACAAATAGTTTATTGAAAGCCTCTTCTCTGGGTGTGCAGAGAGAGGTTTATCTAATAACACACCTATAATAGCCGTCATGTTACCCAGCACCCTTCTTAAGTGGGGTTGTCTGTCACAAAGACGTTAGCCCCAGTGGTGTCATAGAGCAGCCCTTTCACAACCGGGTAGCCTCCAGGTGTTTTGTACTAGAACTCCCAGCAGGAGCAGCCAACATGGCCAAAGGCTTGGGAACTGTAGTTCAGCAGCACCAGGAGTGCCCCAGTTTACCTAAGGCCACAGAGCCTTCTGTCCCCTCTGGGCCGTGAGGAATGCAGTGAAAGTCACGCAGGGGCTAAGATCTGTTCTTCCTTTTATCTTTCCCAATGCAGGCTGCGGAGGTCCCCAACTCTTATCTCTCGGTGTGATCAAATGCGGCAAAATCGCCTCTGCCAGCCTCGGTGTGAGCCGCTGCATACAAACAGTTTCTGACTCAACAATGACTGCACAGCTAAAGTAGGACGGTTCCCCAGATTAATCAATATACAAAGTGTTGCCTGTGGTTCTGATCTCCATCAAAGCTCCTCTCCATCACAAAGGAAGAGGAGATCAAAACCCAAAAATTCAATAAAGAAAAGGAGCGCATTCTGCTCCAACACCACTTGCAGCTCGCAGCTGAAATAACATTGATATACAAACGTTCTCAAGGAAAACACACACACACAATATATATATATGAAATCCCACAAAGCACTCCAAAGAAGAAATGATCCCTGGGGTTTGGGAGAGATCTGAGGCCTTGTCCGCACTTGAGATGGTCAATTATTATCATTATTATTTATTAAATTTGTGCACCACCCTTCATCCGAAGGTCGCAGGGTGGTTCGCAACATAATAATACAAAATGAGAACAAAAAATTACATAATAAAACAAAGCAAACAAATAACCACAAACACTTTTAAAAGGCTATAGAATGTCAATCAGCCAAAGGCCTGGTTACAGAGAAACGTTTTCACATTCTGGTGCCTAAAGATGTGTAAGGAAGGTGCCTGGCGAGTCTCCCTGGGGAGAGCATCCCGCAAACGGGGAGTCACCACAGAAAAGGCCCTGTTCTTGCGCTGCCGCCCTCCAGGCCTCTCGTGAAGGAGACACACAAAGGAGGACCTCAAATGTTGATCGTATGAGGCTGTGTTGGGGCTGCAGTGGACCAGCTTCACAATGTGAGCAGAGGCCCAAAGGATCAAATGCATATACATGAAATGAAGATCCCCTGCATTTCAAAAATTAGATGTTAGGGAGAAGAAAAAGCTGTGACTCTTCCCCCTGAGATACTCGTTTTCTGTGTGGAGGGTTTTCTTTAGTAAGGCGGAGCAGTCATTTGTGTCTGAACAGCCCAGACACAGGTTGACCACCTCAGTGAGAATGAGACCTGAGAATCAAACGAGACATAGGACACAGTTGGAGTCTCTGCTGCCATTACTGCTTCCAAGGTGGAGACTGGTCTACTAGGGAAAAACTCAGTGTGCTTTCAGGCAGTGCCCAAGTACCTGCCATCTTACAACCAACTAGGTTGCTGTCAGCTTCCTCCTCCTCAGCGTTGCCATTGCAGAACTCAGCAAGGAGGAGCATGGGGATCATAGAATCATAGAGTTGGAAGGGTCCCAAGGGTCATCTAGTCCAACCCGCTGCAATGCAGGACCAAACTAGAATTAGTTGGCATTGCCTCTCATTGGTTCTGGCGCCACCTACTGTTGGCCTCCCTGCATTCCACCCAACCAGTCTCAATAGGAACCATGCGCTGCCCTCCAGCTGTTTTGGGACTACAGCTCCCATCATCCCTAGCTAACAGGACAAGTGGACAGGGATGATGGGAAATGTAATCTCAAAACAGCTGGAGGGCCGAGTTTGGCCATCACTGACCTAGGGCAACATGGCTAATGCTTTGGTTCTCCGTAACCAAGTCTTGTGTTCTAGTCTTCACCAACCGGGTGCCTTCCAGGGGTTTTGGACTGAAATTCCCATTGTCTTCAGCCATCATTACACCAGCTGACCATTTAAACTAGTCACCGTGTTTCTTAGAGAGGCTGGAGAGGGGAAGAAACTGAAAAGCCCGTGAGGACAAGTGATTTACCTGAGAACGTAGGCCAGCATCCGATTCTCACAATGGCCAACCAGATCCCCTTGGGAAGCCTGCAAGCTGGATATGAGTGCCAAGAACCAGTGTGGTTAAGAGCAGTGGACTCGTAATCTGGTGAACTGGGTTCGCTTCCCCGCTCTTCCACATGCAGCTGCTGGGTGACCTTGGGCTAGTCACACTTCTCTGAAGTCTCTCAAGCCCCACTCACCTCACAGAGTATTTGCTGTAGGGGAGGAAGGGAAAGGAGAATGATAGCCGCTTTGAGGTAGTAATAAAGTGGGATATGAAATCCATACTCTTCTTCTTCTTCGTCTTCATCTCCTCCTCCTCCTCTCCTTTGGTTTCCTGCAACTGGGATTCAGAAGCATTCCTGCTCCTGGCAGTGGAGGTAGAGCAGCCAATTGTATGGTCAGTGTTATTTTTGTAGAAAAAGAGGTGCCTGAACTCACCTTGTTCTCTTAGAATGGCGATGGCACCCATCTGAGAGGTGCTGGAATGGAGTTCTGGCTAGAAAAAAAAGCAGTGGGTATAGCCTTCTCCTCAATGAATGTGCCCATTCCTCTTTCAAAGCAATCTGGGTTGGTGCTCACCACTGTCTCCTGTGGGAGAGAGTTCCATAGTTTAACTCTCTGCTGCATGAAGAAGCGCTTTCTTTTGCCTGCCCTGAATTTCCCCACATTCAGCTTTATTGAATGTTCACGAGTTCTGCTGTTATGAAAGAAGGAGAGAAGCCTTTATCTCAGGGGTCGGCAAGCCTTACCGGGCATGGGCCGGATCACTCCCGCGGAGATCCTTCATGGGCCGGACTGGCACAGCGCGATGCCAGAAATCGCGTCTGCGCATGTCTGCGGCGCCAGAAATCGCTTCTGCGCATGCCCAGATGCCGGAAATCAGGCCCGCGGCGAAGCGATTTCCAGTATCTGGGCATGTGCAGAAGCGAGATTTCTGGAGCTGCGGAAGAGAGTTCCTGCTCTGCGCTGCGCCGGTTTAGCGCAGCGCGCGGGGACTCGCCGAGTGGGCGGCTTGGTTAAGCGACCCTCATGGGTTGCTTCCAGCCCATGGGCCTTAGGTTGCCGACCTCTGCTTTATAAACTCACTTTCTCAGTGCCATGCAAAAGAAAATGTCCCCAAACTCTGGAACCTTTCCTCAATCCTTCCCTTTGGGTTGCTCTTCTCTGAACCTTGTCCAACTCCATAATCTCTGAGGTGCCCAGAACAGCATTCCTAATGCAGTTGCGCCGTAGATTTCTGAAACAGCTTCATGATATCAGCAGTTTTATTTTCAGTTCTTTTCCTAATGGTCCCTAGCATGAAAATTCCCTTGATTGATTGGTTGATTCATTAAATTTCTATCGTGCCCTTCCTCCCCAAGGAGTTTTGGTTAATTAATGCAAAAAATAACAAAACACAACAAAACAGACAAACAAACAAACAAATGGGAGTTCATGGGTATGGGATTGAATAAATGGGAAAATTCCTACATCAGACTGGTAAAAGGTAAAAGTAAAGGACCCTTGGGCGGTTGGGCTCAAACACGGTTTCATCTGCCAGTCTGAAGAACAGGAAGAGCTGCTGAAAATTCTCTGTGCCTTTAATGGGATTGTGAATTTTGAATAATGGGATTCACTTTCTTTCCACCATTAAGAGATTAGTGCTGCTGTCAATGTGCAGCAGACACTTTGTCTGAGACCTTAATTTAACCCCCTTTCAATGTGGTTAAGTCTTCAGATTATCACTGTGGTTTATAAACCCTCACCAGAGGGAAATAATGCTATTACTCCCCGGAAAACAATGTATTTGAGGCTGCCACTCTATATCTGGTTTCCCAAGAGTAAACTCCATTAATGCACTGGGACACACACACACACACACTGAAAAAATTCTTACAACAACAACACACACACACACACACACACACACACCAGGTATAATCACTGGAACTCTGAAGGTATTTGGAATTGTAGCTCTGTAGTGCTAGGCTACAGCTCTCAGGATTCTTTTGTGTATGTGTGTGTGTGTAAGGAAATGTGTAAGGACCCCTGGACAGTTAAGTCCAGTCAAAGGCGACTATGGGGTTGCGGCGCTCATCTTGCCTTCAGGCTGAGGGAACCGGCGTTTGTCCACAGACAGCTTTCTGGGTCATGGGGCCAGTGATAAGGAAAATTCTGGGGTGAGAGGCTACTCAACAGCCCAGATTGTCGGGCAGAGCCCGCGGGTCTATGCGGTCAGAAAGGAAGGAAGTTCCAGCCAGGTGTAGGAGCAAAACAGCGGTCAGTAGACCATGGTGTTTATTGTTGCACACCAGGTCCCCACAGGAGTAAGAACCCCGAACATGGGGTGAAATTGGCTGTTAAAACTTCCTGCAGTCACCCAGAATACAGTTCGTATAGCATCATTGATACATCATCCTTACATCACAAGTCACATAAGGGGAGGGGTAGACAGGGGTTACACTAGTTCAGCCTTGGCAAACATGTCCAAACGCATCTCTTAACACCTCTCAAGTGTTGTTGTTCAGTCGTTCAGTCGTGTCCGACTCTTCGTGACCCCATGGACCAGAGCATGCCAGGCACCCCTATCCTCCACTGCCTCCTGCAGTTTGGCCAATTACCTACCTCTCAAGTACCTATCACCAAAGAACAATAGAACTCTTTACATATCCTTGTCTTGGGGCAGTTCTGGGGATGAGTTTTTGGGATTTTACGGTCAGCTATCAGTTCGGAGATTGCCACCCTTGGGCACTCCCTGGGTGGGGTGTTGTGTATGTGCCCTCATGCTTGAAGGATTATGGCGGGAGAGAAAGGTAAAGGAGTCTTTTCCTCTAATGCCAAAATGGCGTTGGAATGAAGATAATCGGTCAAACTACTGATTTTATATGAATTTATAAAGCTAGGTATCTTTCCTGAGCTGTCAAGTCAAAGCTAGGTATCTTTCCTGAGCTGTCAAGTCAAAATGATATATTCAGGCATAAAATTGGTAACAACTTTAAAGATGTGCCCCCCTGTCATTTCCGTAACACCAGCATGACTAAACCACATCTGGCGCAACGGGACACTGTGACGGAAGCCAGAGCGCACGAAAACGCCGTTTACCTTCCTGCCACAGTGGTACCTATTTATCTGCTTTCACTGGTGTGCTTTCGAACTGCTAGGATGGCAGGAGCTCGGACAGAGCCACGGGAGCTCACCCTGTTGCGGGGATTTGAACCGCCAACCTTCCAACTGGCAAGCCCAAGAGTTCAGGGGTTTAGACCACAGCACCACCCGTTACCCACCTTCATTATACACCTTTAGGTGCCAGGCAAAAATGTTCCTCTTTAACAAGGCCTTGGGCTGATTGACATCTAATGCCCTTTTAAATGTGTTATGGGCCGTCTTTGTTCTTACTGTTTTTTATATTGTAATTTTATATTGTGAACTGCCCTGAGATCTACCTGTATAGGGCGGTATACAATTTTTAATAATACTAATACTAATAATCTGAAGAAGTGTGCATGCACACGAAAGCTCATACCAATAACAATCTCAGTTGGTCTCTAAGGTGCTACTGGAAGGAATTTTTTTGTTTTGTTTTGTTAATAAATTTATACTCCACTCTGGGTGGCTTCCAGCAAATTAAAACATAATACGACATCAAATACTAAAAACTCCCCTAAACAGGGCTGCCTTCAGATGTCTTCTAAAAGTCAGATAGTTGTTTATTTCCTTGACATCTGATGGGAGGGCGTTCCACAGGGTGGGTGCCACTACCAAGAAGGCCCTCTGCCTGGTTCCCTGTAACCTCACTTCTTGCAGTGAGGGAACCGCCAGAAAGTCTTGAAAGGTGGACCTCAGCGTCTGGGCTGAATGATAATAAAAATGGAAACACCAGCTGTTCACCGAGAGAAACACCTTGCCCCTCTCCGTTGTTCAGAATGACCCAGCAGGCTTTTCTTCTCTTCTTATATTTTGTGCACCAGCCGTAGCTATTTTGGACTCGATGCCACATTCTGCTCTTTTCTTGTACTCCAGCGACATCACGGGACGCCCAGAGACTGACCCAAATCCAAGATCTATGGTGTTGCAACTTCCTCCACCATCTAGGAAAGAGGAATGTTTGATCATTTCATCTCAGCCTGTGCCCGCAGCCCACCTCAGATGATTTAAGATCCGGCTGCCTGCAAATCTATTCAAGGCAATTAGCTTCTCTCATAACAATGAGCTTCTTTGTAAACAGCCCAGGGAGCGGATCTCTTTCAACAACAGAGCACCTTATCTTGACAAGTGGCCTTGTGAAACTCTGAACACAATAGCCCGTATTTAATCACAACGTTCTCACCTTTCACTTCTCGCCGGCTTCATCCTTCCCACTCCCACTAGTAATTTTTGTTCACTCAGAAAAATGATCATTCCATAAAGAATAGGAGATCAAGCGATGAAGACCTGGTTCCCTTTGTAAGCAGCTCGTTTTGTTCTGGGTTTTTTTTTATTAGAGACCTCTTGATGAACCCTAAAAAATACCCTCCGTGCTTCTGTTCTTGCTGATGGCAAACATTGGGTTCTGAGAACTTCTAGCAGTGCTTTCCAGTCTACCCCTGAATTTGGACCAGAAGCTGCAGCTGGCATTGAGGAGGAGAACTGGATTGGACCACTGCAACAGATGGATATATCCTCCATCCCCACTGAGCCAAAATGAATAGGTGAGCAGGGGCACCTGCCTTTCAATCACTTGGTGCCACAAGGATGCCAGGTGTGCATTTTTGGGCTGCGCAAATTGTGCAGGCAAATGCATACCCTGTAAAATGCCCCTCGGATAACTCCACAATCAGCTGCTGATTAGCAGGTCTTAAAAAGTGAGAGCTGGACCATAAAAGTGAGAGCTGGACCATAAAAGTGAGAGCTGGACCATAAAAGTGAGAGCTGGACCAGTCACGAAATTAAAAGACGCCTGCTTCTTGGGAGAAAAGCAATGGCAAACCTAGACAGCATCTTAAAAAGCAAAGACATCACCTTGCCGACAATGGTCCATATATGGTTTTCCCAGTAGTGATGTATGAAAGTGAGAGCTGGGCCATAAAGAAGGCTGATCGCCAAAGAATTGATGCTTTTGAGTTATGGTGCCAGAGGAGACTCTTGAGAGTCCCATGGACTGCAAGATCAAACCTATCCATTCTGAAGGAAATCAGCCCTGAGTGCTCACTGGAAGGACAGATCCTGAAGCTGAGGCTCCAATACTTTGGCCACCTCATGAGAAGAGAAGACTCCCTGGAAAAGACCCTGATGTTGGGAAAGATGGAGGGCACAAGGAGAAGGGGACGACAGAGGATGAGATGGTTGGACAGTGTTCTCGAAGCTACTAACATGAGTCTGACCAAACTGCGGGAGGCAGTGGAAGACAGGAGTGCCTGGCGTGCTCTGGTCCATGGGGTCATGAAGGGTCGGACACAACTAAATGACTAAACAACAAAAAGTGCTTGGAACAGGACTTTCCTGCAAAACCCTCTCAGTTGAGCCATGCCTTTATCTGTCTAACAGGTGGAGGTGGCTTAGCCCAATGGCCTTTAGGGGCCATTTTGTGGTGGTGGTGGTGGGGGGGGGCTGGGAGTGGTCTAATTAGGAATATGGGCTGGAGTTTCCCCACCCCAGATTTAATATAAAATGCCCCCGCTTGAATGTTCGCTGGGGCAGACTATAGAAGGATGTTGTTGGGCATAAGCAGTCTTACATGCCTCCAGCCAGCAGAGGGCAGGGTTGCAACTAACAGACAATAAAGGAAAAATAAACTTTGTGGCTTCCTGTCAAAGCTCCACCCCTTCCTCTCCCTCCTTCTCTTGCATGAGGCACCCATGGATTCCCACCATGTGATCTTATACTTCGTAGTCATCCTCGTAAATATGAAGGAGCTCTTAAGGACGGTCTCTCCCCATGTTATAGGAATCCTAAGGTCACATATATATTTATGTTCATAAATTTATGTCCATAAATCTACAAGGCAAATACATGCATAGGTATATAAACCACCTGTCTTAAATAGTACAGGAGAGCAATCCTGAAGCCATTTTGACTCTTCCAGTGACCTCAAATATTCTCCGCAGTGAGGAAGGAAATGGGAAAAGCCTCCCCATTGTCTCTTTGCTCACAAATCCTGTCTTAAGGTGTATTTTAGATTTATTTATTGTCATTGTCCGTATATACACAGTATACACAACAACGAAAATCAAACACCCAAAGACCGGATTTACCATACACATTTGCACATATCTCCAACACTCTCATCCTTATTAAAACATAATCTATTAAAACATAACATAATCCAGAGTATAACATAACCTATTAAAAGCATAGCATAACCTAAAAGCCTGTCTCATTCCTTACTACTCACTGCTTACTATTACTTACTACTGACCCTGAGATCATTATTAAGTACAGTCAAAGCTCTTGGATAGAAACTATTCAGAAGGCGTGTGGTTCGAGTTTTCATTATCCTGTATCTTCTGCCCGAAGGCAACAGTTCAAAAAGGTTGTGAGCAGGATGGGTGGGATCTCTCAGGATGTTGTGTGACTTCTTCAAACAGCGAGACGTGAAGATCTCGTCCAGGGTTGGTAGTTGGAGCCCAATAACATTCTGGGCAATTTTAATTATTCTCTGTAAAGCTTTTTTATCCGTTACAGAGCTGCTCCCATACCACGATAGTATACTATAGGTTAAGACACTCTCAATGGTACTGTGATAATAGGACAGGAGTAGGTGCTGAGATAGATTCAATCCCCTGAGCATTCTCAGGAAATACAACCTCCCCTGCACCTTCCTCACAGCCATATTAATATTTACAGTCCATGAGAGGTCCTCGGAGATGTAAATGCCCAGGTATTTAAAACTGCCAACCCTCTCCACCTCCTCGCCATTTATGTGCAATGGTAAAAATACACTTTTCTTTCTCCTAAAGTCAATTATAAGTTCTTTGGTTTTTTTGGTGTTAAGCATAAGATTATTTTCTTTACACCATTGAATTAACCCCTGTACTTCTTTCCTATAAGCAGACTCATCATTCTCACTAATGAGCCCCACCACTGTTGTATCATCCGCAAATTTGATGATTGTGTTGGAATTATACAGTGGGGTGCAATCACATGTGTACAGGGAATAAAGAAAGGGACTTATTTGTGGATGAATAGGGTGATCCTGTGACCTGGATTCAGGAACCAAGTATTTAGCATCTCAAAAGGAATGGCCAGGCTGCCCTAGGTAAAGCAATCAAGTGACCATTATCAGTATCCTGTTTCTGAAGAAGTGTGCATGCACAGGAAAGCTACCAAGCAGTGTGGTGGAGTCAGAGCCGTCTTAAGGGGATCTGCCGCCCTGGCGCGGCTATCCCTCCGGCGCCCCCGCCATGCCGCCTCTCCGCCGCCTCCCTCCCGCGCTTGCCGCCCCTTGGGAGGGGGGTGGGCGAGCGGGGGATGAGGGGCGTGGCGCTGGAGCGGCGGGGGCTCTGCGCGCCCTTCCAGCGCTTCCGGGACGGGAGGCGAGGGCGGCCGGCTCGCGCTCCCGCGCGCAGCCGGATGGCGCGCGCCGGGCAGCGCGCTCCGACGCAGCCGGCGGGCGGCGCGGCTGGCCAGCTCGCGCTCCATCGGGCGGGCGGCCGGCTCGCGCTCCTGTGCTCTGCTGGGCAGTCAGAGGGCGCTGCCGGCAGGCGCTGCCAGCGGGGCTGGAGGGCGGAGGCGCCCTCCAGGCCATTGCGCCCTGGTGCGCCGCGCCACCAGAGTAAATGGATGAGACGGCTCTGGCTCTCCTCCTTGAGCTTGAGTGGAGGCCATGCCTTTATCTGTCTGTGAGAAAGTGAGGAGGAATTGAAGAACCTTTTAATGAGGGTGAAAGAGGAGAGCGCAAAATATGGTCTGAAGCTCAACATCAAAAAAACTAAGATCATGGCCACTGGTCCCATCACCTCCTGGCAAATAGAAGGGGAAGAAATGGAGGCAGTGAGAGATTTCACTTTCTTGGGTTCCATGATCACTGCAGATGGTGACAGCAGTCACGAAATTAGAAGACGCCTGCTTCTTGGGAGAAAAGCAATGACAAACCTAGACAGCATCTTAAAAAGCAAAGACATCACCTTGCCGACAAAGGTCCGTATAGTTAAAGCTATGGTTTTCCCAGTAGTAATGTACGGAAGTGAGAGCTGGACCATAAAGAAGGCTGATCGCCGAAGAATTGATGCTTTTGAATTATGGTGCTGGAGGAGACTCTTGAGAGTCCCATGGACTGCAAGAAGATCAAACCTATCCATTCTCAAGGAAATCAGCCCTGAGTGCTCACTAGAAGGACAGATCCTGAAGTTGAGGCTCCAGTACTTTGGCCACCTCATGAGAAGAGAAGACTCCCTGGAAAAGACCCTGATGTTGGGAAAGATGGAGGGCACAAGGAGAAGGGGACGACAGAGGATGAGATGGTTGGACAGTGTTCTCGAAGCTACTAACATGAGTTTGGCCAAACTGCGGGAGGCAGTGAAGGATAGGCGTGCCTGGCGTGCTCTGGTCCATGGGGTCACGAAGAGTCGGACACGACTGAACGACTGAACAACAACAACAAGCGGAGGCTTGACAGCCATCTGTCAGGAATGCTTTGATGGTGTTTCCTGCTTGGCAGGGGGTTGGACTGGATGGCCCTTGGGGTCTCTTCCAACTCTAGGATTCTATGATTCTAAATACCAAGAACAAACTTAGTTGGTCTCTAAAGTGCTACTGGAAGGATTTATTTTTTATTTTTTATTTAGTATCCTGCCAGACAGGATTTCTGTTGTAGACCGCCATCCCCCCCCCCTGTGATGTATTTCTGCTGTAGCCCGCCTCCTTCTGTGATGTATGTATGATGTTTTTTTGGGGGGTGGTCTTGAGCTACAGGGTGGGCAATTTCAAAAGTCTATATAAGGGCTTGCACACCATTGTTCTGGGTCCCTCCTGCCTCCTGCGTGTGGTTGTGAGCACCCTGTTGCAACAGTTAATAAAGATCAGGCTTACTAGCTGCTTGCTTCTCAATATTCTCTGGTTGGCCTCTGTTATTTTCCCCTTCTGATAGGGGACCAACTTAAGGACTCTATATGGGCTGTTGGATAAGGGAACGGGAGCAGTTTTTTTTTCTTATAACACCCCATATGAACCGACCTGGACCCTGCAACCATCATCCGAGACCCTTCTTCATGTGCTCCTGCCACAAGAGGTCCGGAGGGTGTCAGCATGAGAACAGGCCTTTTCTGTGGTACCCCCCTCCCCTTGTTCAATGCTCTTCCCAGGGAGGCTCACCTGGTGCTTTCATTACATATTGTTAGGCATCAGGCAAAAAACATCCTGATTAGCCTTTGGGTAATTAAGCAACCCATGGCCTTTTATTTATTTATTTGTTGAAAATTAAAATAATCTTTATTGAAAATTATATCATATCATACAATAATAATAAAAAAACAACAAAATAAACTAAACAACAAATAAATAACTAATAATGAATATCAGCAAAACAAAATACAACAAATAAATCTTAAATAAAATAAAACTAACCAAACAAACCAAATCTTACATATTCATTCATTCTAACAAAAACATTCATTCATCAATAATCATAAGTAAGCATGAAATCAACAAAATAAATCATACTATCTGCATTCAATACTCAATCTTACCTATTTCTTAGACTTCCACTTGCCGTCCTCTCGGTTTATTAACTCAATCGTTGGATACTGCTTCCTTTTATCACTAGACCACATACCTTACAAATTAAATAACCTCCTATCCTTCCCCCCCTTTAACAATACGGAAAATAAAAAATGGATCCATGGCCTTTTAAACTGGGTGGGGAGTGTTGTTTTTGTTTGTTACGATGTTCCTTATTTTTGTGTTTTTATATTGCAATCCTCGGATGTAGGATGGTATAGAAATTTAATACAGTGGTGCCTCGCAAGACCAAATTAATTCGTTCCGCGAGTCGTTTCGTATTGTGAAAAATTCGTCTTGCGAAGCACGACCATAGGAATGCATAGGAATGCATAGGAATTTAATTCCCATAGGAATGCATTGAAATTTTCGTCTTGCGAAGCACGACCATAGAAAAATTCGTCTTGCGAGTCACCTAAAAATCGCAAAACCCTTTCGTCTAGCGAGTTTTTCGTTGTGCGAGGCATTCGTCTTGTGAGGTACCACTGTAAATAATAAAGCAAACGAACAATAGTGGGACCTCTGTGTTGTTGTTTTCTTTAGTCTTTTAAGTAATGCTAGTGATGTGTGAATGAGACAGAACGGGTGTTGGGTAGCTCCAGCTCCCAAGTTTTTAACTCTGCTAAACCAGTTTTTAAAAAAACTCAAGAGATGCCGAGCCATTTGGGCTTTTTGCCTGATGCTGTTTCAAGCTTGGTGTGATATCTTTGAGAGCGCGTACCCCTCCCCAGCCATCTCCCTCCCCCTTGTACCTTCCTTGTTGAGCACAGAGTGGGGCCCTGTGATGTTAAGGTCACCCGGCACTTGTCAAACAAGCCAGGCGATCAGGATGTCCTCCCGCATCCAGCGACCTAAAACAGAAGATGGGCAGTTGGCAGGGCGATGGAGGATTTTCAATCAGGCGTCTCCGAGCAAGGAAAGTTCCTGCTGACAGGAGTGAAGCAATCGCGGTTCCAGTCGCACGGCAGAAAGGGGTCACGGGTTGAGCGCCGGTGCAGGGTGAATCGAGGTAGCGCTCTGTCTCTGGTAATATCTCTTTTGACAGTGGCAGTGAACTGCATCAGACCACGCGCTCAGCCAAGAAAGTGCTAAAATGAAGAGTATCATGCCCCCTTTCAACAAGCGTTTTGGAAAGCCCTGGGCAGAGAGAGAGAGAGGAGGAGGAGGAGGAGGTGTGAAGTGCTTACCTAATGACAAGGGGAGTTCTTTCAGGGGGGGTGTCTAATGAAGAACAGCCAAGGCCCATTTCTACAGAAGATATAGTTGGCCAAAAATATGCATTTTCCTAGCATGTGTAAATTATGCGACATTACCAGGTGGCACTTTGAGTAGGGGTGCTCAAAGGTTCCTGATACAAACCGACCTGATCTGCACCTTCACTAATGTGTGGATCTGATCGCAGCCATCCCTCGGATCTCACACTTTTTGAAATGTGATGTTGTTCTCAAAAAAAAGGTATCAAGAGGCATTTTCAAATGCCTCCTTTGAGATAAAATGCATTTGCCAACGTGGATTTTGAGGTAAAATATCAATGTGGGTTTTGAAGAGTAAACATGTTGAAAAACGTGTACTTAAATGCGAACACTCGTGGTGATTTTATATTTTTAAAATGCATATTAGTAAGGGAATGGAGTGGGGTGGACATGAGAATGAACACATACAAATTTGACACAGGTCGGTAATGTATCAACTGTGCAACCCTTTGCATATCTGCTCAGAAAGGAGACCCTAAAAAAAAATCCACATTACACAAGAGACTGATCTTCTGGCTCAGTTTCTGTTTTTTTTTTTTTTTTTTTTTTTTTTTTTGCACTGGCTCCGCCTCTCTGACATTGAGCACGCCCCCTTAAACGTGCCCACATTTCATTGGCTGTCAGTATTTGGCGCCTACCCTCCTGTTGATTCTGAGCAGAGGAGCAAAGCAAAGCAGCTTCTCTCTGGCGTTAAACATGGCCTCCCTTGTGTTGAGTCAGACGCACGGGTCCACCTAACTCTGAATGTTGTCTACTCACTGACTGGCATCAGCTTCCCAGGCTTTCATGGAATCATCGTATCGTAAAACTGCAGAGTTGGTAGGGAACCCAGGGGTCATCTACTCCAACCCCCTGCAATGCAGGAATCTCAACTCAAGCATCCATGACAGATGCTTAGAAACCTCCGAGGAAGGAGAGTCCACCGAACCAAGATGTCTCCCACAGCTCTGTTTGGAGATGCCAGAGATTGAACCGGTAGCTTCTGCATGCAAGGAAGATGCTGTAGCTCAGGCATGTCCAACAGGTAGATTGTGATTGGTAGATCACTGGTAGATCATTGGCTCCCCTCAAAGAAGCTGAACAACTGTGGCTTCCCTTAAAAAAAAGCTCAACATTTTACCTCCTCCCTGAAAAAACTCAACAACTTTGCTTTGACCCAACACTCCCATGGGCTTCCTCCTTCCTAAAAAAAGCTCAACTACTTTGACCTGAACCCCCAAAAGGGGGTAGATCACTGCCAGTTTTTAACTCTGTGAGTAGATCTCAGTCTCTTGGGAGTTGGCCACCCCTGCTTGTAGGTGTTTTGTCATTGACTGATTACGTTGGTAATTGATCATGGAGGTGGTTGGTTGAGGTGCTTTTTCCTCTATGGATGAGGTTATAATTATTCTGTTGTGTTATTAATATTCTGTTGGGAGCCAACCAGAGTGGCTTGAAAAACCCAGCCAGTTGGGCAGGATAATAATAATAATAATAATAATAATAATAATAATAATAATAATAATGGTGAGGGGGTCATGCTCATACATTTTTGTGGTCCTGTTGTGTGCCAGCCATTGTGCCACACCCCACAGTGGTCATTTTATGCCACGCCAAGTCCAAATAACAGGCATTTTGTGGTTGGCATCCATCACACTTTATCAAAAAGCCAGATGTGCCCACTGGCCCGAAAAGGTTGGTGACCCTGGCACCATGAATATGCCAGCAATTCTTTTGAAATGTATGAAGGGTTCCTGGTTGTGCATATAAGAGCCAAGGGACAGACTTTTCTTTCTTTCAGCACTCTTCCCGCGCCCTAGGCAGATAGATTCCCCTCAAGATAAAAACCAGCCCTAATCCAAGACCTCCTACAGCTCCCCGGAGCTCCCACTGCTAATTTGCCGCCTCTCAAAGTTAATTTCCTTGCATAATCCAACCTGGCTCACTCCTCCTGCCCTTTTCAGATTACCATCAGGAACGAGATATCTGGCGATTTTTCATTTTCTGTTCTGAGGCTATGATTCTGTTATCGGTTCAGATTTAACTGGCTGGGAATCATCCCTGTGAGATCAAAGGAGACGTGGGGTTAGCAGAGAGAGATGAGGATCACGCACGCTGTTATCAATCGCTTATCATGTTCGTGCATGACAATACACCAGCTGTTTGGCCCTTTTGAACATGGCAGCTGATCTTTAGATTTGTGCTAATTTTGCAGTTCCGTGCCTTTTCCACTTATGGAAATAATGGCCCTTGTGGCCGATATGTACAATGTTGAAAATGTATCATCTACGCTGCCCGTGGATATTCTTCCAGGCTCCATACATGCCATACATTTAAAACACGTGACCCTTCTCCAGGAATCTTGGACCCTGCCCAGAGCTACAATTCCCAGCACCTTTAACAAACCACAGTTCCCAGGATTCCCTGGAGGGGGGGGGAAGTCATGCATGGTGTGCTCTTTGCTGGCCCAGACAGCAGGACTATGTCCAATGGTCTTTAGTTACAGGGGAGGGTAGATTCCGGTTGAAACAAGTAGTTTGACAGTGGAACCAGCTACTTGAAGGGTGGTGGGATCTCCTTTGATGGCGGTCTTCAAGAGGTGTGACATCTGTGTCAGGATGTCCTACACACGAGTAGGAGCTTGGCAGAGACACATGCCCGACTGGCATGTTCCCTCCCTCCTGGGCAATCATTTGGGAGCATTCCTCATCCCAAACATTGCAGCGAATGATGCCAGAAGACACCAGCACACTTAGGGATTCGCAGAGGTTTGCGCAGTTGCATAACAGAACTCAGCAACTCAGCATTTTGGCTAATCTACTTTATTTACATATATACACAGTCGGAGTACTGCAACATGGCTCCCTCTCTCTCTAGCATCAGGCAGCAAAGAGAAAGAACAAAGGACAATAGTCCCACTTCAGGGGACACAGTAAGACAAACATCCTGTCTACGTCACATCCCATTCCTCTGGAATCAAAACATATACCCAGTCATGTGATAGACAATAAATCCATGACTGCACATGGGGAATGAATCTCCAACAATCTGTCTGTTGGGGACACTCCAGCTACAGATTTCCTGCACCAAGCAACTCCATGGTACTATACAGTGCTTTTGTTTTCTGGAAAAAAGGTGCCGGAACTGCCCCCTCCTGCCTTTGTTCACAAATAGTCATTTCATGATCACATACATAATATCCTGGGAGTCTGAAATATTCTCCCACTGGTTTTTGAATGCTGTCGGGAGGATCTCTGATGACATGGGTGACATTCAGCCACAACCTCACAACTATGGTGTTGACAAAGAGGACACACAGAGAGAGCTGGCATCTGAGTCTCTTGGAGGGACCAATCCCTATGTCTATATATGTGTGATTTGTTCTCGCTGGTGATTAGCTGTTTCAGGTTCTCTCTAAGCAGGTAGTATTGCCCAAGGGACTGGATTCCTCTGGGCCCATTGCTGACCCCCTCCGTCCCAGAAAGGATTCTGGTTGCTACATGTTTCTCCCTCCCACCCAGCAAACCTGAAGCCTGGGGTTGGAACTTTGTGGGCCTATAGATGTGGGGGAGAAATTCCCCTTCGGGGTTCAAGTACAGAGACTCACACACAGTCCCCAATTGGTTCGACTTTATTCAGCAATGCTTTAGAGGACAAAGTCCAAAGAATCTCTGAGAGCTTTTCAATTAGGACACGAACTGTACAGGAAACAAATATGTCACCTTGGATGTAAATATCCTCTGGTCAACCACCTTCTGCCACCCCACTGCTTCACCATCCCTTTGTCCAACCGCAGTGCTTGAAAGGCAACTTTCCTCAACCCATTTCCATTGCACCTATGAACCCCCTCCTTGTACCTTATCTGGAGTTGTGTGTTCATGCAAACAGTTTGTTGTTAGTTTCCTCCTAGGTTCTTACCAGTTTTGTGGTCAGGCCACGTCCTTGCATATGTGACACTGTCCTCACTGATAATGAGCTTTACGGAAATCCCACGTCAGCTGTTGTAGGACAGCAACTTCCACCATGTCTGGTCCCTGCCCACGTTGGCTGGGAACTGGTGGGAGCTGGAGTCCAAAGGCACCTGAAGGGCTACCGGCTCCCTACCTCTGCTCTAAGATCTCCTTTTCAGCACCGCCTACCGACAAAACCAATGTGGCGTTTTCATTCAAGCCGTGTCTGCTTAACTGATTTCGCCATACCAGACGTTTCTCACTGCACTGGGAGCAAGGACGATGTCCTTGGCTGTGTGCAAGGAGCTGAAGGGACTGCTCTTTGTTCTAATAATAAGCAAGCGCTGGAAGGGGGCTGTGATTTATTATGCCGCTCATTGATTTGTGCTTCCTTAAATAAAGCTGCACTTTGAAAGGAACACACTGCTGTTGTCTGAGACTCAATGGCTGGAAGAGAAATGGAGAAACAAGGGCAGAAGAATAATAGGAAGGAGCCTGTCCAACAAACCCCCACTTTGGGGTCTGGGGAGGGGAGAGAAGAACAACAGGCAGAATGGGTGGGTTTTTTTTGAAATTGGATTCAATGCGGACCACGGTGTAATCCTCTGCAAAAATGTCTATATTTAGGACCTACCCTATTCTTGTGATTGCAATTTCTTTTAAACTGTTTTGAATGTTGCATTTCCCCTGGAGTTTTGGTGTGAAGGGCAAGCAATAAGTAATTAATAATAATAATAATAATAATAATAATAACCTCTGTTCTGCTCACCTCATTACTCTGTGCATTCTTGGAGATCAGGGAGGAAGGCAGCTTGTCGCAGGAGGAGAGGGAGACTCCCTGGATTCTTCAGCAGTCCCTTGACCCCCCATCCCCTTCTCTGCTTCACCCTCGGAGTTTGAACTGCTCTCTATCTTTGCTCCTCTCTCTTCATACCTCTTCTGGTTCTGGGAGACTGGGGAGTGGGGAGCTGGTCGCAGCAGCAGGAGGAGACCCCCTGGCTTCTTCAGCACAGTGGCAGAGGAAGAGGGGTGTGGGTCGCCCCACGGGTCATCACTGAGGGGTGTGTGTGACAAAATGACAAAAATATGAGTTTTTAAAAAAATAATAATAAAAAAATTGGGCTCACAAAACTTTTTAGTTCAGTCAACAAATGCAATGAAACATGGCTGGCACTGGGCGCCACACCATGGGGGCCAGCATTTAACCGCTGGGGCCTGCAGTGTGCCCGAGCCACGCATCTTTCCTGGGAGTGATGTGGTGGCTTGGGCGCCTGCAGGCTCCGCGCTGCCTGAAACGACAACGTGGGGGTTGTGTCTGCCCTCCGCCTCTCCCTCAGCCCCCCTACAGCTGAGGGGGAGGCGGTGGAGAGGCTCCATGCAATGTGCCCCACCCCCATGGGCAGCTCGCACCGTCCCCGGCTGCAGGACACGCGCGCCGCCCCTGGCACCCAAGTGGCTAGCTACGCCGTTGCTTCAGCAGCCTGCGTCATCCCTGCTTCTCGGCTCCACTCCTCTCCAGCCTCTGATTCTGGACTTCTGATTCTGAAGATGTTTGGAAACTGCAGGGAGTGCACCAGGTGTAAGGGGAGCACCAAGAAACTTTAACATATAATTTGGGCTTCCCCAGCGCAGTGCTCTCCAGATGTTGCTGAACTCCAAGTTCCATCATCCCTGAACATCAGCAATGCTGGCTAGGGCTGGTGGGAGTCATAGCATTGTCAGCATGGTTATATAATGGTTGTGTGTAATTTAAAAGCATCCATGAACTACCTAATACTTCAACAACATCTAGTATAGTCTAAAACAACAAACAATGTATCGTTAAAACGTTGGAACAAAAACGAGTAAAACAGCTGTATAGAAACACATAAAGGCAACTAAAATGGGACTTCAGAGGACTTGTCTATGTTTAAAAAGCTCCAATATTATAGGCCTGGGAAAGCCTAGGCAAGAAGACGAGTCTTCACAACATTTCTGGAGCAACTGCTTCTTGTACAACAGAAGGAAGGCCATTCATCCCAGGGTACAAGGGCAACAGCAGAAGATGCTCATTTTGGGGTCACCACCCTATATACACTGCACAATAATTCTTACCGCAACATTTTGTTGCACCCTTTGCTGGTACTCCAGCAAAGAACATGTTCAGTATTCATGGGTTGCGTTGGAGGATTAGGTTTGGAGATTTCCATTTCCTCTTCATGCTTCAGACTTCCCTCTGCCCCAGCCTCTTCCTGCTCACTAAACCCTGTTGCTTTTTCAGTATCCGGCACCTCCTCCTCCCAATCTTCTCCCTCTGACTTCTCGGTGTCCCACCACCAATCCCCTAGCTCTGAGCCTTCCTCCTCTGGGGTTTCCCTTGGGGGTTCCCCAGCTGGTGCCTCGCACCACTCTTCTTCATCCGGCCAGTCCCTGACACTGAGCAAGGTGGGCCAGTGGTCTGACTCGATGCAAGGTACCTTCCTGTCTTCCCACCTGTTTATAATTTGCTGTCACAAACTGAGTTATGGTTTCTGTTTCCTAGCGCACTTCTGACACCAGACTTCTCTTTAAGGTTTCTGGCTTTGTTTCCGCCATCTTTGGCAGGAGTGGATTTGTATTCACAAGAAGCCAACAGCACAGACTGCCGAGAAAAGCTCAATCAATCACAATCACAGGCAAATGAATTGCACTGGTGCTGCTTTTGGAACAGCGCAAAATGCAGCCGCCCCAAATTTATAGGGACGTACCCTGCCTTACAGGGATGTGGGTGGCACTGTGGGTTAAACCTCAGAGCCTAGGGATTGCCGATCAGAAGGTCGGCGGTTCGAATCCCCGTGATGGGTTGAGCTCCCATTGCTCGGTCCCTGCTCCTGCCAACCTAGCAGTTTGAAAGCACGTCAAAGTGCAAAGTAGATAAATAGGTACCACTCCGGCGGGAAGGTAAACGCGTTTCCGTGCGCTGCTCTGGTTCACCAGAAGTAGCTTAGTCATGCTGGCCACATGACCAGGAAGCTGTACGCCGGCTTCCTCGGCCAGTAAAGTGAGATGAGCACCGCAACCCTAGAGTCATCCACGACTGGACCTAGTGGTCAGGGGTCCCTTTACCTTTAGCCCGCCTTCCAGAGCGAGATGCCATGTGTCGTGTGGGTTTAGAGGTGGTCCTAAAAGCCAAATGCAGGGCGGGAGATTGCGACTCAAAATCCTCCAGGCCAAACTCAGATTCTTGCTCAATGAGATGGCAGAGTCTCCCCATGAAATCTCAGTTCCGGTGTAAGGAGGTGCTTACTTGAAACTCCTCAACCCACCACCGGGGAACTTGACCTCTTCTAGCCATGGAAGATTAGAATGATGCGTCTGCATTCAGTACTGGTGAGAAGGACTGGACTGTACCACTTCAGATGCCAAGGTGGGGGACGGTACACACTTCTGAATGCTCATATGTAAAAGCAACAAGCAGCACATGCAAGCTTGCTCTGCTTAGTCGCTAAAATAATATATACAGTGGTACATTGGTTCTCAAACTTAATCTATTTCGGAAGTCTGTCCCAAAACCAAAGCATTCCAAAACCAAGACGCGCTTTCCCATAGAAAGTAATGCAAAATGGATTAAACCGTTCCAGACTTTAAAAAACAACCCCTAAAACAACAATTTAAAATGAATTTTACTATCTAATGAGACCACCGATCCATAAAATGAAAGCAATAAACAATGTACTGCAGGCACACAATCAATCAATCAATTAGTAGCTGAACTGGGTTCCACATAGTCACAAAAATAAACAAAAAAGAGACGCAAAAAGAAAAATGCTAAATAAATAGCAAAAACAGATAGACCTCTGCGTATCACTCAAAACAGAAGTGTGGCACTCAAAATGGAGCACGCTTGGCTTCCTTAAAAAGTTGGCAAACCGGAACACTTACTTCCAGGTTTGCAGTGTTTGGGTTCCAAGTTGTTTGAGTAGCAAGGTATTTGAGAACCAAAGTACCACTGTATGTTACTTAGAGGAGGTTGTTAGGAGAAACCAGTTTCTAAAAATCTCAATTCTGAGAACCGCAGCCTGCCAGAGAATTGCTAAAGAGACGACAACCGATCCAGCAATGTTGTTATTGTTGCTGTTGTCGCGGGTTACAACAGTTAAAATTATAAACTACACAGGACTGCTAACAGCTGACCTCATGGCTACATGCCGCCTAATTTTGGTACTTTTAGAATTTGTCCTTGTCTCCTGTCCTCTCCACTTTGTGGAATATCTGGCCAGCTTTGAGTAACAGCTTGTGACATTTGGTTTAGCAAACAAGTGAGGGCTTCTGGATGTACACCCTGGACGCATTGCCACCACATGGCTCAGCTGGGAGGATAGTACCAACATTCCCTTAAGGTAAGTCTGATCTTAAGCCTGTTACTGAAGACAGCTGATTTCACATAATCTCTGAATTCACTAAGAGCAAAAAGCTCAATATGGAGGCTTTTGTTTTGTTTTGTTTTGTTTCCTAAACTAGTGGTAGGTGAACCCAGTTGCATCACAATCCCAACACAATCTTTTTTTAAAAAAATATTTTTTTAAATTTGGTTTTACAAGTTAAAATTTACATTCAAAGTCAAAAGTAATAAAAAGGTAAATAAACAAAGATTTCACCCGAATCCCCACCCTTCCATGGGTTCCATCACAAGTTCTTTTCTGCATATTTTAAGTCACTCCAATTTTTAAAGTTTCCCATATATCCCCAGTTCTTGTTACACTACAAGTGCTATTCAAATCCTGCTAAAGAATTCAAGTGTTTACAGTGGTCTCCAAGGTAAATTATGAATTCCCCCCATTCTTTGTTGAAATTCTGGTCTTCCTGGTTTCTGATTTTCCCAGGCATTTTCGCCATCTCCGCATAGTCCATCAATTTGGTCTGCCATTCCTCTCTTGTGGGAACTTTATCTTATTTCCATCTCACAATCCCAATGCAATCTTGGATGGCCAAGACTCAGGCTGCTACCCTCAGGCCTCACATACTGACATCATTGACCCATCCTGGTGGGCCAGTTTCTGGATCAGATCTATGTTGGGAATGACGCTCTCTTGGAGCGGTGAACTCCAAAACCCCATAGCGTCTCCCAGGAGGCCCCCTCTGGAATGGCATGTCCCTTCAGTCCAGAGTGCCTATCTGCGACCCTTCTCTTATGAGAAGTTCACACAAGTCTTCTAGCATCACGCAGCAAGAAGAAGGAAACATACGTAGATCTAAACTACATTTATTTACATTCTATATACAGAGAATCCATAATCCACGTCTGTGTTCTCCAAGCTCTGGCATAACATGAAGCAAACTGCGACACAGCAGAAGTGAAACAAACTTACATTAACACTCTTAGGCAGAAGAGATAAGTCAGCCTTCCGTCCCCACACTCTCTCAGACACTCATGTGATTTCTACTACCGGTAATCACAATAGCCAAACTGATGCAGCAGAGGCTACACAAAATCCTAACAATCTATTGGGGTTCTTCAGCCACTGCCACCCCACTTTTCACGAAGGAGAGGAAGACACCTGTTAGGGGCAGTTCCTCTGCCGCACCTGCCACACAGGAAGGGTTCTCTAGATACCTGGAAAGGCCACAAGGGTTGAAGCCTAGAATTCCAGCTTCCAAATAAACTACCAGTGTCCAAGTATGTCTGGACTCAGTGACAACATTGAAGACATGTTTTCTTCCCTTGGGCTGGAGGGTTATTTCACAGTGAGTGAGATGCGCTGAAACCAGTGGACTGAAGTGGAAAGGTCTTGCAACCCCCTAAGCAATTTTCTTGAGCACCCAGTTCTTATTGATTTTTCTAAAAGGAATCCCAAAAGAATTCCTTCACTTAAGCAGCACAGCAGCAGCTAATGAATAAAAATAGAAAACAAAATCAATGCCTCTGCAAGTCAAGGGAAGTGCCTTTCATTATCCATAGGACTTAAAACAAGATTAGCCTTCTGGCACAAGCCTTCTTCAAGCTGAAAGTTATCTGTTGACGGAAATATTTATTGATGCCCTTTCCTCACTAGAATAAGAGGGAGGTCATTGCAGCTGGGAGTGCAAAAATAAATATATCCAAGTGTAGATAAACCTGAAATATATCTGTCAGTAGCTTTGGAAAATAAAGCTGCTTAATCGGAACCCCAAACTTCAGTAATGTCACCAATACGTTATCTGCCTGAATGCATCCATCAGCTAAAGAGCGGGAGGAGAACTCGATTGTTGGTTGGGACTGTCCAAACCACGAAGTTCATGACTCCAAGCAGCCCATAATTCATTCCTACTTGTGCTCTTCAGAGTTATCATGAAGTGATGTGACACTAGAGTTTCTCCCATGAACCAAAGATCTGGGGAAACAATTAGACCAGGTAGGTCTCCAGAAGCTGCTGGACTACAGCTCCCATCATCCATCACCAGGGATGGACAAAATGTCAATTTTGGGTTCTCTTGGTTTCTCATTTTTCCCCATTCTGAAATTCAGTTCTCCATATTCCTGCAGCATCTTTCTTTCTTTCTTTCTTTCTTTCTTTCTTTCTTTTTTTTTTTATAAGAATTTATTAGATTTTCCAATTAAAAAACCAATTAAAACCAATACATTATAATACATGGTTAAACACTCCAGGCTCCCCCCTCTCCCACCGAGGGGAGCAATACACACCAAACCCCCCTCTCACAGAGGTAGCAACAATCATTTTACATTTAACCACATACTTTCCAAAGCACAGCATGCTGACCCTCCTCCCGGGTCAATCAATTAAATTCCAATCTTTATTCCTTTACAATGACTTCCTCAATCCTCCTCTTACTGATTTCTAAATTATTACATAGTTGCAGCTTTATTTACCTTTAAACTCTAATTTAAAATCCATCTCATCATTTTACCTATTGAACATTTCTCTACCTCCGCCTCAAAATACTTCTGTAATTTCTCATTATCTTAACCAAAATTTTTCATATTGCTCATGCACCTCCCTCCCTTATGGTCCCAGAATTTATCTTTCAAAGCATTGTCCGTTATCGCAGTGTCCATATCCAATTGTCATAACCGTAATAAAATACCATTTCGTTTTTAAATTCTGATATTTTACCCTATACCCTCCCTTTCAAAGAACCCGGCCCATGAAACATAAAAAAGAAGATCCTGTAACTGTCCAACTAATCGCAGGTCTGTAGTCTTTTGACAATCCAGTGGCAACAGGAACCAGTCTTTAACACTGTTAAATTCTTCTTGCCTAAAGGCTCCAATTAATGTATCCTGTTCCAGCTCCTCTTTTTCAGCATTGTCACTGTTCCCTTCTTCCTTTCCCTTCTGTTCCAATGTAAAGTCCTCCAAATTGTCCACAGTCTCAATCTCCAATTCTTTATGTGCCAATTGTGCAATGCTGTTGATTCCCACGGCTACTTGCTGCAAAAGTTCCAAAGCTTGCTTTACAAACCGCGAGGACAGTTTTCCCTTTGTCATTTCAAGGTCGAGCTTCAAGTTGCTAGTCACAACAATTTATTTCTTGCTGCGTAGATCCTTACTGCATAAGTACACCATTTTTATTTTTAATCATTGCCAAAGTTTATAATATCCACTCCATCTGGACCTCCAGGAAAGAGGAAAATAGATCCAATCCACTTTTAAAACTAAAAACACCCTTACAAAAGTTTCTTTGTTTCAATCGCATTGAAAATAGCTTCAGTTACAAAGTCGCACTGTCTCTTAATCTCAGCAGAGAGGGATTGACTTCCGTTTTTAGAATCCCCTCCGAAGCCAAATCAAATCAAATTACTTACAGTTTTCTCTTCAGATTTGTTCATTTGTCCATTTTTTATTTACTTGGAAGAATTGAAACGCTGTAGCCCCTCAGTATCGCAGCTTCGTGCAGGCAGGGAAAGCAGTATGTCCGATTTGCCGGGGCTCCACTCCCTCGCTCTCGGGGGCTCAAAACAGAGCCTTACCGGGGAGGGAGGAGCACCCTTCTGGCACCCGCCGGACGACCATGCCCCCAAAACTCTCGATTTGGGGTTCCTTGGGGGTCTTCTGCGCTGTAGAAGACACCCCGTCCCTGCCGCACTCAGTTTTGCTCAGCCGAGCAAAACCTGCGACTGATGGAGCGCCGCGCTCAACCGGAAGTCCTTTCTTTCTTTCTTTCTTTCTTTCTTTCTTTCTTAAAAAATCCTTATAGAAATTCTTCAGCATTTTAGTGCAAATTTCTCCCAATAAGCACATTTTTTTTGTATGCGGTTTTGAGAAATTTATATTTTTGCCAGTGATTTCCCCGTGTCTAATGCATTTTTGTACATTCTTTTCACTAATATATGCATTCATATGCACACTTTACCCTAATGTATACGTTTTGCTGCACATTGCTTGGCTGGAGAAGTGGCTTGAAAACTTCGTTAAAGTATGAATTTCAAAGTCTTCTCCCTCTTCTCCTTCAGCCTGTTCATCATTGTCCCACCACCATCCCCCTGGCTCTGAGCCCTCTTCCCTTGGGGGGTTCCCCAGTAGGTTGCTTCCACCATCCTTGTGCCTCCAACCAACAGGTGGGGAACCTGTGGCCCTCCAGATGCGGTTACACTCCAGCTCCCATCAGCACCAACAATTAGTCCATGTCAGCTGGGGCTGATGGAAATTGGAGTCCAGCTGTGGAAGGCCTGCATGATGATTTTCACCACCATCACCACTGCCCAAAATTTGCACAGACATTAGAACTGAGCATATTTGACTGGTGATTGAAACAGAATGACAACCCCAGCCCCGCATGAACCCAGATGGAAGCAGCCGGCTTCCTTTCCATTTACAACACATCGCACCTCCGTGTGAGAGTTCGCCAGAGGAAAGGGCATTGTTCCGTTTCAAAGGATGCCGCAGGTTCACACCTGGGGAGCATTCATTTTATATATATATGAAATCCCCCACACAAAACGCCACATTTTCGTTCCCCTCCATAATAAAATTATCTCCGTCCGCTCCTCCTGAGACCATTATAACAAGATAATACACAACTCTTGGCTGGTTCCGACGGCTATTAAAAGAAAATCAAAGCGCATTCAGCGTGGCCATTAGTACATGTCTCAGCTCAAGACATTCCCTTTCTGATGGGATAATAAGGTTATCAAATTATTTTTAAAAAGGTGAGAGATCCATTTTTTCAGCCTCGGTGACAGGCACGCTCCAGAAGAAATCCCATTAGGACGGGGTGGAAAGGATGCCGTGGACATTTATAGCTCTTTGCTTGAGACAACAAAGGACATTAAAGAATGATTTTAAGTCTACCGCTCACCGGTGTATTGTCCTATTTATATTGCAGAAATCCCATAATGCACGGGCACTAAACTCTTCATCTCTAAAAATGAACATCCACACGCAGGACTCCCTTGATCCTTTGGGTTTTCCTAATTCCTTGGGTTTCACTCCCCCTGTCCAACCACCAGGGATGTAGTATAATTTTTTTTGGGGGGGGGTATATGTTAGGGTCAATCCAATTGTATACCACTATTCATATCAATGTGACAACTCAACAGGGGCAGGTTGTGCAGAAGGCAGGACACCCCCACACGCCCCAAGCATGGGTGCATGCGTGGGACGGATCCCTATATTTGATGAATTAATTCATTACATTTGCATTGTATTCCACCCTCAAAGGAGCCCAGGGCACCAAGAGCAAGCAATAGAACAGGGATGTCCAATAGGTCGAGTTCGCCAGAGGAAAGTGACTTTCCCCCTTTACTCTATCTCTACATTTTCCTCTCCACAATGGGACTTTCCTCCCTAAAAAAGCGACTTTGACCTGAAAGGCCCCCCCCCCAAAGTGGTAGACCGCTGCCAGTTTTTTTATTCTGTGAGTAGATCACAGACCCTTGGGAGTTGGACTTGCAACAGAACAATGATAAAGTTACTGGGTGTCAGGATTACAGTGTTGGACTAGGACCTGGCAAACCAGGGTTCAGATCCCCACTCGGCCATGAAGCTCACTGAGTGACCTTGAGCCATTCATGGTCTCTCCTAGCCTGACCAACCGCTGTGCGGTGTCGATGAACAGACCCTCCAAGTGTCCCTATTTTCCAGGGTCAGTCCCGGATTTACAGAAGCCATTCTGGTTTCTTATTTGATCCCGGAATGTCGTGCTTTTCCATAGGACGTCCCCATTTTCATCGGAGAAATGTTGGAGGGGATGGAGTTGTGCGACCCCCGAGCCAAGGAGATAAGTAACTCTACCACCTTTAGAAGACATCTGAAGGCAGCCCTGTTTAGGGAAGTTTTTTCTGTTTAGTGTTTTATTATATTTTTATATACGTTGGAAGCTGCCCAGAGTGGCTGGGGCAACCCAGTCAGATGGGATGGGTGGGTAGTAGTAGTAGTAGTAGTAGTAGTAGTAGTAGTAGTAATAATAATAATAATAATAGGTGTAAATGCATAGGTGTAAATGCAATAAACAATCAAGAAATTAAAATCTTAAAAACTATTCCAATACAGATGTAGACAGGGAAACAAGAGGCTTGTTTGAAAGCAGAAGGTCTTCAGGAGGCACTAACAAGACAACAGAGATGGAACCTTTCTCATATTTAAGAGGAGGGAATTCCAACGTGTCTCAAAGCATCTACAGGTGAAACTAGAAAAATTAGAATATCATGGAAAAGTCCATTTATGTAAGCAATTGTTTTCATTAGCTACTGGAGTTTAATATATGAGATAGACTCATGACATGCAAAGCGAGATATGTCAAGCCTTTGTTTGTTATAATTGTGATGATTATGGCGTACAGCTGATGAAAACCCCAAAGTTGAAATTGTTAATTTGGGGTTCTCATCAGCTGTACGCCATAATCATCACAATTATAACAAATAAAGGCTTGACATATCTCGCTTTGCATGTCATGAGTCTATCTCATATATTAGTTTCACCTTTTATGTTGAATTGCTGAAAGAAACGAACCTTTCCATGATATTCTAATTTTTCGAGTTTCACCTGTAGGTTAGAGGGATTTGGGAGGTGGCTGGAGTTGCAAACCCTCCAAGTGCCTCTGTTTTCTAGGGACAGTCCCGGATTTACAGAAGCTGTCCCGGTGTCTGATCTGATCCCGGAATGTCCCGTTTTTCCTTAGTGCGTCCCTGTTTTCATCGGAGAAATGTTGAGAGGGTATGGAGTTATGCGGGCCAAGGAGATAAGTAACTATTCAACCTTTAGAAACATCTGAAGCAAAGCCCTGTATAGTTTTGTTATGTTTTTATATATGCTGGAATCTGCCCAGAGTGGCTGGGGCAAACCAGTCAGATGGGCGGGGTATAAATAAAATGATGGTATTGATGCTTCTGCTGGTATAGGTAAAGGTAAAGGGACCCCTGACTGTTAAGTCCAGTCTGGGGTTGTGGCGCTCATCTTGCTTTACTGGCCGAGGGAGCCGGTGTTTGTCTGCAGACAGCTTCCAGGGCACTACAGTTACCTTCCTACCAGAGTACCGTTTACCTTCCCGCCAGAGCGGTACCTATTTATCTACTTGCACTTTGATGTGCTTTTGAACTGCTAGGTTGGCAGGAGCAGGGACCGAGCAACGGGAGTTCACCCGTCACGGGGATTTGAACCTTCTGATCGACAAGCCCTAGGCTCTGTGGTTTTAAACCACAGCACAACCCGTGCCCCAGTATAGGACGTCCCTATTTCCATAGGAGAAATGTTGGAGAGTATGGAGTTGTGATATTTCAGGCAGCACCTCTGTTGATTTGAGATACATGCAAAAAGACAGAATGAGAGAGAGAGGGGGGAGAGAGAGAGAGAGAGAGAGAGAGAGAGAGAGAGGAAACACTTCCAAGCCTTTCTCTCCATCCTCTGCACCGTTCATCAATAATTCAGCACAGTATTATTATTTGACGCTGCCCATCATTTCCAGCATAGATGTGTCTCATCTTCTCCTGTAAATGAATCCCGGTGTGGCAGGTAACATTTTTTTTCTCCGACTGAGCATATGTAAGTGCAAACAGATGCTCACACAATGCATTACTGCACATATATATTTCAAGAGTGCCTCTGCCTTCCCTCTCCCTGCTTGCGTTTCGGCTGCCTCCATTCCATTGCTGATTACCACCTTCTCGCTTCTCGCCTCTTCCAATTGCCATCCTCCCTCGAATCTCACATCCCTCGAAAAGCAGTAGAGCAAACTCTCGGGAGCCGGCGAGGAATCGCCCACTTGCTTTCTTTTTAGATAGAAAGGCGAGTTTCTAGTTCTCATGTAGCAGAGACAGCTGCATCGACCCGTTATGCATTCACATTTTAAATGTGGCATAATTGATACTGTAACGGGGCATTCTGTGACCCGTGCTTAAAACAGCGCCACCAAGCTACAGATTGGAAGCAGTCCCGATAAATGCACAAACATGCACACCCAATGTGATGTGGGGAACCTTTTTCAGCCCGAGGGTCACATTCCCTTGTGGAGGAATCTTCTGGGGGGTCGGGTTCCAGAGGCGAATGCCACCTTTGTCCAGTAGGCTACAATCCAGCCATGCAAAATTCAGAGGTTCTCACACCTGGCCATCTCTCTATGCTGGGCAACAAGAGGCTTGGCCACAGTTCAAGGACACAGTGCAAGGAGCAGGTATGGCCTAGAGAAAGCCCAAGGGGCCAGACAGAGAAGCTTGGAAGACCCAATGTGGTTGTTGAAGCATGAGATTCTCCAGCCTTGATACGGAGCAAGAAAACCCTATACTCCAAATCACACCTTGGCTCTTGCAAATATGAGATTGTCATATGCGGATGGAGCAAGATGTCTCCTTGATGTTCCTTGATGGAGTGGGGTCCATGGTGATGGTGTGAGCCTTTGATGGAGCTGGACTGTGTGTTTGGTTTCCTCCCTTGGCCAACAGGGAGGGAAGGACTCATCCTTTCAAGGTGAGAGCATGAGTACCGTAAATTGCATAAGGCCCAGTCCCAGTGAGATGATGATGATCGGAATTTTTATGTACAAAATCCCTAAGCAGTTACAATGGGTTGCAGGCAAGAAGTAATTATGAACTTCAGCACCTGCTAGGTGACATACAGGTGACCCCGCTGGGTTCTAACTATCTCTATAGAAAGCCTCAATGTTGGTTGGACCAAAAAAACATGTTGATAGCAGTGGCTCTCCAGGGTTTCAAGCAGGATGGAGATGCTGGGCACTGAACTAGGGACCTTCTGCATGCAAATCAGATGCCATGGAGCTAAGTGTGGGATCTTTACAAGGCAGTCAAACCCACAATGCATGTTTGCTAGATAGGCACAAGATAGGACCAGAAGCGCACAAAGTTTCCCTGTAAGTTTGCTCCAGCAATGTGGAATAACTGCATGTCTGATCTCCAATGCTCAGACTCCATTATAAACCAGACTTAAGTATGTCTTTGTAAATGGATTACCATTTTAAGCCTGCCTGAACCCAGTTTCTGCGTCTGTTACTCTTCAACGAGTATTCTGAGTGAGTAAATGTATGTTATTTCTTACCTTTTTGTGTGTGGCTCTTTTAAGGAGGGAGGAAAGGGGGGGGGGATACCAGGAGAATCCAGTCTGCCTTAAAACACCCTGAATTTCTTAAACTCAAAGGCTAAAACTAGCTTATCTAAGCTTCCTTTTTAAGCTGCAAAGGGATGGCACTCTGCTGAACTCACAAATGTGAGGAAGGAAGGAAAACATCTAATAAATATATCCTCTTCTAGCATCCATTCACATCCCTATACTAAAGCCCTTCTCTACGATGTACAGGCTGTGAAGAGCAATCTGCTTTCCGACGGAGTTTTCCAGCCCTTTGCTTAACTGCATCCTCACCTGGATGCTTTGGTTTGCCTCCAGGTTAATTGGAAAGGTGAGCACCTGGTTGATTGAGAGTCTTGCCTCATGTCAGGTAGTTGCACTGTTTATTTATTTATCCCATCTATACCCCACCTTTTTCTCCCAGGAGCTCAAGGTAGCACACATGTTTCTCTTGCCACTCTTCACAACAACCCTGTGAGGTAGGTTAGGTTGAAAGGCAGTGCCTGTGGGATGTAAACACAGAGCAGTCAAAACACAACATTGCTAGAGCGAACATGAAGGTAACTCAGTCCTCCAGGCATAACTTCCTGCTACCTGGACTGAGTTAACTTCCTCTGTGACCAGAAGTAGGTGTGGTCTCACCTGGGAACAAGATCCCAAGACCAGTCACCATTTTCTCCTCGTCTCTTCAAGGAGCAACAAGCATGTTCTCCTGGCTCTCAGCCAAGAGAACAAAGGGAGCTACTTTTCCCTATGGAAGTAGCAACCACATGTAAATACTTTTTACTGAGCAAGCCTGCCTTCTGAGAAACGCTGTGTAACTCAGGAAGTATGTGAGTAAACTCTTTTTATTCATTTAAGATACATTGTGTCGTGTGCAGTCTTTTAAGAGGGATATAGGGGAATTATACCAGGAATATATATATATATATATATATATATATATATATATATATTTTAGGCTTTAGCAAGCCTGTGCAAGCGCATCTGTGTGTGTTTTAAAAGGGAATGAAACTCTGCTAAGTTTGGAGCTTGCTAACACAAGATGGGATAGGATATATCTGACAATATATCCTCATCCACGTTCCTAATCATTCCCACAGTGCCTAGTCCAGGATTACCCACTGAGCTTCATGGCCAAGTAGGGATTCAAATCCTGGTCCCCCAGGCCCTAATCCAGACATCCCCAAACTCGGCTCTCCAGACGTTTTGGGACTACAACTCACATCACCCTTAGTTAACAGGACCAGTGGTCAGGGATGATGGGAACTGTAGTCCCAAAACATCTGGAAGGCTGAGTTTGGGGATGCCTGCCCTAGTCTGACACACTAACCTCTACGCCACACTTGCTCTCGACATAGGAAGCTGCCATATGCTGAGTCTTACCATTGGTCCATCTACAGTAGCTCAGTGTTGCCTGCACACACTGGGAGCGGTTCTCCAGAATTTTAGGCAGAGGACACCCCCAGCCCTACTCAGAGATACTGGAGACCTTCTGCATACAATGCAGATGCTGTACCATACAGCTACAGCCTGTGTTTTGGGCTCTTTCCAGTTATACTGTGTGTCTCCAGTTATACTGCTTCCCGGTTCTGGCCATTGCTGTGCAGATCACATAACTTCCTAGTCTGTGGAGGGAGGACTGTTCTCCGCTGCTTGGGCTGAAGGATGCAGTAGTAAGAAATTGAACCGTATTGGGTTGGAAATGACTGCAGAGGGTTGGGACAGACATTGGCTAATTAGCATTCAGCACCATGGACAGATCAGGGAAGAGAGAACCCACAGCTTCACAGACGCCTGCAAAGCTTCCTTCGTGCTTGAGATATGCAGAGCCACAGAACCACAAAGCTGCCACAGCATTGGGATTTAACCCGAAGGCGTCTCGATCTTCCAAAAAGCTCCTTTTAGCCATGGTGGTGGAGATGGCAACACAGCCATAAAAACGTAAGCACAGTCCTAGGGTACCAGCCCTTTCCTGGTTCCCACAGTGGCCAAATGGATCTTCTTTTTCTTCTTCTTTGGCGATCACTCATAGCCGAGTAAGATTGTCTTCCATAAACACGGTTTTAGCAATGAGTTTGTAAATGACTGTGGAGGCCAATGCTGGATCCACACGTCCTTCCACAGTGGGGACATTGAATCATAGAATCATAGAATCATAGAATCATAGAGTTGGAAGAGACCACAAGGGCCATCCAGTCCAACCCCCTGCCAAGCAGGAAACACCATCAAAGCATTCCTGACAGATGGCTGTCAAGCCTCTGCTTAAAGACCTCCAAAGAAGGAGACTCCACCACACTCCTTGGCAGCAAATTCCACTGTCGAACAGCTCTTACTGTCAGGAAGTTCTTCCTAATGTTTAGGTGGAATCTTCTTTCTTGTAGTTTGAATCCATTGCCCCGTGTCCGCTTCTCTGGAGCAGCAGAAAACAACCTTTCTCCCTCCTCTATATGACATCCTTTGATATATTTGAACATGGCTATCATATCACCCCTTAACCTTCTCTTCTCCAGGCTAAACATACCCAGCTCCCTAAGCCGTTCCCTAAGCCGTTCCATGAATGTGCTCATGGCCTGCTTGTGGGCTTCCCATTGGATGGGAAGCCCAATGGGAAGCCCACAAGCAGGCCATGAGCACATTCCTGCCCATCCTTCCCTAGCAACTGGCCACACACCACTTCCGATCCTGGAGGAAATACGTCGGCACAATGGCTAGCAGCCGTGCAGTTCTTTCATGGATTGCCAGGCAGCAGAGAACTTGGGAAAGGGCCACAGCTCAGTGTTAGGGAATCTCCCTTGAGTGCAGAAGGCCCAAGGTTCAATCCCCGGCAGCATCTCCAAGGCAGGGTTGGGAGAGGCTCCTTATCTGAAACCCCTGGGGAGCTGCTGCCTGTCAGTGTTGACAATACTGAGACAGATGGTTTGGTGTAAGGCAGCTTCCTATGTTCCTACGCCAATGCTTGGGTGGGCGGCCATCTGAAAAACCTCATGTTTGCCACCTAGGCTTCCATGATGGAAGACAAATGTGATATAAAAATATCCTGTTTTGTGGAACAAAAATTCACTCTAGAACAAAAAGACTGAATATAAGAAGATGGGGTGGTGGTCATTAAGGGATAGGCATCAGGGTACCATAACACCCAAAATAACTCAAGGTTTGGTAAGGCTGCACTTCGTCATGGAAAGAGAACACCCGAGGAGGACCCCAAAATTGCACCCCTCCCTTCCAGGGAAGAAAGAGTGAGGGAACATCACCATCAGGAACAAGGGAGGGAGGAAGATTGAGATTGGGATCTGCTGCCCCCGTGAATCCTGCCACCTGAAGCAGTCACCTCGCCTTGCCTTGCAGGTGGGCCAGCCCTGAAAGAGACACTATTGAAGCCAGTGCGGAAGGAAGGAGATGCAACACTCATATTTGAGGGCTGACCATAAAAAATAACATCTACTTAAGTCATTTTATGGTCTGTTAAATCACACGGTAAAACCCATTTTGCCTGAAAATGGTTCTGTATTGGTTATTATCGCTCACGGAGAAAACAGATCTACATTGTGTTAGAATCACTATAGCTGAATGGAAGCTGCTAATCAATCATCATTACGATATTTCCTTCCACGACTCCTTTCCAGTCTAATTATTCAGAGTGTTGGTTACTAATGGCCTGAGACATGCCCACTGCATATCATTCAGGCAGCTCTGGGGATTATATTTTGCAGATTTAAGTGCCTGGCATTGCTTATAGCGAGCAGCAACACTTTCCAATGATCTAGGCTTCCCAGAGTAACTGAAACTCATTAATGTTTATGGTGCCTTTGAGTAAATACTGAGCAATATTGAATGGGGCTGTCTTGCCTCTAGAACAGTACTTCTCAATTTTTTTTTCTCTGGGCCACACTTTCAGAATTAAAAATTTGCTCGCGCCAATCAGAATTTTTTATTGATAAGAAATACATTGGAAGAAAAGAAAAGAAGCAACTCCTAGCAGTGCTTGATTTGTGACGTAGAACACAACTGCTTTATAACATGATCGTGGAACATCCAAGGAAGTATAAAGCAAAGCAGCTGAATAAGAACACAAATCATTCCCAAAATATGATTATAAACAAGTCTCTTGCATATGTACCTTAAGCATGTATACAAACTTAATGAGAGGTGTGAGCTTGCTTTTGCCAGGAAATCTCATTTATATTAAGTATAACTCATCTCCTCATCAACACAAAGAAGCCCCTCTCTTTTCTGATTTTTCATATTTGCCAGAGTTGAAAACCCCTGTTCACGACAGTATGTCTTTGAGAACTGTTGAAGAATACCCAATGCTTTTGAAGACAGGTGTGGATACTGTTTCCGGTTGTATATCTTCACCAGCTGGTATCATCTCTGCCTTTTGGCCTCCCTCCTCTCCAGCCTCCTCTTCCTCCTCTGATTCTGGACTGCTCTCTGCCACAGCCTCTTCCTGCTCACTAAGCCCTGTTGCCTCTTCGGCTTCCGACACCTCCTTCCCCTGGTCTTCTCCATCTTCTGCCTCTCACCACTCATCATAGTTCCACCACCACTGCCCAGGTTCTGAGCCTCCTTCCTTTGGGGGTTCCCCAGCTGGTTCCTCCCACCATTCCTCTGCGTCCAACCAGTCTATGACATCGGGGCAATGAATGTAAATGTTATCGCTGTACAGTAGGCTAGTCTCTACACAAACACTCACCCCCTATTTCTCCTCCCTCTGGGCAAGCAATTGGAATTATCAGGGTTCAGGGAAATGGTGTTTGAAAAGAGAGGGAGCCCTGAAGGGCTGCACTTGGGGTAAAGGTCTGCAGTTCCCCACCCCTGGTCTAGTAGAAGTTTCATAGGTTGCTACTATAATTGTGATAACTTACAGCCACATTCTCCTAGTGGTATGAAACTGATGCTATGTTTCCTCAATGGGAGCAACATCCCATTTAGCACATCATCTTTAGACACTACTGTGTGGTTTCCCTCGATGGGTCAATTGATTCTGGCCATTGTCCATGCAGCAGACTCTCCAAGTGTCCCTATTTTCCAAGGACAGTTCCAGATTTACAGAAGCCATCCTGGTTTCTGGTTTAGAAAGTCCCGCTTTCCCATAGGACGTCGCTATTTTCATCGGAGAAATGTTGGAGGGGATGGAGTTCTGCGACCCCCGAGCCAAGGAGATAAGTAATTATACAACCTTTAGAAGCCATCTGAAGGCAGCCCTGTAAAGGGAAGTTTTATCATGTTTAATGTTTTGTTATTTTAAAATATGTTGGAAGCTGCCCAGAGTGGCTGGGGTACAAATAATAAAATTGTTGTTGTTGTTGTTGAATAGGACGTCCCTATTTTTATCGGAAAAATGTTGGGCAGTTTATGCCAGGAAGACAATGTTTTTTGTGAGGTGTCACCATTTTGTTTTTCGGGGTTGGGGAGCTGGCATTTTTCTTTCCCCTTCCCACCCCTGCCTTCAACTGCCTCCGGTCCAGCTGTGAAGCCAGACATCAAATATAATTTTGATTGATCTGAGTTATTAATTTCCATGATGGCACAGGTGTTGGCAAAACGTAGCTTGAAATGATCTCTTGACCTCTTGCAATAAACTAATAGGACTTGCATCCCCATTTAGCTGGGGGCTGGCGGGGGGGAACAGCATGGGTATTCATACATATATTCATTGATTTCACCTACTACGATTGATTGGACAGGGGAAACAAAAAATGGTTTAAAAGAAATGCGAAAGTAACTGAGTAAAAGAAGGAAGTCTTAAGCCACATTCACAAGGAATGTTTTCATTTTGTTTCCTGTGTCTACACAATGTTATTGTCAGTGTGTGGTATGGGCTTGAGGCATAGTCCTCTGTGCGTACAGAACCCACATGTGAAGGGGTCTGTCCCTAATGGGATACTACAGGGGCCACCCCCTCCGACTCACACATTTTGTATTCTCAGCGGATTTGAAAATAACCGACAAAAATGCATTAGATTCAGGAAGGCTCTTTGCAGAAAGAGGTGCTTTAGACAAAACTGCAAGCAAACATGGGGCTATTAGGAGAAATGTGCACTAAAATGCTGATTAATTTTCATGAGGACTTTAAAAATCTCAAACTGAAGTGGAAATATAGAGAGCTGTACTTAAGACTGAGAAAAGGGAAAATGGAGGAAAACCAAAACGGACGTGTCTGCTCATCTAATAATAATAATAATAATAATAATAATAATAATAATACCCCACCCACCTGGCTGGGTTGCCACAGACATACTCTTCCAGATGATGGGAGGAAACTTCAGCATGCATGGAATTCTGGGAGGAAAGGATCTGAGAAACAGGGAGTGCCCCATAGTTTGAAACTAGCAGGACCAGCCCAAATTGTGTTGCTGCCTGAGGCAAAATGAGAAACTGAGAGAAATCGAAACTGACAGATTTGCCCATTCCTGACGCACACTTATTTTGGTGAAACACTAATTGAACTTAGAGGTACTTACTCTGGAGAAAACCTGAAGAGGTTTGCACTGCATATTAAATATATATGGTGGATATTGATAGTTGTTACTGCATTCTCTGTTCATCTTCAGACATAGCTGCTTATGAAACTCACATGACCTACATACATGATGGAGATCAGCTCCATAAATCATCCAGTTGGCGTCAGATTATTGCGCCTTGTACAGGGTTTCCCAAACTGGGGTCTTCCAACTGTTTTTGAACTACAGTTCCCATCATCCTGGACCACTGGTGCTGCTAGCTAGGGATGGTGGGAGTTGTAGTCAAAAAACAGCTGGAGGCTCAAGTTTGGAAAACCCTGGTCTAAGAAGTGCCCTCCTGGGCCAGGTCGAAGGTCCATCTAGTCCAGCTTCCTGTTGTCTGTAGCCTGGAGAAGCTCACTGGGTCCTCCACAGCTACTTATCCTTCCTTCCTTCTGGCAGTGATGGCCGCAAACTTGGATGGCTTTGAAAGAGGAATAGACAAATTTGTTGTGGGATGTAATCCACTGGGAGAAGTCAAGTACAACATTCCTTGTTTTCCTAGAGTGGTCATGCAGGGGATGTTGGTCCAGCCAGTTGGACTTCCTGTTCCTCCTGGCCTGGAGCATCCTTCCTTGCATGTGACTAGTAGGTGAGCGTGACCTTTCCAGACCTGGGAAAAGGCCAAATCACACAGCCACCTCCCTATCTTTGATCTTCTTTTCCCCTCCTGTGAACTTCCTGATTCACCTGGACTGGACTGCTGGCTGCCAACCAGCAGTCCCCCATGTTATCTAAACCTGTTTGTACGTGTTTGTAACTTTAAGCCTAAAGCCTGCCTCCAGGAATCACACTGCGCTCTGCCTGATCGTGAGTGAAACTACTTTTTGTTACTTTTGAAGTAAGACTGTTGTGTCTTGATTCTTTCAGGAGGGATCAAAGGGGTCTTACTGGGAATAACAGAACATATCTCAATCTGGGCAAGCCGGATTGAATTGTTTATTGTCTTAAGAGGCTCACACGAGTCTGCAACCAGTTTCTGCCTGCGTAAGAAGGGGAATGCACTTTGCTATATAAAGAAACTTGTCTAGTGCGAGTTAGGAAGGATATTAATAACCAATATATCCTCTCCTGCCGCACTCAACATTCCCACATTTGTAAAGGATAAGGCTACCCATGTCTACTCCCAGTACGTTTCCGAGCACAATTCAAAGTGTTGGTGCTGACCTTTAAAGCCCTAAACGGCCTCGGTCCAGTATACCTGAAGGAGCATCTCCACCCCCATCGTTCAGCCCGGACACTGAGGTCCAGCTCTGAGGGCCTTCTGGCGGTTCCCTCCCTGCGAGAAGTGAGGTTACAGGGAACCAGGCAGAGGGCCTTCTCAGTGGTGGCACCCGCCCTGTGGAACGCCCTCCCATCAGATGTCAAGGAAATAAACAACTATCTGACTTTTAGAAGACATCTGAAGGCAGCCCTGTTTAGGGAAGTTTTTAATGTTGATTGTATTTTATTGTGTTTTTAACATCCTGTTGGAAGCCACCCAGAGTGTCTGGGGAGGCCTGGCCAGAGGGGCAGGGTTTAAGTAATAAATTATAATTATTATAATTATTATTTCTTCCCCACAACCTGACTGTGTACCCATGCCTAGAAGCTCGCACCTTATTTAAGGTACCCTCAAACATTTCAAAAATCTTGATGGGAGGAACAGGGCAGAAACAGGAGCATGAGAACTGGCATGACTGTGACTGCATGGTCTTCTTAAATTTTATTAATAAGTTGTTGTTGTTAGCAAATCTTAAAGGTGGCTAGCAAGATATCCCCCGGAACTTAATCTTAGATTTGTCACAGTTACTCTCCTCTGTAGGTGCGATCATCTCTCCAAATATCACCGTGCATTTTGAAAAAAGAAAATAGTTACTTCCACTTTAATTATAAAACATTTTAAACGTTAAGAGTAGCTGGCATTCAAAACCCCTGTGGTTTGGCAGGGGCTATCAGCTCTGTAGGAACCGCCGTATCTCCAAATGTCGCCTCCCTGTGTGACAAATCGCAAAAGTTCTGGCCCCAACAGCTTCACAATGTAGGTCAATGTGTTTTCCTGAGATCTGTATTTTCCAGAGCATGATCAGATCTGGGGTGGGTCAGATTGGGTCTGGGTAAGCCTTGACCGAATCAGATCTGACCTGCATTTACAACGAGGGCCAAAAATCAGTTTGCGGGGTCTGCACACAAAAGAGAGATCTGCAGATAGTATGACACTCTGTGTATATTTCATCCAGATACATGAAAGCGAAGAAACTAGGGCTAGATGGGGTGTTAGCTTGTTGATAAAATCCAACTTGTCAGCTGGGTGCTTTTTTAACACGTCTCCAATTCCAGCCATTCTTTCATATTTATATATATAAATAAGCAATGCGCGCCGCACCGCGCACACACACACACACTCACACAATATCGCAGACAAGTGCACTTGATGGATGAGATGATTTGAAGCTTTTGACAGCTGCATTTTGTTGTGGGGGGAAAAATGACTTTTAGCGAGTTTCAGATAAATGAGCAGAGTTTACTGAAGTGAGAGGAATGCAGGAGGCGTCAGCGAAGTGATGATTTCTGAGGCGAGGAGGAGAGAGAGAGAGAGAGAGAGAGAGAAAGGACCGTTTTTAAAATTAAGACGGAGAGGGGCATAAAGCAAGGCTGTTCTTTAATATCAGGTTACAATTTGTTGGCAGGGTGGTGGCGGTCAGAATACCCGAGAGACGGACTTTGGAAGCGGAAGGGGAGACGGCCTGACAGAAAGAAAAAAGAACGTAAGGCGTGGAGAATGCTGGATCGGGGCAATGGCCCATCTAGTCCAGCATCCTGTTCTCACAGTGGCCAGATGCTTGCGGAAAACTCACAAGGAGGACCTGAACACAGGATCACTCTTCCCTCTGTGGTTTCCAGCAGTGGGTATTCAGAAGCATTGCTACCTCTGATGATAGAAACAGAGCACTTCCTCCATTGTGGCTATTATTATTATTATTATTATTATTATTATTATTATTATTATTTATACCCTGCCCATCTGGCTGGGTTCCCCCAGCCACTCTGGGCACCTTTCAACCGAATATTACAAACAACACAGCATCAAACATTAAAAACTTCCCTAAACAGGGAAGTCTTTGAAAAGTAAAATAGTTGCTTATTGCCTTGACATCTGAAATGTTTGAGGGTACCTTCAATTAGGTGTGAGCTGCTAGGCATGGGTACACAGAGTCAGATTAATACTGGTGTGTAGCAGCGTGAAGACATGTGGGGAAGAGATAATAATAATAATAATAATAATAATAATAATAATAATAATAATTTATTACTTATACCCACCCCTGTGGCGCCTCCCCAGCCACTCTGGGCGGCTTCCAACAGGATATTAAAAACACAATAAAACACCAAACATTAAAAACTTCCCTAAACAGGGCTGCCTTCAGATGTCTTCTAAAAGTCAGATAGTTGTTTATTTCCTTGACATCTGATGGGAGGGTGTTCCACAGGGCGGGTGCCACTACCGAGAAGGCCCTCTGCCTGGTTCCCTGTAACCTCACTTCTTGCAGTGAGGGAACCGCCAGAAGGCCCTCGGTGCTGGACCTCAGTGTCCGGGCAGAACGATGGGGGTGGAGACGCTCCTTCAGGTATACTGGGCCGAGGTCCGTTTAGGGCTTTAAAGGTCAGCGCCAACACTTTGAATTGTGCTCGGAAATGTAATTTAGGTGTAGCAGACTTTTGAGGGGCAGCAATGAGAAAAAGGAATGTATTCCTTGGAATCACAGAAGAGACCATGGCATTTAGCGGGTAAATTACAACTATGACTGAAGGGAAAATATTTTCCAACAACAACAACAACAACATCATCATCATCAATCATGGACTCATAGAACTGTGGAGTTGTAAGGGAACCTGATGGTCATCTAGTCCAACCCTCTGCAATACAGGAATCTCAACTAAAGCTGAGCTACACCCCCATCCTGAAGCCAAGCCCTAGAGATTAAAGACTAATATCCTTTCACATACCCTTTCTTCTCTTCATCTTGCCATTTCCACCTGCTCACGATCACATTTCCAATCTCAACTTTGACGTGCAGCTAAGTGTTCCCTGAACCAGGGAGGAATTTTTATATGCGAAAGATAACCAAGTTATGGTGGCAAAATCTGAGCCGGGCTGAGTAAGGGTATGATTTATTGCTGTGCCTTGCGTCCTTGATAAACTTGATGTCTTTGCACCGACGCTGATTCGTATGCAGCCGTTGTTCCTTAGTTTCCAGCTTTTGTTGCAGATAGCTCTGTGGAAAAACTTACCGTTGTGCAACAGAAATGTAGGGTGGGGAGACGCAGGGCAGAAGTTTTGCTAAAGAGGCAGAAACCCAGGCTGGAGAGTTGATTCAAATCTTAGAAACAGTTCGCAATATACCTGCGTGTGGACATGCCAGTGGGACAATTGTGTGGCTCAGTGCTCCTCCATGTCAAAAATGGCATACTTGAAATGCTTCCAGAGGAGAACGCTAGACTAAGAGAAGATTTCTTCCTTGTGTGCTTGCTTTTCATAACTAGGAAGCAGGCATGGAGGCATATTCAACATTAAGATGAAACAGTTCAGTCCAGGAAGGATGGCAACATGATCGTATTCTAAACTTTTCTTAAAAGCTCTTACGCATTATGGTCCCTATTCAGGATACCAATGAAAATACATCTTCGGAGTGTTGTTTAGCCAGCGAACCCTTCATATTGTTTTTTTTTTGTTCCAAAAATGTATTGGTTTTTTAACAATACATTAAACAATAAACAAACAATACAAACTATAAAAAACATTACAACAAAATACAAAAAGAAATTATTAAAAACACTTATTTAACTCTATCTATCCTTCTTTTATATGAACCCTTCATATTGGATGGAGAGAAGAAGAAGAAGAAGAGGAGGAGGAGGAGGAGGAGGAGGAGGAGGAGTTTGGATTTGATATCCCGCTTTATCACTACCCGAAGGAGTCTCAAAGCGGCTAACATTCTCCTTTCCCTTCCTCCCCCACAACAAACACTCTGTGAGGTGAGTGGGGCTGAGAGACTTCAAAGAAGTGTGACTAGCCCAAGGTCACCCAGCAGCTGCATGTGGAGGAGCGGAGACGTGAACCCGGTTCACCAGATTACGAGTCTACCGCTCTTAACCACTACACCACACTGGCAAAAGAGTCTGGCGAGAACAAGATGATGATGACCTGGACATTCAGTCCCTGGATTATTCAGTTACAAATGCCTGGCCGCAAGGAACTTAAAGTTAAGAGCAGTAGCGGAGCCTGATGGATCGGGCCAATGGCCCATCTAGTCCAGCATCCTGTTCTCACGGTGGCCAACCAGATTCCTGCGGGAAACTCTTTAGTTTAGGAGGACCCAAGTTGTTTCCAGGAACTGGTGTACAGAGACATTACATAGAAGAAGAGCCTAGCCATCGTGGAACATATCCCGATAATCAACAAGTGGAAGGGTCACATGACTGAATGTTTCCCCCTTACCTCTCCAAAATCCATGCACAAAGAAAACTTGCTAGCGAGGGAGAAAGGTCCTGCCCTTCTCACTCATCTGCTAGTTTTCTACATGAGGGGACTTGTTTTTTTTTTTTTTTTTTTAAGGAGAACCATACAGACCAGACCCAGGTTTAACCCCCCTTGGCAAAGGCCACCATCTTTGGCTAGTTTAATCCTTTCAGATTTCTTTCAGGGCTAAGCAGCATGCCCATCCAATTTCTTGCCAATATGGGCAAGGAGATGATATGATTCTTTTTTTTTTGAAAGAGTGAAAAGACTTAAGCTGTTTTCCTTTGTGCTGTCAGGTGGCGATAAGACAGCTCTCACACTTTGTTTGAATGGAGTATTTTTTCAGATAAGGCGGGGGAAAGGCAAAAGATCTTCATTGGGCTCGGAATGGGGAGGAAAATGGTTTAAGGTTATTAATCCGGAAGTTCCCGGCAGCACAAGATTTGAGGGAAATTACATATTCTGTCACTTTTACTTATTGCATCCCAATTTCACCTGAGTGCGCGTACACGCACACAAAGGGTCCTGGGAGGAGGGGCAGGAAGGGAGGCGGCTCTCCCTGGAGCGCTTATTAGATTTCACAACCTTTTTGATATTAAAATGCCAAGCCCAGTAGGAGCAATTCTGCCTGCATTTTATTCCAGAGATTGTGTGTGTGTGTGTGTGTGTGTGTGTGTGTTTTAAATTTTCATCTCACGCCAGCAGTCTTCTGCACCTTAAAAATTAAAATACAAGAGCAAGGAAACATTTGCTGCCTGTGAATAAACACCCGACGCGGACGTTATCCGTTCAGCGCTTCGTATGGATTGCAGATATTAGGAGCCTTCAACCATCATTTATGGCTCCTCATATGAACATAAGAAGAAACTGCTGGATCAGGCCAATGGCCCACCTAGTCCAGCATCCTGATCTCACAGTGCCGCAATGGGAATAATAATAATAATAATAATAATAATAATAATAATAATAATAATTTTATTTATTTAGTGACTCTGGGTGGCTTCCAACAAAATATAAAACAAATGATAAAACATCAAACATTAGAAACTTCCCTAAACAGGGCTGCCTTCTAAAAGTCGGATAGTTGTTTATTTCCTTGACATCTGATGGGAGGGCGTTCCACAGGGCGGGCGCCACCACCGAGAAGGCCCTCTGCCTGGTTCCCTGTAACCTCACTTCTCGCAGGGAGGGAACGCCAGAAGGCCCTCGGAGCTGGACCTCAGTGTCTGGGCTGAATGATGGGAGTGGAGACGCTCCTTCAGGTATACAGGACCGAGGCCGTTTAGAGCTTTAAAGGTCAGCACTGACACTTTGAATTGTGCTTGGTAACGTACTGGGAAACCTGCAAGCAGGTCCCAAACAGGACTAGATCACTCTCCCCTCTTGAGGTTTTCATTAACTGGTATTCGGAAGCATTAGTGCAGAGCAGATAAGAGCCACCATGGCTAGTAGCCATTGCCAGGCCCTCCAGGTGTCCCTATTTTCCAGGGAATGAAACTTGCATGCATTGCTCCACCCACTTTTCTCTCTGGCCCCGCCCCCCACAGGCCTCTGAACCCCAGAAGCGAATGCAACATTCAGGCTAGGAAAGAACTCTGAACTTAGCAATGTTGGGGGCATTCTGGGTAATTAAAATGGCAAGTGGATCTCAGCTGCTGCTGTTGCGCCAGCAGCACATCCAGTAAGCACGGGGAGGCGGCTACTGATGTCGCAGCCGGATCTAGGCCTCAAAAGCACCTTGAATAATAGAGGGCTGATTCACACTGTTGCGAAACAACAATGGCAAGATTCGCCACATGCCTGACAATGCTGGCTCCCTGATGAGTCTATCTATCTGACAGATATGCTTTGCAGACACATTTGTAACATTCACATGTTACGCTTCGTGATTTGTACTTACTTGCACTTGGTGGGGAGGGGGGGGGGAAGAAACCAGCAAGCCTGTCCTTTTCTGGCACCATATACCCCCACCTTAAACAATGGGTTTATTTAATGTCAGATACACATGGATTAACATCGACACCCCCTACCCCTGAGAGCCTCTCTTTCATAAAGTCCCCAGTACTGCATTACGCAGGAGTTAATTCGCTGGGGGGAAGCAATATAATCTGATTTCAGCTCCACGTGTAGTTCTTACTATTCCGCTGGGTTATTTCCTTTCATGTTTAAAGTGATCAGCCTTCTTTTCATCTCTCCAGATCGCCTTCCCCTGCATCTCTTTCAGGACAGTTCACCTCCACTTCCCACCCTCCCCACCCCAGGTTTTAATTTCACTCAAACGCCTCCTTTCCTCTCCGACCATGCCGCCCCCAACCACTTTTCCCCTTTGCTGATGTGATTCCCCCCCACCCTGCTGTGTCTTACTCTCTCTCCCCCCCTCCATTAATCCGCACGGCAGATTAACATCTGACAAGGAAGAAAAATCAAATGTTTATTTAGACTCTTTGTTGTCTAAAGAGGATTATTTAACCCGGAGGTGGGGAGGCTTTTGTGGGCAGCAGCAGATGGTGGGGGTGGCTGCACACACCTGCCCTTGCTGTTGCTTACTGGGAAGGAGAGGGGAAGGGGTAAGGCAGAGAGGTCGGTATGGTGCAAACACACTGGCAAGACAGTGTGGAGGTCAGAGCAGTGCAAGTGCAGCTGAGTCACTGCTGCTCATCAAAAGGTGTTTGTGCCACAGTGACCTCCCTTCACCTTCATCTCACTTTCCCAATAAGCTGTTGGGAGGTCAGGTGAGAATGACTGTCCCAACACGCCACCCGCTAATGGGCTGAGGGCTGCGTTACCCCAGTGGGAAGCGGTCAGGGGCTGCATCCCAGTAGTGAGCAGGGCCAGACCCTGCCATGGGTGGGACCAGAGCACTGCACAACCACATACAGTGGTACCTCGGGTTACAGAGACACTTCAGGTTACACACGCTTCAGGTTACAGACTCCACTAACTCGGAAATAGTACCTTGGGTTAAGAACTTTGCTTTGGTAAAAGGTTTCCAAATTCCAAAAGGAAGTGATAGAAGAAAACTCGTAATTATTAAAAAAAGGCATATACTGTATATTCTGGCGTATAAGACTACTTTTTAATCCAGGAAAATCTTCTCAAAAGTCGGGGGTCGTCTTATACGCCGGGTGGAGAATCTGCAGTTCGAGTATATCTCAAACTCTATATTTTAACTGGAAAAGTTGGGGGTCATCTTATACGCCCAGTCGTCTTATACGCCGGAAAATACGGTAATATCCTTTTGGAGTGGGAAACTAAAGATGAAGAAGTAAAGTCGGTAATGATTAAATGGGCACAAGATATAGGTCACAATATACAATTTGAAGATTGGACAAAATTGTGGAAAGTAAATTTGAAATTTACGGATTGTATATTGTTGAGGGAGAACTACATGAAGATGATGTATAGATGGTATATATATCACCGGTCAAACTGGCAAAAATGTATAAAAATGAAAAGAAAGAGTGTTGGAGGTGTGAGGCCGAAGGTACTTGTTAATCATATGTGGTGGGATTGTAAAAAGGTAAAAGTGTATTGGGAAATGATATATAATGAATTGAAGAAAATGTTGAAAATAACATTTGTTAAACATCCAGAAGCCTTTTTGTTTAGGCATTTTAGGTCAAGACCTGCCGAAATAGAAGAGGACATTATTTAGGTATGTATGCTACTATGGCAGCGAGAATACTGATAGTGCAAAAGCGGAAGACTGGAGAAATTCCAACTAAAGAGAAATGGCAAGAGAAATCTATGAATTATGCAGAATTGGCAAAATTGACGGTCAGACTTCGAAAAAAAGAGAATAGGGACTGAGTGGGAACCATTTATAATATACTTGCAGAAACAAAAGAAGAACATTGACTTGATGGCATTATTCAAGGAAACACTCACACCTTTAATAACAAAGAACATTTAAAACGACAAAGAAATGATGTAGTGGGTTTTTAAGAAATAGCAGTATGTAATAAGGGGGAAACAAACCAAAAGTGGAAGCTGGGGGAAGCCTGGGAGGGAAGGGAAGAAGTGATGTATTATAAATGTTATTGATATGAGATGTATGTAATGATAGAAAAAGAAAAGTGAATAATTTTTTAAAAAAAGAACTTTACTTCAGGATAAGAACAGAAATCGCGCTGCGGCAGTGGGAGGTCCCATTAACCTCAGGTTAAGAACAGTTTCAGGTTAAGAACGGACCATAGCTGTCAACTTTTCCCTTTTTTTTAAGGGAAATTCTCTTATTCCGAATAGGATTCCTCGCAAGAAAAGGGAGAAGTTGACAGCTATGGAACGCACCTCCAGAACGAATTAAGTTCTTAACCCGAGGTACCACTGCACAAGTATAACCATACAAAGAAAAGAGACAGTTCACGAACACCCTTACTCTATCCATTTCCCCGCTTCCAAAAAGCTGTAGCTTTAAGCTCTTGCTCCAACAATGAAGCAGCTCAGATTGTTGACATACGTCTCTCTCAAGACACAACGGAGTGCGCCTCTGGGGGTGAATTCAAACCACTGGAGAATCACACAGCCTGCTGCAGTAACTCATAGCCGCTGCTTTCTGCATCGTTATTGCTGTGTTAGCATCACCAATGTGACCTTTCTGGGACGCAAGAGTGGGCAGTGTATATGGAGGTCCTGGGCTGCCCAGACAACAAGCCCCCCCCCCCGACCTCGCTGAGGTGGTCCAAAGGAAAGCAGACGTTTGGCACCAGCTTGAATGCAAGAGTTGCTGGAAGGAGGCGTACAAGGAGCCATCCAACCATCTTAGGGACTCCACTCTGGATTTGTGTAGAATTTACACCGTAGACTTTTCTTCTGCTGAAGATATCCTGCAAGGCAGCGTAGGTTTAGGATCAGGGTATCCCTTCTCCTAGATGGGCTCCCTTCCCAGGTTGATGAAGCAGCTCAGACTGGGATACAGTGGTAACTCAGGTTAAGAATTTAATTCATTCTGGAGGTCTGTTCTTAACCTGAAACTGTTCTTAACCTGAGGTAACACTTTAGCTAAGGGGGCCTCCCGCCGCCGCGAGATTTCTGTTCTCATCCTGTAGCAAAGTTCTTAACCCGAGGTACTGTTTCTGGGTTAGCGAAGTCTGTAACCTGAAGCGTCTGTAACCTGAGGTACCGCTGTATTGCATAGAGATGGAGGCTTCCCTGCTTTCCCGATTCACCCAGGATCTGATCTGAGCTGTTACTTCCATGCAGTTCCTTCTCCTTCCATCAAAACTTCTTGGTCAACACCCAGTATGCTTCCCTACATCCCAGGAACCAGGATGGAAGGGAAGGGGAGATTCAAGTGGTGTACCGAGAGGGGGCGGTGGGGGCAGAGGGCCCCATGTGCCAGCCTGGGGGGAGGGTGACACTAGGCGCCACCCCCCCACTCCCAAGCTGCTGCCTGCACCCCTTCCGTGCGGCAGTGGCAACTTTTAAGGCTGCAGCGTGCGAGCAGCTGCACAGACGCCTGTCTGTGCTGCTGCTCACGTGCTGCAGCCTTAAAAGGGGAAGGGGGGCCGGCCACTCACGCCCAGCATCTTGGGTGGAGTGCACATGTCCACACATGCGCACTCCACTCTGGATGCGCATGCGTCGTGACGTCAGAGCATGCGAGCTAGGGAGCGCCCCCCGACCCCCGGGGGGTTTCTCTGCGTTTGCCGCTCCGGGTGGCAAAGCGGCTCCCTAAGCCACTGGATTCAAGTGGCCTCCCTTCCTCTCTGCTGTAGTCACAACAATGTCTGGCGGTTTAAATGAGGTGATTGTGGTTCCAGCAATGAGGAGCTGGTGGTTTCCAGGCTCATTCTGAGAGTTTGCACATCACTAGGTGTTGCTGCTATTGCTGCTATTTACCCTCAGGGCTCCTTCTCTTTCCCCCTTCTTAGGCTTCTTGCAAGGGCGAGCCCGCCCAATCAGGGATCACACAGTCACTAACAAATCAATAGCTTGCAAATCCATTTTTTTTTTTTTTGCAACGTGACAATAACGCTGCAGACAGATCAGGGCAGCTGAATGTGACTGAATTAGTCATGTGGGTGTTCCCACACAGACAGGGATGATGTGATAAAGGAAGCAACTTTGCAATGTTGTATAACCAATCAGATTTGGCTATATATAACATTCAACCAGAGGAGAAAAAAAAATGAATAAAAAAACAAAACAAAACAAAACAAAAAACATTCACCCAGAGGAGAGTGAGTTCAGCTGAGACAACAAGCAAAAAGGCAATATGAATGACATGGTTTCTGTTCTTCTTTTTATTTATTGTGCTTACTGCATTCACATCCCACTTTTTTCTCCAGGGAGCTCAAGGTTTTCCTCCTCCTCATTTAATTCCCCACAACAGCCCTGTGAGGTCGATTAAGCCTGAGAGAGACTGTGGCTGGCCCAAGGTCACTCCATGGGCTTCATGGCTGGGTGGGGATTCAAACCCCAGCCTCCCAGGTCCTAGTCTGACACTTTAACCACTACACCACACTGCCTATCTCATTTGGAAGGACTGTTCCAAACTGGCAGGTTAGAAAAATGAGGTGCCTTTTGACACAGCCCAAAGCACCCATGAAAAATTGCCAGATGTATTTTTCTGGTTCAGCTGCTTTCACCCCACATCCAGATCTTTACATTTCGGGATCCTGCAATACAAAGATGTCTTCAGTAACAGAACATCAAGCTAGCATCCGATTCTCCTCCTGCAAGACTTGTTGCAAAGCACAGTGCCCCCCGGAGAACCTTTCTGGAGCAGAAGAGCTTATAGAATCAGTGTGACCTTCAACAGATTTATTTCAGGGGCTTTGTCAGTAAGAACTTCTTTCTACAGAGATATGGGAGGATGCACAATCTGCCTGGCAGATATACTTAAGGCCAAAATATCCCCCAAGCGTCTCAAGGGGTGACAAGATGGAGAGCTGCAATGAAAACACAAATTTCATGGTGGGTAGAAAGGGAAGGTGGGGATGCAACAGTTGTGCCATCATTGGACCCCAGAGGGCTCTGAAAAAGAAAACGGGTAGTTTAGTCATGGAGCGAATTCAGGCAGATTAGGCTTCACAACCAAAGTCAATTTAGTCCCACCAACGTCAATAGGCCTACTGTGGGGTAAAAGAGTTCTGACCGGAGTTGTGTTCAAATGGAATTTTCCATCCCAGTTACCAGCAGAGAAATTGGGGGGAGGATATCAACAAATTTCCACAAGGGGAGGAGAAAGCGCGTTCTCCTTCATGGAGAGCACGTGTTGCGGTGGGGGCTAACAAGTCACCCCTCTGTTGCTGGGCGGGTTAGTCTGGATGGCCTCAACTATGATTGGGCTCTGGGTGTCGTTGGGGAGATTCATATGTTGCAATTTGTTGATGGACAGCCCAGAGCCTATAAATTCACCCTGCACGCAGCGTCGGAGCTCTCCTGGCTTCGTGCATCGGATCACCCGCCCTCCCTCCCTGTTATTAGGCCTCTGCGTTGACCTTGCTATGCCTGTCATGGGGTCGTCTGCTTTTGCCATCTGGTTTTCGCAGGGGCCTGGAATCTATATATATAAAACGCAAGGAATTTTTCCATACGGCAGTTGGCGGTTGAAATGATGGCGCACCAGAGGCTGGCTGGTGGGCAGAAGGAGGAGGAGCCATTCCCGGGAGATGATGCCTCACCCCCCTCGTTCCGAAAGGGGCTGGGAGCCCCACACATCGCCTACCTTCGTGCAGTAAGTATGTTTGCGTAGCACGCCGTCATTAGTCACGTGTAGGGAATGGTTTGCCCTGCTTGTAAGGTTGGCAGTTAGGCATTGGTTATAAATTGGTTGAGGAGGGGCAGAGTTGGCTGTGGTTGCCCCTCCTATGCTGCGAAGGGGCAGGTTGGCTGTGGTTGCCCCTTCAATGCTGCTGCTGCAAGGGGAATTCCGTTAAAGGAATCCAGGGGCTCACCATGCTTGTCCGTATCCCCCGGTCGGGGGCCAGGGCCCACGCAAGAGCCCCTGGGAGCATTAGGGGAGAACGGGCACACATTCAAAGTGTTTTCCCCTTTACTGACTCCACAGGCGGGTGGGTGTCAGTTCTGTCCCCAGAGGGACAGATAGTCTTAACCAATGCCTAAGCAACCACTCACTTATTTTGTATTCAATAAAGTTGTGGCCAAAATTAATGCCAAAAACCTTAAACTTATATTCTGGTGTGAAGTGTGTTTTATTTGAGGGGTGGTTTGGGGACCTCGACATGAAAATGGCCCAACACTTCTTCATTTGTGGGGCTAAACCTTTGACACAGTTTATTGCTGCCTTCCTGCCTGCCTGCAAATCTATCAGGCAACCACGTTTGAAATGCCGTGTCCACTTCTGGTTGCCTCGCCTCCGAGAGGCTACTGTACATTTGGAAAAGGTTCAGGAAAGGGCAAGCCAAATGATCAAGGGTCTGGAGCAACTCCCCTAGGAACCACAGAATCGTAGAACTGTAGAGTTGGAAGGGACCCCAAGGGTCATCTAGGTCAAACCGTTGCAATGTAGGAATCTGAACTAGATCATACATGAGAGGTGGCCATCCAACTTCTGCTTAAAAATCTCCTAGGAAGGCGAGTCCACCTCCTTTCACGGGAAATCCGTTCCACTGTTGAACAGCTCTTACTGTCTGTTATGTACTGAGTTGAATAGGATCCAAAATGCAGCAGCCTGATTGGTCCTAGAACAATAGGATTGAGATTGCAGCAGTCTGATTGGTCCGCAGGAGCCACCCAATCCAGCTCCAGGTGGAAGTGAATCCGCAACCTGATTGGCATACAGGAGTATCCCGGAATTAGCCAATCACGTGGGGCCCATTGTGTAAATAGTGTATATAAAGCAAACGTTTTGGGGGAACTGCATTCCTCACTACTATGAGCTGAATAAAGAGCATGAAATTCACACTTGACTCCGAGTATATTTCACTGTCAGAAAGTTTTTAGTTTTAGAAAGTGTTTAGCTGCAGCGTTGGTGACATTTCATTTTGGAAAAAAGGCAGATCAAAGCCATATCCTCCATAAATTCATCTAATTGCTCTCTTAAAACCATCCAAGTTGGAGACCATGACTGCTTCCTGTGGAAGTGAGTTCCATAGTTTCATGATATGCTGTGTGAAGAACCACTTTCTTTTAATCTGTCCTGAATCTTCCAGCATTCAACTTGCTTGGAAACCCATGAGTTCTGGCGTCATGTGTGTGTGTGAGAGAGATAGAGGGGGGAAAAAAACCTTTTATCTAGCCATTTTCCCTAGGGCATGCCTACTTTTCTAAACTTCTCTCTGCATATAATTTCTATTAAATTTTCTGTTTCACTATTTAAAGTACTCATTTTTTACATCCTTAAGATATCAGTAACTTCCCTTCTTCTCTTTCCATGGTTCATTTTACATATCATAAATCCCTGCATATTTTACAGAAACGATACCATTCAGTATTCCATTATTGCACCCATCAAAACTTATTTACACTGTTGAATTTATCTTAGTGCTGCCAGCGTTTTCAGCTGTACACAATTATTTCCCACATATTCAATAGACGTTTCCCAATCTTCTCTAAACGTATGTTCTTCTTGTTCTCTTATTCTATATGTAAAGTCTGCAAGCCGCACATATGCTATCAACTTAAGTTGCCGTTCTTCTTTGGTTGGGACTTCGCTCGTTTTCCATTTTTGGGCTAACAAAACACGGGCCGCTTGCTTTTGTAAACTTCTATAATGTCACAATTACACGTTTTTAAATTGCTTTTAGATTGATATTAAAGGCTTGAAATACTTTTTGTTTTTGTTTTTGTTTTTATTGTATTGTTTACACCATAGTTGCAACGACTGCCCTGGGCTCCTTTGTGAGGAATCCAATGCCTGGGTCCACATCCACACCCCTCAGCTAGATAGACCAATGGCCTGACTGAAAGCCCACTATATTCCTAGGTGCTGTCATGGCTCCCTCCCTCTGCCACCACCATTTGATCTGCCAAGAGCTAGCAACCAGGCTTTATTTCGGGGAGGGGGAGAACCTGTGGCCCCACTCTGATGCTACTGGACTTTAACTCCCATCCCACCCCTGACCATTGGCCATGCTGGCTGGGGCTGATGGGATTTGGAGTCCAACACCTCTGGGCACTGTCATTTATGAAGTATATTGGCCAGCTGGGATGTGTACAGAGAAGGGCAACCAAGATGAACGAGGGTCTTTAAACAAAGCCTTATTATGGGGAGCTGGGTATGTTTAGCCTAGAGAAGAAAAGACTGAGAGGAGATATGATGTTGTTGTTGTTGTTTAGTTGTTTAGTTGTGCCCGACTCTTCATGACCCCATGGACCAGAGCACACCAGGCACTCCTGTCTTCCACTGCCTCGCAGTTTGGTCAGACTCATGTTGGTAGCTTTCGAGAACACTGTCCAACCATCTCGTCCTCTGTCATCCCCTTCTCCTTGTGCCCTCCATCTTTCCCAACATCAGGGTCTTTTCCAGGGAGTCTTCTCTTCTCATGAGGTGGCCAAAGTATTGGAGCCTCAGCTTCAGGATCTGTCCTTCCAGTGAGCACTCAGGGCTGATTTCCTTAAGAATGGATAGGTTTGATCTTCTTGCAGTCCATGGGACTCTCAAGAGTCTCCTCCAGCACCATAATTCAAAAGCATCAATTCTTCGGCGATCAGCCTTCTTTATGGTCCAGCTCTCACTTCCATACGTCACTACTGGGAGATATGATAGCCATCTTCAAGTATCTGAAGTATTGTCACATGGAAGATGGAGCAAGCCTGTTTTCTCCTGCTCTGGAGGGTAGGACCCGAACCAATGGATTCAAATTACAAGCAAAGGAGATTCTGACTAAACACCAGGAATAATTTTCTGGCAGCAAGAGCTGTTAGACAGTGGAACCGTCTTCCTTGGGAGCTTGCGGACTCTCCTTCCTTGGAGGTTTCCAAGCAGAGGTAGGGTGGACATCTGTCATGGATGCTTTAGCTGAGATTCCTGCATAGCAGGGGGTTGGACTGGATGACTCTTGGGGTCTCCTTCTAACTCTACAATTCTATGATTCTAACACCTGAAGGGCCACAGGTTCCCCACCTGTGCTTTGTTCTCTGGGACTGACCCAGTGACTGCCTGCCCCTTACCAGCTTGATTATGGCATCAATACGCCAGCAGAGAGTTGCAAAGCGTTCTACCACCAGCACTGCCATTATCGCTCCTTCCACTGCATCCCCCCCACCTTGGGTTTAAATCCCTTATAATGTGCTTTGAGAAGCACATTATAACAACATCAGGCTGTCATCAGCATATTTGCTCTCATGAACAAAATAACATCACAAAACAGCCAAAGGGAGTTGCGGGGGTTTTGAGGGGGTGGGGGCAGAGCGGCGACTCCCGGTGCTTAATCTTTTCCATAGCAAACATCTTTTCTATTGAGATTTTAATAATCCTGAAATGTGGTCTTCTGGCCTTCCCTAATATTGAGTTGATAAGATTCTGAAAACACAATTTAGAGGGTGCGCCGGCTAATTTCATCTCCTTTGTGGGGAAATTAAAAAAAAAAGAGGAGGGCTGTCGCTGCAACTGACGGCATCCTCGGCAAACAATGGGGTTCTGCTCGCTGATATTGCCGGGCTGTTTTCACGCCATGTTCCCCCCACCTCCCAACACGAAAGAAAGGAACGAAACCCCATGTTTGCACCGTGACACGGAGGGCCTTGGAGCTGTGTGCAGGATCTGATAGCCTCCCGAGATACACAAGGCTTTGTAAGCTGCTCAAAACAAATGAGACCTTAATTACAAAACATTGATCTTGCCCTGTGCCATTTGCCAAATGGGCCGCTTCTGCTGCTGCTCCCCCCCCACCCTTAAAGTTTTGCGGCAGGAACTTTCAAGCAGAAGTGGCCCAGAAGGAACTGCTTGATCTTCATGTGTGACCTGATGTAATTGAGATGCAGGGGCGCCGACTTGCCCCCACATTGAGGGGCCACTGTCAGGTGACACATCACGTGATGCCAACTGGTGTGCACCAGGCAGGGGCAGGATGCATGGAGGGCGATTTCTGCTTTTTCTCACCCCAGGCTCCTGGGCTCCTGGGCTGTAGCTGGGACAAGCGAAGCAAAGATTTCCTGTGCTCATCCCAGCCACCGGTGTCCCAGCAGCTGGAGCCGGGGCACGCAGAGGACGCCCAGTGGCCGCAAGGGGTGGTGGCCCCCTCAATATTGGGAGATACTGCCCCCTGCCCCCAAATATTGGTGTAGCTGAAGCCCTCTTTGCCTGCTACACCTGGCACTGCTGTGCAGATGAGCTGGAAGGGAAAGGAAGAGGACACAGGAGCACCACCAACACCCAGAAGCCTAAAAGGTGGCAGTGCAGACTGAGAGCATGGGGGGCACAAAATTGTTAGGGGCGCAAAAATTCAACACCCGGTGCTGCCTCGATGCAGCTGTGGGCTTCCGTCTCTGGGCTCCGTTGAAAATGGATTCTCCGTGTGAACCAGGAAGTGACCTCTCCAGACAACAGGAACTCTTATTTTATCTCTACAGCTGTGACTTTCTGGGTGACACGGACGTCGTTAGGCGCATGCGTACTCCATCCGTTCCCCTCCCTACCCCTCACACCCCTCCACACAGCTCTGGGTACTGGCATCCCACGCTACGCCACTGGATCAGCTCTTCTCTCTTTAAGGGAAGGGAAGATTCAGGAGAGAGAAGAGGAAGCACTTCCTTCACGCGTCACATAGTTAAACTATGGAACTCATTCCCACACGAGGGAAGGATGGCCACTAGCATGGGTGACTTCAAAAGAGGATTGGACATGTGCATGGAGGAGAAAGCTTTCAATGGCTACTAGCTATGATGGCTCTGCTCTGCCTCCATAGTTAGGGGCAGTAATACCAGTTGCTGGAAATCACTGGAGGGGAGGGTTCTCTTGTGCTCAGGTCCTGCTTGTGGGTTTCCATGGGTATCTGGTTGTCCATAGGATACTGGATTAGATGGGCAATTGGCCTGATCCAGAAGGCCCTTCTTAGGTTCTTAAACTACTCTGAAGGTCATCTAAGAACATATGGCAGAGAGCTAACCTGTGGCCTTTTGTCAACTCCAGCTAAAATGGCCAATGATCAAGGATGATGAGAGTTAGCGTTGCCATATTTCAGTAAGTGAAAATCTGGACAAAAAAGTTGATGAGCTTTTTTCAGCAATGTCCTGAAAATGCCAGACGTAGGGCAGCCCTACCTGTATGTAGTCTAGCAATATCTGGAAGGTACCAAATTTTCTGACCAGACTGCTGATGGGGGCATCTAGTCAAGAACATGTGACGGCATAGTTAAAACAGCTGTACTGGCTGCCCAATAACTACCAAGGTAGATTCAAGGATCATTTATTAATTTTGGAAAGCTTGGAACAACTTAGGCCCAGGGTTCATCGGGGACAAGAAAGGAGATTCCAACAAAACTTCAGGAAGAACTTTCTGACACTAAGAGCTGTTTGACAGTGGACCAGACTTCCACGAGAAGTTGTGGACCCTCCTCCCTTGGAGATTTTTAAGCAGGTCAGGTGGCCATCTGTCATGCATGTTCAGATTCCTGCTTTCCAGGAGGTTGGACTAGGTGACTGTTGGGGTCCCTTCCAACTCTACAGTTCTATGATTCTATGATACTTCACTGGCCCAGATTAGAATCACAGGTGAAAGAACTAAGTTTCTTCCATACTCCTGTTCAAGCAGTCCCATGGTCATCTCCGGTCCACCCAATGCAGGCCTCCACCTCTCCTCCCAGCAGGTCCTTTCAGCTTTTGGTGGTTCTGGTTTGGGAAGGGAAGAAGAAAGGAGGGAAAGCTCTCACTCTCCCCATCCTCCCCATCACCACACTGCATGGGAAGCATAGGGAGACCTGGGAAATTTAACTTTCCTATGGATGCCTCTGGATTTCAGTTGCGTTTGGTGGGAGGACAGGACTCGAAGGGATCCTCTTTATTTGATTTTACTGAGCTTTCTCAGAAAAAGACTCAGATTGGAAAGAATTGAACACTCTCTGAGTTCAGCTGGAGGGGAGATCTCACCCATCCTTATTTCAAAGCAAAGAGGGGGCACCCGTAATGTATTCTCCCCCCCACCGGACAGCGTTCCATCTAGGCTACATATCCACCGACAGTTGTAGCAGGACGAATGCGCTTCTGCTTAAAAAGGACTAAGCCGTCTTTAATAGTCTGTCAAAGTTATCTGTAGAGTATCTGCTATTCATGCTTCCCCCCCCCCAAGCTTTAGTGTCTCAGCTGGTACTCTAAATGGATAACAATGACTTTGGGATTTCAGCCGGGCTTTTCTTGTTGATGTCAAAGAAATGAAATGAATTCAGTGTGGAAATGCAGTGAATACAGAAGGAGAAGAGCAGAGGAAGATCTCCAGCTGTGACTGGGGTTAGAATTTAGAAGTGGGCACTTGGTTCTGTAGATGTACATCGCTGCGATGACAGCTCTCTATTATTATTATTATTATTATTATTTTTATTATTATTATTATTTCTTTTCTGCCCTGCACCGTAAGGACCCAAGGCAGGTTACAAAAATATAAAGCACAGTGTCATTGTTTTAGGTGACAATCAGGACACTGGGGAGGAGTGCATATATTAAATTGACCACCAGGGGTGCTGTGCCTTTCTCCATTGACACCTCTTTGGGTATTCCATTCCTGTGAATGGTAGAAGTCACCCAACATTAAGGATGGTGGATAGGATTAGCTTAGCATGGAGAAAGCGGATAGAGATTATGTCACTTTTTAGGGCAAAGTGTTCCTTGCCTGTCTGAGCCTGCATTTTGTGGCAATCTCTGAATGCAATGCTAATAAGAGATGGAATGAAATCTGGACAACTGGGAGGAGAGGTTTAGCTCAGGTATATTTTGATGGTTTTTTTTTTTAATGCTTCATTGTTAGATGATGTTTTTATGTTCATGGCTTTCTTCAGCCTTCGCTGGCTTCGAGAGCCAGTGTGGTGTATTGGTTAAGAGCGTTAGATTCGTAATCTGGTGAACTGGGTTCGCTTCCCCGCTCCTCCACATGCAGCTGCTGGGTGACCTTGGGCTAGTCACACTTCTTTGAAGTCTCTCAGCCCCACTCACCTCACAGAGTGTTTGTTGTGGGGGAGGAAGGGAAAGGAGAATGTTAGCCGCTTTGAGACTCCTTCGGGTAGTGATAAAGCGGGATATCAAATCCAAACTCTTCTTCTTCTTCTCTTCGCCATCCTCTGCTGGTAGTTGTCAGGGTCTGGCTGGACACTGAGGAGCAGCAGCTGGACAACGGTGGAGGAAGCTGATCGGGCATCTGGGGCGGCGCGCCCAGGGGTGTGGCGAGCCGCCCATAAGTGCGGCGTGCACTGCGGGGCCTCCAGAGTCTACCTGCCTCCTCCTACGCAGCCACCCTACGGCTGGGGGGGGGGAGGCAGCGGGCGAACTGTTTGGGCAGTGCGGAGCCTGCGCGTGCCCAAACCACCGTGTCTCTCCCAGGAGAGACACCTGGCTTGGGTGCACTGCAGACCCCCTGGTGAGTGCCACCTGGCATTTTGTCACCCCCTTCAATGGTGACACCCGGGGCGAACCGCCCCCACTGCAACCCCTTCCTTCGCCCCTGCGGCTGGATACTGAAGAGTGGGCACCAGGCGAAAGGAGCTTGGAGACTGACTTGGAAGAAGGGATCAATGATCTGGGGGAGGCTGTAAGAGCCGGGAGATGAGAGTCAGAGGCAGGAGAAGCTGCAGGACTGGAGAATGAAGATCAGGTGCAAGAGGAGGAAAGGACAGAGCAGGCAGGTATAGAGTCAAGGACTTCCGCATGTCCTACTCCTGCCCCCACCTCTCCTGCCCCACTTTCTCCCAGGATCAGGAGAGGATTGAAGTGGGAGGAGCAGGAACAGGTTACACGCAGGCATAGTCTTTGCCTGCTTATGCGCTGCTTGGGTAGAGGAGATCCATAAACTGAGGTCAGGGTCTATTGCTGCAGCTGCCTTGTCAGCTGAAGAAGAATAAGTTTGGATTTGATATCCTGCTTTATCACTACCCGAAGGAGTCTCAAAGCAGCTAACATTCTCCTTTCCCTTCCTCCCCCACAACAAACACTCTGTGAGGTGAGTGGGGCTGAGAGACTTCAAAGAAGTGTGACTAGCCCAAGGTCACCCAGCAGCTGCATGTGGAGGAGCAGAGAGGTGAACCCGGTTCCCCAGATTACAAGTCTACCACTCTTAACCACTACACCACACTGGCTGCACACTGAGGAGCAGCTGACAGATGCAGGACGGATAGACATACCTTCTCCTAATTTGTAAGCATACTTTTGACAGTGAAGAGTTAATTCTCACTCTGGACATTCCTTGCCTATCAGTGCTGTGACATTAGTGTCTGGAAAGTGTCTAGAGGACCCATTTCCTTGGGCCAATCGTAAGAGGAGATTGAGAAGAGATATGATAGCCATCTTCAGATAAGGTAAAGGGCTGTCATATGGAGGCTGGAGCAAGTTTGTTTTCTCCTGCTCTGGAAGGTAGGACCTGAACCGATGGCTTCAAGTGACAAGAAAGCATCAGGAAGTGTTAGTATATCAGCCCTCCGTTGCTGGGTGTGTGATTGTTACATCACATGCTTGTGTTTATTTTCTAGGCTTGGAAAAGCCTGAGAATGGAAGTTAGCCTTATCTCTTCTGCTTTCTGTGTCTGTGTTTTTGTACCTTCTACTTTCTGTTTTTTTTTTAATAAAGAATTTATTGGCCTTTTTCATAATACAACATAAACCCCTCCCACACCAACATATATAACACAAATACAAACAAAGCCAGGATTTTTCTTCTTACTTATATCCATAAAAAAAAAAATTCTTGTTTCAAATCTTGACACATGACTTCCCCTGCCTATTCACCTTCGGTTTTAAATCAATCTTCTTTTTTTTATAACAACTTTTCTCTAAAAATTAACTTTAGTTAAAAATAAAACAATCATCTTAATCTTCTTACTTTATCATAAATCTTAACAAAATATTCTTCAAAAAATCTAAACTTATTTCTTCTTTCCTTTATCATGCTGCTATTAACATAAATCTCAATATCTCACTATTTATTCACTATAAACTTATAATTAGCAACCTTCACGCTCCGATTTCAGATACCATAACAGACCATTTAAATTAACGATTAATACTTCACCCCACACCCCCTCTGTCCATTGTCTTTCTCTGTCTTTCGCCGGAACCATTCCTCGAGTTGTCTTCTTTTCCCAAATGTCCACAGATCCAGGCAACATTCACAACAAACCTTGCATCGAGCTTCAGGGTACACATCACGTCCTTCCTGGGCTCCTCCGCTTCTTTGTACCATGCTTCTACTTCTTGTAAATATCTTAGTTCCATGTCCCTTGCCCCCGAGCTCCCACCTCGGGGTCTGGATATTATAAATTTTCCGGTTCCAGGGCTGCCACCCCCAGAAACCGGTTCCTTTTCCCGGAGTCGCCCAGCCATTTCATAGCATCCTTCAAGCACCCCTTCCAGCTCTTTGCCAAGGTTTGCTTCCATTGTGTAAAATTTTTGAAAAGCCTCCTCTGTGGGAAGTTGATTCTTTTTATTTATAATCCCACTCAAAACTTGCAATTTGCGATTAAGCAGTTCCAGCTTCAAGACATCCAACAATTCTTCGTCCTTTAGACCAGAGTTCAAAACAAGTTCCAACACAAAGTCCAGCATTTTGAAAGGGAGGGTGGGTATCGAATTTCAGTTCCTGTCTCTTCCTTCCTTTGTTTCAATTGTTTCCCACGTCAGTCCAGATTTTCCATCGCCATTTTTTCTGAAGCCAGAGTGTAAAGACCAAAACTTTAGATGGAGATATTTTCTCCCCACTTTATCCCCGAAGGGAAAACTCAGCAGTCTCAGTTTTCAAATTCCGAACACTTTGTATCCATTATTGTAGCAGCAGTCACTTAAACTGGTTACTTTCTTTCTCTCCCGAAGGGAGGGAGGCAGGCTCCCTTTCCTCTTCCCCCCGGATCGTTCCAAAAATAGAAAAGTCAGCCAAATACTCACAACCACCGGGTTCTTTCAGATGACTAAATACAGGTAGAACTTAGACGCTCATCACAGGCTTTGTCGCCGCATTTACATCCCGGTTGGGGCATGTCCCCTATAGCCCGGCTCCGTCGTCCCTTCACCCCCACTCCCCCTTTACAGGGGGGCGAGGGAAGGGTTCGGAGCCACAACGGGCACAGCCGGGGAGCCCAGGGTGCGGGACGCTCTTCCCGCACCCCACCGGAGCCCCGCTTTGCGGTAGCGGGGCTCCAAACCCCCGGGATGGACTGGGCGCTTCGCAGCCGAAGCAGCCCACGACCACCCGCAATGGCGTCGCCGCCGGAAGTCTACTTTCTGTTCTCTCTTGGAGCTGAAGTGAGAAGACACCATGATTGTTTGTCCTGTACATATTGATGAATAAAAGCTTAGAACGAGCACACAATTCTCCACTTCGTTCCAGCTAAATCTCTGCTGAGTCAGTGTGCATGTAGGCATCTACTGCATGTTGCTGGAGCGTGCTGGGACTGATGATTTATGAACGTTCTGGAGCTGTGTTAGGATCTCCTACTCATGAGTAGGACCCTGGCAGAGACACATGCCCAACTGGCATGTTCCCTCCCTCCTGGTCGATCATTCGGGAGCTTCAAAAGCTTTCTTCAGCCCGAACATCACAGCGACTGATGCCAAGAAACATCAGCACACTTACGGATCCGCAGAGTTTGTGCAGTTGCGTAACAGAACTCAGCAACTCAGCATTTTGGCTAATCTACTTTATTTACATATAAACACACACGGAGCACTGCAACATGGCTCCCTCTCTCTCTAGCATCAGACAGCAAAGAGAAAGAACAAAAGACAATAGTCCCACATCAGGAAACACAGTAACACAAACACCCTGTCTTTGTCGCTTCCCATTCTGTGGAATGAAAACACATACCATCATGTGATAAACAACAATCCCATGACAGCAGACATAGGGAATGAATCTTCAACAGAAGACACCTGGAGAGGTGTGTCTCATCTTGGGGGCTGTGTGGCTCACCCCCCCCGGTGTATCCTGGCAGGAACAACGTTCTGATGGTAAGAGCAATTCGACAGTAAAATGAACTCCCCGGGAAAATGGTGTACTCTCTTTCACTGAAGGTTTGAAACCATGGATGCTTTAGTTGAGGAATTGTCGGGAATTGGACTAGATGACCCTTGGGGTAATTTCTAACTCAACAATTCTATGATTATATGACCCTGGCCTTATTAACTTATTAAGTTCATGGCTCCTTCCTAATTGTAGTGTGGTGAGCACTAGTCTCCTTGTGTAAACGTTCCATGCAAGAGCCATTCTTCAGATCCATTATCCCATTCCTTTAATAATCCTTCAATGTTCCCCGAACAATGGGGGAAAGATACCATCCAGGAAGTCCCATTATAATTAGCCACTGGCTGGTAATTAGAAAGCGTACTGATTTGTTTCAGACAACTGTAATGATGTAGCTGGAAGACTCGCCATGGCAGTTCAAGATATGGCTTGAATAGAGGAGTAGCAAAATTGTATTAAGAAACAAAACTTGCAAATAAGAAGAAGAAGAAGAAGAAGAAGAAGAAGAAGAAGAAGAAGAAGAAAGGACTGGAGTTGCAGAGGAGGGAAGCAGCAACAGCCTTGCTAAAATGGGGTGGGTGTCGTCAGGTGGGTTGTAGGAAGGGTTCCTATTTTGGGTGGGTTGCAGTCCAACAACATCTGAAGGGCACCACGTTAATTTCCTCTGGTATGGAGTCTCTGCTGCTTTTATGGTGGGTGATAACAATAGTTCTCCCTATGACCCCCAAAACATTAGTCCTGGACAAGGGCCATAGCCCAGGGGTAGAACATCTGCTTGGCATGCAAAAAGCCCCAGGTTCAACCTGCAACATCTCCAGATACAGCTCATAAACTTTGACGAGCTGCTGCTGGTCAGTGCGGGCAATACTAATCCAGGTGAACCCAGTGGCCTGGCTAAGTATTAAGCAGCATCCAAAGGTCCTGTGGCCACAAAAGGGCGGACGTGGTACAACGCATTGTGGAGTTTTAAAAGCAATGTAGAGCCAGCATGGTGTAGTGGTTAAGAGCGGTAGACTCGTAATCTGGGGAACCGGGTTCGCGTCTCCGCTCCTCCACATGCAGCTGCTGGGTGACCTTGGGCTAGTCACACTTCTCTGAAGTCTCTCAGCCCCACTCACCTCACAGAGTGTTTGTTGTGGGGGAGGAAGGGAAAGGAGAATGTTAGCTGCTTTGAGACTCCTTCGGGTAGTGATAAAAGCGGGATATCAAATCCAAACTCTTCTTCTCCTTCTTTTGACTTCTCTGTCTTTCCATCCTGTCAATTTCACTGTCTGTGTGTGTCAATTATAGACCTGTGGCTTTCCGTCCTCAGCTCAGATTTACGCCACCCTGGATTCCTTTCCCCAGAGTTTTTGGGGGCCTTACCTTTCAGTAGACAAATTACCCACTGTGGTAATAAAGAGCTGGATACCTTATCTGCTCCCCCCCCACCCTCTGAGCCCCAGGAATAAAGCTGTCACCTGTAGCTGACCAGCATTTGTGTTCTGAATGCTGCACAAAATAGCAGGCCCAGGAGACAGCTGTTTTTGTCTCTTTAATTGTGTTTGTTAATCAGGAACCTCAATTAATTTTCTTTTGTGCCTTCCCCCCGTCCTCCTTGAGACGAGTTTATCACGATCTAGTCAATGCCCTTTTCCCAACTCTATTTTGTCCAAGTCCCAGAAGACCTATCAGGAAGCTAGTTCCCACTCCATTGTCGACATTTTTCCTATTGCAATGGGCACACATCACTATTTACTGGCTATGTAGATGAAGAGGCCACACACTATTGTTATTATTATTATACAGGTGAAACTCGAAAAATTAGAATATCGTGGAAAAGTCCATTTATGTAAGCAATTGTTTTCATTAGCTACTGGAGTTTAATATATGAGATAGACTCATGACATGCAAAGCGAGATATGTCAAGCCTTTGCTTGTTATAATTGTGATGATTATGGCGTACAGCTGATGAAAACCCCAAAGTTGAAATTGTTAATTTGGGGTTCTCATCAGCTGTACGCCATAATCATCACAATTATAACAAATAAAGGCTTGACATATCTCGCTTTGCATGTCATGAGTCTATCTCATATATTAGTTTCACCTTTTAAGTTGAATTACTGAAAGAAATGAACCTTTCCATGATATTCTAATTTTTCGAGTTTCACCTGTATATCGGAACTCTTGTTGAAAGCATGTAACATTGGAAATACATTTCTTTGGTTGTCTGTAATTATGAAATATTTTATACATGTTCCACTCTGAAAATTATATATATACCAGGCAGGGCCGGCGCGTCCATTAAGGCGAACTAGGCAATTGCCTAGGGCGCCAAAATGGAGGGGGCGCTGGCCAGGCTTGGGCGGGGGGGGGGGGCTAGCAGCAGCTTCTCCACTGTAGCGGAGAGGTGCTGCTTGCCCCCTACACCACCCCCCACCTCCCGCTAAAGCAGGCTTTGGCAGGGGCGGGGGGTGGGACGGGCTAGCAACAGCTTCTCCGCTACAGCGGAGAAAAACTGCTGCTTGCCTCTCCACCACCCCCACCTCCCGCTAAAGCAGGCTTTGGCGGACAGGGGGCGGCGGGGGGCACCAGAAGGTGGTCTGCCTAGGGTGCCAGAAACCCTAGCACCCGTCCTGATACCAGGTCTACATAATCTAGTATACTTTGCCTTTTCCCATGTGACAGCCCTTCAGATATACAGTATTTGAAGAATACTATCATGAACACTTCCTCCATCTCAGTCTTGTGCTCTCCAGGATAAACATACACATTTCCTTCAGCTTTCCATCATAGGGCTTATTTTCCATATCTCTGATCAGTGTTTTTTTTTTTCCTGGGGGTATGCAGGGGTACGCATACCCCTAAACATTCTGTGAATCTTTGTACTTTTGTCCATTTACTGTTTTTATTTTTCCTGATTTGAATTATAAAATGCTGATTTTATTGAGTCAAAATGGGAGTACCTGTCAGGGATTGCCCGGCTCCTTGCGAGGAGAGGGCGAGGGGAGGTCCTATTTGGGTGGAGAGCTGGGGCAGAGGTATTCCTTGTGAGGAGCGAGGGGACAGAGGTCCTCCTCCCGAGGAGGAGGGGGAAAGGAGGACTACTCTAGAGGAAGGGCTGGGAGGAGGTCCTGCTCAAGAGGAGGGCAGGGAGAGAGGTCCTCCTCGGGAGGAGGACTGGGAGAGCAGCCCTTCGGAGAGGAAGTCTCTCTAAGTTACAGGGAACCCCAGCCACTTCTGTCGACGGACTCCTCCTCCTCTAGCATTTCTCCTGAGGTCTCTCCAAGGGAGGAGGAGGTGCAGAGGGTTGGAGACTCTGGGCAAAGACCCAGCAACGCCAGCCAGAGAGTATCTGAGGAAGAGCTGCCGCTTCCGGCGCCAGCACAGCATCGGGGGGTCAGGAGGCAACGCAGACGTCGTTTTAGGGCGCCGAGACTTTGGTGTTGGGTGGGAAACCGGAGGGGGCACTTCCGGATTCTTCAAGAGACTGAGCGGTCATGTTTGGAAGTAGCTCTACACTGTAAATAGGAATGCACAATAAATAGCCTTAGCAACTCGTTACTCATGAGCAACCCTGGGAAGGATCCTGACAGTACCCCAAAACATTTTTTAAGGGGAAAAAGCAGTGTCTCTGGTCATCTGAACTCTTTCCAGTTTGTCTACATACAGTACTTCTTAAACTACAGCATCCAGAATTGGATACAGTCTGATGTCTGATTAGGACAGAATAAAACTGTAAATATTGCTTCTTGAGACTTGGAAACTTTGGTTCTATTATTGAAATCTAAAATTGCATTGGCCCTTTTTGCAGGAGCACCATACTGCTGGCTCATTTTCCACCTATGAATGTCTATCGTCCCAAGATCCTTTTCACACACACTGCTGCCAAACCAGGCATTGCCCACCCTACACATGTACATTTGATTCTTCACCCCCTCCTCCTAAATGCCTGTTGGATTGCACTTAGTTAGCTTCATCTCAGTTTTCCATTTTGTCAAGATCATTTGACTTTCATTCCTGTCTTCAGGTGCTTTCCCCAGTTTCGTGTCTGGCCTTCAGAACTGCACACTGATGTTTTTGAATACACAATTGGCACCCCATTTGCTGAATGATCCCTGGTTAGCTGGCCTGATCCAAGAAACATCGTCCTCACTCTCGGTTGGCTTCGCATGCCCTTGATGACATCACAATGTAGCCGGAATTGTTTGAACTACGTTGTTTAATCTGATATTCGTTCAGTTCACTCCAACTACATGAGAGCTGGATAGCTCAGTGGGTAGGGCATGACTCTTAATTTCAGGGTTGTGGGTTCAAGCCCCATGTTGGGCGAAAGATTCCTAAATCGCAGGGGGTTGGACTAGATGACCCTCATGGTCCCTTCCAACTCTCCAGTTCTATGATTCCTAACTGGCTAGGAGCACTGATGTGCATAACCCAGGAAAATATTTAAAAAGCAGGAGCCAGAAGAAGAAGAAGATTAGAGAGGGGGAAATGACACCAAAAAGGATAACAAAAAGGGTGAATATTCACATTATCAAAGGGTGTTTGGTTTTGTTTGTTTTTTAAATACTTTTATCCTCCTCTATCTTATCCTTCACTATTTTTTAGCATAAACACTGAGAATATCTGGTACAGCTATAATATAGGTTGCCTTCCCATAAGGATAAATACAAAATTTTATATGTTGCAGCACCTGCTGTAGTGGGAATGGTTGTGGTTGTGAGCATAGAATTTCATAGAATTGTAAGGTTGGGAAGAACCCCAAGCTGGGGCGGGGCAAGTTGGGGGTGGTCCACCCCGTGTGTCATCACTGAGGGGGGTGACATTTGGTGTGCTGCCCGCTTCGTTTTGACAGCCCCACGCTCCTGGGCTGCTGGAGTATGCAGGCAGGCAGGAAGGAAGGAAGGGAGAGGACGGGAAGGGGGAGGCAAGCAAACAAGCGGAGGGTGGAGGGAAGGAGAGAAGCAGAAGCTCCCTCAACTCAGTACCCAAACCCTGCAACCCCCCAAAAAGCTCAACAACTTTGGTAAATCCTTCCCTAAAAAAATTATACTGTGAGTAGATTGCAGTCTCTTGGGAGTCCAACTAGATTTCAATGTGGGGGGTGGGTTACAAGAAATTTTCCGCACCGGGTACCACCTGACCTTGCTATGCCACTTACCCTAAGAGTCATCTAGTCCAGGCATAGGCAAACTCGGCCCTCCAAAAGTTTTGGGACTACAACTCCCATCACCCCTGACCACTGGTCCTGTTAGCTAGGGATCATGGGAGTTGTAGTCCCAAAATATCTGGAGGGCTGAGTTTGCCTATGCCCAACTCCCTGAAATTCAAGAATTGCAACTAAAGAATTCCAGTCGGATCACCATCCAACCTCTTCTTAAAAATCTTCTGAGGTCATCCATTTCACTGTCAAACAGCTCTTACAATCAGAAAGTTCCTCCTAATGGCTAAGAAGAATCTCCTTTCTTGTAACTAGAATCCATTGGTTCAGATCTACCTTCCGGAGCAGCTGAAAACAGGATGACTCTAATGGTCTCTCCACAGCAATAGGAAGGAAAGGGAGCTGAAACCAAGGTTCAACATAGGACCCACATGTCCTTGGACCTGGCCCCACAGGTGATCCCCATAAGATGACTTTGTGGACATGCATTAGCTGAGAGGGTTGCCTGCACACTCCATGCACAGCCACAGTTCATCCTAAGCACATGCATGCACGTGCTCACAGCTGTAGTCACTTTTCATTTCCACGCAAGCTTCACTTGTGGCGTCGAGCCATGGCAGGGCATGGCGTATTTGAGAAATGGATTTGCAGGTTTGTTTTCCCATTATCTGATCATCTCTGATGACAACAAGAGTCTTTCATTAGTTTGTTTGCAGAACGAGTGGATGGGAAAACAAAGCCTCTAGTGCCAGCCGAATATGCTTATTTATGCAGCTCATCAACATATGCAACTCTTATGCGTTTGTTCTCAGGGGCCAGCTCCACTCTGTATTCAATAGCCCATGGACTGGGCACTCCAGAGCAGGCACAATTCCATGTGACAGCCCTTTAGATATTTGAAGATGATTTCGATTCCTCAGCCTCATCATCCCCCAAAGAAGGGCAATCTGGCCCCAGAGTCAGGAGACTACATCTTACCACATTTCCATGAGAATATCCACAGATCTCATAGAATCTTAGAATCGTAGAGTTGGAAGGGATCCCGAGGGACATTTAGAATCATAGAATCCTAGAGTTGGAAGAGACCACAAGGCCCATCCAGTCCAACCCCCTGCCAAGCAGGAAACACCATCAAAGCATTCCTGACAGATGGCTGTCAAGCCCGCTTAAAGACCTCCAAAGAAGGAGACTCCACCACACTCCTTGGCAGCAAATTCCACTGCCGAACAGCTCTCACTGTCAGGAAGTTCTTCCTAATGTTTAGGTGGAATCTTCTTTCTTGTAGTTTGAATCCATTGCTCGTGTCCGCTTCTCTGGAGCAGCAGAAAACAACTTTCCCTCCTCTATATGACATCCTTTTATATATTTGAACATGGCTATCATATCACCCCTTAACCTTCTCTTCTCCAGGCTAAACATACCCAGCTCCCTAAGCCGTTCCTCATAAGGCATCGTTTCCAGGCCTTGACCATTTTGGTTGCCCTCCTCTGGACACGTTCCAGCTTGTCAGTATCCTTCTTGAACTGTGGTGCCCAGAACTGGACACAGTATTCCAGGTGAGGTCTGACCAGAGCGGAATACAGTGGTACTATTACTTCCCTTGATCTAGATGCTATACTCCTATTGATGCAGCCCAGAATTGCATTGGCTTTTTTAGCTGCTGCATCACACTGTTGACTCATGTCAAGTTTATGGTCTACCAAGACTCCTAGATCCTTTTCACATGTACTGCTCTCAAGTCCAACCCTTTGCAGGAATCTCAACTAAAGCATCCATGACAGATGATGATCCAACCTCTGCTTACCTCCAAGGAAGGAGAGTCCCACCACCTCCAGAGGTAGGCCATTCCACTGTTGAATACCTCTGTCAGGAACGAGTCAGCTCCAAGCGAAGGTTTGCAGCCAACTGCAGAAAGCAGTCAGGAACAGAGCGGCTTAGATGTTAGGCAGGGGAGAACTGGCAGCTGCAGACTTTGGCTCTTCCCTGACCTTGACGGGCAGGCTGATGAGGCAGTAGCAGAGAGCAGGCTAGAACACAGTCAAAGCTTGCGGAAAGCACAAACAGGCACAAATAGGCAGCCTATATTGGAAACAGCCCTACTAGAAAAACTAACCAGTAAGCTGAAAATGACACGGGGACAAACAGAAGAAGACACCTTCACCCCGGTATGGTTCCCCTTCATCACACACACAGCCCAACAAGACAATGACAAAAATCTACCGACAGCATACAAATCAATATGGCTAACCTGATCAAAACACCCCACCCCACTCACACAGGAAACCAAAGATCACCACAGCCAACCACAAATGAACAATCACACCCTACGCCAATCCGACCTCTCTCACCGCCAAAGAAGCACAAGCGAACAACAGAGAACCTACACAAACAATGCTGACACCAAACCCTACATATATTAAGTAAAATAGAAACATCGTCACCCCACCCCACCCATCTCCCCATCCCACCCACCTCTTTCCCCCTTTTCTTCCTAATGTCTCAACAACCAAAACTGATTTGTAAAAATGTTACATGGGAAAAAATACGAGAGAGACATTGCACACACCTTTGTAAATCAAGAAAATCTTTAATAAAAA